>JAHLJS010000006.1:46969845-47569845 GCA_038502445.1 Eremochloa ophiuroides
TGTCTCCACGGTCCACGCCATCAAATAGAATATAAGAATGCAGCCCTCGGCTTTTGCTTATGCTATGCTATAACCCGATTAGCTAGCGGCGTAGCAACGCATCTGTGTGCACTTATATATTATCGGCAGATTTTTTTTTGTGCAATTGCGGTAAACAGTCAGTAGATTGGGAATATAATATCCATGTCATGCTCCATTCGTCGAACAATCAGGCTTCCTTTTCCAAGCTGACTAAAATTAAAGTGCGCGTAGGAACTTGTTATTATATATATAGTACTCCGTATTACTGTATAAAGGGATGAGTGAGTGAAAAGGCATGCAGGCGAAGGGAACTCGCATTTTTCCTTTCTTAAACCTCGGCTTTTATTGAAAAAAGGATGGGACAAACAAGAGACTGATTGCACATTGGCATCAGTCACACTCTCACTTTTGTTTCACATTCCTCCTCTCCTTTTTAGCTTCAGTTGCTGCTCTTCCAAATGACTACTAACCCTCTATAGCTGTGTTGTCAAGGGTTATTGGTTACATCATTCAAAAGAAAGAAAAAAGAAAGGAAAATGGTTAAATGGCCTCTCGTGGCGTGGCAACCGTTGACCAATCATCAATCTCGCCTGTTTCTAGCTCTTCGATCTCGTACTTATTAGTTTGTTTTTTGTTTTTCTGTGTTTTCTCATCAGTGTGCATGCATGTAGTTGCCCCATCAACCTGAAAAAGGAAAAGAGAAGCTTGCTAGATTAGTTGGGAGCACAAGCTAGATAGAGCAGTCTCTCACTGCCAAGTCAAGTGTAATGCCAGCCAGCATTTGACTTGACAGGAGGTTCATTATTATGCATGGGCATATATAGGAGTGAGTGGTTAATTACCGTAGTATGATTTGGGCATGCTGCACCGGAAGCACTCCGTTCGGTTGGCGTAGTTCTGCACGTTGCAACCCAGTCTGCACCGACGAAAACAAACATGCATGAAGCAACATTAGCATGCATCCAGCAAGTAATTAAAGGATTATTACTTCAATTTAGTACTCCTAGTCGTCGATCGATCTATCCTATCCTAGAAGGAATGCAGAGACGACACGACAAGAAATTCCATTTGGCAGCTCAGCATTCAGCCGGCAGGCAGAATATTCTCCCAGGGACCTGATCGAGTTGCAAAATTGTGTACAGTGAAAGGGCTTGATTATAAATATAAAATTTTCTCTGCTTCACAATATGCATGGTAATATATATGATATTTGTGGAAAGAAGCAGGGTTTCATGCGTGCAGGTTTGTTGTTTAAATATTTGTTTCTTGCCAAATAAAGGTACTAGACTACTACTAGAAGTACTTAGTACCGTAGCTTAACAAATAAAGTGACCCCACTAGTTAATTAATCAACAAGCAACGACTGCTCACTGCTGCATGCATCATGCATGCAAATATGCTGCATTATTATATTCTGGGCTTTTTTTTTAGAAAAAATAATTATATTCTGGCTGAGCACGCACGCAATGCAAACATCTCGATCGATTTCGTACCTTGGGCATATCCAGTCGCCGGGCTTCATTCCGGCCTGGCCGGCGACGGTGTACCCCCATCCCTGCGCGACGGCGGCCGGCGCCTCGTTCTTGGCGGCGCCGCACTTGAAGCAGCCGGCGCGGGAGGCATAGTTGTTGACGCCGCAGCGGTAGCAGTACCAGTCGCCCGGCTTGACGTCCCAGTCGCCGCCCAGCGCAGCGTAGTCCGTCCGCTCCACGCCCAGCTTGGCGTCGCCGCAGCGCTGGCACGCCTCGCGCTTGCAGAAGTTCACGTACTGGCACGACCGGCAGCTCCAGTCGCCGCCCTGCTTCCTGCTCGCAACCTTCTCCATTCGAGGGAGCTTAGCTAGCTCTACTAGCAAGAGACGATGAATCGATCGAGCTAGCTGATCTATGCAGCTAGCTAGCTGCAGGAATGGAATTAATGCTAGCTGGCCGAGTTCGATCGATCGATCGATCGCTTGCTCTGGATGGTGAGTGGATGCAAGACTTGTTAGTTGGTTTGATGAAGAGGGAGGAGGCGGGCGCGGGCTTTTATATAGGGTTTGGTAGTGCACCACTCCTACAGCTGAGGCCTGACGGGGAGGCAAATGAAAGCTAGTTGGGGCCCGCCCGGACCCGCCCAATGCAAGAAGGAAGCTAGCTAGCTCAACAAGTGCACATGTTGTGTGCGTGTGAGCTGCTGAGTGTGCGCTCTGTCTGGTTCATCATACACAGGGTAATAACAGGGCCGGGGGAATCTCGCTCCAGGATTGATGGGGACCTATGCATGCATTCTCAGGCTCTCTCTCCCTCTCACCAATCACCAGGAGATCCGAGCTGGACTAGCTCTGGGCTGAGGTGATAGAGGAACCAAATGCCTCCTGCGTCCTGCCTCCTCCAGTTCCCAACTTCATCAGGCAATGCTAGCCTGTGAGATTGATATCTCATCCTCATCTTGGGACCAGTACTACTATGCATCCATGTCGCCATGGGAACTGATCAAATCTTACTCTTGATTGGTGCCGCCTCTTAGATAAATTGTTTTCATGATGTGCAACATAGTTACAATTTATCACCACAGGCTCAAATCCTGGTGCACATGATTTCTTTATAGGAAGAGTGTAACTTCATGATAAAATGAACCAGCAGACGAAGCATAAAAAACTGTTATGGATGTTGAGCCATATTATAATGGCCAATATGATAGTGACAAGTCACACATGCATGTGGTCTGGTTAGTACGGTAGCTATGTCGCAGTAACCAACGGCTTCTTGCGGTCGTCGCCTCAGCGGCTTATCTCATTTTAGAGCAACCCTAGCAGGATTATATTTCAGCCTCAATAGTTAAATTTGGGTGACCAAACCAAAAACATCACTCCAACACAGACTCTACTAAAGCCCCAAAATTTAGATGGACACCAAAAACCTTCCTCCATCCCTAATTCCTGCCCCCCCGCGGTGTGCCACGCCGCGTGCCCTCTCGCCGCTGAGGTTAGTATTCAAGCGAAGACCCTACTTGGCTTCTCAATGAGAAGAATAATGGTGATGTCTTTGACACTATGTCCATCATGGGACACTTTGTTGTGAGGCCATTCGAGCTCTGCTCCAGTGCTACTACTTGGCAGCTTCTACAAATGTGCCCTGTTCTATCTCCTCCTTATCTAGCTCACTCTGGATTTCATTTCTCTTGTTTAATATATATATTTTTACGGCAAAGCTCTTACCGCCCCTTCTAAAAATACCCTCCCCACAAAATTCCTAAATACATCCATGTGCATATTCTATAAAATGCAAATTTTCTGGGTGTTATTAATACAAACCAGGAATAAAGATCCCTCAAATCGGGACTAAAGGCCCCTACAACCGGGCTGTTACCACCTACCACCACAATGCTGCCATCTATCACCACACAGTAATTTGAATTATTGTATAAATTAATTTGGTTAAAGTGAACTAAAATATAAATAAAATTTGATGATTTTAATGGTATTCATATAAATTTAGTGATGATGTTTGTAATATTTTATTTTTATTTAATTTTTTTATTCAATCAGATGATAAATAGACCTGATGAAACACAAACATAATTATAATCTCATAAAAACCTAATTAAACAACACCATACAAATGGACCTAATTAATTAAAACAAAAATTTTACGTAGTGGTTGTAACTCTAATTAACCTACCGTTCTCATTTGCATCCATTCGTGGTAATGAATGTCCCATGCATATTGTATAGCCACGATCATCATCTAAGTAGGACAATGAATATACTACTACGCTCTCCCGTGCAGTGCCTCACAACGTCAAGGACATGGTCGACCATAGATGTAACCTACTGAATTTCCATTGGGCCTAGTAAGTTTCAGGCAGTTCTGGCATCCTTCTGTAGTGAAATGGTCAAGGTGTCCATGGTACTCCTAGTTGTACCCTAGTTGCTTTATAGCGTGGTCTAGAATGGTGGTCAATCCACATGTAACATAGGTATAATCATGGAGCAAATGCTGCAAGTGGACAAACAAATGAATCAGAGAAAAGTAATAGAGTGAAAATAACAAATGAAAATGAGTGAGATATATATCACTTTGTTCCTCACCATATATTCGCTTACTTCCGCAACGGGGCGACGACCTACACGCCAAGCTGCTACCTTGAAGTATGAGTAATCAGGCACCTCAATGCAAATGCACCAAAGTGCCACTAAAAAGAGATACACAACATTGCGTTGTACAAATATCCTGCCCAACGCTTGCCACTCCGTCTAGTGGATAAGCTGGTCATACACTATTGGACCCCTCATAGGGATGTGAAAGCTAAGTTCACATGTCCATAACTAACCCTCTATATCAGAGGTCATGTTCTCAATAATCTCCGACGCATTGAACAAAGAAAGTGTTGATTGAAGCCACTCTACAAGGAAAGTAAACTACGACATACATGTGCAACATATTATTTCAATGAATACGTACATATAACCCAACTAAATGTTCGAAAATATTTCATACAATAGCTGAATTAGGGAAGTTTGGAATGACAAGATCTGGCGCAAATGACTCATCGCCAGGATGGTAGCCTGTTGGTTGTGGTGGGGGAAGTCCATTCACAAAACCTGATAAACTCAAAAAATTTGAATAAAAGTACAGAATACGCAAAGCAAATTGTGTCAAAAAATTATAGAATGTATATATACATCAAAAAAAGAATAAACATACCAGTAAAATATCTAGGAGTCATGACAAAAACATGTGGAGAGAAGAGTGAAAAGAGTGAGAAATATATGAATGACAAGAACAATGTTCCTAAAACTGAGGACTTTCTTCCAAACTCACTGATTTGAAAACGACATGGTCAAGTTGAGGACGACGTGGTTCTTATATATTGTGGGGATCTTTAGTCCCATTTGGGTGCATAGACCGGCAACAGAACCTTTAGTCCCGGTTTGTATAGCCAAGCAGGATTAAAGTGTCACTTTTAGTCCCAGTTGGTCATACAGACCGGGATTAAATGTGTCTGCAAAAGCCTGCCGCAGTAGCCGTTGGCCACTGGACTATGCTTCCCTTTGTCTCAAAAAAAAAAAACGAGACAATAGCTAAAATTCGATGCAGTTCAAAGATTTGTTCTCTACTAGTGATTACAGAATATACATGTTATTTCTATTTATATCTTAGAAGAAAATGATAATGTATGATGCAGGGATGTGTGTTCAAAACTCAAACAACACCGTGCCTGCATATGAATGCAATAATACACGACTGGAATCACAATAATTGGGGAAGCGGCATAACAATGAGGTCCAGTGATAAACACTAGGGCAAGGCTAGCATTTCCTAATTCGTAAGATTTCCTAGCTAGTATTGTCCCCTATGTGTGCTAGAGGCGTGCGTCAGCTAATATATTATACATCGTGATTAAATAAAAAAAACCATCATTGCTGAATGCTGAAAGGTGAGATACGCTCATTCTCGAGACCTTGTTCTTGTTTATCCCATGGAACGTGGGACAGAAGATAGCATAACCATGAATAACCAAAATAAAAATTGTAGTTCTCAAAAAGCTACGAAACTTTGCTGTTTATGACTTTTTAGTTGAAATCATTATGTCAAGAAAAACTACGTCTGAATTAAACAATTTTGAATTTTGAATTTTTTAATGACCTCAAATCGACAAATGGATAGAATAAAAGTTGTAGATCTCAAAACCTTATGAAACTTTGTAGTTGATAACGGTTTGATTCGAAATCAACTTGTCAAGGAAAAGTACACTTGAAGTTTTCAAATTGAGAATTCAAATTTTATAAATGACCTCAGGGATAGAGAAACTATCAAAATAAAAGTTGTAGATCTCGAAAAGTTATGGAACTTTATAGTTGACAAAGTTATCTTTTGAATTTGTTTAGAATCTCAAACAATAATTTATGCTCGGTTTAATATAATATATGGGTAACCAAAATATAATATAGATACAAGTGAAGTGAGGTGCACTTGTAGAGGAGACTATGTGTGAGGGTGAGGTTGCAAGTTCAAATCTGATATTCGCACGTAAAAATAAGTGACTTACGGCTTGCGAGCATGCGGACTGCGGAGTGTGGCGTGTGGCTGGCTGGTGGTGGCCGCGCTCCCCGGAATTAAAAAAGATTTGCTATTGTTTTGCTATTTTTTTAACGATTTCTAGAAAATAGTTCGTAAAACAATTTAATATTTATTCAGTCACCCCTACAAATTATGAACCACTCCTCAAAATTATATTTGTAGGGGCGGCTAGCCAACCGCCCCTATAAATCAGGCATTTGTAGCAACCCCTGCGTACGGGCGGCTAGAGAAACTGCCACTACATAGGTTCTCAACTGTCCCTATATAAAGACTTTTTGTATTAGTGGAGAAAGATGTCACTGATAAACTAGTAGCAGCAAGGTACATATCCTTTTTAATTTGTGTGTAGCTAGATGTGTGATCTTTTTGATATAGAATATCTACTACATAATCGATTATAGAATAACTTATTATATGATCACTTTGAATACCTAGATTTACCATAAGGATCTCATCATGATGTTATTTGTGATAATGAAATGTGACTTTTCTACAACTCATCAATAATTGATTTACTATTTTTTACAACTCATCAACAATTGATTTACTACTTTCTACAACTCATCAACAATTGATTTACTATCACATTATGATCATTACAACATAAGCTATAGTAACACATACACACATGAGTGGTTGGCGGTTTTGACTCAGTTTCAACAGTGTATAAACTCCTCTATTAATAATTTATCTAGACCGCGACTCGCACGAGAAATTATATTGACGACTTCAAAGACATTTCACCACCTGTATACTGGTTCTCTAATCCGATTGCTACAAGGGAATCTGATGCGAAAATGTTACAAGCTAGGTGATACGCGTTGTTGTTCTTTCCTGTGCGTGGTCTCTATAATGGTGCAATTTTTCACCAGTGCCCATAACATTCTGAAAGAAAATGACATACCGTTCCCGCTGCCATGACTGCTGTTTAGATCAGCCTTCGTGTGTCTCCTCGAAGCCGCCGATCGATGGAGTTTTCTTCCAAGGCGTTAGCTTTGCAATGAGGAGCAGGGTGGGGGTGACAGAGATGTGGTGGTATAGCACATGTGGTATATGGTACAAATTTGATGCTCTGATCCTGAGACGAGATGAGCCCCCCAAATTATACCAGGAGGGGGCTTTATGTGATTCCAATAATCGTGAAAGGGTCTGCTCTGATGGGGAGGCGAGCTGCCAGCTGATGATCATGCTTGCAAAAGGCGAAGAGGGATCGATCTCTGTTGGCAGTGTCAAAATGTTGTAATGTAGCAAAAGGTAGCTAGGAAGACTAGACTATACAAGGCAGGTTTTATGTGGGGGTTGCATATTCTCTGTATACAATCATGCAGCGGCCCATGCCCATGTAGATGCCCGGCCCCTTCCATCATGTAATGTCCACATAAACCCCCCATGTATCTGCTTTTGGGGTTTGGATTCGTATCCTGCAATTATATGTGGAGTATTAATATAATTACCACTGTCGTGTAAGGGGTAGTGTAAGTATATCATTATTTTTGATCCTGTCACGACTTTTACATATTATGTTTACTTTTTTAAAATAAAAAACAATAACCATGCATATGTGTTTCTCTATTTTCCTGAACCATCCAAGTGGGAAGTGAAATATTTAGGTTCTGTTTGGTTGGTGGCTGAGTAAGTTTGTCTAGCCTAGACATGCATCCGAGGAATTCATTGCGTGCAGGCCTTCAACTAAACAAGCCCTTAGTTACTTCGACAACTAAGTAAATGTTTAAACTGTCTGCATGCATTACTATTGTTATTGCTTATATTATACTCCCTCTGTCCCATTGTCTCTGTCGTTTTGGCTTGACAATAGGTTCATCGGAGACCATCTGAACGAAAGAAACAAGAGCTGTCCAGGTGCAGCTTACAAGTACTGAATACAAACATTTAATTCGCACTCCCCAGCACCAGTCATGGTGGGACGGAGGGAGTCATATGGAAGAACTAGATAGTACACATAGCAATATATATTGTATTTATAGCAAAAATAAAGCTTAACAGAATCACATCCCGATCTACTCTAATCAAATCTTTATCTCAGTTGATCTGATGATGGAATGCAATAAAATGCATCAGTTCGGATCAATGAGTTGTCGACCAAACAGACTGTGAAGCTAGATAGCATCGGGAATGCGTTGGCCACAGCACAAGAAAGCATGGCGCCATGCATAATTCCGATCCATGACAGTGGCAGCAGGCCAATCTCGATCGAGCTACCAGCATCCTTTTCATGTACGACTATGAGCCGGCCTCGCTGGCAGTGATGATGGACACGGCCTCCAGCGTGCGTGCGTGTGCGCTTGCTGTGCCCTGTTCCCTGTGCAGTGCAGATGATCGATCAAGAAGATATATAGCATTCGTTTCGCTCACGCGTTCAACCGCCGTGGAGGTGCAGGTGCAGCAGCAGCAGGCAAATTGGCATCTCGCTCGCGCGCGGTCGCGGCCGGCATGTCACCATGCTGCGCGTACGTGTCATGTATATGGCCAATCAAATCCTTCCGCTGCGCTGCCTGTCGCAAGCATACATAGTCTGATCCCGTTATTCATTCATTTTTATTTCCATCTCCACCATGGAGCTACGATCCCTACCAGGGCAATCCATCCGCTTGGATTGCGTCGACGTCCACTCTATAATAATTTCCTCCCAGCATTGCGCTGCCGCGCGCCACTTCATGCTTGATTTCGACTGCTCCGACGATCGCGAATTATTCACCGGCCATGTGTGCAAGCGCTATCCCTGCGGATATTCCAGCCTTGACGAGGGTGACCGGATGACAAAACCATTGAAACCGCCATGCGGTGGAGTTGTCAATACAGGATTGGAGACACATCTCTTTCGTTCAAGGTGGTCCGCTTACCCGTTCAGAAAATACTGGTGGATTTAACCTGGCCCTAAGTCAAATATTCACTAATTAACATAGAAGGGTTTTGTTGACAGCTGCCACCATGTGTTTTCTTCGATGGCGGTTCATAAAGAAACAAATGGTAGTAGATAATGGACATATGGCTGTAACCCGTCGGTAAAGATACATCTATACTACAGATCTTCAGTTTGATCTAAAACTAGGTCTACAAAGTTTCATGATTGTGTTTTGAGAGAGAATAGAGAATGGTAGTAGAGAGTTTTAGTATAGGGTTTTAATGGTGTCTTAAAATGGTTGGGTTAGTGATACTTGTCATATGTCTTTTTTTCATTATAAATTTGATTGAAAATTTGTGATACATCTTTAAATTTAAGATTAGTTTGCTTGAAAAATGTAGAGAGAACTTCCTAGATTCTTGTTTAGATTTTTCATTGTAATTTTACTAATTAAAAAAGTTATTAGATTGGTCGAAATTACAGTATTTTTAAACAACTCTACATGGAAGTAATTTTAAGCCATTGCAGATAAAAAATATTTTAAATAGACATATTAAATTACATATTACCATTCTAATTTCTTTAAACCTGTAGATAAAAAGGTTGTCATGGATGTACAACTTATCAAGATTAGATCCATCATACAAGTTGGAGGTTCGAAAGTTCATTGATACAGCTAGGAGGAATGCATGCATGAAGAAGATAAAGCACATATATTATCCATGCAGTGACTACAAAAATGTTGTTGTAATTGTAGATGCAAATAGAAGGATTACATGATTTGCCCAAAACATGGAGAGGGTAGTTCTACGGCTTCTGCAATATGCAACCCAGTGCATGTAGATATGGAATGAATAATAATAATATGGATGATGAAGGAACAAATATGGTACAGGAGACACGACACCACAACATCGACACTAATCCTGCCATGTCAGATGTTCATGATGATGACAACGTTGGAGTCCAAGATGCGGGTGAAGACGTTCAAGTTCAAGTTGACGAAAGTGAACAGCAGAGTTCTTCAAGGCACTGTTACACCATTAGTCCAAGCTGTCGATGTTCTTTATGAAAGGTATGGAGGCCTTGAAGGAGGTAGACACATAACATTTATATGAAGAGTCTAAGGGTTGTACCAATAAATTCACCACACTACAATCTCTGCTTCAAATTCTTGGTTCTAAGAGCTCGATTTGGAAGGTCTGATGCTAGCTTCAATGTGTTCTTGAGTGTTCTACAAAAGACTCCTTCCAAAGGAGAACAAAGTGCCTACAAACATATACTATGAAAAGAAGCTAATGAATTTGCTGACAATACGTGTTGAAAAGATCCATGCGTGTAGCAATCGTTGCATCCTATGTAGAGGTGATGATTATAAAGACTTAGATATGTTTCCAAATTGTGGTGCGACTAAGTACAAGACGAATTAAGACTATCATGAGAAAGAGAATGGAGCCACAGTTCCAAAAGGGAAGAACCAAAAGAAGACTTGAAAAGTTCAAATCCATTTCCCACGAAGGAGAAGTAGACTATTACGTGCAGAGAAGGGGTTCCTGCTCTTGTGATGTGGTACCTCCTCGTTATTGATCATTTGAGGTGTTTATTCGCAGACCTTGAGGATGTCGAACTTATGTGTTGGCATGCTTCTAATGCGTGTAAAAACGATGGGAAATTTCAACATCCATCTGATGCCAAGCAATGGCAAAATTCCTAGTGCGGTGTGGAATGTGTATATAGCAACAGGGGTGGAATGTGTACGTGATCTTGATAAAAAAAACATGACTAGTTTCTCTACTTAGATCAAATAAGGTCTAACCAAGCTCAAAACAAACAAGAAGCTTTCTATCTTGGTGGGTTCAAATTTTGTGGATATATTGTCTTGTGATAGGTATTTAACACCATAAAGAAACCTAGGGAAAGAATTTTGAACTTTATAAATAAAAAATTCTAGATTGTTTTGACCCATTCCTTAGACAAGGTAAAAGATTTACTCTACTTATACCATTTCCAATTTTACAAGAGCATAACTTAGGTTATTAGCATGTGCAACCCACAATATTGTTTCACTTAAGATGAATTTTAAACATCACATTCAAAACTTTCATAGTAAAGGGTTGTATGACAAGAATTTGTAAAGTATCATAGAGCAATTATTCATCACTTCCAACAAGAGACATTTTTACTTGGATTTATTCAAGGTAAGATTTAAACTATTCTAGTGTTATAAACTCATCATAATTCTCAAAAAGTAAAGAAGTAATACTTGGGTTGAGATCATAGAATGGCGAGGATGATGACTCTCCCAAGTTACCTTCTTTTCCATGGGTCAGAAACCTTCTTGGTCAGGACTATTCTCCTTTCGCTTCTTATTTATTATGATTGCTAACTTTAAATAACTAAAGCTTATTTTATTCATTACTACTATGCTATGCATGGCTAATATGCTTAATAGAAAAAGATGATTATTATGATGATGATGATGATTATTTTATTATTATTATTATTATTTATTATTATTATTATTATTATTATTATTATTATTATTATTATTATTATTATTATTATTATTATTGTTATTATTATTATTATTGTTGTTGTTGTTGTTGTTGTTGTTGTTGTTGTTGTTATTATTATTATTATTATTATTATTATTATTATTATTATTATTATTATTATTTGTTTTTTATATATCTATCTTTTACGAATGACCCTAATCTCAATGCAAGACATAAAATTAAATATGTTTCCAGCAGTTTATTCATTTTAATACATGTGGAAGGGAAATATGCAAATGCAATAATTAAAGAAGAGAGAAGTAGAATACTTACTCCCATGGTTGCCCTTCCTCAGAAGGAGGTTCTTCCTTGATCGATGCGTTCTTTCTATCTTGATTGTCCCCTTTGTCGATGGCTGGATGAGGTGCAGAGGCTACAGAGGATGGTTGGTCCTTCTTGTTATTCCTAAATCTTCCTCTCTTTCTCATCTTGTGTCAATTCTTATTTCCCTGCTGGTTATTGCCCGGAGCGGTTCACAAGAAAAAAGCAAAATCTTTCTTTCTTCCCAATAATATGAAAAGTCATGTGACCACTAGCAACTAAAATACATGCATTTATAGTGCTCAAGAAAGGTCATCCAAAAATAAGGGGTAAGTTATCCCTATTTTCCATGTCTAAAATCATGAAATCAGAAGACATAAAGTTGTTTCTTACTTTTACCATAACATCACAAACTACTCCCTCTATGTAGTAAGTTGTTTGATCAGCTAATTGCACATAAGCAGATGTTGGTATTAACTCAGTATAGTACAACTTTTCATAATGTTCATTAAACATGATATTAATGTTAGATCCTAGGTCACATATAGCATTATGGAACATTTGGGATTGAATAGAGCATGATATAACAAGGGTTCCAGGATTTTCCTTTTTAGTTGAAAAATTCATCCATCTAGCTCATAGCCATTATAACTAACAGTAACAAGATTAGCAGATTTCATGTTTGTTTCAGGCTTTCTTGGTATCCTATCATTTTCAAAAGATGGAATTGCGGCTACTAGTTGTGCTAATTCGGTTTCAACCATCTTATTAAAACTAAGTTGATTCTTTATAGCAGAAGAGAAATCATCCAATAGAGCATTTATGTTATCTAACATCCTATCATTAGCATGGAGCTTCTTATTAATACTATCAGTCATTTCGCCTTCACCATAAACAAGATCTTTAAGAGAAAGATAGTATTACCTTGATTGTTTGGACATTGCGAAGAATTAAGAGCGTTACCTTGAGAGTTAGAGCGTTGAGTCCATCTTTGATTTGAAGAACGAAAACCATTATCATTGTTGATGAAATTGAGGTCTTCATGAGTCTCAAGACAGTGAGGTCTAGAATGGCCTACTCCTCCATAGACTTCACAAGTCATGTGGGTCACCATGGTTTGCACAGTCTCAAGTGTACTCATCTTCTCGCAATTTTCTAGCCTCTTGGCTAGCAAATCCATCTTGGCTACAATCATGTCAGCTTCCTTTAAAGAATGTGTACCTCGCTTTCATGGTTGCAGACGTTCCTCATTCCATCCTTGATTGGACACCATCTTCTCGATCAGAGCTTTTGCATCTGTAACATTAAGAGAAAAGAATGCTCCACCAGCAGCAGCATCTAGGTGGCTCCTATCAAGAGGGACTAATCCATGTTAGAATTTTTGGATCAAAAGCCAATCTTCCATGCCATGGTGCGTGCAGGCAACGACATATTCTTGCATACATTCCCAAGCTTCCAGAATTGATTCATCAGGTAGTTGTTTAAAACTAGAGATCTTATTGCGAAGAGCATTGGTCTTGCCTAGAGGAAATAATTTTACTATAAAAGTGTTGGAACACTTCTCCCATGTGTCTACAACATCTCAGTTATATAGAACCATTGTTTGGCCTTTCCTAACAAGGAAAAAGGAAAGAGACGTAGATGGATTGCATCTGGGGCTACTCCTTTAATGGTGAAGGTGCTGCATATCTCCAACAAGTGTTGGAGGTGTGCATTAGCATCCTCGTAACTCTACCATAAAATGGGCTAGCTTCAACCATTGTGATCAACGTAAGCTTTAGCTGAAATTGAGTGTTTGCCTCGATGACACTAGGGCCTGTTGCTATATTAGCAGCAGAAGGAGTAGAGAATTCATGATGGTGTTGTTGGCTATGTTTGTGAATCAAAGGATAGATATCTAGACTTGACTAAGATCAAAGGAATTCAGCAGTTGCCTTCCCTGGCAACGGCGCCAGAAATGCCTGTTGGTAGTTGCTAACGCTATCAAGAGTATAGACAAATATATCTCTTGCAACGGTGGTAGAAATGCTTATTAATACTTCTAAATGCAATCAACGGGGTTGTCAGTCCCTATGCTAGAAGCATGGGGTAAAGGCTCTATAGGATAGAAAATGAGGATTCTGCAAGCGCGTAGAACTATCGTGTAACACTTCACCTGGGTGTACCAGGTGTCGAATTTATATTAATCCCAAAGGAAGGCGGGTGGTTGTGATTCCTAAGAATTGGTAATCAAGTGTCTAGATAGGATAAATGGGGTAAAACTTAGTGAGGATAAATGATAGAAGGATAGCTAAGGTGGAACACCAAGTGGGATAAACCTTAGTAAAGATATGTAATTGAAGGATAACTAAGGTGGAACTTTGGGGTAACTCTAGCAACAAAGATCATAGCTGCTAACCAATCTTAGAGAGAGAGTGTGTACTAGTTAATAAAGAGACATGTTAGCACCCAATTCGGTAGAATAGGAGAATCATGCTCTATAGTCTTACGATTTAATAACTATAGGCCGAACATGGTGGAATCCAGAGGGTCTCAGGGCTGGCACTACCTATGACCTACCACAAACTATCCGTGGGCCTAGCCGCAGTTGAAGGTAAGCAATAGCCTAAGCACTGCGCTTAATCTACTAACTTACTATCTCTACCTGAGCTCAAAGATAGAGACACCTTAACCGAGCGACAAACAATTACTAACCGTTTGCACAATAACTCTAAGATAATCTATTACTTACTACAAATAAATAAAGGAGCTTGGATATCAACAAGATTTTAGTAAATGCAGTTAAGTAATGCTCAATATGTAAATACTGGAACTAAAGACTTAATATAAATACTAAATTTAGAACGATAATATAAGGCTACAAGGAACTTTACCGGATTTCCCGTTGGATCTTTCTTCCACCGGACTCCGAGTAGAGCTTCCTTCCTGGCTCTGCCCTTCTCTAGCTTGGCTTCTATTCCTAGGAGCAAAGCTTTGTTAGAGCGGGAGCGAGAGACTAGAACTATGCTTGCTCAAGTGTTTCCAAAGACTTCCTAAAGGCTTCCCAAAGAGTTTGAGTTACAAAGAAGCATTGGGGTCCTATTTATAGTGTTAGAAGGTCCATCAGGTGCTTGTAGACGCTCTGGAGGTCGGTGGCTGCCAGAGGGGGGCGGACGCCACCTTGGACAGGGCAGCGCCCCCTCTGATGCACCGCCACGCCATCTAACAACCATGGATCCTCCCCAAAGTCAGTTGTGAGGCGGCGCCCTGTTGGGTAGGGCGGTAGCCCCCTCTCTAGTGCCCACGTGGAACTAGGGGGTCCACCTGTTCATTTGCCTTCCATAATTATCCATTTTTTCCACTTTACCTGCATACACATAAATTCTCCAAGCACATGTGGAACTAGGTGAGTATCAAAGTGAGTTCTTCTCATTTCATGTGATTTTACCTTGATTTTGGGTATAATGTTGACGGTAAAATAGGGTGTTAATGACCATCAACATGCCTCTCATAGCATTTTTTTCATTAGTCTGATCTTCTTGGCGTTTCAGCAGAAGATCCAATTTAGCAGCTACCATATTTGTTTCCTTCACGGTATGCATGCCTCGTTCCTTGGGCTCTTTCAGCTTTCCATTCTTGATTAGTTACAGTTTTTGTTGACGAGCATGGTTGCAGCAGTTACGGTTAAGGAAAGGAATGCCCCTCGAGCACCTGTATCTTCTAAATGCCCTCTTGACATAGGAGTGAGGCCTTCATAGGAATTTTGGAGCACTAACCAGTCTTCGATCTCATAGTGAGGACAAGCAAGGATGTAATCTTGGAGTCTTTCCCATTCCTCTGGAATTAATTCTTCATGATTCTACTAGAAATTTGAAATTCTTCCTTGAAAAGCCTTGGTCTTGGATAACGGGAAAAATTTAGCGAGCAACGTTGTGGAACATTTGTCCCATGTATCAATTTTGTCCTTGTAAAACCATTGTTTATCTTGCCCATGAAGGAGAAAGGAAACATGCGGAGCGTGATGATATATCTAACACCAGCATGGTCATTTCTCTCCATCTTCCTCACAAGTCACCTCTCAATCTTAGCTCTCACTGTTCATAGGTGCTGCGGTACTATGGATGCAGTCGCCAGTCGGCATGAGATAGTAGGGGCATAGGAATGTCTGTTAGCACCCGGGACTGTTGCCAATAGCGATCTAGGTCAAGGCAATCAGGCCTGCCTTTTATTTTTTGTTCTGAATTATTAACAGAGGCAGATATGTAGCACTGCATCTAAGGCACTGGTTCGTATGCAGGTGGGATGTTCTCGTCTGTGAACTGCTACCGTAGTAATGCTAGGTAAGAGCAAGCGTTCCGGCTTAGCATTGGATCAATCCCAATTTAGACATGCCTTTAGTTTTTTGTTGGGTGAACACATGACATACAGGACAGGTGAGAGATATGAAGATCTTAGGTAGTAGCAGATGGCACAAGCACAAAGCCGATGAGGCGTACCACCTGTCAAATTCCTATTAGCACCAATGCAGATTCCCATGCCTGCCGGGCAATACACGGGTGCATGAAAAGATATAGAATGTTCTCCGATATAATTTATGCATTAGGATATTCAAATGTGATGCTTAGAGAGCACAAAAGATGAAAAGAAATACTACTATTCATAACTGATCTTTAAACAGGACGTCATATATTGGCATGTTTATCCCCATTCATAAATTAAAAAAATATGCAACACCTAAAAAAAGACTACTACCGCGCGGCCTCATATTCATAATGCAAATGAATATTAAGCTATCCGAGCTAGTACGGTCTCAAATTGATGGACAAGAAGATTAATTAATGATTCTTTAAGATAAAAAATGATCCAACCTAGCTAAGACTAAGAGCATGGTTCCTCCACCTTTTGATCGAAAAGCCTTGGTTCCTGATCACTAGACTACAAACCCTTTTGAGAGCTTGGGTAGCCCCCCACGTCCCTCCCTTGGGCAACTTAGGCGGGAGACGAACCCTAGCGCCGCCACCCCTGTCCACCTCCCTCACCTTCCTTGCCACTACCTGAGCGGGGAGTCAGAGGACCGGCATCATGCCATGAAGGTGGTGGCACAGCTCCTCCCTCCCTCTCCCTCTCTTTCTCCATGTCCCTCCCCGTCTCCCTCTTCATGTGTTGTTTTGTGCAGGCGCCATGACCCCCTCCAGTGGCCTCGTTGGAGTGGCCAGATCTAGTCTCTAGTGGCTAGGATCTGGTGGCTGACGAGCTCACCGACACTAGCCACGTGGAGCACCGCACCTAGTGGCCCGTGGTGTCGACAATGGAGACAACCGACGGGTTATGGGCTATCCATGGTCCATGGCGACGGGGGATGTTCCAACCCTTATGGATGACATGGCTGATGATGGGAGCCCCCCCGCGTCACTCCTATCCGTGTGGCGGCACGACACACTCTGCGTCGTACAGGAGGCTACTGTGGCTCTATGGCAGCCGGATTTGCCGCCCCATCGAAGGATCTGACGTTCACATGGGTGGATCTGGTATTGGAGGTGTTCTTCATGGTGGTTTGGTTCACCGGTGAGCGGACAGCAACGACATCAAGGCCCCCTCCTCCCCCTTCCCAGCAGATGAATCCAGCAATCCCGAGTCCGGATTCAGGCAATGCCGGTGGGCGGGCGTTGAGGGCACGGTATGGATGGCCTACTATGGCACCAGCCGGTGCCCATCGCCGCTCACTCCTGCCTAGTTCTGCACGTCGCCCGTGCTCGTGCCGCGCTGGGCGACATTCTCACGCCGACTCGGGTTGGCAGCTGGGGCTGGGCCAGCCAGCGGTCGGAACTTGCCAGTTGCGGCCTCTAGTAGTCAAATATGCTCAATTCTGGCTGCAGCCTTTTACATCCTTCCTCTGCGGGGCTACAGAAGGACACATTAGTTGGCTGTTTGAGGCTAGGGCGAAAGCCCAAACGGTGACGTCTGTGGACGACGCTTCCTCCTTGGAGGCGTCCTCTTTGTTCCACTTCTCCCATCTTGCTAGTGTGGACGCTTACTGATGCGCGCATCCCACGTCGCGGGCGAATCTGAGATCGGCTCCATACAGTGTGGCAGCGACCAGCACCCTCCCCGCCAGGGCATGGACGCTTGCCCGTGCGTACCTCCCACCATCGTGGGCAAGTCCGAGATTAGCTCCGTGCGGTGTGGCAACGACTGGCACCCACCATCTGGGCGTGGAAACTTGCCGGTGCGTGCCTTCCACCGTCGCAAGCGAGTCCGACATCAGCTCCATGCGATGTGGCGGCGACCGAGACCCCCTGTCCGGGCATGGACGCTTGCCGTTACGTGCCTCCCACCATCGCGGGTGAGTCCGAGATCGGCTCCGTGTGGTGTGGTGGCGACCGTCACGCCGGTCTGGGCGTGGACGCTTCCCTGTGTATGCCTCCCACCATCACAGGCGAGTCCGAGATCGGCTCCAAGCAGTGTGGCGGCAACCGGCACCCCCGTCCGGGCATAGATGGTTGCCGGTGAGGGCGTCCCATTATCACAGGCGAGTCCGAGATCAGCTCCATGAGGTGTGTGTAATACCCTGGGTATTACGGAATAAATAACCTGCCATGTCATCATAATTAACTTAATTAATTTGCATATGATTGTGCTTAGGGACCTAGAGTGGCTTGGATTGATAAAGTATTGGATTGAAAATTTAAAATCCTAATTGCATATTTGAAATAACCCTAGATTTAGCCCCAAAACCCTAATTTAAAATCTAGAAGGAATCTAGGGGTGATCCTTTAATGAAAGTTGTAGATCTAATTAAATGTGACAACTTTTATTTTTGGAGATTTTGAAGTTATGTTATGAAAATTTGAATTTAACTCAAAACAGTGAATAAAAAAATTGAATTTGAAATGCCATTTCAAAAATTAATTGGAATCTGACAAAACTTCCTTAATGAAAGTTGTAAAGCTCTCTGAGGGGAACAACTTCTATTTTAGCCATTTTTTCAAGTTCTTGAGAAAAATCAAAAGTAATTTCTAGATTTTAGTTTGAAATTCAAAAACCCATTTCACCCCCTTTTCCATAGTTTTCAAATTTGGCCGAATTTGGGGTAGATCCGAAAATCAAAAATGTTCAGCTTCTAGAGAGCTACACTTTTGCTGTTTGGCATTTTCCCATTTGAAATGTTTAAATTGGCGAATTTTACAAAAAATCAAAATAGGGATTAGGTAAGAGTTACTGTAGCTCCCCTGTTCTCCTACTGTGGCGGCATGGCCGCGGCTGTGGCCGACGTCGCCGGCCGTCCTCGCCGTCTCCGCACCCACGTCGCGCAATTACGAGCCCTGGCGTCGTCTTCTACCCCCCCCCAGCGCCTTTCCGCCCCTATAAAAGCGAGAAGCTCGCCGTTCCCTCCGTTCTCCGTTTCCGGCCATCTTCACCGCCGCTCGTCGCCGGCAAAATTCGCCGCCTCTCGACCACCGCCGTACTCTCCATCTTGCCACCAGCTCCGCCACATCCTAGTGCGCCCGTAGAGCCTCTCCCGAAGCCCTCTCGTCGCCTGTATCGCCCAGACGCCGTCTTCTTCTTCCTCGGCTCCGGCCGGAGCGCCGCCGCGGGCGGGTCGTCGTCCAGAAGCTTGTTGGGTTCGCCGGAACGGAGGATCGTCACCGGAAGTCGCCGCCGCGGGTACCCTCGACGTCAAGCCATTGATTCGCCTCGCCTCTGCTTCACCCGACTGCTCGGCTAGGATCGCGGTAAGCCACTGGTTGTTTCCCCTGTCCCTTTTTCCTCTCTCCCGGTCCTTCGCGGCCGGCATAGGATGTGCCGGCGAGCGGGTCGCCGCCGGTCCGCCATGGGCGAGCTCGTGCTCGTCGGAGGCGCGTAGAGCCTTCGGCTATTAGCTAGGATGGTTCGCGGGGCTCGTTAGGTCGCGGTAGTAGGCTCGGCTCGGTCACGGGGATCGTCGCCGGTAGGTTTCCCGGCGAGCCGCTGCGTCCGCGGGCGCGCGCACGCGGGAGCGTGGAGCTCGGCCGGGCCGCGTCTGGCCGTGGGCCGGCTCGGCGCGTGTGAGAGAGAGGGAGAGAGGCGTGCGTGCGGGCCGTCTGCTGGGCCGTTGGGCCGGCCCAGCAGCGCGGCTGCGCGGGGCTGGCAGCAGGCGCGCGCGCGGGCCGCGCTCGGGTGCGTGGGCCGTGCGGGCTGAATTCGTTTTTCCAATTTCCAGAGAAATTTCAACTACCTTTTCTATTTTGATTTGTTTAAATAGTGCTGATGTTTGTTAATTTCATAGAAATTAATCTGTTAGCTGGAAAAATGTGAAAATATTTGTGTATGTTCTCTGTGATGCCTAGTATTTAGGAAAAATATAATATCTAGGTTTAGGATCTTTTCTGTTGGGAGTAAAAATCAACCAAATAAATGGATAATGCAACTTTGTTGATTTTTAATAAATTATAGGTAGCTCCAAAAATCATGAAATTAATTGTGGCACTGTTTAGGGATAAAACCTAACTGTTGATAAATTTTGGTTGCAATTAGAGTTAGTTTGATCAGTTAGTAAATATATATGAAATTAGGAAAATTAAATAAAATGAATAGAAGGAATGGATTTAGGGTTTGTGTGAATTTTTGGATTGATTGAAGCCCAAGGGTCTACCACCTTATGATCCTTGGCAATGTAAGATGTTAATGTAAATAGTAGCCTTGTAGTTATGCAGTGGCTTTCCATGACTATTAAAATAGGTTTTAACATAAAATGTGAAACGCCTATTTACTTTTGAGATCTCGTTTACAACTTTTCCGTGAAGAAAAGTTGTACTCAAGATGTTAATCGTTGATTATCGCATTTCTATTTACATTGTTGCATCATGTTAAGCATGCATCATTGCACACGTGTAGTGACCGAGAGCGAAGGAGTGAAGGTTGAGGCCACTGCTGGGGAGCCGACTCCGGAGGTGATCCAGGGATTTGACATCTGTGGAACCGACCCTGATCCCACCCTCTTCTCAATCCAAGGCAAGCCCCGGTGCATTAACCCTCTGTTGTGAAATTCTTTATAATTCGAGTCAATCTATTGCATTAAGTTGATAGGAGTTGATTGTTACCTATCCAGATGCATTGTCCCAAATAATTATCCTGAAACCTGATTTAAATGAAATGGTTTAAACAAAAATGCTTAGGCATGCTTAATAAAAATTAGAATTTTATAAAAAAAAAAACTATTTTCTGTGCTATGATTGTATACATACTTTATGATTAGTGGAGAACTTGTGATCCGTTGGTCGATGTGTATTTGCGTTAGAGTCCCAATGCACGATCACCTTCGGAATAGTTCAAAGCTGGTCGATATCACTGTAAGGTGTTTCGCTCGGCTGACGTGCTCGTGGGACGGCGTTTCCCATGACTTCTCACCGGCAGACACGGTTTTCAAAACTATAGGGACCGTTCGTTGTAGGCGTGCTGGATCGAGATGAACAGCCTAGCCACATACCTTTGTGGAAAGCCTAGAGTCAGGTGGCTCTATTGCTGGAACCGACAACCACGCACTGGGAGTGGAGAGATGGCGGGAGTAGCTTGTACCCACGTGGCCGTCGTGCCTGGAGACGAGTGGAGTACTGTGCTCCCGGGTGGCGCAGGACCGGTTCCGGGATAGAAAGACCTAGATGATAGGTTGGTATATGTATGCCGGCGTGCTACATATGCAGTGTGGTTAGAATCCCCAGCTGGGTATACTTTCTGGATTCGAATCGACGTGCTCCTCGGTCAATGGAGACTCAATCCACTTCCCTACCCCGAAAAGTGGTTCTCAACTAGGTGTTTTCTGAATAAAGGAAGTAAGTGAAAAAAATGACGATCTATGAGTTTGAATATTGGAACTATAGATATATGATGATGATAATGATGAAATAAAATTGGATAGTGATGCTTTTCTGCAAATCTTTTACCTCCTGCTAGCCTCACCTATGACCCTGCATTCCTGAGTCTCATCTTACACCTTTAGTCGGGTAAGTCTTGCGGAGTACCCCTAGTACTCAGGGTTTGTTAACCCTTGCTGCAGGAGATCCGCCTTCAGATGTCTGTTTTGCCCCGTGCTGCATGACCATTATCCAGGAGGGCAGCGAGGAAGAGTAGAAGTGGAACCCGTGGGCAGGGTTCGAATTATCTTATGTAAATGTTGTATAATTATTCAACTGCTACTGCCACGATCTATGGTTTGTAATAACCGTACTTGAGTTTTATTTGGAACACTGGTTTGTAAAACTAAGTTATGTAATATTCCGCTTTCGTACTCTGATGTAATTTGTTATGAAATGTTGTAATCCTGTAATGCATTCGCAATGTGATCCTGCGGAGTTTGGGGCGCTGATGTAGCCCGACAGATCTGTCTAGATCATTTGGGACACGGGCCCGGTTGTCAGAAGTCATTAGTGACGATGACAGGTGCCTGTGGGCCAGGTGATTTAGCCGGTTCTGTTACAGTTGGTACCAGAGCATTACATTGCCAATCATTACGGATTACCTTTCGAAAACTTCAAAATGTTTTGGATCATAAAACTTAATATATTATTTTGGGTCCAAATTGCTTCTGTTCTTATCTTATTCCGTAGTCTTAAGTGATTTATATTTAATATCATGTGGCTATGGTAGCATGTGGAATAATATTATTATTATTAGCCCTATGTTGAAAAGTTTACTTACTTTTGTATGTGTTTACTTGCATGATTTAAATTCGTAAGTACGTTCATGCATCATGTTAATCACATAATAATAACTTCCTCCTTAAAAGTGGGTATTTGGGATAAGTTACCAAACCTGTTCTTGCTAACTTGTATATCTTATAAAATCCACTTACCTTCTCCAGATGGCTCGTTGCAAGCTCACTGCCAGGAAAATGACGGGACCACGTGGCGTTCCGCGCCACCAGCTGGCGCCACGTACCGGGGAGGGCGAGGCTTCTGGGGGTCGCCCACCCTGTCGCAGCAGTGAGGAGTTGGAGGCTGAGGTCGGGAGACTTCAGAGGCTAGTGAGTCAGTGGGAGAAGGACTACCGTGTGGCTCGCCTCAATCACTATCGTGATGTGAGGACCAACCGTGACCTGCGTCGGGAGGTCGACCGCCTGACGCAGCAGCGGGATGAGGCTTGGGAGCGCGAGGATGCGATCGTCGACAGGATGCTGAGGGCGGAGCAGCGTACCGCGCAGCTAGAGGCGGACAACATCGCCTTGCAGGAGGAGGTGCACCAGCTCAACGATCAGCTCTACCCTATTCCGGCACCTGAGGAGGAGGATCCGGAGCTTGGAGTTGTCCTTGGTGAGGATGAGGACATGGAGGACGTTGACGAGGACTTCGAGGAGGACAGTGACGCGTCTGCAATCGACGAGGACTAGGCTAGCATAGGCCTAGGAATGTTAACTAGTATCCTTTCCTGGTTGTAAAATAGGTGCTTGTATTAAAAACCTTAGTTATGGGACGTGATTCTCGCATGGGCGCGAGTCGTATAAGATAAATAATGTAATATTTGTGTGTGCTACTACTATGTTCCACTTATGTAATATAAGTCCTAAGTGGTTTGCTTGTCAACAGATGGGAGACAATTCTGCTCATGGGACTGGAGTTCCCCCAGCACCCCCACTTCCAAATACTCTGGCAGAGGCCATCACCGCACTTACCAATGTCGCAACCATGCTAGCTCAGAGTCAGCAAGACCGTGGTGGGCGCCGTGGTCGCCGCGACAACGAAGAAACCACCTATGTTGACTTCACCGATACCCGTCCGCCTGTGTTCACCAAGGCAGATGAACCTCTGGAAGCAGACGATTGGCTCCGTACCATGGAGCAGAAGTTCAGCTTGATCCACTGCACAGAAATACAGAAACCTCTGTTCGCAGCACAACAACTCCGTGGCCCTGCCACCACTTGGTATGCCAACCTATTGGCCGCACAGGATCCGGGACATCAACTCACTTGGCAAGAGTTCCGTGATGCCTTCCGCGCCCATTACATCCCTGCGGGTGTGATGAGGATGAAGCTAGACCAATTCCTGGCGCTAAAGCAAAATGAGTCCACTGTCACACAATATCTGGGGCAGTTCAACCATCTGGCTCAGTATGCACCGGAGCACACCAACACTGATGAAAAGAAGAAGGCCTGTTTCATCAGGGGCCTGAACTTCAAGATTCAGCGCAGCTTGTCCAATAATCTCAAGTGCACCTTTCATGAAGCTGTTGATAGTGCCTTGGCGTTTGAGGAAAGCAACCGTCAGCTCCAGGAGGAGAAGAAGAAGAACAAGAGGCCTGCGTTCTCTGGCAGCCAGAAGCGCCAGAAAATCATCTATCACCCCACCCACCAAAACCGCCCATCCTATCCTCATCAGCAGGTGGTTGTGCGCACCGCCGCCACCTCCCACACTTCAAATCAGCAAAATGCCACTCAGCCGAATGCCCCTGGCGTTCGTATCACTACTCCTCAAACCACCTACAATCATCCTTGCTACAACTGTGGCAAGATGGGACACTGGTCACGCAATTGTCCTTTCCCCAAGCGGTACAATCAGAATGCACCAGGTGGTCAACAACAGCAACATCAGCAGCAGCAGCAGGGTCAGCATCGTGGTCATCAGCAGCATGCTCAGAGGGGCAAGATCGTCAAGAAAGCAGGTCAGGTCTATTATACACAAGTGGATGATATCCCTGCGGGAGAGCCCGTCATGATGGGTAGGTTCCCTGTTGCCAGTCACCCTGCACTTACGCTTTTCGATTCTGGTGCATCACATTCATTTATCAACCGTACATTTGTGGTTAAGCATGAAATACCCATTGGGAAGATAAAGGAAGATTTCCTTATACATTCGCCCGGGGGGCGTATGTCTACTAAAGAAGTAGTTCAGGGAGTGTCTATAGAGTTGGGAGGGCATAAGTTCCCTACTACTATGATAGTGCTAAAGAACCAGGATATTGATGTGATATTAGGTATGAATTGGATGTATCAGCACAATGCTCTTATTGATGTGCTGAATAGAACCATAAGAGTGAGCATACCTAATAGCCAAACTCAACTTCTTATCCAACTTCCACTACCTGTGAGAAAGGTGGAGAAATCCGTGCAAAGGTTATGTGCTACTTCAGTGGAAGAAGTGATGAAGATTCCAGTGGTCTGTGAATTTCCAGACGTGTTTCCTGATGAGTTGCCTGGTTTGCCACCGGATCGAGATGTTGAATTTGCCATTGAGCTTAAGCCTGGAACAGCCCCTATCTCTCGTAGAGCTTATAGGATGCCTCCCAAGGAATTAGCAGAGCTTAAAGTGCAGCTACAAGATTTGCTTGATAAGGGTTTCATCAGACCTAGCTCATCTCCTTGGGGTTGTCCTGCCATCTTTGTCAAAAAGAAGGACAAATCTCTCCGACTCTGTATTGATTATCGTCCACTCAACGAGGTGACCATCAAAAACAAGTATCCGCTACCTCGTATCGACCTACTCTTTGACCAACTGGCTGGGGCTAAGGTGTTTTCTAAGATTGACCTTAGATCCGGCTACCACCAAATCAAAATCCGTCCTGAAGACATTCCGAAAACAGCTTTCACCATCAGATATGGCCTATATGAATACCTAGTCATGTCTTTCGGCTTAACCAACGCGCCTGCCTACTTCATGTACCTCATGAACTCCGTCTTCATGCCCGAGCTCGACAAATTCGTTGTCGTGTTCATCGATGATATCCTTGTCTATTCCAAAACACCCGAAGAACATGCCAACCACCTTCGCATTGTCCTAGCTCGCTTGAGAGAGCATCAGCTGTATGCAAAGTTCAGCAAGTGTGAATTCTGGTTGAACAAAGTTCCTTTTCTCGGACATATCCTCTCAGCTGAGGGAGTATCTGTTGATCCAAGTAAGGTAGAGGAAATCCTAAATTGGAAGCCGCCAACCACTGTTCACCAAGTTCGCAGTTTCATGGGCATGGTGGGATATTACCGCCGTTTCATCCCTGACTTCTCGAGAATAGCCAAACCAATCACCAACTTGCTGAAGAATCAAGTCAAGTTCGTGTGGTCACCAGAGTGTGAAACAGCATTTTAAACCTTGAAGAAGTGTCTGACTACTGCACCAGTCCTAGCTCAACCGGACATTGAGAAGCCATTCGATGTGTATTGTGATGCATCCGGTACTGGCCTAGGCTGTGTTCTGATGCAGGAGGGCAGAGTTATCGCTTATGCTTCACGACAGCTCCGACCTCATGAAGAGAACTATCCTACTCATGACTTAGAATTAGCAGCTGTGGTTCATGCATTGAAGATCTGGCGTCATTACTTGCTAGGCAGTACATGCAATGTTTACACTGACCACAAAAGCTTGAAGTACATCTTCACCCAAGAAGAGCTGAATATGAGGCAGCGAAGATGGCTAGAATTGATCAAAGATTATGATATTGAAGTGCATTATCATCCTGGCAAGGCTAATGTAGTTGCTGACGCACTCAGTCGGAAAGCTCACTGCAACTGCTTGACTGTGAAGCCTTATAATCTGTCATTGTGCTATGAGTTGGAAAGGTTGGGAATAGAAATTGTTCCACAAGGCAGTCTGGCCAACATTAGTATTGAAACTTCCATCCGTGATGAGATCGTGGCCGCTCAAAAGGGAAGCAAGGGCATCAAGCATATCAAAGAAAAAGTCCAGGCAGGAAAAGCAGATTGTTTCAGAATTGATGACGAAGGCATCGTATGGTTCAAGGATCGTTTGGTAGTTCCAAAAATTCCAGAGCTACGTCGCAAGATTCTTGATGAAGCTCATCTCACAAGATACTCTATCCACCCAGGAAGCAACAAGATGTACCAGGATTTGAAACAGAAATTCTGGTGGACTAAGATGAAGATAGAAATTGCACAGTATGTGTCGAGGTGTGACACCTGCCAGAAGGTTAAAGCTGTACACATGAAGCCTGGGGGAGAGCTGCAACCATTGCCTGTTCCCGCGTGGAAATGGGAAGACATTAGTATGGATTTTGTTGTGGGGTTGCCCAGAACATCGAGGGGTTACGATTCCATTTGGGTAATCGTTGACCGTCTCACTAAGCAAGCTCACTTTTTGCCAGTCAAGTTCAAGTACACGGCAGCGACCTATGCAAATATATACATAGAGCATATGATGAGGCTCCATGGGGTGCCGAAAACTATTGTCTCTGATCGAGGTACTCAGTTCGTATCCAAATTTTGGAGGTCCTTCCATAAATCGTTGGGCACGAAACTTCTGCACAGCACGGCCTACCATCCTCAGACCGATGGTCAGACCGAAAGGGTGAATCAAATAGTGGAAGACATGTTGAGGGCCTGTGCATTGAATTACCCTGATAAGTGGGACGAGTGTTTGGCGTTAGCCGAATTCTCGTATAATAACAGTTACCAAGAAAGCATCAAGATGGCTCCGTTCGAGGCAGTGTACGGCCGCAGATGTCGTACTCCGTTGAATTGGTCCGAGCCCGGTGAGAGATGGTTTTACGGTGTTGACTTGGTCAAGGAGGCCGAAGAGAAAGTTCGAGTAATACAAGAGAATCTGAAAGTGGCTCAGTCTCGACAGAAAAGCTATGCCGACCAGCGGCGTAGGCCATTAGCATTCAAAGTTGGAGACTACGTGTACTTGAAGGTTTCACCTATGAAAGGAGTCAACCGCTTTGGAGTCAGAGGCAAGTTAGCCCCGCGCTACATTGGACCATTCTTAATCACCGAGCGTGTGGGAAAGGTTGCCTACCGGTTGCAATTGCCAGATCACCTGTCAGAAGTACACAATGTGTTTCACGTATCCCAACTGAAGAAGTGTCTGCGAGTTCCCGACCAAGTGACCGATGTGGAAGGTGTGGTACTGGAACCCGAATTGACATACTCAGAATATCCAGTACGGGTTTTGGACATAAAGGACCGTGTCACTCGAAGGACCACAACTAGATGGTACAAGATTCAATGGAGTCAACATTCCGAAGACGAAGCCACCTGGGAATCTGAGGACTACCTGGCGGAGAATTTTCCGGAATTCTTTGCCACCCTGTAACTGTAATAGTCTGACAAGTACTCCCTGTGTTAAAAACCCTCCTACTTATTTTGTGAGCTAGTGCAAGTATAGTTTACCTTATGTATTTTCTTTTCCATTACTTTGTTTCAATGTCTAGTTTAGCAATCTCGGGACGAGATTTCTTTTAGGGGGGAAGGCTGTAATACCCTGGGTATTACGGAATAAATAACCTGCCATGTCATCATAATTAACTTAATTAATTTGCATATGATTGTGCTTAGGGACCTAGAGTGGCTTGGATTGATAAAGTATTGGATTGAAAATTTAAAATCCTAATTGCATATTTGAAATAACCCTAGATTTAGCCCCAAAACCCTAATTTAAAATCTAGAAGGAATCTAGGGGTGATCCTTTAATGAAAGTTGTAGATCTAATTAAATGTGACAACTTTTATTTTTGGAGATTTTGAAGTTATGTTATGAAAATTTGAATTTAACTCAAAACAGTGAATAAAAAAATTGAATTTGAAATGCCATTTCAAAAATTAATTGGAATCTGACAAAACTTCCTTAATGAAAGTTGTAAAGCTCTCTGAGGGGAACAACTTCTATTTTAGCCATTTTTTCAAGTTCTTGAGAAAAATCAAAAGTAATTTCTAGATTTTAGTTTGAAATTCAAAAACCCATTTCACCCCCTTTTCCATAGTTTTCAAATTTGGCCGAATTTGGGGTAGATCCGAAAATCAAAAATGTTCAGCTTCTAGAGAGCTACACTTTTGCTGTTTGGCATTTTCCCATTTGAAATGTTTAAATTGGCGAATTTTACAAAAAATCAAAATAGGGATTAGGTAAGAGTTACTGTAGCTCCCCTGTTCTCCTACTGTGGCGGCATGGCCGCGGCTGTGGCCGACGTCGCCGGCCGTCCTCGCCGTCTCCGCACCCACGTCGCGCAATTACGAGCCCTGGCGTCGTCTTCTACCCCCCCCAGCGCCTTTCCGCCCCTATAAAAGCGAGAAGCTCGCCGTTCCCTCCGTTCTCCGTTTCCGGCCATCTTCACCGCCGCTCGTCGCCGGCAAAATTCGCCGCCTCTCGACCACCGCCGTACTCTCCATCTTGCCACCAGCTCCGCCACATCCTAGTGCGCCCGTAGAGCCTCTCCCGAAGCCCTCTCGTCGCCTGTATCGCCCAGACGCCGTCTTCTTCTTCCTCGGCTCCGGCCGGAGCGCCGCCGCGGGCGGGTCGTCGTCCAGAAGCTTGTTGGGTTCGCCGGAACGGAGGATCGTCACCGGAAGTCGCCGCCGCGGGTACCCTCGACGTCAAGCCATTGATTCGCCTCGCCTCTGCTTCACCCGACTGCTCGGCTAGGATCGCGGTAAGCCACTGGTTGTTTCCCCTGTCCCTTTTTCCTCTCTCCCGGTCCTTCGCGGCCGGCATAGGATGTGCCGGCGAGCGGGTCGCCGCCGGTCCGCCATGGGCGAGCTCGTGCTCGTCGGAGGCGCGTAGAGCCTTCGGCTATTAGCTAGGATGGTTCGCGGGGCTCGTTA
Source organism: Eremochloa ophiuroides (assembly GCA_038502445.1). Lineage (NCBI taxonomy): Eukaryota > Viridiplantae > Streptophyta > Magnoliopsida > Poales > Poaceae > Eremochloa > Eremochloa ophiuroides. The sequence continues at coordinate 46,999,104 of JAHLJS010000006.1, forward strand.
GGTCGCGGTAGTAGGCTCGGCTCGGTCACGGGGATCGTCGCCGGTAGGTTTCCCGGCGAGCCGCTGCGTCCGCGGGCGCGCGCACGCGGGAGCGTGGAGCTCGGCCGGGCCGCGTCTGGCCGTGGGCCGGCTCGGCGCGTGTGAGAGAGAGGGAGAGAGGCGTGCGTGCGGGCCGTCTGCTGGGCCGTTGGGCCGGCCCAGCAGCGCGGCTACGCGGGGCTGGCAGCAGGCGCGCGCGCGGGCCGCGCTCGGGTGCGTGGGTCGTGCGGGCTGAATTCGTTTTTCCAATTTCCAGAGGAATTTCAACTACCTTTTCTATTTTGATTTGTTTAAATAGTGCTGATGTTTGTTAATTTCATAGAAATTAATCTGTTAGCTGGAAAAATGTGAAAATATTTGTGTATGTTCTCTGTGATGCCTAGTATTTAGGAAAAATATAATATCTAGGTTTAGGATCTTTTCTGTTGGGAGTAAAAATCAACCAAATAAATGGATAATGCAACTTTGTTGATTTTTAATAAATTATAGGTAGCTCCAAAAATCATGAAATTAATTGTGGCACTGTTTAGGGATAAAACCTAACTGTTGATAAATTTTGGTTGCAATTAGAGTTAGTTTGATCAGTTAGTAAATATATATGAAATTAGGAAAATTAAATAAAATGAATAGAAGGAATGGATTTAGGGTTTGTGTGAATTTTTGGATTGATTGAAGCCCAAGGGTCTACCACCTTATGATCCTTGGCAATGTAAGATGTTAATGTAAATAGTAGCCTTGTAGTTATGCAGTGGCTTTCCATGACTATTAAAATAGGTTTTAACATAAAATGTGAAACGCCTATTTACTTTTGAGATCTCGTTTACAACTTTTCCGTGAAGAAAAGTTGTACTCAAGATGTTAATCGTTGATTATCGCATTTCTATTTATATTGTTGCATCATGTTAAGCATGCATCATTGCACACGTGTAGTGACCGAGAGCGAAGGAGTGAAGGTTGAGGCCACTGCTGGGGAGCCGACTCCGGAGGTGATCCAGGGATTTGACATCTGTGGAACCGACCCTGATCCCACCCTCTTCTCAATCCAAGGCAAGCCCCGGTGCATTAACCCTCTGTTGTGAAATTCTTTATAATTCGAGTCAATCTATTGCATTAAGTTGATAGGAGTTGATTGTTACCTATCCAGATGCATTGTCCCAAATAATTATCCTGAAACCTGATTTAAATGAAATGGTTTAAACAAAAAATGCTTAGGCATGCTTAATAAAAATTAGAATTTTATAAAAAAAAAAAAACTATTTTCTGTGCTATGATTGTATACATACTTTATGATTAGTGGAGAACTTGTGATCCGTTGGTCGATGTGTATTTGCGTTAGAGTCCCAATGCACGATCACCTTCGGAATAGTTCAAAGCTGGTCGATATCACTGTAAGGTGTTTCGCTCGGCTGACGTGCTCGTGGGACGGCGTTTCCCATAACTTCTCACCGGCAGACACGGTTTTCAAAACTATAGGGACCGTTCGTTGTAGGCGTGCTGGATCGAGATGAACAGCCTAGCCACATACCTTTGTGGAAAGCCTAGAGTCAGGTGGCTATATTGCTGGAACCGACAACCACGCACTGGGAGTGGAGAGATGGCGGGAGTAGCTTGTACCCACGTGGCCGTCGTGCCTGGAGACGAGTGGAGTACTGTGCTCCCGGGTGGCGCAGGACCGGTTCCGGGATAGAAAGACCTAGATGATAGGTTGGTATATGTATGCCGGCGTGCTACATATGCAGTGTGGTTAGAATCCCCAGCTGGGTATACTTTCTGGATTCGAATCGACGTGCTCCTCGGTCAATGGAGACTCAATCCACTTCCCTACCCCGAAAAGTGGTTCTCAACTAGGTGTTTTCTGAATAAAGGAAGTAAGTGAAAAAAATGACGATCTATGAGTTTGAATATTGGAACTATGGATATATGATGATGATAATGATGAAATAAAATTGGATAGTGATGCTTTTCTGCAAATCTTTTACCTCCTGCTAGCCTCACCTATGACCCTGCATTCCTGAGTCTCATCTTACACCTTTAGTCGGGTAAGTCTTGCGGAGTACCCCTAGTACTCAGGGTTTGTTAACCCTTGCTGCAGGAGATCCGCCTTCAGATGTCTGTTTTGCCCCGTGCTGCATGACCATTATCCAGGAGGGCAGCGAGGAAGAGTAGAAGTGGAACCCGTGGGCAGGGTTCGAATTATCTTATGTAAATGTTGTATAATTATTCAACTGCTACTGCCACGATCTATGGTTTGTAATAACCGTAATTGAGTTTTATTTGGAACACTGGTTTGTAAAACTAAGTTATGTAATATTCCGCTTTCGTACTCTGATGTAATTTGTTATGAAATGTTGTAATCCTGTAATGCATTCGCAATGTGATCCTGCGGAGTTTGGGGCGCTGATGTAGCCCGACAGATCTGTCTAGATCATTTGGGACACGGGCCCGGTTGTCAGAAGTCATTAGTGACGATGACAGGTGCCTGTGGGCCAGGTGATTTAGCCGGTTCTGTTACAGTGTGGTGGCGACCGGCACCCGCATATATGCTTGCCGGTGCGTGCCTCCCACCATCGTGGGCGAATCCGGGATCGGCTCCGTGCGGTGTGGCAGCGACCGGTACCCCCGTCCAAGCCTGGACGCTTGCCGGTGCGTGCCTCTCCCGCCGTCGTGTGCGAATCCGAGATCGGCTCCGTTTAATGTGGTGTGGCAGCGGCCGACAACCCTAGCCCCAGGCTCAGACACTCGCCGGTGCAAGCAACCCACTGTCACGGACTACTGGAAACAGCTTCACACGGTGTGGCAGCAGCCAGCACCTCCCCACCCTGTCCGAGCGTGGACACTCGCTGGTATGCGCCTCCCATCTTGGTGGCGGCCGGCATCCTAGTCTCAGTCTAGGCGTTGATGCTTACTGGTCCGTGCCTACCACTGTTGCGGGCGAGTCAGAGAATGACTCCATGCAGTGTGACGGCGACCGACAACCCCCCTCCCAGGCACTGACACATGTCGGTCCACACCTCCCACTGTCGCGGGCAAGTCCAGAAATTGCTTCGTGTGGTGAGGCGGCGGCCGGCAACCCCCCAGCTTGATGTAGCTACCCTGCGGCACAAGTCTCTAGTGAAAGCGTTGGCAAACTCATGCTTGGCGGACGATGGTTACGTTCTGGCGTCACTCACCTCCGTGGAGGCATCATAGGGCTCTTGTGTATGTGTGGTAGTCATGTATCTCTCTAGTGTTTTGTGGTCGCCTAAGTGTCCAGGCATCTTGTTGTTACTTTTTGCTCTCTCCTCAACATTTGTAAAACCTATAACAACCCGTTTTGGGCTATATCAATACATATTCAGGTGGGAAGTAATCCCCCCGTTAGCAGTTAAAAAAAAAGAACACGGTTCCTGTAGTAATGCTACCTAAGAGCTAGCGTTCACTGCTGCAGAAAATCTTTTGGGAGACATTTATGATTTCTTAATTGAGACGAACAACCGAGACGGTCATTTTTTATTAATTGAGGTGGTTTAAAATAACCGTCTCTTAAAACCCATTAACTGAGGCGGACATTATAACGCAACTGTCTCGGTAAATTATTAATCGAGATGGTTATTTTATAAGGTCTGCCTCTTAAAATCTGGTCCATCCCACTGCTTTAGTAAAAGCCCATCTTGGTCTAATATTAATCCATGTATACAAGACTCCCTCATCCTCTCCTCCCTCAGCCATCTCCCTCAGCCGCGACGCACTCCCTCTCCCTCCTAGTCTACTGCCCTCTCTCTCCTCCCTCCCGGCGCCCCTCCCCTTCCCATCTCCCTCCTGGCGACGGCGGCGGCGGTCCCCTCTCTATCTCTCTCTCTCCCTTCCTCGATGATGGCGCCCCTCCCCCTCTCCCTCCCGAGCACGGTGGCCGGCAGGCGGTGCGCGCGGACGTAGCCTCGGGGGCGCGCGCGGACTACGGCGCGGTGGGCTTGCGGTAGTTGGCTGGCTGCCTCCTCCTCCTCCCGTGGGCTTGCGGTGGCCGCCCGATGGCACGGTGGGCGCGTGATGGCGGGACGGTCGCATCCTCCTCCATTGTGGTCATGTGGGCCGGGATTCAGTGCCGCCGCCTCTTTCTACAGATCCAGCACTACGTGGCATGGACAGCACGGCTCCGGCGGCGGGGAGCCTGGATCCGGTGGTCGTGGGGCCGGATCCATGCGGGGGCGAAGAGGCTGCCTCCGGTGCGGTGAGTTGTGGACATGGCGGCATGTGGATGGGCTCGGCGGGCCTATGGATGGGCTTGTTGGGCTAGTCCATGGGTTTTGGTATTTTGTTTTTTATTCGATTAAACGAGTCGGGTAGGCAACCACCTCGGAAAAAGATCTTATTTACTGTGACCTTTGATCCGAGACGGTTGGCTTGCCCACCTCGGTTAATCATTCTTTCCCGCCTCGGTTAAAGATACTACAGTAGTGGTTCCTGCTTAGCATTGGATCAACCTCAATTGAGACATGCCTTTAGTTTTGGTTGGGTGAACACATGACATGCATGATAGGTTAGAGATATGAAGGTCTTAGGGAGTAGCAGACGGCACAAGCACAGAGCAAATGAGGCGGACCCCCTGTCAAATTCTTATTAGCACTCATGCAGATTCCCGCGCCTGCCGGGCTATATATAGGTGCATGAAAAGATATAGATTGTTCTTCGATTTAATTTATGCAATAGGAGGTTCAAAGGTGCGGGCCATGTGTGGCTTTCGACAGCATGTGATGCGGCTGATCGGAGATGCATGCTTGGGGAGCACAAAAGATGAAAAGAAATACTACTATTCACAAGTGATCTCTAAATAGGACGTCATATTATTGGCATGTTTATCCCCATTAATAAATTAACATGTAACACCTACAAAAATACTACCACCGCGCGACCTCATATTCATAATGCAAATGAATATTAAGCTATCCATGCGAGTAGAGTCTCAAAATTAAAGTACAAGAAGTTTAATTAATTATTCTTTAAGATTGATTTTTATTGACTTGTCTTACGGCGTCTCTAATGATACAACCTAGTTATAAAATAAATGATCCAACCCAGAGTTAGCTAAATCAATTTTTGGCTCCCTGAATGGTGAAAAAAGCATGAGGCTAGCCAAGAGACGATGGTGTCACATGTTTCACGGTACCCATCACTCTGACAATACGATATATCTATTGTTCTCTCATCTCCTCCATCTTTTTGATAAAAAATTCTGGCTTTAGTCATTGGCACTAGTCCAAAGTTAAACAAATGAATGTACTTTAATCGCTTACAGCAGTTCCACATTATACTACTGGAAACAGCGGCTTTGCCGAGTGTTTTTACACTCGGCAAAGAGACAATTACGCTCGGCAAAAGCTTTGCCGAGTGTCCCGAAATTTTGCACTCGGTAAAGTTTCAGGCACTCGGCAAAGTACAGTTTTCCAGTAGTGTTACTATTGTAAATGGAAAATAAAAGGTCTTCTACTGGATGCAAAGAACACTATGGCGCAGGTTATAAGACTCGACAATTATCTGATGTTCGTGATAATCCATATGAGCTGCAATAATAAAGCCCAGAACCAAAGCCGCTATCCCTCTAAACAAAACCTGCAAAACAAGTTTTGGCGACATTCCTAGTGTTGTCTCTCGTGCCCTTCATGTTTGTCATCTTAGAGCTAGTGCTAGTATATATTGTTGAAGACAATCTTAGTTGCAGAGAAATGATTTAACGTGGAGTAATAGAGATACGTCAGTTGAGAGGTGAAAACTATAAAGAACCCCAGCCGTTCGACAAATATAAACGAAATTAGATTGTTAATTAATGGCCCGTATATATTCGAACAATGGCATGACGACAGTCCGTTTGACGTACGGTGAATAAGAGTTTTAGTAATTATTAATTGGAAACTAAAAGCAAGATGCCCCGGCCCGATGGATCGGAGCGGAGCGCTCTCGCCGGCTCTTTGGACTGCCCAAGATCGGAATGGGATGCCCACTTGCAAGATCAACCGAATCCACAGACACACTGCCACTGCATGCGCACACTCTCGATCTATCAGGACTAGGGATGGCAACGGGTACGCGCACACCTATACCTGTGCCCGCGAAGAAAAATTTTACCAGTTAAAAAATCCACGAACTCAGACGGATACAAATATGCTCCTATACACGTGTCTGCGCGGGTAACGGGTACCCGCGGGTTGCCCGTACCCAACAAGTATCAGCAGTATTTCAGCTCCCGCACTCTCCATCCACATGCATTTTATAGAGGGAGTGTAGCTTTAGCTACATCTGAGTAGCAACTTATTCTTTTTATCTTACAAATTTGTACTTAGTTTCTCTACATTGTTGAATATATAAATTTATTTATAAGATGAGGGTAGAGAAAGTTTCTAAATATATTTATTGACCATATAAAATTACTTACTAATACAAGATCTAAAAACTAAAAGATTTATTTACATACGGATGCCTTCATCAAACATTTGAGATGGGAAAGCCGTCTTATATGTATCAATCTGGCCAAGAAATTTAGGATATTATAGGACTATATGAGCTACTATTATTCGATAAATTGGGTTCAAAAAACCCACAGGTTTGAAGGTTTGAGTACTATTTGCCCAGACCCACGTCCACAAATCCACTGGGTTTGGCTTTTTGTCCATTAACAAACCCATGAGTAAAGAAATAGACCAGGTAATGAACAATGGAGGAACGGCCAGACAGCTGATATGGATAGATGGGAAGGTTGGCGGTGGGCGCGGTTACGAGTAGCAAGCTCACTTTGGCTTCGCGTATGGATTGTAGCTGAGCTTGTGCATGCGTGCGTGGGCATGGAATTTTGCGGTGGGTCCTTGTTGACCTCTTCTTATCTCTTGGGTTTTCTCATCCTCCCTCCCGACCTCCATTATTGCTGCAACATTATATTTGTTCCTTGATCCCCAGGAAGATGGAGATGTCTGATGAGAGTGATGCAAGAGCTCGGTTGCTCAGAATATATGGGAATGAATTGCATTGGAGAAAAACGATGCAGTTCCCACATGGGCAGAGAAACATATATATTCCTATATATATTCCCAACGAGATTGATCATGAGGAGAATGACTGCGTATATACGTATATGGTATGGTATGTATATGATGTGTATGTAGCTTTATATTGAACACATTGCTCCATACATGAAACGACCTCGATTTCCACGAAGGGAAATCCACAGGCTCGAATTGTAATTCAACAGATTGCTTGGGACAATCCATGAAATTACCCAAATCTCAGTTGCCACCAGGATCCATACAACGGTAAATAAGTCTTACATAAATATTTATTACATCGCCACACTGGCGAAATCAACAATCAGAGAAGCTTTAGAAGATGCGGAAGCGATTCATCCTTCACGGCCAACTTGAGTGTAGCACGTGACCCTATTCCTCGTCATCATCTCCCTCGAAGTCGTACTCATTCTCGTCACCTGACAGCAAATTTATCAGTACGATTTGTACTGGCCACGGAGCCCACCTATGCAGCATTTGCTTTGTGGAAAGTGGATGCAAGGCTATACAAGCAGACCTATAGGCTGAGGTTTTCCTATGCAGCTGTAATCAATGTTTATTTAGTCAAGTTTTATCACCAGTTAACACCATTATCCCTTTTCCCATCACCACATCTCACATATCCACACCTCACTCTCATTCGACAGGCCCAACTCCCTCTCGGGCCTATCTCAGCGGCACACTACCACAACGGGTACACTGCCGGAAAAATGTTATCCAGGGGGAGAAAAGAATATGCTCTCATCTAATAGTGGTTGCAGAAACATTAGGAAAGGTCCATAGCCAACGAGTTGGCTTATGTATCGATCGATCAACCATACACTCTGCAGAGGTTTTACTACTCACAAGATTAGCCATCATCGATGCTGTACAATCATCTAGGCAGAATTCCGGGTGCTTGCTTGCCTAGGTCGGTACCACCCTACCACTCAGCCCTGGGATATTCCGGATCCAACACCGTCATGCTGAGACTGGGAGACGCAGTACCGGGCCCCATCAGTGGTACTGCGCATCTAGAACGGTACGGGAATCCGCCATCCGTCACCGTCCACCCTTATCACCTCTCAACCTAGCAGTAGTGGCACCGCCCTACCAAGTAGTCCAGCCGTCTCCCGCCCATCAGAAGCGAGCGAGTAGTAAGGGAATCCAGATGTTTCCGGTCACTAGTCAGATCCTAGGTTGTGACCAAGCAGGCATCTCCACTTAGGGGATACTCTCCCCGTGCTATCACAACACCTCCGTCCACGGGCTTCAAACCACCAAGGCTATCCCACCCGGAACCTCCTCAACAACTTTACCCGCCACAGGTATCTCACTTTGGGGATGCCCAGGTTGCACCCCCGGCACGACTTGCCCCATGGGCTTGTCTCACATCCCACTTGGTCGACATCAACCCTTACCACGCACCCAAGACGCACGCAGCACTCTCTCCCAGTGGTTATAATCAGTTATACACCGTCCCAATTCCACCACATAGCATATAGCAAGTAGAAAGTAGTGGAAGAGTAACAGTAAATTAAGCAGCAGCTAACCTAACAGCGGATAGCAGGGTAAAGTCTTATCAAGGCAGGGAATTCAAATATACTACCATGCAACCAATCCATACATAAACATAAAGCAATAGCAATAATGTCATTTGCAATGCGTAAATAGGATCTAAGGATTTGGTGGGACGTGGCACCTTCGTAGTCGTCTCCTAGCTCTTGGAAGTACTCGTGGTCGTCTTCCTTAGTCAGATCCTCCTCCGGCTCTGAAATCGAACACGAAATAGTCGCGTCAGCGACTCCTATAGAGTATTTCAGAAAAATCCAATAAAATAAAGAGCCAAATGCACACAAACATAGTCTTAGATTGTAGATCTCATTTTCCTGAGAATTTTGATATATGGTGCGCAATTTTGGACATCGTATGAATAAGTTATGAATTTCCGAAGATTATCCTATTTTCTGAAAATGGGAAAACTGGTCGGTAAATCAGGGGCAGCTCGGGATTGGTCCACGTGGCTCGCGGGTCCAGTAGTGCGGCAAGTGGCGCCTCAACAGAACACAGACCCGATGGTCGTCTTCCAGGTGTTCGATGCTGGTTCCCAGAGAGTTGCCGGAGTTGGCGTAGCTCGGCGTGGCTCGGCGGTGGTCAGTGGTAGCTCGGCTGTGGTTGGGGGTATCTCGGCGGAGCTCGGCATAGTTCGGCGGTGGTCGGGGGTAGCTTGGCGGTGCTCGGCGTAGTTCGGTTTAGCTCGGCGGGGCTCGGGCGAATCGGAGATTCGGGGCGCCGAGGGTGCCGTTCTCCCGAGGTCTCCCGGGGGGGCTCGGGCGAATCGGAGATTCGGTGCGCCCGAGGGTGCCGTTCTCCCGAGGTCTCTCGCGGAGGCTCGGGCGAATCGGAAATTTGGGCGCCCGAGGGTGCCGTTCTCCCGAGGTCTCCTGCGGAGGCTCGGGCGAATCGGACATTTGGGCGCCGAGGGGGCTGCTTTCCCGAGCTCTCCCGGTGAGGCTCGGGCGAATCGGAAATTTGGGCGCCGAGGGGGCTGCTTTCCCGAGCTCTCCCGGTGAGGCTCGGGCGAATCGGAAATTTGGGCGCCCGAGGGTGCTGCTCTCCCGAGCTCTCCTGGGGAGGCTCGGGCGAATCGGAGATTTGGGCGCCGAAGGGGCTGCTCTCCCGAGCTCTCCTGGGGAGGCTCGGGCGAATCGGAGATTTGGTGCTAGCAGGGTTCCAGGGCGTCTGTTCAAGGCGGCGGTGTCTCTCCGGTGCGGCGGACCATGACAGGGCGGCGATGGCCATATTTCGGCAAGACAGGGCTCGGCTTTCCCCAATTGGCGTGCTCAGGCAGTCGTCCGACCAGATGGTGGCGGATTAGAGTCGTGGTATGGCCTCCTTCTCTCCCTCGGCATACGGCGGTTCTCCGACGAGGTGGAGGCGCACGTAGCCAAGGCGACAGTCGTGATTCGGGGCTCGGCTATCTAGCGGCGGTGCCGAGGCAGACTTGGCGAACCTCGGCGGCATTTCTCCGCAGCGCGAGGCGACCGGGGGTACTCGGAACGGATTTAGGCGAGGCGGAACCTGTCGGCGGCGATGTCGTCGCGACGGTGAGGTTCCGGCGGGGCTAAGGAGGTCTTCTAGGAGGTGTATACGCGTCCAGGGTCTATGGCGATGGTATACCAACTACCAATTTTGGCTACCGAGCTTTCCAAGGTGCTCGGTTGTGGCGGCGGCGTGTCGCCGACGACGGCGGAAAGCGGCATCGCGGCTACGACCAAGTATTGGTTCAATCGAATGCGGTCTTGTCAAATTGGTGAGGCCAGAGAGGCATACAACACTCTGGTGGCGAACTTAGCCATGGCATGACCTTCTTCTGGCGACGGCTCGCGGCGGCGCTCCGGTAAGGTCGCGGCGCACGCGGCCAAGGCGATTCAGGCTTCCTCTAGCGCTTAGATCCGCGTAGCTAGCTCGAGGGGGTCGTGGCGGTGCTCCACGATGCTCTAACCTATACGGGTGCTAGTCGGATTGCTCGGAACGGGTGATTCGGCGTCGGAACGCGTCGGTGGTGAGCGCGCTCCGCCGAGAACGCGTCGTGCTGCGTTCTCGGTCTAGCAAACTTGTAGTCCGGGGGTTTCGGCCGGTCGAATGAGTGCATAGTGCAGGTGATCTTCCCGAGCCGGTAAAGGCTCGTGCCTGCGCGTCCCGAGGGTGGAACGCCATGGCAAAAGCAGGGCAAGGTTCGGACATGGCGTGCGGTGGCTCACCGTGGTGTCGGTGAAGCTAGGATGGCGGTGCAGTGGCGAGTCGGAGCCGTGCAGAGCGATCGCAGTGCCGTGCCGCTCCTCGTCCGCAGCTCGGACTTCTCCTCCGTGTCCGGCTCCGGCGTGCTCCGCGGCGGCGGCGCTCCGGCAGCTTCTCCTCCTCTGCTCCGCCCTTCTCCTACGCTCTCTCTCTCTCGGTTTGGTGCGGTGTGCCGGTCTGTGCTGCGGTGGCGGCGAGGGGAAATGAGGGTAGGGCTTCGGGGTGCTCCAATTTATAGGCGAGCTTGGTAGGTTCCCATGGCGGACGGCCGCGATTGATCTCGGTAGATCAGAGGGCTTCGGCCGCTCGACGCTAGGGCTTCAGGGTGCACGCGGGCTCGCTTGGCGGCCAAGAAAGGAGGGGACAGGAGGGGGACAGCGGGGTCAGGGCTCTGCCATGCTGTCGGCTGTGGGACCGGGGTCACGCCATTCGCGTGGCACCCCCGGCAGGCGCGTCGCCTTCGTGAGGAAGAAGAACAGTGGGGGGGGCGAGAGCGGCTGACAGGCGGGGCCGGGTTGGCAGCGAGCGCGAGCGCGAGCGCGTGTGTGCCGGTCGTGCGCGTGCGCTGCCGAGCCGCGACGTGGGTCGCGCGGTGAGGTGAGGAGAGGAAGGTCGGGCTGGCTTGGGCTGGCTTAGCGACCCGGCTGGCCGAAACGAATGGCTGGCCTAACTCTCTTTCTCCTTTTCTATTTTCAATTTAGTGTATATATACATATATTGCCCATTTTAAATATTGAGTAAATACAAACATAATTTGCAATAAATCCCAAATGTGATGCATAAGTTATTATTCTATGTGAATGGAATTAAAATGCAAACTACACTCCTTTATTTACCAATTTCATAATGAAACCTATATGCTTGCACAAGAAAAATAGGTTTTCACAATAAATAAATGAAAAATTTTAATTGGTTGGGATTTTTAGATTGTGTGGATTTTTAGGGTTGTTACAGTCCTCCCCCCTCATTAGGATCTCGACCTCGAGATTCAGGGATAACGTACCCTTCGGAGAGGTAAGGAAACATAATCCGCAAGTCCGATTCCTTCTCCCACGTAGCTTCCCTTTCTGTGTGATTGCTCCACTGTACCTTGCACATCGGAATGGTTTTGTTTCGCGTCTCTTTGGTATCCCGTGCCAAGATCTTGATCGGATGTTCCTTGTATTCAAGTGTGTCTTGCAGGTCTAATGCATCCGTAGGAACTTGCTCCTCGGGAAGCTTCAAACACTTCCTTAATTGCGAGACATGGAACACGGGGTGTACTCCAGATAATTCCTCCGGTAGTTCCAGCTTGTAAGCAAGCTTTCCAACCCTTTTACAGATCTTGTATGGCCCAACATATCTTGGTGCCAATTTCCCCTTCACGTGGAATCTGACAGTGCCACGAAGTGGAGATACCTTGAGGTAGACATAATCCCCAACCTTGAACTCAAGCTCTCTACATCTCCTATCTGCATAGCTCTTTTGCCTACTCTGTGCAATTCTCAAATTTTCTCTGACCTGTGCTACGCCTTCCTCTGCTTCTACAATCTTAGCAGGGCCAAAGAAGGCTCTCTCTCCGGGTTCTGACCACATTAGCGGGGTCCTGCAGGGTCTCCCATACAATGCCTCAAACGGTGACATCTTGAGGCTTGTTTGATAGCTGTTGTTGTACGAGAATTCAGCGTGGGGTAAGCAGCTTTCCCAACTGGTCTTGTATTTTATCACACAAGCTCGGAGCATATCTTCGAGAATTTGGTTCACTCTTTCTGTTTGACCGTCAGTTTGTGGGTGATAAGCCGTGCTATAGTCCAGCTTGGTTCCGATGGATTTGTGCAAGGCTTGCCAGAATCGAGACGTGAATTGTGAGCCTCGATCAGATATTATGCTTGTGGGTGCCCCGTGTAGTCTCAGAATGTGGGTTATGTATAAATCCGCCAGCCGTTCGGCATCGTAGCCAATGCTGATGGGAATGAAGTGAGCGACTTTGGTCAAACGGTCGACTATCACCCAAATCGAATCGTGTTTCTTCTCGGTGCGGGGTAACCCAACGATAAAATCCATCGAAATGCATTCCCATTTCCATTCTGGAATTGCGAGAGGTTGTAGTAGGCCGGCTGGTCGTTGATGTTCGGCCTTGATTCTGCTGCAAGTGTCACATCGGGCTACATGCCCTGCAATGTCTGCCTTCATATTCTCCCACCAGAAATGTTTCCTTAGATCATGGTACATCTTGGCTGACCCTGGGTGAATGCAATATTTGGAGTCATGCCCTTCTGACAGAATCTCTTCTCGTATCGCTGAATCCGTCGGTATGCAGATTCTATCTTTGTACCATACAGTTCCCTGCTCATCTTCTCGGTATTCGGGGCCTCTTCCCAGCTTCATCAAACCACGGATATAGTCTATCTCAGGACAGTTCTTTTGCGCTTCACGGATTCGTGAGGTGAGATTGTACTCGACGCGAAGCTCATTTAGCATGCCATAGGAGATTACCTCGAGCTGGAACGCGTCAAACTCTCTCCTGAGCTCAGGTGGCATAGAGTTGGTGATGAGGGTATGGCAGTAGCTTTTGCGGCTAAGTGCATCAGCGACAACATTAGCCTTTCCTGGGTGATAATGGATCTCAAGATCATAGTCCTTGATGAGTTCCAACCATCTGCGTTGCCTCATATTCAGATCTTCCTGTGTGAAGAAGTACTTCAGGCTCTTGTGGTCAGTGTAGATGTCGCACTTGTTGCTTATCAGATAGTGTCTCCAAATCTTGAGTGCATGTACCACGGCTGCAAGTTCTAGGTCATGAGTCGGGTATCGCTGCTCATGCTCCTTCAACTGTCTTGAGGCATAAGCTATCAATCTTCCTTCTTGCATTAGTACACAGCCCAAACCTTGCCGAGAGGCATCACAATATACAACAAAATCCTTGTGAATATCGGGCAGGGCTAGTACAGGTGTAGTAGTGAGCTTCTCTTTCAAGGTCTGAAAACTCTTCTCGCATTCAGGAGTCCATATAAACTTGTTCTCTTTCTTCAGCAAGTTGGTCATGGGTCTTGCAATCTTGGAGAAATTCTCAATAAATCTGCGATAGTATCCTGCAAGTCCCAAAAAGCTTCTGATTTCTGACACATTACAGGGTTGTTCCCACTCTTGCACAGCTTCAATCTTGGCTGGGTCTACCGCGACTCCTTCTCCTGACAGTACGTGTCCAAGGAAAGCAACTTCCTCAAGCCAGAATTCGCACTTAGAGAATTTGGCGTATAGCTGGTTGCGAGACAACCTCTCCAATACGGTCCTCAGATGATGTTCATGTTCCTCTTTTGTGGCTGAATAAACCAGTATATCATCAATGAATACCACCACAAACTTGTCTAGCTCATTCATAAAGATCTTGTTCATCATGTTCATGAAGTATGCTGGAGCATTAGTGAGTCCAAATGAGACTACTGTGCACTCATACTGTCCATATCTAGTGACAAATGCAGTCTTCGGGATATCTTCTTCCCTGATCTTCATCTGATGATACCCTGATCGGAGGTCGATCTTTGAGAAGTACTTGGCCTTACTCAATTGATCTAACAGATTATCGATGCGGGGCAATGGGTACTTATTCTTGACTGTAACCGCATTCAGATTCCGGTAGTCAATGCACATCCTCATCGTGCCATCCTTCTTCTTGACAAACAAAACGGGAGATCCCCAGGGCGAAGCACTTGGCCTAATGAAACCCTTCTCCAGTAATTCTCCCAGCTGCTTCTTGAGTTCCTTCAACTCATCAGCCGACATTCTGTAGGGTCTTTTGGCAATCGGTGCAGTTCCTGGCATCAACTCTATAACAAACTCCACATCTCTATCTGGTGGCATTCCTGGCAACTCCTCTGGAAATACGTCATTGAATTCACAGACTACTGGCACATCTCTGAATGTCAGCTCTGTCTTATCTGCTTTAGTCTCCAGGGCACATAGGAGGGCTTGGACTCTCTCGGTTTGGGGTACACATCGGACAGCTGTTCCCCAAGGGTGGGTTACCTGAACATATCTAGGTGAACAAGATATCACTCCCCGGTGTTTGGTTAGCCAGTCCATGCCTAAGATGACATCTAAGCTATTGGAGGGTAGTAGGGTTAGGTCAGCTCGAAAGTCAAGTCCCTCGATAGTGATTATCACTCCTCTACATATGTGAACGCTTCTGAAGGTTCCTAAGGGCGAGCTAGTTAGGATGGGGTTTGCTCTCGGGGTTACAGGTATGTTATGCTTACGTGCATATGCAGATGAAATGTATGAACATGTAGCTCCCGAATCGAACAGAACTGTAGCCATGTTACCCTGAACTAGGAACGTACCGTACACAGCATCAGGTGCAGCTTCAGCTTCCTCAGCGGTCATGTGGTTCAGTCTTCCTCGGGTAGCAGATCCCCGGTTCGGTGTGCCCTGTGCAGCTGCTGGTGCACGGTTGAGGTCGGGGCACACAACCACACGGTGTCCAGGCTTTCCGCATCCAAAGCAAGTGAAGGGCGCACTGCCTGCTGTGGCTGTCGCAGGAGCCTTCCAATTGCTTGTCCTTGGCGTGTTGGTAGCGGGGGCGGGTGTGTTCTGCACAGCTCGAGTCGGCGCAGGGTAGGTCTGAGCGGGGCGGTGATAGTTGCTGCTGTTGGTATCACCACGGCTCGTTCCCGAAGAAGGTCCCTGGCGAGTCCGGAAAGGCGGAGGTGCACCCGTTCGCTGTCTCTGGGGTGGAGCAGCGCGAGCGGGTCCCTCAGAGCGGCGCTTCTTTCCCTTGTTCTGGGCCTCGAATTCCAGTCGTGCTTCCATGCGATCCTTCTCGATCTCAATACAGCGGTCAATCAGCTCACGCAGAGTGTAGCTCTTGTTCCCTGACAGAGCCAACCTGATCTTGGTCTGAAGCCCCTTCCTGTAGTAGTACATCTTTTCCTTCTCGGAACTCACGCAAGACGCAGGTGCGTAGCGGAGCAAGTAGTTGAAGCGGGTGGTGTACTCGTGGATCCGGTCAGCTCCCTGGGAGATGTTGCGAAACTCGTTCTCCTTGGCCTCCATGACTCCCTCAGGAATGTGGTGGTCACGGAAAGCCTCGGTGAACTCATCCCAATCAATGCGGGCTGGGTCCTCGTGAGCGCTGGTGTAGTTGTCCCACCATGCTCGTGCAGCACCGGTCAGCTGGTGGCTAGCAATCCCAACACACTCCTCGTCGGAGCAAGTGGTCAGGTCCAGCTTCTTCTCCATCTCTTTAAGCCAATCGTCGGCAGCGAGGGGATCGCTGTCGGTCCCGTCGAAGGTAGGTGGCCTCAGCTTCAGGAAACCCTCCAGTTTCCTTTGGAAGTCATTCTGGGGTGGCCCGTGGTGCCTGTTCATCCCAGTAGCTATGGCATTCAGCAGCTGGGTCTGCTGAGCCATCACTTCCGCCAACGTCGGTGGCGGCGGCGGTGGCGGTGGCGGAGGCACGTTCTCGCCTTGTGGTGGTGGATCGTTCACCGGCGGTGCATTCTCTGCCCGGCGCAGCTCTTCTTCCAGGTTAACTCCAGCACGTCTGCCAGCTGGGCGTCCACGGTTGCGACCACGCCCACGTCCTGGCGCAGGCGCGGGGGAGGGCTGGCGGTTCTCCAAACGCGCAGAACGTCTCATCGATATCTGAAATTATTAGGTACTTGCTCAGTGCAGTAATAATCTTGTAGTTGTTTAAGTAGGAGTTAGATGTTTTCAACGATTTAAATGAATTAAAACATTTTTCATGCTATCCTACACTCAACCAAAGAAGCATAGAGAACCATAAGAAGCATAAGATCCAAATGTCACTCATCACATGGTTATTATTACATAAAGGATGTTCCTAGCTGCTAAGAAGATCGTGCTATGCGCAGATAGCCAAATGACAGGATAACTCATGGTATCACTAGTCTAAGGGCCACGCAGGGTCCCATAAGCTACTGGTGCATAAGGTCGAGTACGGCGTCGGGTATGCGGCTGTCCTCTGCCTCGATCTCGTCGTCGGTCATGGTCAGGCGCTTGACATAGTCGAGTGCTACTGCTAGCTCTGGAGTGGCCTCAATCTCCTGCATCCTTTGAGACGGACACGCTCTCAGGTTGAGCGTGGTGGGTGGTATGCGGAAGTCTCCCTCCCGGGGCTTCACCATCTCCAGTGGGGGAAGCGAACTCTGTACCTTCCGGATCTCAATAGCTCTCCTGGCGTCGGACTGCTTCCAAGCTGTCTCTGTCCTCCGTAACTTGTCCTTTAGGAACTCCACCTTCTTCACGCGGTCGATCAGAATCCCTTGGTTGCGGGTGGACTTGTCCTCGGCTTTCTCCAACTGCTTTTCCAACTCCTTGATCCTGGAACGCAACGTGATCATCTCAACTACTCTGTCTCTGCTCCTCTGCTCCCTCTCAGCAAGTGCTCTCTCCTTGTCGTCCAGCCTCCTCTGTAATTCCAACACTCTGCTGTTCAGGTAGTCATTGCGAAGCCCAAAATCTCCGATCTTGTCTCGCAAGTCGGCGATCTCGGCTCGGTGTAACTCATCACGGCGCTGCATCTCCAACTGCAAGTCAGTGACTGCTCTGCTCAAACTCTCCAGGGTCTGAGTCCCTTTCTGCAAACTGTCCTCGACCTCTGCCATGCGTGCTCGGTCACGCCGCCTCCTTTGCTCCAATGAGCTGATGAACTCGTCCTGCTCCTGGAGGTGGTGTGCCACTGTGCGTAGGCAAGGGTCAGTCTCGGCCTGAACGATCTGGCTGGTGTACAGAATCCTCTGGATGGGGTCAGGGTGCAGCTCCAAGGCCTGAGGCAGCAGACGGAAGTGGGTCCCCTTAAGGTACTCGTATGCTGTGTACACAACTGCGCGAAGTACCTTGCGGGAGACAGACTGTACTCCGTCCTCCACAGTCTCTCCAGCAGTGTAGTCAGTAAAAACCGGCATTCCTGGAAGGGTCAGGCTGACGGGTGTCTCAACTCTGGTAGGGACAGGTCCTTCAAACCTCTCAGCCTCGACAAGCTTCCCTCGGCTGAAGTACTGGATCTGGTCAGACGGTGCTCCCAGCTCCTCCAGCACCTGGCGTAGTACCATGGCAAATCCGCCGTGGTTCCTCCCATTGATCGGGATCTCAATAGTGCCGTCGTGCAGTGGACGAAGTGGTGGTCCAAGGCTGGTCATCTGCAAATTTTTTAAGAAACGGATTAGCAGGTCCTTGTATTAGATAAGCCATTGCATAAAAAGTGAATGCAAGGTCGGTAAAATAACCGAAAAAGAGTCTGGCTTCCTATTCTAACGTCCATTTTCTATGGGTCTCGTCCTACAGTCAAGTATGGCTCCGATACCAACTGAAACGACCTCGATTTCCACGAAGGGAAATCCACAGGCTCGAATTGTAATTCAACAGATTGCTTGGGACAATCCATGAAATTACCCAAATCTCAGTTGCCACCAGGATCCATACAACGGTAAATAAGTCTTACATAAATATTTATTACATCGCCACACTGGCGGAAACAACAATCAGAGAAGCTTTAGAAGATGCGGAAGCGATTCATCCTTCACGGCCAACTTGAGTGTAGCACGTGACCCTATTCCTCGTCATCATCTCCCTCGAAGTCGTACTCATTCTCGTCACCTGACAGCAAATTTATCAGTACGATTTGTACTGGCTACGGAGCCCACCTATGCAGCATTTGCTTTGTGGAAAGTGGATGCAAGGCTATACAAGCAGACCTATAGGCTGAGGTTTTTCTATGCAGCTGTAATCAATGTTTATTTAGTCAAGTTTTATCACCAGTTAACACCATTATCCCTTTTCCCATCACCACACCTCACATATCCACACCTCACTCTCATTCGACAGGCCCAACTCCCTCTCGGGCCTATCTCAGCGGCACACTACCACAACGGGTACACTGCCAGAAAAATGTTATCCAGGGGGAGAAAAGAATATGCTCTCATCTAATAGTGGTTGCAGAAACATTAGGAAAGGTCCATAGCCAACGAGTTGGCTTATGTATCGATCGATCAACCATACACTCTGCAGAGGTTTTACTACTCACAAGATTAGCCATCATCGATGCTGTACAATCATCTAGGCAGAATTCCGGGTGCTTACTTGCCTAGGTCGGTACCACCCTACCACTCAGCCCTGGGATATTCCGGATCCAACACCGTCATGCTGAGACTGGGACACGCAGTACCGGGCCCCATCAGTGGTACTGCGCATCTAGAACGGTACGGGAATCCGCCATCCGTCACCGTCCACCCTTATCACCTCTCAACCTAGCAGTAGTGGCACCGCCCTACCAAGTAGTCCAGCCGTCTCCCGCCCATCAGAAGCGAGCGAGTAGCAAGGGAATCCAGATGTTTCCGGTCACTAGTCAGATCCTAGGTTGTGACCAAGCAGGCATCTCCACTTAGGGGATACTCTCCCCGTGCTATCACAGCACCTCCGTTCACGGGCTTCAAACCACCAAGGCTATCCCACCCGGAACCTCCTCAACAACTTTACCCGCCACAGGTATCTCACTTTGGGGATGCCCAGGTTGCACCCCCGGCACGACTTGCCCCATGGGCTTGTCTCACATCCCACTTGGTCGACATCAACCCTTACCACGCACCCAAGACGCACGCAGCACTCTCTCCCAGTGGTTATAATCAGTTATACACCGTCCCAATTCCACCACATAGCATATAGCAAGTAGAAAGTAGTGGAAGAGTAACAGTAAATTAAGCAGCAGCTAACCTAACAGCGGATAGCAGGGTAAAGTCTTATCAAGGCAGGGAATTCAAATATACTACCATGCAACCAATCCATACATAAACATAAAGCAATAGCAATAATGTCATTTGCAATGCGTAAATAGGATCTAAGGATTTGGTGGGACGTGGCACCTTCGTAGTCGTCTCCTAGCTCTTGGAAGTACTCGTGGTCGTCTTCCTTAGTCAGATCCTCCTCCGGCTCTGAAATCGAACACGAAATAGTCGCGTCAGCGACTCCTATAGAGTATTTCAGAAAAATCCAATAAAATAAAGAGCCAAATGCACACAAACATAGTCTTAGATTGTAGATCTCATTTTCCTGAGAATTTTGATATATGGTGCGCAATTTTGGACATCGTATGAATAAGTTATGAATTTCCGAAGATTATCCTATTTTCTGAAAATGGGAAAACTGGTCGGTAAATCAGGGGCAGCTCGGGATTGGTCCACGTGGCGCGCGGGTCCAGTAGTGCGGCAAGTGGCGCCTCAACAGAACACAGACCCGATGGTCGTCTTCCAGGTGTTCGATGCTGGTTCCCAGAGAGTTGCCGGAGTTGGCGTAGCTCGGCGTGGCTCGGCGGTGGTCAGTGGTAGCTCGGCTGTGGTTGGGGGTATCTCGGCGGAGCTCGGCATAGTTCGGCGGTGGTCGGGGGTAGCTTGGCGGTGCTCGGCGTAGTTCGGTTTAGCTCGGCGGGGCTCGGGCGAATCGGAGATTCGGGGCGCCGAGGGTGCCGTTCTCCCGAGGTCTCCCGGGGGGGCTCGGGCGAATCGGAGATTCGGTGCGCCCGAGGGTGCCGTTCTCCCGAGGTCTCTCGCGGAGGCTCGGGCGAATCGGAAATTTGGGCGCCCGAGGGTGCCGTTCTCCCGAGGTCTCCTGCGGAGGCTCGGGCGAATCGGACATTTGGGCGCCGAGGGGGCTGCTTTCCCGAGCTCTCCCGGTGAGGCTCGGGCGAATCGGAAATTTGGGCGCCGAGGGGGCTGCTTTCCCGAGCTCTCCCGGTGAGGCTCGGGCGAATCGGAAATTTGGGCGCCCGAGGGTGCTGCTCTCCCGAGCTCTCCTGGGGAGGCTCGGGCGAATCGGAGATTTGGGCGCCGAAGGGGCTGCTCTCCCGAGCTCTCCTGGGGAGGCTCGGGCGAATCGGAGATTTGGTGCTAGCAGGGTTCCAGGGCGTCTGTTCAAGGCGGCGGTGTCTCTCCGGTGCGGCGGACCATGACAGGGCGGCGATGGCCATATTTCGGCAAGACAGGGCTCGGCTTTCCCCAATTGGCGTGCTCAGGCAGTCGTCCGACCAGATGGTGGCGGATTAGAGTCGTGGTATGGCCTCCTTCTCTCCCTCGGCATACGGCGGTTCTCCGACGAGGTGGAGGCGCACGTAGCCAAGGCGACAGTCGTGATTCGGGGCTCGGCTATCTAGCGGCGGTGCCGAGGCAGACTTGGCGAACCTCGGCGGCATTTCTCCGCAGCGCGAGGCGACCGGGGGTACTCGGAACGGATTTAGGCGAGGCGGAACCTGTCGGCGGCGATGTCGTCGCGACGGTGAGGTTCCGGCGGGGCTAAGGAGGTCTTCTAGGAGGTGTATACGCGTCCAGGGTCTATGGCGATGGTATACCAACTACCAATTTTGGCTACCGAGCTTTCCAAGGTGCTCGGTTGTGGCGGCGGCGTGTCGCCGACGACGGCGGAAAGCGGCATCGCGGCTACGACCAAGTATTGGTTCAATCGAATGCGGTCTTGTCAAATTGGTGAGGCCAGAGAGGCATACAACACTCTGGTGGCGAACTTAGCCATGGCATGACCTTCTTCTGGCGACGGCTCGCGGCGGCGCTCCGGTAAGGTCGCGGCGCACGCGGCCAAGGCGATTCAGGCTTCCTCTAGCGCTTAGATCCGCGTAGCTAGCTCGAGGGGGTCGTGGCGGTGCTCCACGATGCTCTAACCTATACGGGTGCTAGTCGGATTGCTCGGAACGGGTGATTCGGCGTCGGAACGCGTCGGTGGTGAGCGCGCTCCGCCGAGAACGCGTCGTGCTGCGTTCTCGGTCTAGCAAACTTGTAGTCCGGGGGTTTCGGCCGGTCGAATGAGTGCATAGTGCAGGTGATCTTCCCGAGCCGGTAAAGGCTCGTGCCTGCGCGTCCCGAGGGTGGAACGCCATGGCAAAAGCAGGGCAAGGTTCGAACATGGCGTGCGGTGGCTCACCGTGGTGTCGGTGAAGCTAGGATGGCGGTGCAGTGGCGAGTCGGAGCCGTGCAGAGCGATCGCAGTGCCGTGCCGCTCCTCGTCCGCAGCTCGGACTTCTCCTCCGTGTCCGGCTCCGGCGTGCTCCGCGGCGGCGGCGCTCCGGCAGCTTCTCCTCCTCTGCTCCGCCCTTCTCCTACGCTCTCTCTCTCTCTCGGTTTGGTGCGGTGTGCCGGTCTGTGCTGCGGTGGCGGCGAGGGGAAATGAGGGTAGGGCTTCGGGGTGCTCCAATTTATAGGCGAGCTTGGTAGGTTCCCATGGCGGACGGCCGCGATTGATCTCGGTAGATCAGAGGGCTTCGGCCGCTCGACGCTAGGGCTTCAGGGTGCACGCGGGCTCGCTTGGCGGCCAAGAAAGGAGGGGACAGGAGGGGGACAGCGGGGTCAGGGCTCTGCCATGCTGTCGGCTGTGGGACCGGGGTCACGCCATTCGCGTGGCACCCCCGGCAGGCGCGTCGCCTTCGTGAGGAAGAAGAACAGTGGGGGGGGGGCGAGAGCGGCTGACAGGCGGGGCCGGGTTGGCAGCGAGCGCGAGCGCGAGCGCGTGTGTGCCGGTCGTGCGCGTGCGCTGCCGAGCCGCGACGTGGGTCGCGCGCGGTGAGGTGAGGAGAGGAAGGTCGGGCTGGCTTGGGCTGGCTTAGCGACCCGGCTGGCCGAAACGAATGGCTGGCCTAACTCTCTTTCTCCTTTTCTATTTTCAATTTAGTGTATATATACATATATTGCCCATTTTAAATATTGAGTAAATACAAACATAATTTGCAATAAATCCTAAATGTGATGCATAAGTTATTATTCTATGTGAATGGAATTAAAATGCAAACTACACTCCTTTATTTACCAATTTCATAATGAAACCTATATGCTTGCACAAGAAAAATGGATTTTCACAATAAATAAATGAAAAATTTTAATTGATTGGGATTTTTAGATTGTGTGGATTTTTAGGGTTGTTACAATACACCACTAAAATGGTAGGATCCTCGTAGTGTTTTTAATTAGTAGTAAAACACCATCACTAGTTATAACATATAGAAATTTCACTAGGAGATTAGGAAAAATTTATACTAAATTTTGAATGGCAAAACACTAAGAGAAGTCTAGAATTCTAGTCGTGATTTATATATACTCCATATATACAGAGAATGATGTCTATATTACCTCAGTATATGTACAGTTGAGACCTCCACTTGCAACTGCGCCAATAGCAACCGGTAGTCTAACAAAAATGTTACCCGCATGAACAAAGCAACGTCTCTGAAGAAAACAGACTGCTTTGTGATAGATTCTTTGTTCAATTCTCTCCACAGCGCATCTATTTCTTTCCATGTCTCCATCTATCCCATTTTCCTTTCCCCCTTTAATTTCCAGGTTAACCTTAGAAACAGTGAACATATGTCCATGATGTAAAGTTTGAAGTTTTGTTGGGGAAGAGAATTTCTTGTTTATATGCAATATTCAAAAAGGCGACATTAGGCGTCCGCCTAGGCGCGACTAGCAGGCACTAGGTGAGGGTGTATCGCTTAGGGGTTTGGCGGACCCCTAGGCGGCGCCAGCTCGTCTGTGGTGCCAGAGGGGGAGCGGGAGCGTTGTGCAGAGGTCGCCGGCAGGGGAGGAGGGGCTTCGGAAGCGTGTGGGCGGCGGTGGGCACAGGCATGCACTGACAGTGGAGGAAGACATGTGCGGCGGAGGGCGCGCACTAGATGTCGGAGAGGGAGAGGAATTGGCGGCGTCGGCTGATGCAGAAGACCGAACAGAGGAAGGAGTATCGAGTACGGGTGATGAGAAAGGATGTCGAGTACAGCAGGAACTGGAGAGATGGATAAGGTTGGGCCTCTTGCCTCTCTTGGGCCTAGTGAGAGATGGGCTGGATTCTTGCCTATTTGGTCTTTCTATATGTCTAAGCCAGCCTTTCTATCTATGTAAGCCTATTATTCCGTTGTTTATTTTTTTAAGAAAATAATATATGTATATTAGTATATATATATACAAAACGCCTAGAAAAACACCTTAAAACGAGGCCGTGGGTCGTCGCCTAGAAACCACCTAGCGCCTTCTTGAACTATGTTTATATGTTTGTCACACACACACTTCTTCTAGATTATAGGAGAAGCCCTAGCCAGCCACCTACCAACCACCCTGTGGTCAGGTGCCGTGAGCACCAACCAATCCCAGCGCACCACGTCGTCCCTCAAAAGATTCTGTCATAACGCACAGAAACTAGTTCACGTGAGTATAAATACATTCATCATTATGCATAGAAACCTTTTTTTGAGACCTAACACATGCTAACGTAGGCTGACACACCTGACATAGAGAAAGATATCGAATCCGCAACGAACACCAACATAGGAAGACTCTAGAAGGCATGCCAACAAAGGATGGGCCCACTTGTCATAGAGGGTGGCCAGCCAGCCCCACCCCTAGGCTGGTCGGCCCCACCTAGTAGCCAAATCATCTCCCCTTCAATGTGGATTCACCCACCGCCATTGAGATCCAATCTACACTATTATTCAAGGTTGGTTTGAGCTTAATTCGATGTTTTGGCTGACTTTGGGACGATTTGGGAATCTTAAACACGATTAACTTCCAATGTGATTACCCTATATAAGTTACAATTTTGTTTTCCATACTTCGCCGTGTTCTTTGGGAGATTATGCATTTTATGATATAAAAAGTCAGAATGAAAAGAAATAATAAAAATGCAATAGATAGATCATATTTAGAAACTTCCTTCTGCAAACTTCTTTCACTAGATGATACCGATAATTGGATGGGAAGCTGGTCACTATCAATATAAATTAGCGTACATTTGCGAAATTTGAGAAAGCATTATCTCAAGGCAATGCTAATGTTTGTCTCCATGAGCATTGTACTCAAAATCACTCAGCTATCATCACTCACCAGGAGCTGAACTACACGATCTTCATCAGCAGTACTTCACACGTTCACTATTATCCAACAGATTACCCTATTAATTAACATTATAAGAATAATATACATATATTTGCAGCTGCTAGCACAAAGATGTAACTCAGTAAGTGATATACACATCCGAAGTCCGAACAGACCTAATTCTACTGTAATCCAAGGAACGACGTAAACCAAAGTCCCATTGAGACAACCCCTACAGTCACGACTGCTTGACTTAGTTCCAAGAACAAACTTGGTCTTTCATCGCTCAAGGGCAACGCCTTCCAATTTGTCCTCCTGCCAATATTTGTATGAATTGTCAGTGAACTTTGCAGTGGATGTTGAACTAGAACTCTAGAAGCACACAGCAAGCAAACTAACAATTTAAGGTTTTGAATAAGTACCCCAAGTCAGCTATGACTATGCTAATATTGTCTTGGGACCGTTGATCCTGTTGAGAATAAAAGGAAGACATTACAACAGCATTTTTTTTTTTATTCTGGAATGAACTCAAAACTATACTTAAACTAGCTTCATGAGACAAAGAAAAGAACAGAAAAGACGAATTTGGCAGATATCAATACCAGAGCTTTCTGACCAAGTGCCTCACAGGCCAACTACACAAACCAAATGTGCAATAAGTGAAAAATAGAGAATCAGTTGCAGAAAGGAAAATAATTACCACTGTTTTTCTCGGCAGGATAAACTGAATACCTGGACATCACCATGTTGACGGAGTTGATCTCTGACAAAAGCTACAGCTTCGGAGCTATAAAAGCCAATCAGTTTACATGTGAGAACATCTAACTTTGAACAGTGAATTACAATGTTTTGAAAGGAAAACTGTACATAAATATGAAAGGTACATGAATAGACCTTTTTATGTAATCCCAAAGGCCATCAGTTGCTAATAGAACAAATTCCACATCTGGTCCAAGCTCTACCAGAGATACATCAGGTGACGAGATTATTATATCATCTTTAAATTTTATTCTGCAGAGAAAGAGCTTCAGTGACATTAGAAGTGTCATAGACTTTAATAAGCTCAACTTTTGGCAAGTACAAAATAGCCTCATTGTGTAAAAATTTTAAGCTATGCAATTGGAGTATTCTTTCCAACAACTTTCAAATTGTGTGGCCACCACACCAAAAACTACCGACACCAAAAAGACGTAACTATATGTTGGATAAATAGTTTACTTGATACAGAGCAGTAAAGTGAGAACAAACTCAAGGTTCAGGGCCATATCAGCCCTCTACCCTGAAGAACAAAAGATATTTTATCATATGACGATAATCTAATTTGTGGTGAGGATGAAGGAATGACTTTATTACCATGGTTTAGAGAAAATGAACAGGTGTTGCAAATAAATTACTTTTCAGATAGCTTCAGGTAACTTGTTTGGATAGAAATGCTTTGGAATCAGCTATTGGTGTGCCTGAATCGTAACTTGGGCCTTATGTCGGGTTTGTAACTCTAGCCTACCCCAACTGGCTTGGGATAAAAGGCGTAACTTGTGTTTCAGCAAAAAGAACTCGGTTTCTTCAAAGTAGTTATGCCACAAATATAGACTGCCGTAAATGTAATTTTCACGATTCATTTATTTGCCGCTTGCAATGATACAACCATGAATAATTGTTAATCAATAAGCTACTAATATTGAAACACAACATATGAACTTCGAGGGTCATTACATGCTACAGATGCTTTTGAACATATGAACTTTAGGTGGACATGTGTACAAATATTCATGGAATAAAAGTTCAACCGCTTTACCGTGAGATGAACTTTTCAGTCCACCTTCCTTGTTTAACTCCTTTCACCAGCATTCTGTACAAAACCATAAATGAATCTTAAAGACTAACGAAGCTACTAACGCAGTAAAAGTAGATAATGTGCGTCCACAAGAGACGAACTCATTCTTTCGTGTCTTAAATCTTATGTCCCCAAAAGCACGAGATACAGAAATGTCTCCACATATGCGCCCATCAACAATCTACAAGAAAAAAAATAAAATATATTTTGACTTTGTAAAAACAATATTCAGCAACTCAGCATGACAATGGCAGGCCAATAAGCTCAACACAGCAACAGTGGAAAACAAACAAGTGAACATACTAGTAAAATAGTAACTTGAATTTAATG
The DNA here is from genome assembly GCA_038502445.1 of Eremochloa ophiuroides. NCBI lineage: Eukaryota > Viridiplantae > Streptophyta > Magnoliopsida > Poales > Poaceae > Eremochloa > Eremochloa ophiuroides. The sequence continues at coordinate 47,025,968 of JAHLJS010000006.1, forward strand.
TCTAAGACTGCTTAATGTTGCAACTATTTATTTTTTGAAGAACTATGTATGAAGATCAGTAGTAATAATTAGATTAGAATGTGAATTTAGAGTGAGTTATATCATTGAATAGATTAGCTTTCTTGGTGATTACAATAGATTGCTTCAAACCTCGGGCCTATCCTGTTTCTTAGCCTGTGGCACACCCATTGTTGCGAAAGTTTCTTGCCAGACTTTGTCACACAACTAGCAGATGGCATGTCGATCACGAGAGCTGTGGCAACAAACCAAGCAACCAAATACTACTGATACTATAAATTTAGCAGGACATTTGTTACAATTGTTTTGAAAAAATATTCTGGCCTCCGCATCAGTTTATATCAATGTTCCCATATACATTGAAAATGAGCCAAACATGAGGGTTAAAGAACATGTTCTTTATTGCATACAATTAGCAAGGAATAAAGAATAAGGGTTTGAACTTAACATGTCCAGTCATCAACTTTATGAAGCTATTAATACACAACTAGGGGCAATCGAGGAGAATGAGAAGAACTCTGGCAGAGAAAACACACCCATCCACCTGCTGCTCTGATCCTCTTGACCTCTTCAAGAGACGTTTTGTTGTTCCCATATGGTCGATGAGAGCTGGTCAAAGCTTCAGATCTTCCACCGCGTGATATCAACTGCTAATCAAGATTCAGAACTACCTTATCATCATCACCAGAAAAGTAGTTTGACATAGCAAAAATTTTGGAGTCCTGCTTTCACTTGCTAGGCTTGACAACAGGATGACACAACACACAACTTTACAAACACAAGACCGGTTGGTACCAAGCAAGAGTCCCCAATGTGCGAGACAACAAGGACATCGTTCCTGAGAAACATGGCAGTGGCCGTAGCACCAGAGTCGTCGTCGTTGTCCGTTTGCTCGAGCCTGGAGGGAAGCAGAACAAGCAGTAAGGAATTGACAAGCCTGATGAGAAGGCCAGAAAATTGGGAGATCGAATCCTGCAAACCAGTGAACCAGACCAGGTGCAGAGCTTGGCATCAACTTCGGCGAAGGCGCTCTGGATGGAGGCCCTGATAGCGTCGAGATTCTTAGTGCTGAGCACCGCGCCGCCGTCCAACGCGGCTGCACACTCCTTGTACAGCTCTTCCCTGAAACGCCGCGAACGAGCAGCCGGGAGCCGCGATTCAATGAGGGGTAGGATTTTATTTATTTATTTTTATGAGCTTAGAAAACAATGGAGCAGTGGGTTTGCAGGGTGCCTGAGGAACTGGACGGCGGAGAAGCCGGCGTGTCCATCCAAGACGGCGGCGAAGGAGAATCCGTCGAGGAGGGAGCCCGGGCGAAGCAAGACCTCATCCTCCATCTCGTCGCGAGCGCCCTGCAGCTTGGCGCTGCCCCACCGGATGGCCTCCAGCTCCGACGACGGAGGCCCCGCGGCCGCCACGCCGCCAGCCACCGTCGCCTGGCACCTCGCAGCACTGCCGAAGCACCAGGCACCGGCGGCGGCAGCGAAGGTGAAGGTGAAGGTGGAGGGCGGCAGCCGCGGCACGCGCGGGCTCAGCAGCGCCATTTTTCGATTTGACCGCTAGGGGGGCGATGGAATTGGGAGGGATAAGAGGCGAGCGGCAGTGCGCACACGAACTCCGTGTGCCTGCCACGTCACATCATTCGTTCCTAATCACTCATCCGCCCTCCTCCAGAACATCAGTTCGTTTGTCAGTCACTGTTGCACTTGCACCTAGGGGGTGTTTAGATCCCCTCCCAAAACCCAAAACTTCCGTCACATCAATTTTGTGGCACATGCATGGAGTACTAAATGTAGATGAAATTTTTGCATGTTTGCACAGTGTATCTGTAAATCGCGTGACGAATCTTTTAACTCTACTTGGGCCTTAATTGGACACTTATTAGAAAAAAAATTTCGCTGCTACAGTGTCAAAATCCCAAAACTTTAGGATCTAAACACCCCCTAGTCGAGTAAAGATAGCCAAAAAAAAAAACACACCTCCTCCCTCGCTACTTTTTAACGGTTGTTCTCGGTTTCAAAAAATAATTTTAATTATATATATATATCAATATTCGTGTTGTATTTATTACATTAGTTGAATCTATTTTTATAATAAATTTGTTTGCAAATGTTTTTAATATGTTATAGTTGCATCAGGATTATAACTTTCTAGTTAGACAACGTTACTAGGATGTAGACACGTGAGCTCCAACGACTTCGTATTAGACGCAGACGCAGATAGATGGATGCAGTCTTCGTGTTAGAATTGGGTAGGATATAGACACGTGAGCTTCAGAGTGGATGATGATCCGTATTGGCCACAAATACATGAGCGGGATCAATATTCAGTATCACCGGGTAGATGATTCTCTTTAGAGTCACGCAAATAAATTCACTTGAGCTGGTTTCAGTTTTCAGTCAGTGACAAAACAGTATTTTTCTCTCACAATAAATCAGTCGTACAATCCAGCAAGCCGTACAATCTAGCCGGTCAAACAGATAACAAATAGTTAGAGAGAGAGAGAGAGTATATACTTAGTTTCATCTTTCATCACTAGGTTACCTTGAGACTGCGCAGGCAAATTTTGCCTCAATCTTGTGAGAGAGCCAATTTGGCTCGAGCAAGACCATAGAATTTAGTTTAAATTCTACACTAACCCATCCCAACATGCATAAATTGAGATGGATATATGACACACCTAGACTTAGGTGGATACATGGGTATCCAAACAATCTATTGGTGTTTCGAACAAAGACCAACTAGTAAATTTGTAAATGTGCGTTTTAGTGCTAGGATGGTATGCTAAGTGAAGATAAGGATGCATACTAATTCGGGCATAATGTCCCTACGTCCAGTTTGCGAGTTGCAGTGTTACTTGCACCGTATGTGTAGTAGGGGGTTACATATGTGTTTGAGAAAGAGGGGAGAAACTCCCAAGTCTATGTGTTTGTCGGTTGCGGATGGGTGTGTTGTGTGCCGTTCGTAGTGAATTTGGGTTTCGATGTTGTTGCAAGGTGGCTAGCCCCCCTTTTATAAACCAAGGGAAGGGTCGGCTATAGGTGTTAAGGGCGAGCCCCCAAGCGAGAGCCCCCGAAAGGAGAAGGGAAAAAGAGGAAAAGAAGAAAGAAAAAACAAAAAAGAGGTGGAGTCCCTAAATTTACGGAGACGATGTCATCTTTCTTCTTCTTTCCGAGTGGGCCTCTCGGTCCCTGCAGAAGTTGTAGCCACGCTGCCGCGTAGCTTCCCATTCCTCTGATATGGTGGTCAAGTCAATAGGGCGGCACAATTGAATTGAAGGAACGCCATTCCTGGTTAGGTAGCACAGTAACCAAGGACGTGCTGACGTTTGTCCTTTAGGCATGGTCGATGGTGACGGAAAGTACCATCTTGGTATGACGGTGCCATTGTATGGGAACAGAAGCATGGGTGGGGCTTCTTCTCCTATTTCATAGTGGTTATCGGTCTCGTTGACTCTCCAGAATCTCGCCCGACTCTACTTCTTGAGTCAGGTGAAGCAAAAAGTCCAATCAGGGCGTAGACCCGGTGGAGGAGGGGGGCAGAACAAGATTGTACCCCCGCGAGAGGCTTACACAACATGATTCAGACACTAAACGTCACCCTCTCGTGGGTACAAAGCGGAACATGGCGAGGCTTGCATCTCCGAAGGTCAAATTGAGTGGGCCTCAGGCCCTAGAGCCGTGGGAAGCGAAACTTCATCTTTCGGGGTAGGCAGGGAGAAGACTTTGTGAGGGCCAGACGAGGCGAAAGAACCTTGTGGAGGGTTGATCACTTTGATTTGTCTTGTCCCATCATTAAGGTGAGCTGGATTGACTATTGGTTATCCCTTGATTCTTTGGATACCGTGACTATTGGAAATGTAGGATCACGGGCTGGCCTAAAAGGGGGGTTGAATAGGCCTGCAAAATTTCTTCGCAAACAGAGGTCAAAACATAGGGCGGCAGTGCCGGCCTGGGAGCGACACTGCCGGGCTGCCCGGCACTGCTGTTGCTAGAGCGGCAGTGCTGGATCTCCCCGAGCAGAATCAACACAGTTCAAAATGCAGCCAATGAAAACTAGATCTGGTTAATTACTGATGTTCCCTAGGTTGTGTAGAGTGTAGAACACCTCCTTTGCACAGCTTAAACACCACCACAAAGTAGATTGGGGTCAAACCCTAGAAAACAAAGAACTACAACAAGTAGAGAGCAAGTAAACCAAATCAAGTGACACAAGATTTATCCCGTGGTTCAGCTCGCCACAAAGGCTTGCCTACTCCACGTTGTTGAGGCTCCACAAAGGAAACTTGGGTTCACAACTCCCAATCCTCGTTCGCAAGTCAAGGAAGTTAATCCTTGAAAAGAGGGGGCAATTTCACTAGCTTGTGAGGGTGGTTACAAACCTCCCTGTGCTGCCACAAGATTGTCAAGCTCTCCAAGCGACGCTCTAGCCGGTTAGGAGCAAGCTCCAAGAGTAACAAATGCAAACCACCGGCTTGCACACGAACCAAGTGCTTGGAAAAGATGAAGATCGCAGCGAGAAGCTTGTTCTTGCTTAAGATGAGCTCACACTCTTTAAGATTTGAGTTGGATTCCAAATGGAAGGAGTGGAGAGCTTTTGGGAGTGAGGGAGAGAGCAAGAGAGAGCCTTTTCTGGTTCTGGAATCGTGCAAATGGCCGAGATGACCGTTGGGGGCGACGGGGAGGTGATTTTGAATCACCCCCGAGTCTAACGGTCAGAATAAGTCGCGGCAGTGCCGGGCCAGAGGCCGGCAGTGCCGCGCTGCCAAAACAGATCAGAATGATATGGAATTTTGTGGCTGGTTTTGGCAGTGGAAATTATGATGTTTGGTGTGAATATTTGCACTTGGTCACACTTTCAAACCTGTCTTTTGCATCCCCCTTAATAGTACGGCTTTTCCTATACTCAAATTCAAAATAAAAACGAATTTAAACCTCCTTTGAGCCGGATGCCGTATCCATAAGTTGTTAGGGGTCCACCTACATAAGAATACATCCTCCTAATACCCTTGCCTGTCCATCATCTCAATAAACCACATTAGTCTTCTAATCGCGTGGTCATTATCACCAAAACCCACATTAGGGCTTGATTGCACTTACAGGAAACCAACACAATCCCTAAGGTTAAGTTTGGATGTTGTTGGATTCATCTCAATCTACATGTGTTGGGATGACTTGATATGGAACTTAGTTCAAATTCTGCTCCAATCCACCCAACACGTGGATCGATTTGAATCCATCTCCATCAAAATAAGGTATAAGTGATGTTTTATTTGCCACCTGAGACACGAGTTAGGTTTTGCTATAGTTCCAAATGTCAAAGCATAGCAAAGCGAGGCTAGACCTTTTCAAGCTACATAAAAAGATGAAGTAAAGCCACAAATTAGTTGGTCGACTAAAATCTGTCAAAATCAACGTTTTTTAAATATTGCTTCACTCATGATAAGCTAAAATCAGTGTTTCAGTGTCCAAGTTTAATTGAAGATACAATAAATTGTAAAAATTAACAGAGAAAATGGATGGAATAAAATTAAAAGGCATAAAGATATTTTTTTAGCGGGACATTTTGAACTCTAGCTTTTAATTAACGAGTTGCTCAGCTCGATGATACACCGTAGAAGGATGGACCGAACCACCAAGGGTGTGTTTGGTTTGTAGACAAATGGGATATGATATCCATGGATTTTGGGACATGGATATCTATGTTGCCTTTTTGGTTGGATGGATGAGATGAGCCATTTTTCTGTTTGATTGAATGGATGAGATTGACTGGGATGAGAATACTTGACTAATTATATCTATTATTTAAAAATAATAACAATTACAATCTTAAAAATATGTGTCGACACTAATCTTGCCATTATAATCACTAATTTAAAATAAAATATGTTAATTAGCACTAAACTACTCTAATTGTCACACTAAACATGCGCTAATCAACATGTGGATATCCTCATCCGCCAGATTTCTGAGGACCAAGATATACAACATCTACCTAGAATATTCCCTGTTCTGGATATCTAGATTCAGATGATCCATGCAACCAAATATCTTGTATGCAGTGATATCCATGTCCCATCCAACCAAATACACGACTGCAAGACAAGTTGTGGCCCAGAAAGCCCAGGTCGTGGCCTGCACAATAATGTGGCCCACGTCCGTGCACAGCCGCACACAGTGGTCGCCGGCTTTGCAGAGATCGGCCGTGGCATTGGCAACCGGCGAGGGGGATCCACGCGTGCGCTCCAGCTACCGCCACCATCGCCGCCGCAGCGGCGCATGCAGCCGTTGGCACGACGATGGGGGAGCGAGACGCGCTTCCGCCGCTGCCGCTCGCCCTCGGCCCGCCGCATCTAATCCCGCCGGCGCCCACCCGCGACCCGCGCGCCATCGCCTACCTCCCTGACCTCGCGGGCCTCCCCTGGGTCGCCTACGCCGCCGGCTCCTTCCTCGTCATATCCCACATCCCCTCCCCTTGCCAGGATGACAACAGCAACGGCAGCTGCTCCCCGTTCTTCCGCCAGGTCATCGACCTCCGCGCCCCCGTGTCCGCCGTCGCTTGGTGCGGTCGCGGGAGCGGAGAGGTCGCCGCCACTGCAGAAAATTCCATATCCGTCTTCCAGCCCGCGCCCGCCTCTTCTCCAGGTCTGCTTTTCTGGCCAACTCAAATTCTCATCGTCAGCTAGCTTGCACGGCTGTTGTAGCACGGCTCAGTCATTGGAGATTGGAACCTGCAGGTTCGTTTGGTTGGCTCCTGAGATGGACTATTACCGAGACGTTCACCATCACTGCTGTCTCCTGGACGGGCTCTGGCAATGGCATTGTGGCAGTTGGCGCAGGTGTTTCTATGTGGGCCAGATTGGAGTCCTCCTGGCAGCTCGCTTGGAGGTCTACACCGCAGGTGCCGCAAGCCCTTGTCTCCACTACCCATTCCGTGGAGGGTCCTGTCGCGACAGTAGCAACTATTGCTCCAGCTGAGGCCAGTGTGCCTGCTCTTGTGTTTCTGAATCATGCCAAGAGGGGGCTAGAGCAAGCTGAGCTTGTGCATCCTCAGCCTGTTTGTATGATCCAGTGGAGACCCTGTTCATTATACGCCCATGATCGTTCTGAGATCCGGAGAGAGATCCTCATGACTTGCTGCTTTGATGGGACTGTCCGGCTTTGGTGTCAGGATGAGGTGGCCAGGTCGAAGAAGCAGCGTGGTTTGCAAATATCATTCAGTGTCATTGCAGTAATGGAGGTGAACAACACTCTGAATGGAGTTCTTGGAGTTAATATTAATGTGAGATGGTCCATGGAATCTGGCAGTGTTGTGTCAAAAGACGAACAAGGTAAATTCAAGTTGTTTTCAGGCGATTTGAGGGAGAGCCAGGTTGGTAAATGTGAGTGGCTTGTAAGTCTTGGGCCTGGGCCTTGCATCGGCTTTTGGGCTGTCCATTGTTTGGATGATGTATTTCCGCCAAGGTACCCACGGATTACTTTATGGAAACAGAGCAAACTTCAGGGTTGGGGGGAGTCCTATGTTAACTCAGGCCTTCCAAAATCTATAGAACTGTCAATTTTGGTTGAGGCTGTCATCTCAAGAAGGCTATGTTCTGGTCCACCTGCAACATGCTTTTTGCTTCATTTGCTGATGGACGATTCATTTATATGGTCAGCCTTATCAACCAGACTGTCAGCTGATTCTGGGAACCATGCTTCAAGTGATTCTGCTAAAAATATCTTGTGTTGTTTGACTAAACCTATCAAACAAGATGGGCATAAGGGTAGCATCAGACAAGTGGCTGTCCATCCATATAGCTGCGAAATAGAGCTAGCTGTCTCCATGGATTCAAACGGAATGATATTTTTCTGGTCTCTGTCAACCTTCTCAACTCTCATACCGACATTGCATGTACCTATGTGTCCTTTATGGAAGCTGTTGTGCAAATTTGATTTGCGTAACATTTCTGAAGATGTCCAGTACTCATGTTTGTGTTGGGCCCCTTCTGTTACTCATGATAATAGATTTCTTGTCCTTGGAGGGGAAAGTGGAGCCGATTGTTATATCATCAGAATTCAGAAAGAAGAGGTTCTTTCATGCCAGAAGATTTTCACAATCCCCTTCCTTGCAGAAAGCAATGCAGAAGGGCCACCTGACAGCATTCATACAATACCATTAGCTTCTCAATGCAGCAGATGTTTTGTGAACAACAGTTTCCTAGTAGTATGTCTATGGAAGAAGACCTTCCAAGCTTTCTCATGGAAAGTAGTATTGCATTCAGAAAATCAATATGTCAACGGGAGATGTTTGTGTGGTTTTGCTCCTAGCTCTCTTTCTTCCACAAACCAAGGGGCACATGTATGCTTCAACAATGAAATGTTTTCAGCAGTTGTTTATGAAGGTTCTTCAGTCTTTCCTTCTGGCCTGGAGGGAGAATATCCCACGTGCATTTCTGCAATGCTGCTGAATAATACTGTACTGCCTATACAACAACATGATCCTTACAGAACTGTTCCTGGCTATCATATTGCTACTGGTTGCTCTGATGGCACTGTAAAACTTTGGAAGTCTTGTGCAGATAACTCTTTGCAGACTGAGAAAGAAATACACATCTGGGAGCTAGTAGGCATGTTTGGTGCTCATCAAGGACCAATTGACACAGTTTTATTGTCGGGCTGTGGTAGAGTTATTATTGTTGGCAGAAATTTGAAGAACAATAGCACCTCCATTCATATCTGGGAAGCAGTAAAAATCAGGGGGGATGGGAATTTTCTGCTAGAAGATACATTAATGTTGCAAGACCATATTGTTGGTTTAGATGGGCTATCCTTAGGTGATGGACGATTTCTACTTGCAGTTTATCTAGTTAATGAGTTGCGTATATATTCTCATAAGCATCCTTCCTTCCAGAATGTACTGCACACTGAGAATTCAAAAGAAGAGCATCTTTGGAGCTGTATTGTAGTATCCCATTCTCATCATAATATTGTTGGCTTTCTTTGGGGGCCAAAGGCAACTATTGTTCTTGTTCATGAGAACCATCTTTCACTCTTCAGTTCATGGCTAGTAACTGGAGATGATGAGTACATGACCCAGATACATTCTTGTCCAGTTCACGAGATGTTGCCATGTACTAACAATTTTAACGAAGCTACTTTTGGTAAACTCAAGTTATCAGAAAATTACAATAGTGGAAATATTGATAGCAATGATGTTCTTCTAACAGACCAACATAGTCAGTATTCTCATGGTTTATGGAGCTTGTTGCATATAGCTGATAGATTGAGTGGACCGCTGGCATCATATCACCCAAGAGCACTTGTCCAATATCTTTATTCAGGTGTGTTTTTTTTCCTGGATTTACCTAAAATATTTTCTCTCTCAATTTTACATTTATGTCAAGCGTTGCTAAGCTGATAAGAATGGACTTCTAGTTTTTTAAAATTTTGACTAACGAAAAAAAGTACTCCATCCATCCCAAATTGTAAGTTATTCCAAAAATCTTGGAGAGTCAAAGCCTCTCAACTTTGACCAAGTTTATATAATAAGATAATAACATTTACAATATTAACTAAATATCATTCGATTCTCCATAAAATATATTGTCATAGTACACTTATTTGGTGTCATGAATCTTTGTATTTCTTTCAAACTTAATATTGTTTGACTCTCCAAGATTCTTTGGAATGACTTACAATTTGGAATGGAGGGAAAAGCGTTTAGGTATGCACATTGACATATTTTAACTTGATTATAGACCTTCTCTGTGAATGCTTAATTGTGCATATTATTATGATTTTACTAGGTTACATAGATACAACAAACTATTCCCTCCGCCCCAAAGTTTAGGTGTTTCTAGTTTTCTCCTAAGTCAAAATATCCTAAGCTTGACCAAGTTTATAGAGAAGACTATTAGCATCTACTGGATCAAGGAAGTAAACTATGAAAATATATGCTGCAGTGGATGTATGATGCTCATTTGATATTGAATGTGTTATTGTTCTTTCTATAAGCTCGATTAAACTTAAGGTTTGACTTAGGACAAACCCAGAAATGTTTGTATTTTGGAGAGATTTGCAAACATAGGACTCCAAACATTACCCGTTTGCAGATTTGACACTGGGCCCACATTCATAGACACAGATGGACCCATTTGTCATCCATCCGAGTGTCAACATAATCAGAAGTCATTCTTTGGAGTCCCAAATATTCAATTTTCTCGTATTGAGGGAGAAACTAGTAGTTCTTGTTGTGATTTCAAGGCTGCTGTTGCCCAGGATGAAATTTATTTGTGGCTAGCAGAGCAAGATATTATATAATTTTAGTGCTACTTTACCTTATATTTTCAAGGTGTTAGAGTTAATTTGTAGTTGAGTTTTGAGATACAAGTCTACTTTTGGTGTGATCTGCTGTGATTCTATGAGAAATCCAGACAGTTTTTTATCTATGTGGCTCTTAAAAATCTTATTATTTAGTGTATTCCAAAAGAGATCTGCAGTGCAAAACTAAGCCTGATTGTTCTAGTTCTAAGAACTTTCCCCAGTCTGTTTGCAAGACATTAACCTTGATGGAACTGCTGTTTCCTGGAATGTCCTGGTAAGTAAGTTTGACCAGTCATCAATTGGAATAGCCAAGGTTTGGATGGTCCATGTGTTCCTTTGAACCTTCTGATCTATAAATATACTAACTTTTTATAGCATCACCATCAAATGGTGCTGTTAAACAACTCTATTATTTTTTAACTTGTTACCAGTCATCCAATGTGTGGTTAAATTACTTGGATTATTTTGCTTTGAGCTAAGTCTGATGTGTGGTTAATGGCTGAGTTGCTAAATGCTACAGTTACGAATACAAGTCCCACATGTTTTGGGTCATTGGGTCGACCCAAAACTTGCTAAAATGAACTAGAATGGCATGCCACATAATTAATTTAGGGTTTCCTAACAACATTAATTTAGGGGGAGAAATGAACTAAGCTAGCTGACCCACAAAACACCATTGGGTACCGACTTGCATTCTTTGCTGCAGTTACAGCCAGTTTAGCCTACAGCCAATGGCTCATTTGGAAACTCTTTTCTTATGATATACCCTAGTCTTTGATACCAGCCTTGCATAGTTGAGTCATTGATTCTTCTGTTGATTGTGCATAGGTGAATGGAAACGTGCGGATGCTGCTCTGCACCATCTTGTTCAATCCATTAAAGTGAGTGAAACTTCGAAGGCCATGTCAAAGTGCAGTACATGCCATAAATCAAGCCATAGTATTCCAGAACTTCCTTTGTCTGAATACTTTACAGCAACAGTATCCAAGAACAATTCTACCAAGGGTTTTATGTGGGGTGAAGATAGAAGTAACACAACTTTCAATTTGTTGTCACCTTCAACTTCTTTTCTCTATGAGGATGGCAATTTAGGTATCAATAATGCAACTGGTGCATCTAAAAAACCAGAGATTGTTGAGCTCCTTGATAAGAATTTCAGCATATATGGTATTAGTGACTCAGAGAAAAATCAGATACTTACAATTTCTGATCTTATGGCTGGAATCACTAATCAGAACCATTCCTCTCCCTACAAAAACCTTGATGAAGCAGGAAGAAGGTAAGGGAACTTTGAAATATTTACTTATGAAAATTCATTGGTGTTGCATTACTTGAATCTAAGAGACTAGTTAAGTGTTTGAGCGGATTTGTACTATCATATGTGGTTAAAGTTACACTAATTGATAACTTTATCTCTCTCAAGGTTCTGGGTTGCTGTGCAGTTCCAACAACTCCATTCTCTTACAAGATCTGGAGATTCATCCAGTAATGAAGGGTGCCGTGTTGATTCTGCTTCCATAGCGTGGGCCTTCCAATCTGATTGTCAGGATGATCTACTTAATTCTGTGCTTCCTGCAGAGCCAACTTGGCCAGAGATGGAAAAGCTTGGTATAGGATTATGGTATACAAATGTGTCCCAACTAAGGACAAGGGTATGTGAATCCAAGCGATCCAATGCTTCAGAACTAATGTAACTTCTATATTTTTTTCCTAAAGAGAAAATGAATTTCATCATTTGAAAGGAGTGATAAACTAGAGCATGTCTTAGTGAACTCACAAATCCCTCATGATGCACATCTTGTATCTAATTCGTACGGATCATGTTCTCAACCCCTGAAAAAGCCATTTATGTTTAATTTGCAATGCATCCCGCAAGTGCTAATAAGAATATAAGATAATTTAAACTAGCACATAATAATGGGTTTGTTTGATCACTAATATTCTATACCAAGTGAGTGTTTGGATGAAGTGGATTTCGTTGCCCCTTGATAAGATTGATCCTAAAGATTCACGTCTATTTCCCATTTCCCATACCAAAACAGGCACTAATGTTCTTTGTGCTTGCCTTGGTTAGAGTTAAATGCTATGTTACTCCCCCACCCCCCTGCGTGCGAACAAGTCATTAAATCTCACCTGTCTATGATTGCAGTCTATCTCAACTGATGGGATACTGTTTTATCATTGTTGTCATGCAGTTTCAAAAGTTTAGGAATTAAACATTAATGACTCCATTGATCTTTTGTGCCATATCTCTAAACACCATAATGAATGATTTTTATATTTGCAGTTATCTGGATAATCACCTGTGCTGATTAGGTATGTATGAAATTGTAGATGGAGAAGTTGGCAAGGTTGCAATATCTTAAAAGCAAGGACCCCAAGGATTGTGCTTTGCTCTACATAGCATTGAACAGAATAAAAGTGTTGGTTGGTCTTTTCAAGATTAGTAGAGATGAAAAGGATAAACGTCTATATGAGTTTCTGTCCAGGAACTTCCAGGTATTTCAGTCTGTAATAAGTTTTTTATTTTATTACTGGACAAAATCAATTATGTGGTTGTTCCTATTTCATATGCATGGCTTGATCCTATTATTATCTTGCAATGTTCATATTTTGGATTCTTGAGGAAATAAGTAATGCTAGTTCTGGCACCTCATATGAGCTAGGGTACAGTTCGTAGATTATCATTATGCTGGCAATCCTGGTCTTTTTTGAGCCAGATGGAGAGAATATGACAAAGGAATTTCTGATTATTTTTTTAGTAATATTGTTTTTGAAATGTACATCTTTTCAAAAATGTGGTTTCCATTTTTGTTGAAACATATCATCATAGAATCAATTTGTGAAAGGGTCTATTCCTTAGGGCACACAGTAACCTTAGTAGCATCCCTGGTCCTAGGTTCGACTTCTGGTGGGAGTTACATGGTCATAGACATGTGTCCTAAACGTTTGTTGGCTCGTCTATGGCAGCCACCCTTCGGGGTGTTTCTTGGTCTACACAAGAGAAGCTTCTTAGTGCAATGCCGTTAGACCGGTCTTTCCCCCGCAGGTCGATTTTTTCTAGAGCCTTCTTGCCAAATGATTTGATGATTGCACATTTTCACCCTCCGTCGGTGTTACGACGCCGGGTCTTACTGCGAAGGTTGTACGGCGGCGAGAAGGAGCGTGCGAGCGTGAGCGAGGGCGGCGTGCTGGTGCCGTGATTGGCTAGATCAAGGCGTGGGTTGCAGAGGCGAGGTAGAGGACGCTGGGTGCCCAAGGGTGTCTATATTACACAATCCCAGGCTAATCCTTTCATTAATCCAGACGGGACTCTTATAGTCCAATTACAAGACGCTAACAAACTCTCCTAACAATCCTCCCTGAACAATCTCCTAGATATCCTAACTAACTAGCTAGACTCCAACTCCCTGACAACTACCTGACGGGCTCAACCCGGACTCAATCCCACGACGGCGGCGTGCGGTGCGCTGGGCACCCTAGCTGGCGCGGCCGCCCTGTCAGCCACTGGCGTCGGCGGTGTTCTTCCTCTTGTAGATGTTGCCGACCATAACAGTCGGCAAGTTCCTTTTGTCATTATATTGTCAACACAGATTAACGAGGGTTACATCATAGATTTGTGAATGAATATCTAAGTTTTCTATTGGTTAAAAAACACGAACTTCATATATACAAAAACAATGTTCTGTGTTGTAAACTATATTATTACATCACACTTATTGGGATGAATCTATTCAGGAAGAAAGACACAAGGCTGCTGCTCTAAAAAATGCTTATGTACTAATGGGAAGGCATCAATGGGAGCTTGCTATAGCTTTTTTTCTCCTTGGCGATGATACTTCATCAGCAGTGAATGTTTGTGCAAAGAACCTTCAAGATGAACAGCTCGCCATTGTAATTTGTCGGCTTGTTGAAGGATCTGGAGGGCCTCTGGAGCGTAATCTCATTTCTAATGTGCTACTTCCAGATGCCATTGAGAGAGGAGACAACTGGCTGTCAAGCCTGCTTGAGGTATGTCATATACATGTGGCCTTTATCGAATTGCCTTTTCATTCTGCTATGTTAAGAATCAATATAAATTGTGCTTCCAGAGTTACAATCCTTCAAGTTAACTTTATCTCATCTGAATCCTCAGTGGATGTTAGGGAATTATTGCCAGTCTGTCAATAGACTATTTGGTTGCCATCCAAAGTTGCTGATTGATCAAAATGTGCTTGCAAACCCAGACGTGGGTTATTACTGTGCAATTCTCTCGACAAAAAGTAGTTTCAGAAACTCTGTTGGTGAAGCTGTATCTGCAAAGTTATCTAAGCTTTCATTTGCAGTGGCTGCTTGCGCCTTGAATAAGTGTGGACTACCTGTAAGTTTACCCTGTGCTGGCTGATCTCTTTCCGCTTGTCCACCCTGTGTATCTGCATATTTATTATTTTGCATTATTCTAATTGCTGAACTTTTTTCCGACTCATTAGCTTGAAGCACTTGAATGCCTATCTACTAACTCGAGCATAGATGGCAAGGATACCATCATCTCTCCTGGTGATGGAGACCACCAAATTTTTGATGGAATACTGAGCCCTTTCTCTGCTTCTAAGAATTGGCTCTCTTCATCTGTCATTAGTGGTGTTGAGTCCAACCTTAAAGTAACTATGGCTTCGAAATATCTATCTAGCCTTCTGAGAAAGCACTCACTCTGTTCACAGTGCAACACATCATTATCTGAAGAAAAGGCCCTTAATGAGTACAACAGCCTTCAAATTGAAAAACTTACGCGTGATATTACAACAGTAATCTCAACATTTGATAAAAGGTTCTCCCTCAAATTTGCTGATATAGCTGAGAAGGTAATGCTGGTATAACAGTTTCTTTTATTTTGATAATTTCTGGTGAACTTTGAATGATAGTTCATCCAAAAATTTTCCCCTCTTTTGTTGCAGATCCTAATCTTTTGTAGCCATGATGGTTTATTGTTTCTAGCTTATGTTTTGTTATGGGGTACTAGGTCACCAGATGTTGCAACTGATAATTGTATTCTTGAATGTCACCCTCTCTGTCCAATTGATTATCTGCTATTGTTTTCATTCAAAGAGAGCTGCAAGTTTCTTAGTCGATATGTTGTCTTGTCCTCCATGTGTTCTATTCTGAATATGGAGCAGACCAATTCTACTGCATGCGCACCTAAAGAGAGTCATAAGTACATTATAACTGGTTTGTCAAATTGCCTGAACGTCAGCAGGTTACTTCTTAGACATGACAAAAGTGGAAATTATATTATGGATGACAGGTCAGCTATGCTGGCAGTTATGGATCTGTTTGAGTACATTATAGAGTTTTCCTTTTCTTGGTTGTATTGTGACATAAAAGCATTACTTATCATGATAAATCCAGTCCTACCTGCTTCTGTTAATGGAGAGCCCTTTCAAGTACTATTAGATCAACTGATGCATGCTATACGCCACAAAAATCATGATATATCATCGAGAACAGGAGGAATGCCCCGTGCTACATTGAATAAGACACTGCTAAAAAAGAGTGCAAATTCAAATCTTTTAGCAGATGAGAAGTGGCATTTGATAGGCGCTTCTGTGTGGGTTCGGTTGATATCTGTGATTGAACATCTTCTAAGGAAATTCTTTGAAAAAGAGGGACTTGAACATGAAGCTGGTGTTAGTAGTTCGGAATTCAAGGGTCTTAGTCACTTCTGTTGCTGCAAAGTTTGTTACGGATTCCATTCATTTTGTGTCTTCTTCATTAGTAACACTGCTTGCATCGTTCTTGAGGAAGAATTTACCGATGAATTCAAGTTCGAGTTTGCTCTTCTTGTTAGAGTCCAAGTTGTCTCAGCAACACTCCGTCAGCGATAGCTATGATCACCTCTCAAGAATTTCGCAGCTTTCAAACAGCGAGAATATGGAGGCATTGTTTAATATTTTGTGGGAGATATCTGTTAATCCTGTGGATATTTGTAATGCCTTTGTGAATGAAGGAGTTAATAGTTTTTCCTTAAGCAGCATAAATGTCACTAGATCTTGGAAGGACATAAGATGTCCTGTGGTTGAATGTGATAAAGTTTTTACTCAAAGAAATGGAGAAGAACATGAACACAGACTTGGCTCCAAGAACAATGGGAAGGGACAGGGATTCGTTGAAAAAGTCTCTTCTAACGGTGAAGTGTTTTTTGAAACTAAAAGGAGAGAGTTGATCACACAAAAGGAGTTTCAGAGCCCAAGGGAAATTCTAAGGAGAAGCGGAGAGCTTCTTGAGGTATTTAATTTAAGCTCTGTTGACCCTTTAGAGATCATTTACTGTTTAGGGTACACATTGCTTCCCTTTGTAGTACTGCATTTTAACCTTTTCAGTGGTGCAGGCGATATGTCTTAACTCTGTCAATGAGAAACAAGCTGCTATTGCTACTAATCGAAAGGTATATTTTTAATTGTTTCAGTATGTCATAACTCATAATTATCCTTAGTTTTACATCATCACATCTTGAATGGGAAATTTTTACCTGCATTGGGGAAATATATTCTTTTATTTCCGTAATATATTATTGTTTTATTAATGTTCTTCAGTTTTGCTGGCCAAACCTCATTTCAAGAGCTAGCTTTGTACAGTGTGTGCTCTGTGCTGTTTGTCTAGCAAGTCATTGTGTCATATGGTTATGCTGCTACATTGTTAGTATTATATGCCAACTAAGGGCAGCCTCTTTTCAGGGCCTTGTTTTCTTCAATTGGAGTGACAAGCAGCAAGACAAGAGTTTTTCAGAGTACGTCTGGCCAGGGTGTGATTGGCCATTAGATGGCTGGGCTGGCTGTCAGTCTACACCTACTACAACTTCTATCTCATCTGGTGTTGGTCTTGGTCGGAAAAAAGGGTCACAACTTGGTTCAGTTGGAGCGACTATAGGTTTGGGTTCGTTAGCAAAACCTGGAAGAGACTTAACTGGCGGTGGAGCATTTGGAATTCCAGGCTATGCTGGTATTGGGGCCTCTGGGTTTGGGTGGGGTGAACCTGAAGAATTTGAGGATTTCATTGATCCTCCAGCAACACTTGAGAACATCCATTCAAGAGCATTATCCCGCCATCCCTCATTACCATTGTTTCTTGTTGGTTCAAGCAATACACATGTGTATCTATGGGAGGTATACATTTTCTACCTACAACTCTGTTTCGATTGCAGTGGCTTTTCTAAAGTACTTCCCCCCTAGATTTGGAAGCAGTTTTTAAGCATCTTTTTAGGAGCCATAACATCAAACTTTACTGGAACTAGTAAAGATTCCCGTAGCATGCTATATTTCATGAATGGTTTCTACTATGGGACTGAGTTCATATAGCATAAGCTATATATACCCTATATTTAAATATTTATTTATACCTTTAATTCTTTATAACTTTGCAGTTTGGTAAAGATAGTGCTATGGCTACATATGGTGTTCTACCTGCTGCTAATATTCCACCACCTTATGCACTGGCCTCCATATCAGCTGTTCAATTTGATTATTATGGGCAGCGGTTTGCCACCGCTGCATTAGATGGTACTGTTTGTACATGGCAAATTGAAGTGGGTGGAAGAAGCAATGTCCATCCTACAGAGTCATCTATATGCTTTGACAGCCATGCCTCGTATGTATACCAAACTCCATCCATGCAATGCAATAGCCAATAGCTGTTGCTTGGTACAGATTTCATTGTCTTACAGATAAGCTCTTATTGGTTACAGGGATGTTGCATATGTGTCTGCAAGTGGATCAGTGGTTGCTTCTGCTGGATATAGTTCAAATGGTGTAAATGTTGTTATATGGGACACACTGTCTCCACCAGCCACATCTCAAACTTCTATCATGTGTCATGAAGGTAAGTCGTGAGCATGAACAATGCTTTATTGTTTACTGTTTGACTATTGGGAATAATATAATCATTATTCTTGAATAAGCAATGTAATATGATTAGTACGGGATAAATCACTAAATGTTGACTATAGCAGACACACCATAGGATCTTGTCGCATATTAGGATATAGTAGGAAAATGATCATGATAGATTGTTTGCTGGCTCTGGTGTTACTCTGTTATATATTATCACAAAAAGTCTATACATGGACAAAAAGAAAAAAATTCATAATCCAGTTACTACTCTAGAAGGCACCAACTTGATGAAGTGTTGAGAACATTTAAGTCAAATACATTTCTTTTAAGTAGTTTCCATGGTTCATTGCTATTTGTGAATATGGAACAAGAGAATTGCAGTGCATTCCCACCTTTTGCCTCATTTTCTGCACTTTTCTGTAGTAGAACCCAAGTTTCTCTTCCGTTCTGTAATGTGACTGCACCTTGATGCTGTATCCAAGGTTGTCGCAGGCTCACAGCATGGGGTCTAGAATGTGATAAGTCTAGAATGTGAATATGATAAGTCTTATACGAAGAGTCATGTATCTCCTATATAAACTCATGTTCAATGAATAGAAAGTGCTCAGCCTGGCCGTAATCATTCTTTCATGGTATTAGCTAGAAACCGATTCTCTCCCTCTTCCTAACTCTTCCTCTCCACCTTCTCTTCCCTGTGTGCACACCTTCTCTTCCCTATGTGCGCCTCTGCTCCTCTTCTCATGGCTGACGATGACAACCAGGCTGCTGCTGGTCTGGCAGCAGCCATAGTTGCTTCTCTTCCTCCACCTTCGCGGCATCAACGAGCCCCTCCTGTTAAGGTATTAGTCAAAGGGTATTAGTGTAATCTATTATATCTAGGGTTAGCTCTTCATGTTGGAATGAGTAATTAGATTATTGGGCTAACCCTAGAAGGGTAGCTATATAGTAGTACATACATGGGCCTCATGGGCTTAGCCTCATGGGCCTAATATACACACTCTAACACCCCCCCGCAGTCTGGACTACCGGCGCAGCGGAGTACAAGACTGGACAAGAAAGAAAACAAGCACAATACACAGGAGCCCCCCGCAGCCACAACTAGCCACTGGTGATGTTGAGGCTGGAGCGAAACTCGGAGAAGGTCGAGGAAGGGAGGCCCTTGGTGAAGATGTCCGCAAACTGGGAGGTGGTCGGGACGTGAAGGACTCGGACGTCGCCGATGGCCACACGGTCGCGGACGAAGTGAAGGTCAATCTCCACATGCTTGGTCCTCTGGTGCTTCACAGGGTTGGTGGAGAGGTAGACCGCGTTGACGTTGTCGCAGTAGACGAGCGTGCTCCTGGCGAGGGGGCGGTGAAGCTCAGCCAGGAGCTGGCGGAGCCAAGTAGCCTCGGCCACACCGTTGGCCACGGCGCGGTACTCCGCCTCGGCACTGGAGCGTGAGACCACTGGCTGGCGCTTGGACGACCAAGAGACAAGGTTGCCGCCCAAGAAGACAGCGTAGCCGGAGGTGGACCGGCGGATGTCTAGGCAGCCCGCCCAGTCAGCGTCGGTGTAGAAACCAGCTCAGCAGAGGAGGACCGGCCGAGGAGCAGCCCATAGGCGAGGGTGCCATGCAGGTACCGGAGAAGCCGCTTCATAGCAGCAAGGTGGGGCTCCCGTGGAGCATGCATGTAGAGGCACAGCTGCTGCACGGCGTAGGAGATGTCAGGTCGGGTGAAGGTGAGGTACTGGAGCGCGCCAGCAAGACTCCGGTAGGCGGTAGAGTCCACGGGGCCAAGCAACGAACCCGTGGTCTCTGACAGCTTGCCCTGAGTGTCGACTGGGGTGGAACAGGGCTTGCAGTCAGTCATCCCTGCTTGCTCCGGAATGTCACGAGTGAACTGCCGCTGGTGGAGGAACAAGCCTGAAGATCGTGGCTCAACAGTGACGCCGAGGAAGTGATGGAGCACACCCAGATCCTTCATGGCAAACTCAGCCTGGAGAGAGGCAATGATGCGCTGGAGCAGAGACTGGCTGGAGGCGGTGAGAACGATGTCATCCACATAGAGGAGCAGGTAAGCTGTCTCACCCCCATGGTGGTAGATGAACAGCGAGGTGTCAGACTTGGCCTCCGTGAACCCAAGAGTCAGTAGGAAGGTAGCAAACCGAGAGTACCAAGCCCGAGGTGCCTGCTTGAGCCCGTAGAGAGACTTGTTGAGCCGGTAGACCAAGTCAGGGCGAGAGGAATCCACAAAACCTGCCGGCTGGCTGCAGTAGACGGTCTCAGTCAGAGTGCCATGGAGGAAGGCATTCTTAACATCCAGCTGATGCACAGGCCGGGAGAGCTCGAGAGCCAGGGAGAGAACTGTGCGGACGGTAGTTGGCTTCACCATTGGACTGAAGGTCTCATCATAGTCAACACCAGGCCGCTGAGTGAAGCCCCGGAGAACCCAACGAGCCTTGTACCGCTCCAGGGAGCCATCGGCTCGACGCTTGTGCGTCCAGATCCACTTGCCAGTGACGACATTGGCACCAGGCGGGCGCGGCACCAGGTCCCATGTCTGGTTGGCCAGAAGGGCCGCGTACTTCTCTTCCATCGCACGACGCTAGTGAGGATCCGCCAAGACGTCGCGGACAGAAGAGGGTACAGGAGAGACCTGCGGGTCTCCGGGTGTCGCTGTAAGAGCCCGGGGCCGCAGGACACCGGCCGCGTGCCGCGTCACCATGGGGTGAACATGACGCGGGTGTCGGTGAAGGAGCGGCGGGTGGTACACCGGCGGCTCGACACGAGCAGCGGGTAGTGGTGGAGACGGCGGCGTGGGCGTCGACGGAGAAGGTACCACTGTAGGTGACCGTGGCCGCGAGGGCGGTGGTGGCACCGGCACCGTGTCCAGCGGGGCCGGTCGCACGCGGCGCTGGTAGACGCGCACCGGGTGGGCGAACCGCGCCGGAGTCACCGAGGACGGCGCCTCCGGTCCCGCGCAGGGCGCAGGGTCAGGCGCAGCCGGACCCGCGGGGGACGCAGGGTCAGGCGCCGCGCCGGAGGGCGCCGGGCCGGCGCATCGGGCCGGCGACGTGAGTGGCGGAGCAAGACCTGCAGGACAACGGAAATGGTGGCTGAACCACCGCGTCAGTGGGAGACAGAGAGGAGAGGTCAAGGTCGGAGGTGGAAGGAGGTGTGGAGGTGGTGCAGAATGGGAAGACGGACTCATCAAACTCCACATGGCGAGAGATGAGGACCCGACGTGAGGTGAGGTCATAGCAGTGATACCCCTTGTGATCCGGGGAGTACCCGAGGAAGACACACAGGGTCGAACGGGGAGCCAGCTTGTGAGGAGCAGTGGCAGTGGTGTTAGGGTAACACGCACACCCGAAGACACGGAGGTGGACGTAGCGAGGAGGGGTACCGAAGAGAGCGTGGTGTGGTGTGGGAGCTGGATAGGCAGTGGAAGGGAGGCGGTTAAGGAGATAGGTGGAGGTGTGCAGGCTCTTGGCCCAGAAGCGGGCGGGAAGGGAAGCCTGGAGGAGAAGAGTGCGCATGGTGTCATTGGTGGTGCGAATGATGCGCTCTGCCTTGCCATTCTGGGAGGAGGTGTAGGGGCAAGACATGCGCAACTGGACACCGTGAGAGAGGAAGAAATCCCGAGAGGTGGAGTTATCGAACTCACGCCCGTTGTCACACTGCACGGCCTTCACGGTAAGGCCAAACTGAGTAGACACCCAGGTAAAGAAGTGACGGAGCGTGGGAAACGCCTCAGACTTGGCACGCAAGGGAAAAGGCCAGGAATAATGAGAAAAATCATCAACCACGACAAGATAGTATCTATATCCAGAAATGCTCATCACAGGTGAAGTCCACAGATCACAGTGTACAAGATCAAAAATGTGGGTCGCATGTGAAGAAGAGGTGGGAAAAGGAAGACGAACATGTCGACCCAACTGGCACGCATGACATAAGTGCCCATCGTGAGCCCGAGTACATGGTATGTCGGAACAACGACTAAGCTGCATCAAAACATCACGGCCAGGATGTCCGAGACGGCGGTGCCAGGTAGTAGAGGAAGTAGATGCGGCGAAAGCAGCGGATGAAGCCGAAGCGTGTAAAGGGGCCCTGTGCTGTCACATCGGAGGAGCGGACGCCGGGAAGCCAAATCCTTCACAGTAAGACCAGAGGAGTCAAACTCAACAGAACAAGAATTGTCAGCGGTAAAACGACGAATGGAGAGAAGGTTGTGAACCATAGAGGGAGCAACAAGGACATCAGGAAGACGAAAAGAGCCAGGAGTGGAAGCGGAACCCACGGATGTGACAGGAATGCAAGAACCATTTGCGACCATGATGGAGGAAGGAAGAGACGAAGAAGGAGGGTGGACAGCCGTGAGTATACCGGGGTCGGACGTAGTATGGTAGGTGGCACCCGAGTCGGCGACCCAGTCAAGCCCGGTGGGCGGTGTCAGGCCCATGGTGCTGAAGGAGCGGGCCAGAGCCGTCACATCCCAACCGGCAGGTCCTGGCGGCGACTGGGAAGGCAGGGTCCACGGAGCACCCCCAGGTGGTGGAGCCCACGGAGCGGCCAGGACGGCACCGGCGAGCATGGCCGCCGGGGGGCGAGGATAACCACCGGCACTCTGCAAAGGCCACATGGAGATGCGCCTGGACCAGGGGTTGCTGAAGGAGGGCCAGGGTGCACCCCCCCGCGGTGGCGCGGGCGTAGCCCCACGACCAGAGCCTGAACCACGCCCTCCGCGTCGACGACGGCCGCCACGGCCCCCCCACCCCCGCTCGGCCCAGAGGGAGGACCAAGAAGAGACGACGGTGCCGGTGTGGACGTACGCGGCGGAGGAGCGGCTGCAAGGGCAGTCGAGGTGGACGAGGAGCCCGGCGCGGAGAGGGAAGCAGGTTGGACGCCCTGGGTGAGCTCCTCCATGACGAGGTCGTCACGGACCTGCAGGAAGGAGGGGAAGGGCCGCTGCCGGGTGATCCAGGTCCGGAGGTGGCTGTAGCGGTCGCTGAGGCCGCGGAGGACGTTGAGGACCAAGATCCGGTCCTCCACGGGCCAGCCAAGGTCACCGAGGGAGTCCGCCATGGCCTTCATCCGGCGGCAGTACTCACCGACGGAGAGGTCGCCCTGGACGAAGGTGCGGAAGCTGGCGTCGAGACGAAGAGCCCGGGCCTCGGCGTTGCCCAGGAACTGGCCCTCAAGCGCCAGCCAGGCACGATGAGCGTCGGGTGTGTTGCGGACGAGGTCGTGGAGGTCGGTGGTGATGGTCCCGAGGATCCAGGAGAGGACGATGCTGTCGAGACGATGCCACCCGGGGGTCTAAGCTGCAAGCGGGGCGTCGAGGAGGACGTGGTCGTCAAGGGCGTAGCGGCTGAGGGTGAGGACGACCATGTCCCGCCAGCGGGCGTAGGAGGATGACTCCGGGTCGAGTACGACCGTGACCAGGTTGCGAATGTTCTGAACACCGCCGGCCTGGTAGTGGAGCTGCGCCACGAGCGGATCCGCCGGATCGGGGATCTGGAGAGGTGACACGCGGACGGCGCGCGAGTCGGAGGAGGCGGCAGTGGAGTCGTAGTATCCCGGGTGGCCGAGGAGCTGCTCCGCCTCGGCGAGCTGACGTGCCAAGGCAGCAGCCGCCTCGCGCTCCCGCTCCAAGGCGAGGGCAGCCGCGCTCACGCGTGCCGCGCCTTCGGCGGCGGCAGCCCGAGCGGAGAGAGGGCAGCGGCGTGGTTAGGGTCGAGGAGGAGCGCGCCCGGGGCCCCAACAGCGCCGTCCAGAAGGCCGGGCGCAGGCAGGGGTGGCGCAGGCGGCGGTGGCTGCAGGGCTGCGCGCGGGCTGGGCCAGGGGAGCTCCTGGCGGCGGCTGGCCCGCAGCCCCGGCGGCTGCCATGTTCTGGCCCCCTTCGTTCTTTCGCGTCCAGCTTTCCCCTCTTCTGCTTCTCTTCCATCTGCCCCTTTCTTCTTCTTCTCTCCCATTTCTTTTCCTCCATAATTTTTTTCTTCTCTTCCCTCCTGTCCTTTGCTCCCCCTCACTCCCGCTTCGCTCCTCTCGCTCGCGGCTGGCTGGAGGCATCAGCAGCGCCGCCGGCGGCCATTAGGGCCATGGCAGGCGGCCGGCCGGCCGCGATCTGTGCCCAGGAGGAGTAGGGGAGGGGAGGGAAGGTGGAGAAGTAGGAGGAGGAAGAGGGAGGAGGAGGCCGGCCGCCGGCCATGGTGGCCGGAGAAGGCAGTGGCGGCGGCGGCTGGATGGGAGGGAGGGAGGGGAGGAGAGAAGAGAGACCTAGCTTGATACCATGTTGGAATGAGTAATTGGATTATTGGGCTAACCCTAGAAGGGTAGCTATATAGTAGTACATACATGGGCCTCATGGGCTTAGCCTCATGGGTCTAATATACAGACTCTAACACTTCAGTCTCATGTATTCTATATATAGTCCCCTCTAGGCCTCAATACAATTAATCCAGTTGTGTCATATTCTATTTGTAACATGGCATCAAAGCTCTAGGTTTTCGATTTAGCCCTCCACCCTTCCATTCGCTGCGCTGCCCCTAGGAAGATCGATCTTCGTTTTTTAGCAACGTCATGTAACAGCAGCAGCCTCGTCGATCTTCGTCTCCCTTGGAAGATCCATCTCTGTTCCTGGATCTTCGTTTTTTTTTCCTGTCTTTCTCTCCAGTCACGTCCAGAATTCAATCGCAGCAGCCGCTGCCATCGTCCATCTCCGCATCCTCCCGTCGAGCAGATGGGGGGTGTCCATCCACCCTCTCCTTCAGTTAGTCAAGTGCTTGCATGTCGTGTCTGGATGGGATCTGGCCATCGTTGTCCTTCTTAAGGTATTAGTCTAATAATAGTCTTTCCATCTGCACTCTTCAGTCGAGAGGGAGAGGTGCTCTGTTCCTGCTGCATGCTGCTACTATAGTATATTGAGGTCTATTTCTTAATTTCATTGCATAAAGTCCATCCAAATCCTATTCTATCACAGTTCGTTCATGCCACGCGTGTCCACCAAATTTGTCAGATCAGCCATTTTTTTCTTTTGTTTTATGATTAGCTAAGTCCCGTCGATTTAGGCTAATCAACATCATCATCGATGCGACAATGCCCTCTTGGTCTTTTTTCGTAGCCATTTTGCTACACTTCATGACCAATGGTCATTTATTTGTCGTCATCACCATTCTATCCTACTGCTTGCCGCCTTGCAGCAGTAATCTCTCTATGCTTTATTTGGCTTGATTTGACACAACTCTATTATCGTCAAGTTCAAAGTCTCCAAAGCAAGGTTCATATTTGAAGAGTTCATGTACTGGATTGTGAAGACTTGAGGTATTTGCCGAAGTACGTGTTGTGAAGGCAGTACCCTCTTGTGGAGGAGATTATTTCTACATCGACAATGTTTAAGAGCTGCATGCTTCGATGACATCTTTTATTTTGGATTTTGGATGTATTTTGTCTATTTTATTTTTCAAGTCTAGTGTGTAGTGCCAACTCTGCAAATGCAACGCCATTGCATTCACGTTGCGTTTGAGAGGGAGTGTTAAGGTATTAGTCAAAGGGTATTAGTGGAATCTATTATATCTAGGGTTAGCTCTTCAGTCTCATGTATTCTATATATAGTCCCCTCTAGGCCTCAATACAATTAATCCAGTTGTGTCATATTCTATTTGTAACACGTGGTATGGCCTCCATCCTGAAGACGAAGACTCCGCTCCCCTCATTTCTTGAGGCTCAGTCGCTGCTTGCCTTGGAGGAGTCCGAGCTTCCGGTGTCCACCTCAGCCACTGCCTTCACTATGCCTCGTGGTGCATCTGCACCTGCTCGTGCTCCACCACTGACGGCAGCCCTTGCTGCTGCGTTCATCCTCTCGTCCTCCGTCTCGGCCATGGGGGCGTGGCAGGGGGAAAGGACGGGGAAACAACTCTTCGTGTGCCCCTTGTCCGTGGTCCAATCCATGGAGCGGCTCCTTCCAAATGTGGCCGATGCCTGGGCCAAGGTATCCTCAGTGCCCGTCCGGTCGCTGGCACGTTCCAAGCGCCTCGTTCACCATTTTCGGCTGCCCTACTGGGTGCTGCACAGGCACATCTTTCTGCTGCCCCCCCCCTCCAGTTACTTCTACGGCGCTTACCCCTCCTACGGTTTTGGCAGTGCCCTGGACCCGTCAACATCCTGGAACCAGGCTGCTCTGGCAAATGTCTTCAACACAATCACTCTACAGCAGCCTGACGCAAACTGGTATATGGACTCGGGTGCCTCCTCGCATCTTTCTTCATCTTGTGGTAATCTCTCCAATATCAGCTCCTCTGTTCACTCTCAGTTCTAATATTCTTTTTGGTAACGGGACCCTTCTACCTATTACTTGTTCTGTCCACACTTTACTTCCAAATTCACACTGTCCATTCCACCTTTCTAATGTTCTTGTGTCACCTCAACTCATAGCTAATCTCATTTTTGTTCGCAAATTTACCACAGATAATTCATATTCAGTTGAATTTGATCCTTTTGGTTTATCTGTGAAGGATATCCAAACCAAGATGGTGCTCTACCGTTGTGATAGCTCTGGGGATCTTTACAGTTTACCCACTCCTTCCAATGTCCACTTCACATCCTCATGTCCTGCTCGCTGCCCTGGAGACCATTGGCACCGGCGATTAGGGCATCCTGGCAGCCAAGTCCTCTCCCGCTTGCGATTCAATAATTCTATTTTTGTTATTCCTTGCGCATCCCAACAAAATGGCAAAGCCGGACGTGTCATTCGGTTCATTAATAACATCATGCGCACCTTGTTATTTCAAGCTGTTAGAGTGGGTGTATTTAGGCCCATGTATGTACTGCTATATAGCTACCCTTCTAGGGTTAGCCCAATAATCCAATCACTCATTCTAACATGGTATCGAGCTAGGGTTTCTTTTTTTTCCTCTCTCTCCTCCCCTCCCTCCCTCCCTGCAGCGCCGCCGCTGCCCTTCTCCGGCCATGGCCGACGGCCGGCCGCCTCCTCCTCCCTCCCCCACCTACTTCTCCACCTTCCCTCCTCTCCCCTACTCCCCCTGGGCCCACAACACCTCCGGACGGCCGCTGTCCGCGGCTCTGTTCGCCGCTGGCGGCGCCGCTGCGGCTGCTGCGGAGGGGGCCGACGAGCCCCCGGCCGGCGCGCCTCCCGACGGGCTGTAGGCGCCGCCACCACCTCACCCCGTCCCTGGCGGGCCGCAGCCGCCGTCCAGCGGCCACCGCCGCCGCTCAGCGGGCCGCCGCCGCCTTACCCCGCCCCTGGCGGGCCGCCGCCGTCGCCCCTGCCTCCGCCGTCGCCGACCCCGCCCCGCCCTGCCACCGGCGGGCCGCCGCCGCCGCCCCCTCCCGTGCAGGTTGCAGGGGGCGCGCCGCAGCAGCCCGGGGCCACCGTCCTGGCCGCGAATGGTGTTCTGTTCGGCGCGGATGGGGCCCTGGGCGCGCTGTCCCACCCCGCCGCCGCACTCATCTTCGCCTGGGCTGCCGCCGCGGAAGGCGCGGCACGCGTGAGCGCGGCTGCCCTCGCCTTGGAGCGGGAACGCGAGGCGGCTGCTGCCTTGGCGCGTCAGCTCGCCTGAGGCGGAGCAGCTCCTCGGCCACCCGGCATACTACGACTCCACCGCCGCCTCCTCCGACTCGCGCGCCGTTCGAGCGTCGCCCCTCCAGATCCCTGATCCGGCGGATCCGCTCGTGGCGCAGCTCCGCTACCAGGCCGGCGGTGTCCAGAACATCCGCAACCTGGTCACGGTCGTCCTCGACCCGGAGTCGTCCTCCTACGCCCGCTGGCGGGACATGGTCGTCCTCACCCTCCGCCGCTACGCCCTTGACGACCACGTCCTCCTCGACGCCCCACTTGCGGCCCAGACCCCCGGGTGGCATCGTCTCGACAGCATCGTCCTCTCCTGGATACTCGGGACCATCACCACCGACCTCCACGACCTCGTCCGCAACACACCCGACGCTCGTCGTGCTTGGCTGACGCTTGAGGGCCAGTTCCTGGGCAGCGCCGAGGCCCGGGCTCTTACGTCTCGACGCCAGCTTCCGCACCTTCGTCCAGGGTGACCTCTCCGTCGGCGAGTACCTGCCGCCGGATGAAGGCCATGGCGGACTCCCTCGGTGACCTTGGCTGGCCCGTGGAGGACCGGATCTTGGTCCTCAACGTCCTCCGCGGCCTCAGCGACCACTACAGCCACCTCCGGACCTGGATCACCCGGCAGCGGCCCTTCCCCTCCTTCCTGCAGGTCCGTGACGACCTCGTCATGGAGGAGCTCACTCAGGGCGTCCAGCCTGCTTCCCTCTCCGCGCCGGGCTCCTCGTCCACCTCGACTGCCCTTGCAGCCGCTCCTCCGCCGCGTACGTCCACACCGGCACCATCGTCTCTTCTTGGTCCTCCTCCCTCCGGGCCGAGCGGGGGTGGGGGGGCCGTGGCGGCCGTCGTCGACGCGGAGGGCGTGGTTCAGGCTCTGGTCGTGGGGCTACGCCCGCGCCACCGTTGGGGGTGCACCCTGGCCCTCCTTCAGCAACCCATGGTCTGGGCGGATCTCCATGTGGCCTTTCCAGGGTGCCGGTGGTGATCCTCGCACCCCGGCGGCCATGCTCGCCGGTGCCGTCCCGGTCGCTCCGTGGGCTCCACCACCTGGGGGGCTCCGCCCCTCACGTCGCCATGGGCCCTGCCTTCCCAGTCGCCGCCAGGGCCTGCCGGTTGGGATGCGACGGCTCTGGCCCGCTCCTTCATCACCATGGGCCTGACACCGCCCACCGGCCTTGACTGGGTCGCTGACTCGGGTGCCACCTACCACACTATGTCCGATCCCGGTATACTCACGGCTGTCTACCCTCCTTCGTCCCTTCCTTCCTCCATCATGGTCGCAAATGGTTCTTGCATTCCTGTCACATCCGTGGGTTCCGCTTCCACTCCTGGCTCTTTTCGTCTTCCTGATGTCCTTGTTGCTCCTTCTATGGTTCACAACCTTCTCTCCATTTTCGTTTTACTGCTGACAATTCTTGTTCTGTTGAGTTTGACTCCTCTGATCTTACTGTGAAGGATTTGGTTTCCCGGCGTCCACTCCTCCGATGTGACAGCACGGGGCCCCTTTACACGCTTCGGCTTCCTCCGTCTGCTCCTACTTCTTCGGCTTCCACTTCATCCGCTGCCTTCGCCGCATCTACTTCCTCTACTACTTGGCACCGCCATCTCGGACATCCTGGCTGTGATGTTTTGATGCAGCTTAGTCGTAGTTCCGACATACCATGTACTCGGGCTCACGATGGGCACTTATGTCATGCGTGCCAATTGGGTCGACATGTTCGTCTTCCATTTCCTACCTCTTCTTCACATGCGACCCACATTTTTGATCTTGTACACTGTGACCTGTGGACTTCTCCTGTGATGAGCATTTCTGGATATAAATACTATCTTGTCGTGGTTGATGATTTTTCTCATTATTCTTGGACTTTTCCCTTGCGTGCTAAGTCTGAGGCGTTTCCCACGCTCCGTCACTTCTTTGCCTGGGTGTCTACTCAGTTTGGCCTCACCGTGAAGGCCGTCTAGTGTGACAACGGGCGTGAGTTCGATAACTCCACCTCTCGGGATTTCTTCCTCTCTCACGATGTCCAGTTGCGCATGTCTTGCCCCTACACCTCCTCCCAAAATGGCAAGGCAGAGCTCATGATTCGCACCACCAATGACACCATGCGCACTCTTTTCCTCCAGGCTTCCCTTCCCGCCCGCTTCTGGGCCGAGAGCCTGCACACCTCCACCTATCTTCTTAACCGCCTACCTTCCACTGCCTGTCCTAGCTCCCACACCACACCACGCTCTCTTCGGTACCCCTCCTCGCTATGATCACCTCGGTGTCTTCGGGTGTGCCTGTTACCCTAACACCATTGCCACTGCTCCTGACCCTGTGCCTGGCCCTGCGCCCTGCGCGGGGCCGGAGGCGCCGTCCTCGGTGACTCCGGCGCGGTTCGCCCACCCGGTGCGCCTCTACCAGCGCCGAGTGCGACCGGCCCCGCTGGACACGGTGCCGGTGCCCCCACCGCCCTCACCGCCACGGTCACCTACAGTGGCACCTTCTCCTCGACGCCCACGCCGCCGTCTCCACCACTACCCGCTGCTCGTGTCGAGCTGCCGGTGTACCACCCGCCGCTCCTTCACCGACACCCGCGTCACGTTCACCCCATGGTGACGTGGCACGCGGCCGGTGTCCTGCGGCCCCGGGCTCTTGCAGCGACACCCGGGGACCCGCAGGTCTCTCCTATACCCTCTTCTGTCCGCGACGCCTTGGCGGATCCTCACTGCGTCGTGCGATGGAAGAGGAGCACGCGGCCCTTCAGGCCAACCAGACGTGGGCCCTGGTGCCGCGCCCGCCTGGTGCCGATGTCGTCACTGGCAAGTGGATCTGGACGCACAAGCGCCGAGCCGATGGCTCCCTGGAGCGGTATAAGGCTCGTTGGGTTCTCCGGGGTTTCACTCAGCGGCCTGGTGTTGACTATGATGAGACCTTCAGTCCAGTGGTGAAGCCAGCTACCGTCCGCACAGTTCTCTCCCTGGCTCTCGAGCGCTCCCGGCCTGTGCATCAGCTGGATGTCAAGAATGCCTTCCTCCATGGCACTCTGACTGAGACCGTCTACTACAGCCAGCCGGCAGGTTTTGTGGATTCCTCTCGCCCTGACTTGGTCTGCCGGCTCAACAAGTCTCTCTACGGGCTCAAGCAGGCACCTCGGGCTTGGTACTCTCGGTTTGCTACCTTCCTACTGACTCTTGGGTTCACGGAGGCCAAGTCTGACACCTCGCTGTTCATCTACCACCATGGGGGTGAGACAGCTTACCTGTTCCTCTATGTGGATGACATCGTTCTCACCGCCTCCAGCCAGTCTCTGCTCCAGCGCATCATTGCCTCGCTCCAGCAGAGTTTGCCATGAAGGATCTGGGTGTGCTCCATCACTTCCTCGGAGTCGTTGTTGAGCCCCGATCTTCAGGCTTGTTCCTCCACCAGCGGCAGTTCACTCGTGACATTCTGGAGCGAGCAGGGATGACTGACTGCAAGCCCTGTTCCACCCCAGTCGACACTCAGGGCAAGCTGTCAGAGGCCACGGGTTCGTTGCTTCGCCCCGCGGACTCTACCGCCTACCGGAGTCTTGCTGGCGCGCTCCAGTAACTCACCTTCACCCGACCTGACATCTCCTACGCCGTGCAGCAGCTGTGCCTCTACATGCATGCTCCACGGGAGCCCCACCTTGCTGCTATGAAGCGGCTTCTCCGGTACCTACGTGGCACCCTCGCCTATGGGCTGCTCCTCGGCCGGTCCTCCTCTGCTGAGCTGGTTGTCTACACCGACGCTGACTGGGCGGGCTGCTCGGACACCCGCCGGTCCTCCTCCGGCTACGCTGTCTTCTTGGGCGGCAACCTTGTCTCTTGGTCGTCCAAGCGCCAGCCGGTGGTCTCACGCTCCAGTGCCGAGGCGGAATAACGCGCCGTGGCCAACGGTGTGGCCGAGGCTGCTTGGCTCCACCAGCTCCTGGGTGAGCTTCACCGCCCCCTCGCCAGGAGCACGCTCGTCTACTGCGACAACGTCAGCGCGGTCTACCTCTCCACCAACCCTGTGCAGCACCAGCGGACCAAGCATGTGGAGATTGACCTTCACTTCGTCCGCGACCGTGTGGCCATCGGCGACGTCCGAGTCCTTCACGTCCCGACCACCTCTCAGTTTGCGGACATCTTCACCAAGGGCCTCCCTTCCTCGACCTTCTCCGAGTTTCGTTCCAGCCTCAACATCACTAGTGGCTAGTTGTGGCTATGAGGGGATCCTGTGTATTGTGCTTGTTTTCTTTCTTGTCCAGTCTTGTACTCCGCTGCGCCGGTAGTCCAGACTCCGGGGGGGGGGGGGGGGGGGGTGTTAGAGTGTGTGTATTAGGTCCATGAGGCTAAGCCAATGAGGCCCATGTATGTACTGCTATATAGCTACCCTTCTAGGGTTAGCCTAATAATCCAATCACTCATTCTAACACAAGCATCTATACCACTGGCATATTGGGCTGAATCTCTTCGCAGTGCTACTCATTTATTTGACCTTCACCCCACCAAAACTCTTCAAAACCGCACCCTGCACCAAGCTCTTTTTGGTACACCACCCACCTATGATCACCTCCGTGTCTTTGGGTGTCGTTGTTACCTCAATCTTTCCACCACTATGCCCCGTAAACTTGCACCACGCTCTACAGAATGTGTTCTTTGGCTTTCCTGATAACCATAAAGGCTATCTTGGCCTTGACCTCTCCACCAATCGAGTGATCACCTCCCGTCATGTGGTCTTTGATGAGCAACCTCCTGGAGCACCACCAGCGCCTGCAGATCAACCGCTACCAGTATCATCTCCTGCGCTGCTCAGCACCACCTCCACTGTCATCCATGCTGCTATGCGCTCCTCAAATGCGCCGATTATGCCTGTCCCTCCCACTATCAATCAGCACGCCATGCAAACCAGGGTCTAGTCCGGCATCAGCCAGCCGCGACAGCAAGACCAGAGGCAGGCTTAGTGCAATCTGGCAGCGACTTCC
Source organism: Eremochloa ophiuroides (assembly GCA_038502445.1). NCBI lineage: Eukaryota > Viridiplantae > Streptophyta > Magnoliopsida > Poales > Poaceae > Eremochloa > Eremochloa ophiuroides. The sequence continues at coordinate 47,058,694 of JAHLJS010000006.1, forward strand.
ATAGATATCAGCTTGCTTCCAAAAATATATCGTAGTGCTCTTTTTGATCCGAATTGGAGGCATGCCATGCAGGAGGAATATGGTGCCCGCATTGCTAATCAAACATGGGACCTTGCGCCACCTCCTCCACATGCTAATACTGTTTCCGACAAATGGCTCGTCACAAACTCAATTCTGATGGGTCTTGGCAAGAGTTGAGTTTGTTCGGGATGGTGTGGCCCTTGGAACATAATCAATCTCCATTTTGTTCGGGAGCGTGTGGCCCTTGGAGCTGTCTGAGTACTTCATGTTCCAACATCTCTTCAATATGCCGGTATATTCACCAAGGATTTGCCAACTGTTGTCTTTGTCAATTTCCGCTCCAGTCTCAACGTTCGCTCATCTCCCGGTTGAGACTGCGGGAGGGCATTAGAATACAAATAGTCTAGAATGTGATAATTCTAGAATGTGAATGTGATAAGTCTTATACGAAGAGTCATGTATCTCCTATATAAACTCATGTTCAATGAATAGAAAGTGCTCAGCCTGGCCATAATCATTCTTTCAATGTCTGTGCAAGTGTAAATATTAGCGTCATAAATGTGATTTTGAAAATTTTCTAAGTCAGCAACTGTATATTTTTGTCAATAGCTAAATACTCATGTGTTGGTATGGATACAAAGTGATCCACACCACATGTTTCTGAAAGAAACAGATTAAATTGGTTTTCTTTTCATACATAAATACATAACTGGGTGACTTTCCACCATGCTACAAGCAGGTTCTCAATAGCTGAAACCGTATATTATGATGGAAGTTATTGGTCAACCTTTCAGTTTTAGGACCATGTCAATATCCTTATGTATTCTCTGTTGTTGAGTGCACATGCACTGTTCTTCTGCCTACTGGGAGACTATGATATCACATGAATTTTGTTTTAAACATTGAACCCTTTATGTTTTCTGCACTAGCCCCAGATCAAGTGGACATTTTCCTATTTACATCAGTAGCCCAGTAGGACTCAAATCTACACATGATTATATAAACGTAGTGCATAATAGTAAATAGTCATGAATGTGTCTTATGACTTAGTTTGGGCAACATGGCCAAGTTAACATGGAGTTCAACAGTGTGATAGTAAACCACAAGGGGCCATGTGCTTTCATACAGCAGCCTGACTAGACTCGTGGCCTAGAAGGTTTTGGGAGGTGAGTTTGACTATTTGAGTCCTACCCAGGTGGTTTTTGCCATATTAGCAGCCATATCAACTGTTTTGTGCGATGTGATATCTTTTTGTACAGCATATAGTATATGTAGTTGACCATGGACTTCATCTTGCAGGAGGAGCTCGGTCTATTTCCGTGTTTGATAGTGATAGAGGCTGTGGGTCTATCTCACCGCTTGTTGTAACTGGTGGGAAAAATGGAGATATAGCTTTGCATGATTGCCGCTTCCTTTCTACTGGAAAGTCCAGGCATCATAGAATTACCACTGAGCATGGTGTCAAGGCATCTTCCATGCATGACATCAAATCTACTTCTGGTGGTATCAACAGTGGGATGGTCTGGCATATACCAAAGGCGCATCTAGGTAACTAAGTGATACTGCATTGTACTCTTCAGAAATTGAAGTTGGTTTCTCTGTCTGATCTTTTATGGTCCATCTTCAGGTAGTGTCACAAAGGTATCGACCATCCCAAATACCAGCTTGTTCTTAACTGGAAGCAAAGATGGAGATGTGAAGCTTTGGGATGCTAAAAACTCCCAGCTAGTCTTTCACTGGACAAAGATGCATGAACGACACACCTTTTTTCAACCAACTTCCAGGGGCTTTGGCGGTGTTGTTAGAGTATGTAGTATTATAAAGACGATATAAAATGTTTAATGACTTTGTTTGTAAATTTTGGTCATGTTATGATAAGAGAAGATAGTTATATCACATACTTCTCTTTTGTTAACTATATACCTATGGATTTGCAGGCTGCTGTAACAGACCTCCAGGTGTTGCCTAATGGTTTCGTTTCATGTGGGGGTGATGGTTCTGTGAAGCTTGTTCAGATAAAAGATGATCTCGCTGCAGCATATCAGTGTTAATACAAGCAAAGAGGGAAGAAGACATGCTAGAAGTTGTGATGGATGCAGTTGGTCACATGATATCATTGCATTTTGTTTCGTCCAGTGACACTTTCTTCACTCCTTTCAAGGATCGCATAACAAGGACGGGGCTATGATGTAAGATCAGACATGTAGGCAATTTCCCATCAGTATTTGTACGTCGAGTTTTTATATGAGCTTGATATGTGGCTAGTCATACTGCCCGCAGTGATTTTTCTTTAGGCATGAGTTTTTAGACTTTGCACAAGGCAATGTGGACCATAAATTTTTGGAAATTTGTACATTTAGTTATCTCGTTGTGTTGGCCAGGATATTGATGATGGAGGTTGTAAAGTTGTAAGCTAGAAGTAGGAAGATACCAAGCTGCAAAGTTTTTTGTCACTTGATACAAAAGTGCTGGGTTTAGGTTAATGTACAATGGCAGGGCAAATGGACCAAACAAAGATTGTATTTGGTACATGAGTGATATGCCAAGTGGAGCACTGGCGATAATGTTGTCATATTCATATCAACTATGTATAGTTATTGTTAGAGTGTGTATTAGGCCCATGAGGCTAAGTCCATGAGGCCCATGTATGTACTGCTATATAGCTATCCTTCTAGGGTTAGTCCAATAATCCAATCACTCATTCTAACATGGTATCAAGCTAGGTCTTTTTTCTCCTCCCCTCCCTCCCACCCAGCCGCCGCCGCCGCTGCCCTTTTCCGGCCACCATGGCCGGCGGCCGGCCTCCTCCTCCTCCCCCTTCCTCCTCCTACTTCTCCACCTTCCCTTCCCTCCCCTACTCCTCCTGGGCGGAGCACGTGGCTGGCAGGCCGCCTGCCGCGGCCCTCATGGCTGCCGGGGGCGGGGCTGGCGCCGCCAGCGCGCCCCTGCCAGGCGGGCCTCCGCCGCCGCACAACGCGACCCCGCCGCCGCCGCCGCTGCCCAGCGCGTCCCGGTCCGGCGGGCCCGCGCCGCCGCCTCCCGGGTCCAACCCGCTGCTGGCCGACCAGCCCCTGGCCGCGCCGCAGCCGCCCGGGGCCGCCCTGGCCGCCACCGGGGCTGCGGGCCTGCCGCCGCCCCGGGCCACCCTGGCCGCGCCCGGGACTGAGGGCATGCCCCTGCAGCCACCGCCGCCTGCGCAGCCCCAGCCCCTGGCTGCGACCGGTCCTCTGGACGGCGCAGTTGGGGCCCAGGGCGCGCCGTTCCTCGACTCCCACCACGCCGCCGCTCTCCTCTCCGCTCGGGCTGCAGCCGCCGAAGGCGCGGCACGCGTGAGCGCGGCTGCCCTCGCCTTGGAGCGGGAGCGCGAGAAAGCCGCTGCCTTGGCGCGTCAGCTCGTCGAGGCGGAGCAGCTCCTTGGCTACTCGGCGTCCTCCGACACCTCCGCCACCTCCTCCGGCCCGCGCGCTGTCCGCGTGTCGCCTCTCCAGATCCCCGATCCGGCGGATCCGCTCGTGGCGCAGCTCCACTACCAGGCCGGCGGTGTCCAGAACATCCGCAACCTGGTCACGGTCATCCTCGACCCGGAGTCGTCCTCCTACGCCCGCTGGCGGGACATGGTTCTCCTCACCCTGCGCCGCTACGCCCTCGACGACCACGTCCTCATCGACGCCCCGCTTGCGGCTCAGAGCCCCCGGGTAGCTGCGCCTCGACAACATCGTCCTGTCCTGGATCCTCGGGACCATCACCACCGACCTCCACGACCTCATCCGCAATACGCCCGACGCCCGTCGTGCCTGGCTGGCGCTTGAGGGCCAGTTCTTGGGCAATGCCGAGGCCCGGGCTCTGCGTCTCGACGCCAGCTTCCGCACCTTCGTCCAGGGCGACCTCTCCGTCGGCGAGTACTGCCGCCGGATGAAGGGCATGGCGGACTCCCTTGGTGACCTTGGCTGGCCCGTGGAGGACCGGATCTTAGTCCTCAACGTCCTCTGCGGCCTCAGCGACCGCTACGGCCACCTCCGGACCTGGATTCCCCGACAGCGGCCCTTCCCCTCCTTCCTGCAGGTCCGTGACGATCTCGTCATGGAGGAGCTCATTCAGGGTGTCCAGCCTGCTTCCCTCTCCGCGCCGGGCTCCTCGTCCTCCTCGACTGCCCTTGCCGCCACTCCACCGCCGCGTACGCCCACACCGGCACCATCGTCCCTTCTTGGTCCTCCTCCCTTCGGGCCGAGCGGGGGTGGTGGGGGGGGGGGGGGGGGCGTGGCGGTCGTCGTCGACGCGGAGGGGGGCGTGGTGCTGGTTCTGGTCGTGGGGCTACGCCCGCGCCACCACGAGGGGGTGAATCCTGGCCATCCTTCAGCAACCCATGGTCAGGGCGCATCTCCATGTGGCCCTTCCTGGGTGCCGGCGGTGATCCTCGCACTCCGGCGGCCATGCTTGCCGGTGCCATCCCGGCCGCTCCGTGGGCTCCACCACTTGGAGTTGCTATGTCTCCCACGTCGCCGTGGGTTCTGCCTTTCCAATCGTCACCAGGCCCTGCCGGTTGGGATGCGACTGCTCTGGCCCGCTCCTTCAGCACCATGGGCCTGACACTGCCCATCGGCCTCGACTGGGTCGCCAACTCGGGTGCCACCTACCACACCACTTCCGACCCCGGTATACTCACGGCTGTACACCCTCCTTCTTCCTCTCTTCCTTCATCCATCATGGTCGTAAATGGCTCTTGTATTCCTGTCACATCCATGGGTTCCGCTACCACTCCTGGCTCTTTTCGTCTTCCTGACGTCCTTGTTGCTCCCTCTATGGTTCACAACCTTCTCTCCATTCGTCGTTTTACAGCTGACAATTCTTGTTCTGTTGAGTTTGACTCCTCTGGTCTTACTGTGAAGGATTTGGCTTCCCGACGTCCACTCCTCCGATGTGACAGCATGGGGCCCCTTTACACGCTTCGGCTTCCTTCGTCTACTCCCACCACTTCGGCTTCGACTTCCACTTCGTCCGCTGCCTTCGCCGCCTCTGCTTCCTCTTCTACCTGGCACCGCCGTCTCGGACACCCTGGCCGTGATGCTTTGATGCAGCTTAGTCGTAGTTTTGACATACCTTGTACTCGGGCTCACGATGAGCATTTGTGTCATGCGTGCCAACTGGGCCGACATGTTCGTCTTCTTTTTCCCACCTCTTCTTCACATGCGACCCACATTTTTGATCTTGTTCACTGCGACCTGTGGACATCTCCTGTGATGAGCATTTCTGGATATAAATACTATCTTGTCGTGGTTGATGATTTTTCTCATTATTCTTGAACTTTTTCCTTGCGTGCTAAGTCTGAGGCATTTCCCACGCTTCGTCACTTCTTCGCCTGGGTGTCTACACAGTTTGGCCTCACCATCAAGGCTGTCCAGTGTGACAACGGGCGTGAGTTCGACAACTCCACCTCTCGGGATTTCTTCCTCTCTCACGGTGTCCACTTGCGCATGTCTTGCCCCTATACCTCCTCCCAGAACGGCAAGGCAGAGCGCATGATTCGCACCACGAATGACACCATGCGCACACTTCTCCTCCAGGCTTCCCTTCCTGCCCGCTTCTGGGCCGAGAGCCTTCACACTTCCACCTATCTCCTTAACCGCCTACCTTCCGTTGCCTGCCCAGCTCCTACACCACACCACGCCCTCTTCGGTACTCCTCCTCGCTACGATCATCTCCGTGTCTTCGGGTGTGCGTGTTACCCCAACATCACTGCCACTGCTCCTCACAAGTTGGCACCCCGGTCGACCCTGTGTGTCTTCCTTGGGTACTCCCCAGATCACAAGGGGTACCGCTGCTATGACCTCACCTCTCGCCGGGTCCTCATCTCTCGCCACGTGGTGTTTGACGAGTCCGTTTTCCCTTTCTCCACCACCTCCACACCTCCTTCCATCTCCGATCTTGACCTCTCCTTCCTTTCTCCCACTGACGCGGTGGTTCAGCCACCATTTCCATTTGGTCCTGCAGGTCCTGCTCCGCCACTCGCGTCGCCAGCACCCTACACCGGCCCGGCGCCCTCCGGTGCATCGCCTGACCCTGCGTCCTCCGCGGGTCCAACCGCGACTGACCCTGGGCCGACGGCGCCGACCTCGGCGACTCCAGCGCGGTTCGCCTACCCGGTGTGTGTCTACCAGCGCCGAGTGCGACCGGCCCTGCTGGACATGGTGCCTGTGCCACCACCGTCCTCGCCGCCACGGTCACCCACGGTGGCCCCTTCTCCGTCGACGCCCACACCGCCGTCTCCACCACTCCCAGCTGCCCGTGTCGAGCCGCTGGTGTACCACCCGCGTCATGTTCACCCGCAGGTCTCTCCTATACCCTCTTCTGTCCACGACGCCTTGGCGGATCCTCACTGGCGTCGTGCGATGGAAGAGGAGTACGCGGCCCTTCTGGCCAACCAGACATGGGACCTGGTGCCGCGCCCGCCTGGTGCCAATGTCGTCACTGGCAAGTGGATCTGGACGCACAAGCGCCGAGCCGATGGCTCCCTGGAGCGGTACAAGGCTCGTTGGGTTCTCCGGGGCTTCACTCAGCGGTCCGGTGTTGACTACGATGAGACCTTCAGTCCAGTGGCGAAGCCAGCTACCGTCCGCACAGTTCTCTCCCTGGCTCTCGAGCGCTCCTGGCCTGTGCATCAGCTGGATGTCAAGAATGCCTTCCTCCATGGCACTCTGACCGAGACCGTCTACTGCAGCCAGCCGGCAGGTTTTGTGGATTCCTCTCGCCCTGACTTGGTCTGCTGGCTCAACAAGTTCTCTCTACGGGCTCAAGCAGGCACCTCGGGCTTGGTACTCTCGGTTTGCTACCTTCCTGCTGACTCTTGGGTTCACGGAGGCCAAGTCTGACACCTCGCTGTTCATATACCACCATGGGGGCGAGACTGCTTACCTGCTCCTCTATGTGGATGACATCGTTCTCACTGCCTCCAGCCAGTCTCTGCTCCAGCGCATCATTGCTCTCTCTAGGCGGAGTTTGCCATGAAGGATCTGGGTGTGCTCCATCACTTCCTCGGCGTCACTGTTGAGCCCCGACCTTCCGGCTTGTTCCTCCACCAGCGGCAGTTCACTCGTGACATTCTGGAGCGAGCAGGGATGACTGACTGCAAGCCCTGTTCCACCCTAGTCGACACTCAGGGCAAGCTGTCAGAGGCCGCGGGTTCGTTGCTTGGATCCGCGGACTCTACCGCCTACCGGAGTCTTGCTGGCGCGCTCCAGTACCTCACCTTCACTCGACCTGACATCTCCTACGCCGTGCAGCAGCTGTGCCTTTACATGCATGCTCCACGGGAGCCCACCTTGCTGCTATGAAGCGTCTTCTCCGATACCTGCGTGGCACCCTCGCCTATGGGCTGCTCCTCGGCCGGTCCTCCTCTGCTGAGCTGGTTGTCTACACCGACGCTGACTGGGCGGGCTGCCCGGACACCCGCCGGTCCACCTCCGGCTACGCTGTCTTCTTGGGCGGCAACCTTGTCTCTTGGTCGTCCTAGCGCCAGCCGGTGGTCTCACGCTCTAGTGCCGAGGCGGAGTACCGCGCCGTGGCCAATGGTGTGGCCGAGGCTGCTTGGCTCCGCCAGCTCTTGGCTGAGCTTCACCGCCCCCTCGCCAGGAGCACGCTCGTCTACTGTGACAACGTCAGCGCGGTCTACCTCTCCACTAACCCTGTACAGCACCAGAGGACCAAGCATGTGGAGATTGACCTTCACTTCGTCCGCGACCGTGTGGCCATCGGCGACGTCCGCGTCCTTCACGTCCCGACCACCTCCCAGTTTGCGGACGTCTTCACCAAGGGCCTCCCTTCCTCGACCTTCTCCGAGTTTCGCTCCAGCCTCAACATCACCGGTGGCTAGTTGCTGCTGCGGGGGGGATCCTGTGTATTGTGCTTATTTTCTTTCTTGTCTAGTCTTGTACTCCGCTGTGCCGGTAGTCCAGACTGCGGGGGGTGTTAGAGTGTGTGTATTAGGCCCATGAGGCTAAGCCCATGTATGTATTGCTATATAGCTACCCTTCTAGGGTTAGCCCAATAATCCAATCACTCATTCTAACAGTTATGTTGCTATAATATTTCTAGAAAATCTTGTAGTTTCTACTTTCTACTCTGTTGCAATGCGTGAGAGGTAGTTTGCTTCTAGTACACCTGATGTTTCTGTGTTACTTGTGTATTACCATCCTTGACTGTTACAAGTTTACTCTTGATCTGAGTATGTCTTACAGAAAGAGGCAAGTGGGTGAGACATCTTGCTGAAACTTCCCATCTTCAGCTACATTCATGTAACCTTTGAGCTATTTCTATACAATGATGATATTTATATTGAGAACATAACACTTTGATGAAAACACTGATGTAGGAGTATTCTATTCAGAGGTTGCAGTGCCATCCAACAAAGGTTGTCTCAGTAGTCATCAAAATAACTCGGCAGCGGCTCATCTTTTCTGGACTTGCGCCTGCTCAGGATGGATTTGAGGAACTTCTTGCTCTTCTTTGGGGTATGCTCACCATCCTTCGAGTCGTTGCTCCTGTCAGCCTGTGACCTCAGTGGTGCCAATTTCTTGGGCTCTGAGGTAGCCTACATTTTAAGCAACAACAGATGAAAAATGTCTCGGTGTAAGGATTATGGTATCATTTCTTGGAAGACTTCATCACAAGCCCATGTGATTTACCTGAACCCTGGCGCTTGATGTCTTGAGCAACGATGCCTTCTTCGAGAGTGATGCAGACCTTGTCAGTGGAGTTGTCAAAGGAATTGGTGATTCTGATCGCTTATCTGCTTTTGCAGAAACAAATTGAGGGTTAAACATTGGTCAACACATCTTGATATACAACTGTAGGGGCAGATCAGGAGCCTCTTTTTAATAATATCCTGAACTGCTCACATGTTGATTATTCTACCTTTGTTGGTGGGTACAGCAGTCTTAGATGGTGCCATGGAATGTGCACGCTGTGCTGGTGATGCTGAACGTGCACGCTGTGAAGGTACGTGTGCAATTGATTGCAACTTTCTGCAAACAGTAGAAATTTTGGTTGTCATCCTACCTTCAAAAGAAAGAATGAGGGGGGAGGCAATCCAAGCTTTTGGTTGTGCATTCTGGACTGACCTGAATGAAGGCTGCTTCTCTTTAGCTTTTGTTTCGGCTGCTAGCACAATACATTTCACGTCAGTAGGAAGTTGACATATATGGTACTTCGTAGACCTATTAATTGAAGAAGCGGTGAAGATTTTCTACTAGATGTTATGGTGCATTCTTACCACTGAATACTTGATGCATCTGAAAAGCCCTGTTTGTGACCTTGTTCATTTCCCTGAAGTTGGGCTTGGCACTGTACATTGACTGGTCTCCAGCTGCAAGTGCCAAACGGATTTTAGATATCTTGCCAAAGTTAATTCCAAGTCATTGCGCTCAGAATGTGCTGACAAGTTACAGTTGAGATGCAAACAAAGAAAAGGATAGCTATACTCATATACCTGGCAAGATGTATCTCTTGTGATATTTAGGGGCAGTGATCACCAAGGATTGCTGTGAAAGGCCCTCTCTGTCCATACAGGCTTGGCTAACTTGAGTTCTCTGAAAAATCGCTTCATCATTAACTCAGAGAGAGACGATTGTACTAATACAAGTTTCCAGGATGAGAAGCCTTCTGAAACCTGCTGGATGAAGGAGATCCGAAGATTGGCGTCAGCGACCTCATTGATCCTTTGGTCGATTAGGCTGGAGACCTTGAAAGATATGGATCCCAGGTGGTCAACGGTGTTGACAAGGGCCTTCACAGCATACTCCTTGAGGTTCTTTGTCACCCTATGCATATAAACATCCAGACCATCAGTAAATTCGGAGCAGCATAAGACAGAATGTGTCAAAAAGTTATCTGCAAGTGCATTCTGCTTGCAATTTTGCTTGTTGATGATCTCTTGCAGGAAGCTGGAGGGAGGGAAGGAGGGATGGATATGCTATATACTCCCTCTGTCCCTTTAAAACTGTCCTTAGAAAACCGTGTTTCCCTCATAAACACGCTTCCCGGGCGTCACTTTTTAAGGGACGGAGGGAGTAACACATACTCCTGCTTTTCGTCTTCCTGCATGTATGCAAGTTCAAAGTACTCTGCCGCGGAGTACAGCTGTGACCTCAGTGTCTTGAGATCCTGCAATTGGAAAAGCAATGTGGACTTGTTTTAAGTGGTCAGCAAGCAAAGATATGTAGTAGTTTTTTTTTGGATTGGAAAAGCTGGAACGGAAACGAAACGAGATGAAGAAGAATGCAGCGAGGAACACGAATCAGGTGGAAGGATGAGGTAACCTTGATGGTTTCAGAGAAGATGAGAGTCTCCTGCATCTGCACCTCCTCCAGCGTGCTGTTCATCCCCACAACACCGGGGCCTCTGCTCTCGAAGGACCCTACTGCTTGCACCATTGTTTTTTTGAAAGGCGCTGCTTGCACCATTGTCGACAGCAAAGAACTCCCCTGTTGCTTTGCCTCTATTCCAATTTGGCTCTTTGACCACAGCGCCAGATGGGGATCGAAGCCTGGATTAGGAAGAATGCTTGGATGATGATGCTGACAAAGGGGAGAAGCAATGATGGGGCGGAACTCAACGCCGTGCTGGGTAGAAGACCATGGCGGAAGAAGAGGTGCGCATGTCATGAGCACGACAGATATTTAACTAGTACTAAGAGCAGTTTGTGGTGATGCTCCGGCAGCGGCAGCAACCAGGTACATATGATATATAATAATACAATTTAAGGCAAAGCTAATTGTGACAAGCGATGACTGCTGCAACTACTAATCTATTGCAAGGTGTTTGGTGCCTGTTGAATGAACGGTAAACATGGTAAATCGGATGGCCCTTACTCGCGAGTACTCCCTCCGCGTCGTTTTTTTTTAATTTTCAGAAATATGTTAATCTTATTCAAAATTTGTATATAAGTTATAAAACAAATAAGTCATTATTAAAGTATTCCTAATGATTAAAAAAGTCATATAAAAATTTTGAACAAGACGAATGGTCGGAAAAGAGGTCTTAAAAGTAAAAACACACTTTCAATGAAACGGAGTAGTACTTGCTTAGTATTACTGTTACTCAGTCCCGATGTTACGCTGGCAATCACTTCAGAGTAGGAGTACTATCACCAGCTCTTCACGTCGTGTGATCCCTACATCCACTGCCACCAACAGTCACAAAACCTGATGGTGATAGGTAGTACAGCAGGGTGAAGTGAAGCCGCTGGGCACTGGTTTACACCAGTGTTTAGCTGGTTAAGAAGTCAGGATGGATGGGTCTCACACCGACTGCGGCACACCGACTGCGGTGCAGCAGATCAAAAGCTCCGGAGGACTGCGTTACAGCAGATCAATTCAAAAGCTCCGGAGGACTGCGGTGCAGCAGATCAAAAGCTCCGGAGGATGAGATGAGATTTCGTTCGTTGGGATGCTGAACTGAACACTTCTTTCTTACCTTTCTTCTCTTTCTATCCCTGTGCTGTGCATGGCTATCATTTCTGCCCATGCATATGGACCCACCTTAGCTTATGGGTTTTCTTTCCTTTTTCTCCTTGTGAATCATCACTCCTCGCTTCCATCATAAGCACACAATCAATATGTTTGTTTTTTAATTAATAGAATTTCTATTTCTTTTATTATCACTTGATGACACAGGTTAACTAGTACATTTATATCTTTCTTCTAGGGGTATAATATTTGCTTACCAACAAAAGTGCTGCTCGTCCGTACAGTTTAGGAAAGAGTTGTAGGGTTTAAAGACTTGGGAACAATGCATCACCACGCTGGGATTAACAAATGTCTCATGTTTGGGACATGATTAGCTTTAGGCAAAGTAAAAAAATAAAGCATTGTGTCGTCACTCGTCCTCTCTATCCTATTCCCATCCCGCATTCCCACCCCATGACACAAGTCCTATGATCGATCTTCCCATGCTCTTTTCCAATTCTTCCTTTGTCCTTTTTCTTTCCTCTGTTTCAGATGATGTATATCTGGAATCTGGATCACGTGTGCGCTCGAGATGGTTCTGCCAATATAATCAACTGCAATTCAAATTGACGCACATTGCGGCGGACCAGCATGCTGGATAGACGGATAGATAGATTGAGAGATCCGTGAGGTCACAGTCAGTTCGGGACGGCGCGTTCCTTTTGTCAGGTGCCAAAAAGTCCTAGTCTCCTATCCTAGCTAATGGCTGTCTCCATGATTTCTACTAATATATCTTTATGAGATGACACATATAGCTAGTCGCACCCACGGTGCCTCTAGCGCCAGTCATGCCTGTTTACTTTTTTTTTCTAACTAGGTTAGTGCCCGTGCGTTGGAACGGAAACACATAAAGTTGTTTCAATGATGGTTCTATTTCATAAAATTGAACTATATTTACCCATAGCAATGCACGAGCACTCAACTTATATCAGATACGGATAAATATAGTTCAATTCTATGAAATAGAACCATTATTAAAATTCGACCAATATTAATTATCAAACAATTCTCCATAACATTTATGCTTTAAGTCTACGAGGAACTCAATTAAAAGAAACAAACATAAACTACTTTTAACCTTAAGAAGCTTGGTTGATCCTCTATACATGTTCCCCTGTCCCTTTACATCCTTGTTGGTTCACCAAATCCTAAATAAATCAATCCTAAAGAACTGAAATACAGGCCATAGATTTTAGGAAACAAGTCACCAAAGCTCACCTATCCATTAAAGGTAACAATATCTATGCCTTATCAAGGTGACAACCTGCATATACTATCCTTGTTTGAACATATAGCTGATGAACAAAACCAATGCTAATCCTTGTTGATGAACAAAAGCAAGGCTAATCCTATTTATAGCACATGTTGTCCATGGAAACCATCACATATGGGGCAAAAGCTCAGAATCACACCAATGAGTTCATGTTCAAAATCACTTCAGGAACCTGGTAGAGCAGCACACATCATTTCCTGGTAAAAGTATCATAATATAACCAATTTTATGTCATATCCAAGTACAATGAATTAAGCTTATTGCATTCATAAGTTCTATACGACTATCAATACCTAATAGTTAGATAGTTAAAGGCAGAATTTCTACCAATCTGATATTTCTGGGCGACGCCACGCTAGGCACATAATAAGAAATTATACAACCTGTATGGAAGTCCATACTAAGCACAACCATCTTAAAGTGCAGTGGAAATTTCAAGTTGCTCAGCATCCATGCATAGTGACACAAGTGCTTTGCCCGCTGTCACTGCCTAAAACTTGAACCAAGACCCTACTGCAGTTCATCACCTGCAGGGAAGTTAATATGCTTGTATCTTTTTGTGCACTACAACAGACAAACTATCTGCTTAAGCTGACAGAAAATATTTCAAATTTTGAAAAACACAGTATGACTTCTGACAACCAAAATCAAGTGTAAAAATGGCCACAATCAACGATGAACTGTTTGCTATAGGCTAATCTGTTGTTCTGTAATCTACTTTCTATACCCTGAATATATGTTCATCAAGTTCGAATTAAAACAAAATTAGGTGACTACATATTTAAGTACCAAGAAACATTGAATCTGAATGAGCATTGAGCATGTACAAGTGGATTGTTAAGCAAGTCCTGAGTTTAAACGTAAGTTTGATATAAATTAATTCAGAAGTACCAACATTTGGAAAACTGAAGTGATCTTATGATCCTCTCTATCATGATTGATTATGATATCCATAATGATACAATAAGAGTTTTGAGCTAGGACTATGAAATTGTACAAGACAAAAAATATAGGTCTATGAGATACTTCCGGGAAGGTAGGAGTTGTACTCATCTTTCAAATTTTTTTTTTAAAAAACTCTTAGCCCTTAATTTGAAAATTAGGATTGCAGCTAGTTGCATCACTCATAATTAGGAAAAAACAGTCACAGTTCTGAACTGCACCAAACACTGAAAAAGTGCCTTTCTTCCAGTCTCAACTACGCTGGGCCTGGGATAAAAAATGGCAAACAATAAACTTCAATAATCAACCTGATATACAAATGCACACATTAGTCCAAAAGAATAATTCCTCGTTTTTGGCCTAAAGTTACACCAAAGCACCATGAATCATTCTGACGCACTCCCCAGTCCCCACACATTGTAACAGAACCGCTTAAATCATATGGCCCACAGGCACCTGTCATTGTCTCTAATGACCTCTGACAGCCGTGCCCGTGACCCAAATGACTTAGAAGGGTCTGCTGGGCTACACCAGCACCCGTTTCTCCGACAGGAATCCCATTACGAAGCCATTACAAAATTACAACACTTCATATAAAATATACATCAGAGTAGAAGTGCAGAAGTCTTACATTACTTAAGATTACAAACCAGTTGTCCAAATTAAAACTTAAGTGTGATTATTACAAACCATATATAAATAGTAGTAGCAGTGGAGTAGGTCTTATACAATATACATATATTATATTAGAAACCCTGCCCAAGGGTTTGAACTTCACTCTTCATCATTGTCAACCTGGAAGATGGTCATGCAGCAGGGCCCGAAACAGACCTGCTGCGGCGGCTCTCCTACAACAGGGGTTAACAAACTCTAAGTACAAAGGTACTCCGCAAGACTTACCCGACTAAAGAAAATGGGGAGAAGACTCAGAAATGCAGGCTGAGGGGAGTCAAGTAAGGCTTTAGCAAGAATCAAAGCCTTTTGCAGAAAAGCTCTCTATCTTTAATTCCTACTTTCAATATTTTATCTCAGTATTAATCAGTAGTCCTAGATCTAAGTTGGTTCACATATATCCTCCAAATGCCAATTACTTATCCATTCATGTGCCTAGTTCCGAACCACTCTTCGATGTAAGAACAGAGAGTCGAGTCTTCATAACCGAGGAGCAACGACAATTCGAATTGATTAATACCCAGCTGAGGATCCCTAACCACACTGCATATGTAGCACTTAAGCTTGCATATGCCAACCCCGTCTCCCATGGCTCCTTCGAAACCTGAACCGGTCCTACGCCACCGGACAGCACAATACTCCTCCATTCCAGCACGCCGGCCGCGAGGGTACACGCTACTCTCGCCGTCTCTCCACTCCTAGTGCGCGGTTGTCGGTTCAAGTGACAGAATCACCGGAGCCAGAGCTTCCCAAAGTATGTGGCTAGATGCAAAGTCTCGAAGCACACAGTTCTAAAATGAATGGTCCCTAATTTGATTTCCATCGGCGACAATACATTGGGACTCTAACCCAAGTGCAAATCGACCAAACGGACTCACATTCCTTTTTTATTTTCATGATTCATCAATAGTATATCATCATAGGTCAGAAAATAGCATTTCAAGCAAAAACCTAATTAATTAAGCAGGGCTAAGCATTTTCCAAATATTTTTATTTAAATCAGGTTCCAAGGATGATATTGTAATTATCAAAGTGGGTAATGCAGTAATTGGGATATCAATCAACTCCTAGCAAATTTGACTCAAGTGATAAAGTTTTTGTAAATCACAAGGAGGGGTTTAAATGCACCGGTGTGTAATACCTCTGGTATTACGGATTAATTAATCTGCCATGTCATCATATTCAATTTAACTGCCTGCATGTGATTATGTTTAGGGCTCCTAGAGTGACTTGATTGTGTTCATGGTTGATTGTGTAATTAAACCCTAAAATAAAATCTAAAGTTAAATTCAAATAGAAAATTGATATTAATCCCTAATTTGATCCCAAAACCCTAATTCAAAAAAACTGAGAATCATGTGAAAGTTTCTTAATGAAAGTTGTAGATCTTTTAAAATAGAACAACTTTTATTTTTGGAGATTTTGAAGTTATGCACTGGAAGTTTGAATTAAACTCAAAACAATGACTGGAAATTCAAATTTGAAATATCAATTTAAAAACTATCAAGAATCTGAAAAACACCCTTAATAGAAGTTGTAAGGCTCAGCAAGTTGAACAACTTTCATTTTTACAGATTTTCAAGTTCTATAGAAAAGTTTGGAGAATTTCAGTGAATTGCAAATCAAATTCAAATTCAACTTTTACCCCCTTTTCTGTAGTTTCAAATTTAGACCGAATTTGAACTTGGTACAAAAAGCAAAAGTGATCTACATGAAATTTCCTACAACTTTCGTATTTACCATTTCCACTGAATCAGATCATAAGAGGGCTTAATTGAATCAATTGAATCAAATAGGTTTTGACCTATAGGGTACAGCTACAGTGCTAGAGGGGGGGGGGTCCCCTGTTCCGGCCACGTCACCGTACGCGCGTGCCGCGCCGCGCGCCGGCCGTCGTTCGGCCAGCCGGGGCCGGGGCACCGCCGTGTGGAGGGTCGCTGGGGGGCCCCGGGTCGCGTCCAACCTCATCCGCTCCCATCCGGTCCTTAAAGATGACACGAGCCTCCACTGTCTCCGTTGTTCGCCGCTCGGCTCGCCGGAAACCACGCGCGGCCACCGGTGAAATCCACCGTCCCTGCTCCACCTCCATCCACTCCACCTCGCCAGTGTCTTCACCACATCCTAACACACCTATAGAGCCCGTTGGTGTGTCCTCTGGTCCTCGGAACACGCGGGCGTCTTTGTCTTCTTCCCCGCGTCCGGGCGAAGCGCCGCCGCAAGCCGTCATGACGTGTCCAGCTCCCTATGGTGAGCCTCTTCGTCCTAAGTTTCACGTTGGGGACTCCATCACCCTCATTAACGCTTGTGCGCGTGGTCATTTGCCTTTCGGTGCATTAGGGTCGTCGGAACGGAGACCTCGCCGCCGGAGAACGCCGCTGCACCCGCCGTCACCGTTGAACTTGCCGCTCTGAACCATCCCGAGCCCGACCATTTCGTAGATTGAAGTCACGGTGAGCTTCTAACTTGTTTGCACCATTTAATCCTGACACTACCGCACTGTCCTCGCCGGCGCATGGTGCGCCGCCGTGGTCGAGCCACCATGGGCGGTGTCGTGCTCGTCGCCGACCCGCTCTAGTCGGTTTAGGTCCCTAGGTTAGTGGTCTAGGGTTTGGGCAGTCCGCCCAAGGTCTTCCCATCGCCGGAGGAACCACCGGCGGCGAGCCGCAGTCGAAGGAAGTAGAAGGGGAACGTGAGGGAGAGGCTGACGGGTGGGGTCAACCCGTCAGCGGCTCACAGGGAGTGAGAGAGAGAGCGCTCGGGCGTGCGGGCCGGCTGGGCCGACTGACTCCTTAGCGGGCCGGCTCGGGCTGCTTTGCCTTTTTCCTTTTTGCGAAGATTTTCAAAGGGTTTTCTAATTTCATTTTGGTGGAATAGTGCTGTGTCTTGTAAATTTTGTGTAGATTTATTTACTGCACTAAAAATCATGAAAATATTTATGATGCTCTCTGTAATATGTAGTATTTAATAAAAATATTAAATGTGTGCTTTGGACACTTTCTGTTAGGGTTAAAAATCTGTAGATTAATTGATAAATGTGATTTTGAGCAATTTTAATTAATTCTCTGTAATTCCAAAAATCATAAAAAATTTATTTGGCACTGTGTTATGATGAGAACTACCTGTTGGTGGAGTTTGGCATCAAATGGAAATAGTTTAGTTGTTTATTAATTAAATGTTTGATTAATTGGTTAGTAAAAGGAATAGGAGATAAAGATAAATAGGATATTGTGTGATTTTTGGATTGACTGTGGTTCTAGGTCAATCACCCTTATGACCTAGGGCAGGATGGATTAGGATAATCATGGTTAGCTTGAGGTAGGATTATGATCATGTATGTATTATTTATTATCGAATCCTGTCTATCATTTCATGTTGCATCGCATTAAAGCATTCATCATTGCATGTGTGTAGTGACCGGCAACAAAGAAGTCAAAGCCGAGGTTCCTGCTGCGGAGGTGGTTTCCGAGGAGATCCAGGGCTTTGATATTTGTGGCACTGACCCAGACCCGACACTCTACGCAATCCAAGGTAAGCCCTGGTGCATTTGCCCCTCCTTGTATTTAAAAATGTTTTATCACTTGAGTTAATCTATTGCATTAGGTTAATAGGAGTTGAGTGATAACCTATTGATGCATTACCTATCCTTGACCACTAATTATACCCCGCAAACCTGACTTAATTAAATATTGCAAAATGCTTAGCCCTGCTTAATTGATTTAGATTTGCATAAAATGCTATTTTGAAATATGATGATATGCAAAGAATAAATCATTGAAAGGGAAGGGTATGGTCTGCATTGTTGGCAGTGTACTTGGCCAGTCCATTGTCATCAATGGGGACGGGTTTTCCGGGTGGTGGTCATATTTTTGCGTTAGAGTCCCAACTTATCGTCGCCAACGGAAAAGGCATGTGAAAACCGGGTGGTTACCAGGGTATTTGGGTTAGAGTCCCAATGCATGGTATCCAACGGAAAGTATTAGGGATCGTTCGTTGTCGGCCTGCTATGATCGAGACTTTGCAACTAGCCACATACTACGGAAAGCCCTACCTCCGGTAGCTCTATTGCTTGAACCGACAACCACACACTGGTAGTGGAGAGATGGCGAGAGTAGCGTGTACCCTCGTGGCCGTCGTGCCTGGAGACGAGAGGAGTACTGTGCTCTTGGGTGGCACAGGACCGGTTCAGGGATACAAAAGCCGTGGTAGACGGGGTTGGTATATGCAAGCTTAGGTGCTACATATGCAGTGTGGTTAGGGATCCCCAGCTGGGTACTAATCGATTCGAATCGTCGTTGCTCCTCAGTTATGGAGACTTGATCCTCACACCTACATCGAAAAGTGGTTCGGAAGTAGGATGATTTTGAGAATGAATAAGTAATTGGATTTGATGGATTTATTAGAAAGAATTATGAATTATTAATATTGACTATTAATAATGTTAATCAAAATATTGAAAGCAGGTTTAGTAATGCTCTTTCCGCAAAATATCTTGACTCCTGCTAAAGCCTTACCTTGACTACCCTCAGCCTGCATTCCTGAGTCTCATTCCTTTTTCTTAGTCGGGTAAGTCTTGTGGAGTACCCTAGTACTCAGGGTTTGTTAACCCCGTTGCAGGTAGTCAGCAGCAGGAGGTTTGTCTTGCCCCTTGCTGTGTGACCATCATCCAGGATAGCGAGGAAGAGTGAAGTGGACCTGTGGGCCGGATCTGTGTTATTACCTATCTTATTATGTTATGTTCTTATTCTACTACTGTTGCTACTATTTGAACTATGGTCTGAAATAACTGCATTTGAATTCTATTTGAACAAATCTAAGTACTATTTAATCTTCTGCACTTTTACTCTGATGTATTTTATTATGAAATGTTGTAATTCTGTAATGGCTTCGCAATGGGATCTTGTCAGAGAAACGGGTGCTGATGTAACCCGGCAGATCCTCCTAGATCATCTGGGACACGGGTCCGGCTGTCAGAGGTCATTAGTGACAATGACAGGTGCCTGTGGGCCACGTGATTTAGGCGATTCTATTACACGGGGCTTGCCTTGAGCTACAGGGAGCGACGAATTGGGATTTGTACCACAAATGTCAAAGCCCTGTGGCACCTCAGGAGCAACCATCCTCTGCAGTGGCCTCAACTTTCACTTCTGCACCCTCGGCAACTACACGTATAACAATGATACATGCTTAAAATGGTGCAGAATGACATGAAGTGAAAAGTAGATCAACCATTTAGTTAACGACCTTGAGTACAACTTTCCTTCACGATAAAGTTATAAAACGAACTACACTAGACAAGGTGGGGGTGTATTTAATTTATTGACCATTTTTAATGGTCGTAGAAAGGCACTGCATAGCTTTTCAACTACTACCTAAAGACGACATTTAATTTGCCGAGGATCACCATAGTGAGGGATTCAGGGTCAACAATCAATTCAAAAGTCACACAAAATCTAACATGGATTAGGGTTTCTATTCATTTTATTCATCCATCAATCAAGCCTTAAATAATAAATAAGTAAACTACTTTCATTTGGGCTCAAACTTTTTCTACAGATAGGTCTTAACCTAAAATAGTAACAAAATGAATTTCATAATTTTTGGATAATTATTCTAGCCTACAAAATTCATGGAAGTCACATTTGTGAATTAAACTATGCATTTTTACTATATACCGAAAGTGCTAAAAATATTTATTTTATGTTTTTGATGCATCTAGTATACCACAGAGAGCTCACACAAAAATTTTCATGATTTTTGGGGCCATACCTTTATTCCTACAAAAATAACAATGTTTAGCGCTATTCCTTATAATTGTAATTCAGAAATTTAATTTTTATTTGCGAAAATGGAAAACCTATTTCGGCTCGAAGTAGCCCAATACTAAACAGGCCAGCCCACTCGGCCTCCCGCACGTGCGCGACCAACTTTGCAGAAAGCCCCTCGAACTAAATGGGAATCAACCCGCAGTCCGATCTACACTATCCATATGAGTCTACAGCTTTGCACTTAATCCCCTGGAGTTTCCTGTCTTCTAACCCGAGACCCCTCTCCTCACTCACAGCCGCTGACCCGCGGCTGCTGAAGGATGACCGGCCCTAGCTCGCCGCCAGCGAGTCAGCTGACCTAACCGAGAGCACCAACATGCTCCGAAGACTCATGCGAACACAACGAGCCAGTTGGTTACATGGTTTAGGGTCTGGAATGCACCTAGCCGCGACCATGGCGGCTCGATGGCGGCAGCGCACCGCGTTCCGGCGAGCATAGGGCGGTAGTGTTCAAAATGAAGCGCACAATCGATCCAGGGGCTCACCGAGACTTGATTTGGCTAGATGGTTTGGCCCGAGGAGGTGCAGAGGTGCGAGCGTGGCGACGACAGTGGCTACAGCGGCGTTCACCGGTGGTGGCTTCATGTTCCGAAAATCCTAGGGCACCAAACGAGAAGCCACCGCACGCATGAGCATCAGCAAGGGCCAGGGAGTTCAAAACACGAAACCGTGAAGGGAGAGGCTCACCGTAGCAGGCTAGCCACGTTGGGGTTGCCCGCGGCGGCGCTCCGACCGGACCCGAGGATGACGACGCGCGTTCATGGACCTACAGAGCGCTATGGCTTGCACAAAAGAGAGCAATCGATGCACAAGGTGGTGTTGGGTCTGTCTGCCAGATGAATTTGGAAATGGTGATGTGAGGATGGCCAATTTGTCCACGGACTAAGATACCTTGCTGGCGGCCGAGAGAGAGGAAGAAAGAAAATAGTGGGGCTCGCCGGTATATAAAGGGAAGGAGATGGCCAGAGGGTGGAGTGGTGGACCCCACGGGTCCAACCTCACCGACGTGGGAGCAGTAGAGGGCCAGGACGGCCAGCGACGTGCGCGGCCACGCCGGCACCATGCCGCACAGGGGAGGGGAGGACAGGAGCCATGCTGTTTACTGTAGAGGTCCTATTCACCTTTTGACTTTTGGGCAAAATTACTTTTGATTTTGTATAGAAACTTAAAAAATCACCAATATAAAAGTTGTAGTAAATTTTGTGCTGAATATTTTTGGTTCTTGAACCACATTGAAATCTTGAACAGATTTGAAACTATTCAAAAGGGGGTAAAAATACAATTTGGAATCTATTTGTAATTCAGTTCAATTCTCCAAATTTTTCTCAACAACTTGAAAATCTTCAAAAATAAAAGTTGTTCTATTTGTTAAGCTTTACAACTTTCATTAAAGGAGTTTGGTCAGATTCTTGATAATTTTTGAAATGACATTTCAAATTTGAATTATCAATCACAATCTAAGGTTTTATTTGAAATTTCACTTAATAACTTCAAAATTAACCAAAATGAAAGTTGTCCATTTTAAAAGGGCTACAACATTTATTAAGGCACCATCATCAGATTCTGTTTAGTTTTTGATTTAGGTTTTGGGGCCCTTAAAATTGACTTTCTTTTTAATACTGATTTTGATTTAACCATATACATATATACACAAGCATTTATATAATAAAATCACTCTAAACCACATGTAGGAATAAAACTCATTTTAGTTGATGTACAGTAACTGGATTTTATGCGGGATGATTTGTAGATAAATATGATGACATGTCCGATTTTTAGTTATAGTAATACCAGAGGTGTTACACGCAGGCTGCCAGACCCCAACGAACCCATCTACGGAGGCCGAGTCGTACGTACCGACAGTGCGGGATTAGCCGGCGGTAAGGTCGGCCGGGAGTGTGGGGGCACTTCCACCACGCGAGGCCATCAGAACCGGCCGTCGCAGGTAGGTAGGCCTGGCTAGTCACCGCCCGGCCGAAGCTAGCCCCAGGCCACCGGATTAGGCTGTTGCCGATACCCGGGTGTGCCCAGGCCGTCTGAGTAGGCCGCATCCGGGCCCCAGCCATGCCTAGACCGCCTGATGAGGCTGCTGCTAGCCCTAAGGCGGCCCGCACTAGCCGTTGTTGGCAGTACGCTTGGTGTGGCCCGCCCGGCCCCTGGCCACCGGATCCGGACAGCTGGGTGCCCGATATGGTCGCCCAAACCCCGGATCGACCCAGCCACAGCCACCGCGACACTCCATACCACGGAGAGAGGGGAGAACGGGGAGAGAAGGAGCACCATCGTCTCCACCTCGCGCCAGACGGGTTCTGGTCGACGCAGCAACAAGCACAGCAGGCGTGAAGTCATAGCTCACGTGAAGCCACGCCCCGCCGGACCACCGTAGCATTACGCCAGAAGGAGCCCCGCTACCGCCATTCTAGTATGCTACGCGACCTTGCTGGCGGCCTACTCCAGTGGCGGTGGTGCGAGGGAGGGGAGGAACGTGCTGCCGGCGGATGGGGGCAGCAGCGGCGCGGGAGAATGGGTGGGTGAGGGATATATGAAGACAGGGTGGGCACCTGGGTGTCATAGGTCAATGGAAAACGAGGAATGCAGTTTCTTTTTCAACCGGAAGGAAGGGAGCGAAGGCGAGTGAATGTAGGGGGAGTTAATACTACCAAGTTGAATTCATTGCATATCTCTCCCATACTTCTTATCCAATGCATATGTGCAAAGCTTTTCAAATTCAAACTCTTAGCACATATGTAGGGGGAGTTAATACTACCAAGTTGAATTCATTGCATATCTTTGTAGAGGTGGTCATCAATTACCAAAAAGGGAGAGATTGAAAACCCTAGTTTGGTTTTGGCTAATTGATGACACCTAGTGACTAACCATGTTCCTAAGTGCTGTGATTACAAGGATGGTTAGTAGACCCTAAGTGAGGAGCTATGCCGGCGTCCAAGTGATTCGTGTAAGCCCATCAACATATTCAATCAAGTGCTCCTCGGCTTGGATTATGGATGAGAGCTCAAGGCAAAGGTATAATCTATAGGGCTCTTTCTATTTTAGTGATCAAGACACTATAGAGAGTGTAATCACATTTAGGATAGATGACCGTACTATTAAGGGGGAAGAAATTCATTTACAATTTCAGCGAATTCGGTAAGGCAACCCTTGTAGTTTGCTTTGTAAACTGGCTAACACTTGTCCCAAAATGAGTAGAACACCTGAGAGTTAGCACTTAGAAGCAAGGGAGTTGAAGAGAGGCTAAAAATAGCTCTCAGAGGAGCACCGGACACAGGGGGCGTCCGGTGGGTGTGCACCGGACACGTCCGGTGTGCATTTGACCTCTCTGGAATCTTACTGGAACCGCACCGGACGCTGAACCCTTAACTCCAGCACGTTCGGTGATGTTTTAGGAGCGTCCGGTGTAGAAACGTGCATTCTAACTCGGAGAGTGCACCGGACGCTGGCAGTGTCCGGTGACCTAACAGCGGACGCGTCCGGTGCAAGTTTGAGCTCTCTGGACGTGCACCGGACACGGGCGTCGGTGTGTCCGGTGTGATAGCTCCGCGTCCGGTGAGTTGGCGTGCTGCGGGAAGATTCAAACGGCTAGTACATGTGTTAACGGGCGATACACCGGGCAACCACCGGACGCATCCGGTGCAAACTTAACGAGCGTCCGGTATGCACGCAGAAATTGTAAAACGGCTAGTTTTTCACCCTCACTTATAAATAGCCATTCTAATCATTTTAGGGAGCTCTCTTGCACATTTCATTCATTGCTAAGCATCTCTAGGGCCCTCCCAAGCTTCTCCCACTCACTCTTGTGCTTGATTCTCATCCATAGTGAGTTTGAGAGTGATCCAAGTGCATTGTTCATCCTAGATCATCTTTGGGCACTTGTTGATTGTTGTTGCTGTGGATTTCTTTTATTCTCTTGGTGATTGCCGTCAATTAGACGGTCTTGGAGCAGCGGTGGAGTTGGCGGAGTTGGAGAATGTCTCCGACCCCTCCCGGTGGACTTGTGAGGGGTTTGCACCTTCCCCGTCGGAGAGCCACAAGGTAGCCTAATACATTACTCATGTCATTAAGTTACCTTGCTTATGGTAGGTTCTTGTGGTGCTCATTTGTTGAGCTTGACATTGGTTGTCAATTAGCTACCGAACCACCAAGTAGTGGTCAACACAACGAGGACGTAGCGTGCCGGCAAGCACGTGAACCTCAGGGATAAATCTTTGTCTTCATTGTGTTGATTTTTGGAGTTCTTCTGACCATCACCTTCGAGTGTATTGGTATTGCTTCTATTGGGTGATTGACTATCTTCACTACTCGGCGGTATAATATCCTACACTTCTCTCCTTACTTTGTCTAGTGGTAGTATTAGTAATTGGCTCACCTAGGAGTAAAGTAGCTTCCACCTAGGCTAGCTTGTGTGTGCTTCTAGAGACTTAATTAGAACGGTTAGGAAGGCTTGAATTTTAAGTAGGCTAGCGCATAATTCACTTCGCCATTTGTTTTACTAACCGCTTGATCAAGTGTTGTTTGTAGAATTTTAATTAGGCTATTCACCCCCCTCTAGCCTCTTTGGACCTTTTAAGTGGTATCGGAGCCGTGGTCAGCGTTGTTGCAAGGCTTAACATCCTTCGGTGTCAAAATGGCTCACAACATCTTGATCAATCATATGAGCAAACCTCCACGGTTTGATGGCACAAGCTATGGCTATTGGAAGAAGCAAATGAAAGCTCATTTGAAATCAATGAATAGAAAGATGTGGGAGATGGTGGAGAAGGATTTTGTTGTGATTGACATGAATGATCCAACTCCAAGAGAAGAAGAAAAGCTTCAATTCAATGATATTGCTCTCAATGCAATATATAGTGCTCTTGATGAGAAGGTCTTTGAGCAAATCAAGGACTTGGAGTATGCCCATGAAGTTTGGAAGAGATTGGAAGATTCATATGAGGGCACCACCACCGTCAAGAGTGCAAAGCTATACATCCTCAAAGATAAGTTTGCAAGCTTCAAAATGAAGGATGATGAGAGCATACCGGAGATGTTTCACCGATTGAGCATCATCATCAGTGACCTCATGGCTCTCGGTGAGACAATTAGTGACAAGGATTTCTTCCACCAGTTCTTGAGATGCCTACCTCCCCGGTTTGAGACATTGGTTACTATCATTGTGAGGGAGGATCTCTCAAAAGTTAGTCCAACACAAGTGCTTGGTGATGTCATGACACATGAGACATACCGAGTAGAGAAGGCTGGAGGAGTCAAGGAAGAAAAGGAGGATGAGAAGAAGGATAAGTGAAGCATCTAGGCCCTAGTGGTTTCGGTGATTAATGACAACAAGGAGGTTATTGTGACTAACGTGTGTTTTGCATGGATAACCTATAGGTTAGGTCATAATAACATGTAGGTTCAAACCCCTAGCAATGGTATTCGATTCGGTTTACATAGGACGGAAGACAAGACGGTGATAAGCTAGTTCCAAGTGCCGATTGGAGTTGAGAGACACATGGAGCAGTATAGGTCTTGTTTTTAACTTTGGCCGCATTATTAGGGGGGTTTGAATGGGTAGCTTGATCTAGACTTGGCTAGAAGATGGTAGTGTGGTGCACACTTGTCAAACCTAGGTCTAGAGGGTGCAGAGAGAGTCTGGTGACTATTTGGAACAAACTTCATTTTGGAAAGTTTTTGATTTGGCGAAGTTTTGGGACAAATAGGAGCACCGGACGCTGCACTAGACGTGGGCCAGAGTGTCCGGTGTAGTCAGCTAAGAGCGTCGGACGCGCATTTACACTCACCGGAAGCGCCAAAGTGAAGGCTTCAGCGTCCAGTGTGCAGACCAGTGCTAGGGTAAAGCACCGGACAACCACCGGACGCTGCATTGGACGAATCCTGGAGCGTCTGGTGTCCATGTAGAGAGGTTCCAGAAAGGGTTTTTGGCCATCGGACACTTCCGGTGATACCCCACCGGACACTATCAACGTCCGGTGTGTTCAAAAACCCTGCAGGTACAGTAGCCATTGGAGGGGCACCGGACACTCACCGGACGCATACGGTGTGAACTTGTCAGCGTCCGGTGCACCGAAAACAGAAGGTTTTGTGCCTAACGGCCATGGGCTTGTGTGGGGGGTATTTATACTCCTTGTCCTCGTCCATGGGAGGCCTTTTACCACTTCTAACAGCTGAGAACACCTTGAGACTGTTGACGGTGGATAAGCCCTGAAAATTCACACTCTAACACCGTCAACAGCCTCGGTTTTGATGGAAGAACAACATAACATGAACATATTTTATTTAATAACTAGTTCCACTTGTACTCTTAGCTTGTGAATGCAGGGAAGATCAAAACAGGATAAAAGTGAGCAGCTGGGGGTCACTTGTGTGGGTCGACCGACCCACACATGGTGACCCCAGGCCACCAAACTTTAACACAAGGTATACAACATCATATGGAAGAGAGCCAAGGTCCAGGTGGGCCCATGCATGGGTCGGCCGACCCATGTATGGGGCCCACTGAGCTCCGGTGACGTGGCACGATCCTCATGACACTCCATCCAGCTCATTTTCACCTTTGGATCAAAGATGTGTTTCTAATCAACGGTGGAAGATCAATGCACATGGATCAAGGAAGGAACTGACGTGACCACCACCTGAACAAAGGATGCAAACACTCTATGATGTGTGGGGACACTAGTGGAAGAGAGCTGGTGGGCCCTAGGGAGTCATAGGGGGGTCGGCCAACCCCTCCCTGGTGCCCAATTTGGCCAGGCTCTCTCCCACCGACTTGGTGCATGCCTCCATGCATGGCAGTGCATCCTGGACAGTCCATCTTATGATGGTTTAAGGTCGGTTTATCCAAGGGTGGAGAGGCAAGGAGCACACGGATCGCTGACGTGGCACCTCTCCACTTTCCCCTATAAATAGAGGCTGTCCTCCACCCTCTCAAGGCATGATTCAATCAAGATACAAGTGAAGATTAGTGTAGTTCCACCTCTAGTAGTAGTGTAGTCTAGTGTGGGAGTTAGAGTTGAGTTGAGCTGTGCTCAGGGTCTCCGGAGTCATCTGCTGGAGAGTCTGGTATAGCTCTTGTATCTTTCTCTTTCTGTCAGACTTATTTACTTTAATATAATATTTCTGCTTTACTTTACTGAGTATTTACTTAGTGCAATATTATTCTTGTAATAGTATTGTTGTGTTCTATCTTATTTCTTATTTGTTACATACTAGATTGTGATCCTGTAACCAACTCTTGTTTGCTGTTCATCGCCTGCCATAGGGTGCTTTAGTTGCCTTGATCACAACTAGAGTAGTAAGAATTAGTGTAAGCGTGGTGCTTAGACTATATCTTACCTTTGAATGCCGCTTGCTGCACGGATTATTTGTGGGTACTAGCAGGTGGTGACAGCCCTGTCTAGTCTTAGCATCCCTCCACATGTTTTAAGCAAGTTCTTAAAAGGTAGGCTCCCATAAGAGCATAGCCGTTTCGGGTAGAGGTTATATCCTCTACTGTCTCGGACTATCCCCGGCAATACAAGTAGTAAGGTAGCAATCTTAGTAGTTTCATCTACTTGATAAGATTAGATTCTAGGAGTAGAGCTTGATTCACAAGAACCTTTCTCACTCGTTGTCCTCCCACCTAGCTGTACTACACTAGTTATCTTTTAGTATCTTGTTTGTTATCCTTGAATCATCACCTTCCTATCATACGTCGATTAGACCCTCTACACTAGTTGTTACTAAGTTGGGATAGAATTAAGGATTTATTCCTATTATCATTTCTAGCTACCGCTTTCCCTTGGGATAAAATAAATAACGATACCTTAAAATACTCGCGGGTGAAGTGCTACAGCGGTATATTCTGTGCGCTTGCGGAATTATCCAATAGACATAAGAAATACCTGTTGACAGTTACTAACGCTATCAAAAGAGTTTAGCCAAATCTATTCCTCAGCAGTGGTAACGATACTTCTCAATGCAATCACTGGGGTTGTCAATCCCTATGCTCAAAGTATGTGGTTGTTGCCACTTCTAACGTTCCTACTAGGAATAAAGTTATCTCTAGCAATTGCGCCAAAAATGCTATAGGTAGCTCTATAGGATAGGTGATGGGATTTTGCAAGCACACAGAACTATCGTGTAGCAATTTACCTAGGAGTACCGGGTGTCGAATTTATATTTTCCCAAAGGAAGTTGGGGTTTGTGATCCCTAGGATCTGATAGTCAAAGATCCAGATATGGATAAATGGAGTAATAACCTTAGTGAGGTTAAATCAATGAAGTATAACTAAGGTGGAAACACACTAGGATAATTCTAAGTAGCTCTAGAGTTTATGGGAGAACTCTAACTCAGTAAAAGATTAATTTCTTGTTATACCAAATAAAAAGTTCTTGTCTGTTTTGAGGTTGTTTAGACCTTATTTGATCTAGGTAGAGAAACTAGTCATATTCTTTGATCAAGACCACGTACACATTCCACCTATGTATTACTTCTACACTGGAAGTATACATCAATGCTCCATACACCAATTGAGACAAACAACCACAATCAAGCTTTGTCCTTTTGATAGATGGGGAGTATAGGTTACTGAAAAAGAGAGAGAGAGCAAGTGCTCAAGGAAAACAAAAAGAGGACAAATGCCCCATGGGCAGGTGCCCATATATCTCTGCTTCATTTAAAAAAAACTGTGTATTCAGTAACCATGCTCTCCCCTGTCTAAGGCAAAGAAAGAAGTCTCAAGGAGCCCACCAAATAATTTACACTTGCACTTCTTGATCATTTTATATGACTTGTTGCTCCCTATGATCTAAGAGTCTAACCTTGTGATATATTTAGTTCAAGTATGCTTTTTCTCAAATCCTATAAGCCCCACATAAGCTTGAGGATAGACAAGAAAAGCTCCTTTGAGCTGTTGTGAGTTCAGCACATTAAGGAGTGGTTGAGAGTGCCATTAAGGGAACCAAAGCAAGATTTTCTTTTCAAAAGGATAAAAACTCTCTAGTAATTGGTCTCACTCTACTAAAGTAAAGGATAAAGTATCTGCATACCTACTCTATCTTGTTTTTGCATAACCTAAGGTGAAAAAGCTAAAAGCCCCATATAGTTAAGACACGAGATGAATATCTGAACCATGCTCAATACTAGAATAGTGTTGGTTTGTATGTGAGATCTTTATGAATTATTACATTGAAACAATTCCTGATCCAACATTGCCATGTTAAAACCACATCTTTGCTTGAGGACAAGCAAAAGGTTAGCTTGGGGGTGTTTGTTGACGGTCGCTAACACCCTATTTTACCATCAACATTTCACACATAATCAAGGTAAAATCGCATGAAATACAAAGAACTCACTTTGAAACTCACCTAGTTCCCCATGTCCTTGGAGAAATATTGTGTATGTAGGAAAAATATGAAAACAGGCAAAAAAGATAGCTTGGCACCTAAGCTGCCACGTGGGAGCCAGAGGGGGGGCGGCCGCCCTCCACGTAGGGCGTCCGCCCTATCAAATGTGCCAATTGCACTCTGCCACCTCACAGATACATGTGCCATCCTCAAAAATGGCTATGGCACATTGATTTAACATCAACGACTCAGAAACATGTCACAAGGATCTAGTGGCCCTATCAACAGGGCGCCCACCGAGTCACTACTGCGTGCCACGTCCACAATCCGAGGGAAGGTCCCCCAGGAGTCATCCAAGCCATCAAACAAAGTCGGTTTTCATCCAATGATGATCAAGTAATGTGCCATGGATCGATGGACCTACATGCCATCCTCCTGGGGTTGCAAACCGCCAGATCAGGGTACCAACCGACATTGCAATCGCCTTTGAGGAGAAATGAGGGCTGTTGGATGCAAGGCGGTGCATCCAAGAGGGCGCCCGCCATGCTAGTAGGGTGCCCACCCTGCCACTTCGTGCCACCGACCTCCAGGACACCTACAAGTACCTCAGGAGCTCTGCTACACTATAAATAGGACTTATTTTCTCACTTGTAAGCAAAAACCACTAGAGGATCACTAGCAAATCACTAGAGATTTAGCTCATAGTCAGTAGTAGCTCCTCTCTTTCTCTAGCGAAGCTCTGCTCTTAGGAATAGTGCTAGCTAGAGAAGAGTAGAGTAGTGCGAGAGAAGTCGGGAGAAGGAGGAAGTCTGTGGAGGAGCTGGGCTTGTCGGCAACCTCCTCTGCGGTGTTCTTCACTCTTATCGGTATTAAAGATCCCCTGCTTCATTTATTTATTGTTATACTTTAAGCAGTTGCATACTTGTCCCATTGCTTGGTTAGAGTGCTCTAATTCCTTGGCCAGAGTTAGAGTAGTAAGTTTTATAGATTAAGCGCGGTGTTTAGGCTATATTCTTACCCTGGAGTGCGGCTAGACCCACGGATAGTAGTGTAGGTTCTAGGTGGTGACAGCCCTAGAATCCTCTGGATTCCATCACGTTCGGCCTAGGTTAAAGGTGTAGAACTTGTACTCCCTCCGTCCCAAAAAGAATGCAATTATGGGATTCGTGCCGATCAAATTTGCTAAAGTTTGACCAAGTTTATAATGATTAATATTAACATTTATGTCTCAAATATAATTTGTTACGAAAATATATTTCATCATTAATCTATTGATATTTATTTTGTATTATAAATATTAGTACTTTTTTATATAACTTTGGTCAAAGTTGAAAACTAGTTGACTCCTCGATAAGTGAGAATTACATTCTTTTCAGGACGGAGGGAGTAGGTGTACGGGGCCTATTTAGTCGAATCTCGGCTAGTTTAGGAGTTTGCACGTTCCTGGTATAGCAATATCTTTGGTATAACAAGAAATTGATCTTTTACTGAGTTAGAGTTCTCCCATAAACTCCAGAGCTACTTAGAATTATTCTAGTGTGTTTCTACCTTAGTTATACTTCATTGATTTATCCTCCCTAAGGTTGTTACCCCATTTATCCATATCTAGATCTTTGACTATCAGATCGTAGGAATCACAAACCCCGCCTTTCTTTAGGAAAATATAAATTCGATACCTGTTACTCCTAGGGTAAAGTGCTACACGATAGTTCTGTACGCTTGCAGAATCCCATTACCTATCCTATGGAGCTACCCATTACCATTTTGGCGCAGTTGTTAGAAATAACTTTATTCCTAGTAGCAATGTTAGAAGTGTCAACAACCACATAATAATAATTTTATTCCTAGTAGTAACGTTAGAAGTTGTAAACTAGGTATGAGAGAAACATAAAGCAGAGCAACTAATAATTATTTCAATAAGAGGAGGAAAAACCATTCTTACTTATTACGTGAGGGTTCTTCCCTAAGCCAGCTCCAAAATAATCATGTTGCTGCTTCAGTAGCGTGTTCGTCTGAGTCACCTCTCTAAAATATGATATCTGTGGCTGTCTATCTGCTTTAGCCGATTAGAAGCCCCCCCGAATCTACAACCATAATCGGCTATCTTCATCATATTATAAGCTGGCAATTTTCATCAATAAATTCCAAAGGCCGATGGTGATCTTTTCTCTGGGCTGATGATATGTGATTGAGGGCGGCATTGATTTTCGTTGAAATATTAAGAGTCCACCAGCCTTTGAGCAGTTCTCGCTGATCGGCTTCCTTGGTTTCATCAATATCTACGCACAACCCATGCTTGCACCTTGATTTCTTTGCTCAATTAAGCAATCGACATGCATGAATGTTGCCAGCTATCACAAGCCGACGCTTCTTGCACCGAGTGTGTGAACCTGTCGTGCCCTTTTCCCTCTCTTCTCTGTTGCATCAGACACGTACCAACTTGTCTTGGGCATCCTAACGTGGTAACAGCAGGTCGAACGAGCATCGGTCGGCTACTCAAAAATAGGAAGTTTTTCCTTGGAACCGATAGACATCAGAAACAGCCGATACACATTTGTATCTCGATACTTGGTAGTTGGAAGGCTATTCGCATGATCGTGACTTTCTTCTTGATCTTCCCACTTTAGGCAGATGACATCTAATTAATCATTGAAAAGCACATCAGCTCTTAGATAATCTGCTTGGGTTCAACCCTCTTGAACTCTGAACCGTTCACCTGCTTTAGCCGATTAGGAGCTGGCCCCCCGAGTCTGCAGTCATAATCGGCTCTAGAAGCCATAAGCATGATCATAGGCTTCTTCCTGTGTCTGATAGAGTGTGACCCAATCGGCTTTGGAGCAATTGCGAGCAGCCTGATAGTTATTAGTAAGAAGGATCCGACTCGATGGGGAAAACAATCTCCTTTTCTTCCAATGCACATACACGATATAAATAATAGAACTCTTGTAATCCCCGTGCAGGAATAATACCTGGAGACTTGCCATATCCTTTGACTGCTCCTAGTCGATTAGCTCTGTTTTTCCTTCCTACTGGTGGCGTCTGAACCTGAGCCTTCTTAATTCTAATGTGCGCAACGACTATAGTTCGTGCATCAGCATAGATTTATGCACACGCTGTCGGCCATGCCAAGGCGCTGCACTGCCCTTCTGGCAAGCTGGAGCACTTTTCCATATATGCCACGGGCGAGCTTGGCATATGCTGCCATCACAGGACTTAATACGCCATCTCTGCGAAACCTCCTAGGTATATATTAGCGCCCAAAAATAGAGTCGCCCCTGTTGTATCCTATAGTCCAGTAATCGGTTCTTCAATAGCTGATAGTACACGCCAATACCCCAATTGCTGCAAACAACCTCTCGGGCGTATGGATCGCTTATAAATCTGACAGTAAAGTACCTCGATCGGCTATTATCTTGCCTGATCGATTGTTGAGCATCTACCTGATCGGCTATTGCTTCTTTGTTGACTCTGATTATAATCGATGGCAGGTAGAAATCAGCCGATGAATGTGCGTGTGCGTGCCCCTCCTCTCCTTGTTTCAATATTTCAGGCTACTCAAGCTTTGCCGATGGTTTCGGCCATTTATGTCCTTATGTGCATGGCCTTTATTATATTTTAGCAGGACGAGAAGAACATACTTCAGCTGATAGAATAGAATTTCCATCGATCAGCAGTGATCATCTTTGGTCCTCCTCTTTTCCCACTTCACTGGCCACAAGTTAATCAGCTTCGGCTAGTTCATTCTGCCTTTTGCTGGACGCTCGCCCCAGCGCTGTTCTTCAATTGGACACTGTCGTCAAGCACCGAGCACGCTTACATGTGGCCCCCCAGCCGAACAAAACTTACGTTCAGCTATACTACACTCAGACACATGCTTGAGAGATATGGTCATCTTTGTTACACTGCAAATGATCATCTTCTTGACATTCCTCCTCTTATCAGGCGCATCACTAGCCGACATGCTTTTCCCATCAACCGTTGACTCTTTGTGAACTCTGATTCAGCGCTTAGCATGATTTGCCTCCAACAGTCACCGATTGTGGTTATATCGGCAACACATAGCCGATTGTGCGCTTAGAATGCCACAGGTATATCCCGTCTCCCCTCGTCGCAGCGATCGTCTATTGTTGAATCACCTGGACTTCTAATAAAATCAGCCGATGTGACTTCTAAAATTCCATCGGCTATTGGCTTCTCAATAAAATAACACCATTCAATTAATACTCCAACAGTTATTTAAATTTTACAGCCGATGAACTATATTTATTCTACGGAAGCCTATAGGCAGCCTTCAGAAATACTTGTATTTAAAATGCTTTTATATCCGACGAATATATTAACCTTATTAGTATTTTCTTTGGCCAACTCGACGGAGCCACAACTAACCAATCGGAAGCTTCTTCTGTATGTAGCAGCCTTGTCAAGAGTATCCGATCATCTTGCCCTCGGCTGTTACCATTATTTTCTCAGAATAAAATTAGCCCGATGCTCCTTTCGGACAGCTGATGGGTGCCTGCTATCTCTGATGGATCAGAAATAATGGTCGGTTTTTGCCGTTGTTGACTTACTGGATTCGGCGTATTATCCATCGGCCCGAGGAGTTGCCGATGCACGAGAGTTCACATACACGTCGGCTGAATAGAATCAATCATAAGTACTTCAAGCCTGGTCTCGTGGGTAACCTCAATAATGTGCATTTATTATTAATCATAGAAGCCATTTCTGGCAGATCGGCTATTATTCGTTCCAAACCGCATCGGCTCAGCTCCGGTAACCAATGCACTACTATCGTCCCACGATGACTCTTCAATATTTGAAGCTGATATTTCTAACCTCTTGATCAAACGATGTAGTCCCACCGATCATGTCAAAAAGCATGTTGGCGCGAAATCTGGTTCGCACTCAGCATACCAGCGAAGCCGGAACGGTTCTGAAAGCACAGAGCGAACATACCCAGGTAGCTTCGACAATCGGCGTAAATGAGCACCGATGAATCTCCAAGCGTGCCAGTCAATTTGACCTACGATTGACAAGGAAAAAGATTCATCAGTAACACAATGCGGAACCACTGGTGTGTCCTGAGTGGTTCCAGATATCCGGCCCAATGGGCCTTCTCATGAGGCCATCGGCTAGAGAGCCGACATCCGATCGCATGAACCGATAGCGTGAGTATAGTAGAAACATCCGATACGCAACTTAACCGATTCATATATAGATAAACATGAATGAAAGCAAATTTTATCAAACCAATCTAAATTATACGTTGCCTTATGCGCCGAAGCATATCTCAATCTATCACATCTATTAATTAGGATCGACCGGATCGTTGCAGCTAATTAACACACTTAAATCGACCTTGACATGATCCGAAACACAAGACAACATATAAAGAAGATCGAAATAATATAACGTGCAGCAGGCAGACACAAACAGTATCGGTTGAACAACCGATCTGAAGTATAGGCACCAAACAAGCCTATAAAGTAAACGATGCTTTGACTTTTTGACTGATCTACCTAACCGTCGCTTACGTGAAGAGGATCGACTGGATCGTTACAGCCCATGACGTAAACTAATGATTAGATCTATTAATCAAAGACTCTCCACACAATTTGTTTTATTACTTGAGTGCGGCTTACACACAATCAAGATCTGAACTAACCGGCTAATGACAAACGGATCTACTCGCCTAAACATGGTAATCAATTGATATTTAATTAGGCAAGATAGATATAAAGATTTAAGCCGACAAGAACATATCAATATTGGACAGATTGATGATGTTTAAAATAAATAAACAATAAATGATCATAAGCAATATCGGTAACTTAATGAATGTAATCAACATGCCAAGTTAATTAGAGCCGATAACTAACTCTCAATTCAATCTAAGCATGGCTTAGGTTAAACGAGAATCGATAACTACTCGAATCCATTAGCAAACTGCACGAGTCAGAATCGCACTAGCAAGACATGATAAATATGAGCGTGACGGTACTTATAGCAAGCCTGGCGTCCACCGGATGATACCCAACTTGTCGAAAAACTCACCGGTTCTACGTCACTCCTACTCTAGAGGTTTTGACCGGGGGCCGAAAAAGAAAGAATATGTCGTGCCCCCTCTTATATAGGTAAAGGGTGTCCGGTATTTGTTACACAAACGTGCGTACAAGATGGGCTCTATATCTTCGTCTAATAAAATATTAGATCTATTGCATTTGGCCATACGGCTCGTGGAGGCTTTCATGTTTGTAGGAGCGAATCGCCCGAGGACCTGGAAACGTGCTTCATTGGCTTTCATCTTGGTCACGTTGGCAACAAGGACTCTATATGAATCTTCATGTATATATTTCCTTGCATAGCTCTTCCAGCTTCGCTGTACTTCACGATTTCTCTCAAGATATATTTTAAATATTATTTCTTTCCTTTTCTTGATTTCACGTGACGCACCGGATAATCAACCAATTATGCCAACTGGACGTGGTCAAAACAACATTTTCTTAGCTGACGAAGAGCACCTGAACACCATACATCTGTAAATATATTGGAAGATATTTCTAAACCAAATTCTGGTGTAAACAGTTTATTTGTCCTCTTATTGATGTTGTAACTTGGTTGGGAGAAAATTTCACAAAGAACGGAGGAGAAACTGCATAAAAAGGTGCACCGGACGCTGCACAGGGCGCTCCCCCAGCGTCCGGTGTGGCTAGCAGCACTGCAGAGAAGATGAACAGGAGCACCGAATGCTGAGTCCATCCGTTTGACGCGTCCGGTGAAGAAATTTGTGCGTCCGGTGTATTTTCAGCGCGAAGGACCAAAAGTGTGACACCCAAAAATTTACATTCTTTTAAATAGTGGGAATTGATTTAATTACGCAATTATTTGATCATTTAAATATAGGGAAATAATATTTTTTTCATAAAAACAAAACAATATTAGGCCATACATATGTATGATGCATTCATGCTGGAGCACTGTTTTGTTGTAACGCTCGGTTCTTATTTGGATTCCCAACTATTTGAATCTCCAATTAAAAAATATAATTGCAAATCCTTTTGAAAAATAGAATAGAGAAGAGTAGCAGAAGCCTCCCTCACTCTGCCTTTTGGCCCAGAGCAGCAGCTCGGCCTGCTCTCCTCTCCCTTCTAGCTAGGGCCCGAAGGCCTTTTCATCTCCTCGCTCTGGCCCAGCAAGCAGCTGGTATGGCCCAGCCATGGGCGCAGCGCCCACCTCTTTCCCTTTGCCCTCTGTCGGCTGACAGCCGGGCCCTGCGTGTCAGCACCTTCCCTCCACCTCCATCTGTACGCTGGGAGCTCAACGCAGAACGAACCGGCCGAGTTCGTTGGAGGGCAGGACTCCATATTCTCGCGCTCACCCCAGCCCCTGGACTATATAAACCTAGGAGGGCCCCTGCCGCCGCCACGCAACCCTGGCAGCAGCGCCTCCCCTCGCCCTCGCAGCAATCAGAGCCGCCGCCAAGGACCGATCCGCCGACGAGCCAAATTCGACGAAATTCGCCGTCCTTCCTTCACCGTAAGCCCGCTCCGAGTTTCGTTTGGATCTCTCGAATGTACCGAGCACTTTCCCCTTGAATCATGCACTGATGTAAGGATTAGACCGGTCCAGAGCGCCGCCGGCCCGAGCTCCGCCCGCCGCCACCGAACACCTGCGTCCGAGCCCTTCCCGTCGAATTAGACCGGTCCCGGAGCTTCAACTCGATGAAAGGAACCCACCGGCACCCTCTGCGACCCGTTTTTCCCCCTTCTGTCTCACCCGCGAGCTCGCCGGAGTCAGGGAACCGCCACCGTGCGCCCTACTCCTCGGCTAAGCCACCCCGACACTAACTGATGCCATAATCGCGTTCGTAGCAAGGTTCCCCATCTTCCCAAGCTCTCCCCTCGCGAAACCGAGCCTCGTAGCGCCATTTCACCCAATGCCGGCGAGGTCCGACCATGGCACCACCGCCGGTGCCCTGTTCCCGGCCGTAGCGCCACCCCTCCCTCCCGGTGATCTAATCTGGACCTTTGGTTTTCAAACGGTCGGCTCACAGCGCTCCATACCGGTTTGCTGTCTCCTTTTGCAAAAAGAACCCTGCTTTTTTTTAATGTTGATGCCCGCCGTCCCTTAGCAATTCTGTAGTTACGCTTTCCGATTTGGAACACGTATTTTGTCTCGGTTTAAATGAAAACTGTTTTCTGCTATTTACAAGTATGCCACTATTACTGTTTTAATCATAATTTCCTTGTTTTAGATCCGATTTGAATGATTCAAATTGCGTTAGATTCGTAATTTTGTGATCTATCAGATGGTGCTACTGTTTCATATAATAATCACTTTTAAAATTTGAGATTATATTTAATCTATTATTTTTGTATTGTAAATATTGTATAATTCATATCTTCGCCGTTTTAAGTCCGATTTGTGCAAACTTTATATTGATGTGATCGTAGCGACATGTAGATCAGTTTTATAAAATTTTCAATTTGTTTTATCTCTGTTGGTGTATTGCTCTAATCAATAGTCTTGTTTGCTATGCATGATTGCCCTGGGTGTGTGTGTGTTGATGCGATGAATTGAGTATAGACGGTGAGCATTAGGTTGGTGATCAAGATCAGTACTTCGACGACCCTGATCACCAGGAGTTTGCTGATCAAGGCAAGTATTAGCATGGATCATCCTTGTTGTCCTATTCACCGAATAATTAATTACATATGCATGTGTCTACCTTGATAATCATAGATGCTACGTAGTATTGTTATCTTGTTCCTTGTCACCTATGGGTTTATGCATTGGGTAGTTGATGCTAGCGCGCTATTAGGATCATGATCATGTAAACTTGATTAATTGAATATGGAATATGATTAAAAGATACCTTTTTAGCAACATGGAACTAGGGGATTGGAGCATAGTTTTTGTGATGCTCTGAATACTTCACCCTTGGTAATGATCTGTAACTATGATACTGGGACTTACCGTGAAACTATAAGGGCTACATGGGTCTGGTTTTAGTCAAGTATGGGCACTTTTTCTAGCTTGTTAGAGGTTACCGAAAGGCGCGATGGAGCCTGCCGACTCGGGTATAGTGCGGCTCCTGTCCGAGTGTGTATAACCTGCATGACCTTGTGCCACGAAGAAGGGGGGCTCTACATCTGCTTGCCGGGCCCATAGCGGCCCTAACTTGTTAGATGAAGTACTTTGAAAGGCTTCATAGTGAAACCCTGCTCACTCACCTTGGTAGTGTTATGGGAGTAATTAACCCAAGCAAATGGGAATCACGGCTCATAGTGAAAGTGCACAACCTCTGCAGAGTGTAAAACTAGTATACTAGCCGAGCTCACGGTCATGAGCGGCCTTGGACGTCTTATGGAATAGTTATCTTTTATGGTGATGTTTACTTGTTGCTAATTTATTGTTGCTATTCTTTAATTATGTTTACTTTGATCATGACTTATGGGCTTATTCAACTTGTTGCTATCCAATTACATAAAAGATGGTTAATTAAAAGCAATCTACTGTTAAACCTGTGTCAACCTTTTTGAGCCTCATGAACCCATGCTAGTCTTGTCGAGTACGACATGTACTTGTGCTTGTTTATTTTTCACACTTGGATAAAAATCCCAGATGGGTAACAGATGGTGAGACTTATGGGGACTATCCAGAGGACTACTAGACTTGTGCTTCACCAGTCGACATCCCTGTGCTATGGAGTTACCGCGAGAGTTATCTTTATTTTCCGCTGTGTAATGACTTTGATATATTATTCGTGATGTAATAAACATTGGTTATGATACTTTATTACAATTTGTTAGCTTATGTGTGTGACTGATCCCTGGGCGCACATAAGTTTATGCATTCAATTTTATCCTCAAAATTGGGTGTAATAAATTGGTATCGGAGCCGTGTCGACTGTAGGACGCAAGTCTAGTTAGCATTGGATAGACCTTAGCTTTGTTTATCTCTTTTATTTGTTGTTTTAATTTGCTACAAAGTTATGTTTATATCCTACCCATGTCTATTACAAAATTTTGATCTAATCTTAGCTCAATTCTTGTAGATGGCCACCACCAACCGCACCGCTCGCAAGCACGTCATGCCAGCTAGGAGGTACCTGCAGCACTTCAACTCTGGCAGGCGTGTTCCCCAGCACCTGGTGGAGATGCTGAGGAACCAGCAGGAGGATCCCGTGGAGAAGCACGTGGAGGAGCCCCAGGAGGCTGAGCCCGTGGAGGAGCACGTTGAGGAGCCTTTGGAGGACGACCTCGACGACATGCTCATGGAGGATCCCCTGGAAGACGAACCTGAGGAAGTGGAGCAGCAGGGTGGCCAGGATGGTGCTGGCGACCCAGATGATGGAGATGACCCCGACGACTCCGACGACCCCGACGACTCCGATGACGACAACAATGGTGGCCAAGATGGAGACCGCTGGGTGGGTGAGATCCACTATGACCATCATGGTGATGACTACTACCACCCATTGCTCCTCGACTTGGTGCGCTGCTTCTACCCCAACGCCTCGGTGTTGTACAAAACGGAGCACTGGACGCACCCTGAGTACTCTGACTACTATGAGACGAAGGTGTACATCAAGGAGGAAACCCGAGCGAGGACCATCCACCATGCTATCTCCGTTCGACTCTCCCTTGCTGCCGCCATCAAAGATGTAGCATGACAAGCTCTCATGGTGCACTGCCACGAGAATTGGGACATCATCAAGTGGGAGACACACCGCTATCTTCCACGTCGTCAGAGTGGCCAGGCTAGTTGCAGCATCGCCGGACCACTAGGGGAAGTGAACGCCAGACTTCAGGCTGCCTTGGAGTGTTTGGCCCAGACCAACACCTTCCTGGAGCAGACACTAGATGAGCTGAATGCCAGGACGGAAGCTAACTACAGGCTCAGCCGAGCGGTTGATGAGTTGCGTAGACAACTCGGTGTTGGACCCCCTCCACCATCACCAAGGTGCCCAGCTGAATCACCACCAAGGAACAGAGGTGATCATGGAAATGCTCACACCCACACCAACATCGACCCTTAGATGAGTTACCCCAGTTGTAATAAAAGACACTAGTAGCGCAAGTTGAGTCAGGTCGAGTCAAGTCTTCGTGTCTTGTGAACCTTTATGCTTAGTTGCTTTTGATTATGAACAATGCATGATTTGGAGTTTGTAATGAGTGCTGAGATTGTGGGCATGTCCGCAAATCTCCTTTTTATAAGTTTGAGTTAATGCATAATAGTTTGGGTTGGTTATCTCAGTTTTCAGCAGTGCTATTTTTCAGACCCTTCTGTCTTAGTTATTTTGCCTATTTAATTATACATAACCTAAAATCGTGAAAAATTTAAGTGAAAAACTAGACTTCTGTAGTTTTCTCTTGCCACAAGAATCATCTCAATATCAATTACGGTTTGGGAGAAACAATTGTCACAAGTTGAAGTTCCTGTGCTGTCTGTCACTCTGGAACAGTTTTGGTTCAACTCTGTTTTTGATAAACTTAACTACCGAATCTGGAAAGATGGCCTTAATAAACATTGTAGAGTTTTTCTCAAGCTTTCCAACTGTATATAGAAGCGCCTCTGTTTGATATCGGAAACTCCAGATATGACTATTTTTCTGCTCTGCTGTTATTGGATCTCGCCCAGAATTTCCTGTTTTATTCTTTCAAGTGATATAGTATTGGAAAAATTCTAAATCTCCCTTAAATGATTTGAACAGCAGATGGCCAACACCAGGAGGAACACGAGGGGTGGTGGTGCACCTGAAGACAACGTTAATCCACCACCACCTCCGCCACAGCCTTCCATGGAACAGCTGATGATGATGCAAACTCAGCTGATGCAGCAGATGGCTCAGAACATTCAGCTGCTGCAACAGAACAATGGCAACGGGAATCCACCTCCACCAGCCCGTGACAAGAAGGGCGAGTTCTTGAAGGGACACCCGCCTACCTTCGACCACTCCACTGATCGTCTCCAAGCAGATGACTGCCTGCGTGCAATTGAAAGTCAGCTGGAGATCGCCCAATGCAATGACACGGAGAAGGTTCTCGATGCATCTGGGTAGTTGCAGGGAGCTGCTCCTGACTGGTGGGAGTCCTTCTGCTTTGGACGTGACGACCCCATCTCTTGGCTGCAGTTTTGTGATGGCTTCTGCAATCATCACGTGACTACTGGGCTAATGAAGCTGAAGAAGAAGGAGTTCCTCTCTCTCAAGCAGGGGGCATGCTAGTTGCTGAGTACCGTGACAAGTTCATCCAATTGTCACGGTATGCTCCGAAGGAAGTTGAAGATGATGCCAAGAAGCAGGAGCTCTTCTTGGAGGGATTGAATGATCACCTCCAGTACTAGCTGCTCTCTCACACCTTCGCCAGCTTCCAACAGTTGGTAGACAAGGCCCTGATCATCGAGAGAAAGCGTCGGGAGATGGATGAGAAGAAGAAGAGGAAGTTCCAGGGGCAACAGTCTGGAAGCAACACTCGCTTCCGCAACAACCAGCCGTAGTCTCATCAGCAACAACGCTTACAGGGACAGTCTGGGTACAAGAACAATCACCACAACCAGCAGCGTCTTCAGAACCAGCAGCGTTCCCAGTACCAGCAACAAGGTGGCAACCAGGCGCCACGCCTTACTGCTCCCAACAACATCCCCGTGAAGAATGGCGCCCCCCAACAAGTGTTTCCGCTGTGGCAAAGAAGGACACTTGTCTTACAATTGTCCTGAGAAGCAGAACCCCCAAGCCTCCTAGAAGCAGAACAACCAATAGAGAGTGCCACCTCACACCGAAAAAGTGAATCATGTGTCGATTGATGTGGCACAGGAAGCGCCAGAGGTCATGATGGGTACGTTCAATGTCGACTCCATCCCGCCTATAGTTCTTTTTGATTCTGGTGCTTCGCATACTTTCATTTCGCACACGTTTGTTAGAAAGCATGGTTTTCCCTAAGTGTCATGAAACATCCTATTATGGTTTCTTCGCCGGGTGGGGTTATGCAAGCAACTCTTCAGTGTCTCCCAATTACCATCTCATTAAGGGGGGTAGAATTTGAAATAACTCCTACTGTGCTGAACACTGCCGGGATTGATCTTATCCTGGGTATGGATTGGATGAAGTACGACACAAATATAAAGTGCAAAGAGAAGGTTGTGACTATCACTACACCAAAGGGAGATGAGGTCAGAGTTGAGGTTGCTCTACAAGTACAACCAAAAGCCACAGTACATCAGCTCAGAGAAGGGATAACTCTGTGGTGGATGAGTTTGAAGATGTGTTTCCAGATGAGTTGCCAGGTATGCCGCTTGACCATGACATTGAATTCATTATTGAGTTATTACCTGGTACTGCACCTATAGCTAAACGCCCATATAGAATGGGAGTTAAAGAATTAGAAAAACTTAAGAAACAAATTAAAGAGTTATTAGAACAAGGTTTTATTCGCCCTAGTTCTTCACATGGGGAGCTCCAGTTATTTTTGTTGATAAGAAAGATGGTAGTCAAAGGATGTGTGTTGATTATCGGTCTCTTAATGAGGTCACCATTAAGAACAAGTACCCGTTGTCTTGGATTGATGACTTGTTTGATCACTTGAGAGGTGCTTGTGTGTTCTCCAAGATTGACCTTCGTTCAGGCTATCATCAGTTGAAGATTCAAGCCTCTGACATACCAAAGATAGCATTCACTACTAGGTATGGGTTGTATCAGTATACAGTGATGTCTTTTGGTCTGACTAATGCACCTGCCTATTTCATGTATTTGATGAATAAAGTGTTCATGGAATTCTTGGACAAGTTTGTCGTGGTGTTCATTGATGATATCTTGATCTACTCCAAGAATGAGGAAGAGCATGCTGAGCATCTAAGGCTGGTTTTGCAGAAGCTCAGAGAACACAAGCTGTATGCCAAGTGAAGCAAGTGTGAGTTCTGGTTGAGAGAAGTTGCTTTTCTGGGACATATTGTGTCCAATGGTGGAATTTCTGTAGATCCAAGCAAGGTGGCAGATGTATTGAATTGAAAGCCACCAACTGATGTGACCGGGATTCATAGCTTTCTTGGTTTAGTTGGTTACTACTGAAGGTTCATTGAAGGATTCTCCAAGCTTGTAAAGCCTATGACTGCCTTGTTGGAGAAGAATGCCAAGTTTGTGTGGTCTGGGAAGTGTCAAGCTAGTTTTGAAGAATTGAAGAAGAGATTGACCACAGCCCCTGTATTGGTTTTGCCGGACCTGAGTAAGAAGTTCTCCATCTATTGTGATGCTTCCCACCTAGGTCTTGGTTGTGTTCTCATGCAAGAAGGAAGAGTTGTAGCATATGCATCAAGGCAGCTGAGGAAGCATGAGTTGAATTATCCTACTCATGACTTAGAGCTAGCAGCTGTGGTGCACGCTCTGAAGATCTGGAGGCATTATCTGATTGGTCATAAGTGCGACATCTACACTAATCACAAGAGCTTGAAGTACATCTTCATCTAGTCCGAGCTGAATTTGAGGCAACATCGTTGGTTAGAGTTGATCGAAGACTATGACTTGGAGGTGCACTACCATCCAGGCAAAGCAAATGTTGTGGCTGATGCTCTTAGTAGGAAGAGTTACGCTAATGAGATTCGGACAACAACTATGCCGCAGAGTTGTGCGCAGAGATGGAGCGTCTCAACTTGGAATTTGTGATCAATACTGTTGAGACGGTGGTTGAGCCCACGTTGGAGCAAGAGATACGCAAGGCTTAGTTGGAAGATGAGAAGCTTAAGGAGATAGCAGAGAACATTGTGGTTGGAAAATCACCCGGATTCAGGCTGAATGAGAATGGAACCTTATGATTTGGAAAAAGACTCTATATACCTGAAGTGAAGTCTATCCGTGATACTATACTGCGTGAAGCTTATGAGTCAGCATACTCTATACACCCAGGGAGTACCAAGATGAACTTGGACCTGAAGGAGAAGTATTGGTGGGTTGGTCTGAAGCGAGATGTAGCTGAAGATGTGGCTATTTGTGATACCCGTTAGAGAGTTAAAGCCAAACACCAGAGACCTGCAGGGTTGCTACAACCACTGAAGATACCTGAGTGGAAGTGGGAAGAAGTTGGTATGGACTTCATAGTTGGATTACCCCATACTCAGAGAGGCTATGATTCGATCTGAGTAATTGTGGATCGGCTGACTAAAGTTGCTCATTTCCTTCCAGTCAAAATCACTTATGGAGGTCCAAAACTAGCAGAATTGTATATGGAAAGAATAGTATGTCTGCATGGGGTTCCAAAGAAAATTGTGTCTGACAGAGGTATTTTTGGCAGAAGATACATGAGTCTCTAGGTACTAAGTTGAATTTTAGTTCTGCATACCACCC
Source organism: Eremochloa ophiuroides (assembly GCA_038502445.1). Lineage (NCBI taxonomy): Eukaryota > Viridiplantae > Streptophyta > Magnoliopsida > Poales > Poaceae > Eremochloa > Eremochloa ophiuroides. The sequence goes on from JAHLJS010000006.1 coordinate 47,103,598, forward strand.
CCAGACTGATAGGCAAATTGAACGGATTAATTAGATTTTAGAAGACATGTTGAGAGCTTGTGCTTTGCAGTATGGGACAAGTTGGGACAAGAGTCTGCCGTATGCGGAGTTCTCTTACAACAACAGCTACCAGAAGAGTCTCAAGATGGCACCTTTTGAGGCCTTGTATGGACGTAAGTGCAGGACACCCTTGTTTTGGAATCAGACAGGAGAAAGTCAAGTGTTTGGATCTGATGTGCTAAGAAAGTCAGAAGAACAAGTTTAGACGATAAGAGAGAACTTGAGGATAGCACAGTCTCGACAGAAAAGCTATGCTGACACACGAAGAAGAGAACTAGCCTTTAATGTGGGAGACTATGTATATCTTAAGGTGTCCCTGATGAGAAGTGTGAAAAGGTTCAACAGCAAAGGAAAGTTGGCACCAAGATATATTGGTCCTTTCAAGATCCTAGAGAGACGTGGAGAAGTGGCCTATCAACTTGAGCTTCCAGGAAGTTTGGTAGGTGTGCATGATGTGTTCCATGTGTCTCAGCTAAGAAAGTGTCTGAGAGTGCCAGAAGAGTAGATACCTATGGAGGAAATAGTGTTCAAGGAGAATCTCACATATGAGGAACATCCAGTCAAGATCTTAGAAATCGCAGAAAGGGTTACAAGAAGTCGAGTCATAAAAATGTGCAAGGTGCAGTGGCATCGGTATTCAGAAGAAGAAGCTACCTGGGAAAGAGAGGAGGATCTCAGAGAAAAGTATCCAGAGTTGTTTGAGTAAGCACCAACCGAATCTCGAGGACGAGATTAATCTTAAGGGGGTAGAATTGTGACACCCAAAAATTTTCATTCTTTTAAATAGTGGGAATTGATTTAATTACGCAATTATTTGATCATTTAAATATAGGGAAATAATAATTTTTCTCAAAAACAAAACAATATTAGGCCATACACATGTATGATGCATTCATGCTGGAGTACTGTTTTGTTGTAATGTTGGTTCTTATTTGGATTCCCAACTATTTGAATCTCCAATTGAAAAACATATTTGCAAATCCTTTTGAAAAATAGAAAAGAGAAGAGTAGTAGAAGCCTCCCTCACTCTGCCTTTTGGCCCGCCGCAGCAGCTCGGCCTGCTCGCCTCTCAATTCTAGCTAGGGCCCGAAGGCCTTTTCATCTCCTCGCTCTGGCCCAGCAAGCAGCCGGTACGGGCCAGCCAAGGGCGCAGCGCCCACCTCTTTCCTTTCGCCCACTGTCGGCAGACAGCCAGGCCCCGTGCGTCAGCGCCTTCCCTCCACCTCCATCTGTACGCTGGGAGCTCAACGCAGAACGAACCGGCCGAGTTCATCGGAGGGCAGGACTCCATTTTCTCGCCCTCACCCCAGCCCCTGGACTATATAAGCCTAGGAGGGCCCTTGCCGCTGCCACGCAACCCTGGCAGCAGTGCCTCCCCTCACCCTCGCAGCAAGCAGAGCCACCGCCAAGGACCGATCCACCGACGAGCCGAATTCGATGAAATTCGCCATCCTTCCTTCACCGTAAGCCCGCTCTGAGTTTTGTTTGGATCTCTCGAATGTACCAAGCACTTTTCCCCTTGAATCATGCACTGACCACCGCTACCATCGTTCCAGAGCGCCGCCGGCCCGAGCTCCACCTGCCGCCACCGAGCACTTGCGTCCAAGGCCTTCCCGTCGAATTAGACTGGTCCCGGAGCTTTATCTCGATGTAAGGAACCCACCGGCACCCTCAGTGACCCATTTTCCCCCCTTTTGTCTCACCCGCGAGCTCGCCGGAGTCAGGGAGCCGCCACCGAGAGCCCTGCTCCTCGGCTAAGCCACCCCGACACTAACCGATGCCATAATCATGTTCGTAGCAAGGTTCCCCATCTTCCCAAGCTCTCCCCTCGCGAAACCGAGCCTCGTAGCGCCGTTTCACCCAACGCCAGCAAGGTCCGACCATGGCGCCGCCACCGGTTGTTGACGGTCGATAACGTCAACTTTTATTAGAACTTTAGACACAAAAGGATACATGAAAACATACTAGTCTAGGGTTTTAACTGACAATTTCCATGAGCTTTGCATGTTCTGTATTTTCCAGGGGTTATTTCAGAAAAGCATAAAAGAGGGATTAAAGTGCATAATTATCACGAAACGTAACCGTGAAGGAAACATCATCATCGGAACACTAGAAGCCTCTGCAACACACCCGAAGCGACCGGGGCCCACACCCTACCGGGGTGGGGCCGGCCGGCGCCCCTTGGCTAGGGTTCAGCCCCGCCTTCTGGAGTCTTCTTCCGCCGCCTCTTAGGAGTCATCTCTGCCCTATGTTTAAGTCGGTTTGATCCTACGGCGCACGTTCATCCCACCGGGCTATAAATAAAGAGGCAGACCCCCTGGAGGCATCAATCAATCATTCATTGAAGGCAACAAGTATTCAAGCCATCAAGAGCCTACTAGTTCATCAAGAGCCTTCTAGTTCATAGTTCTAGCCTAGTTAGATTAGAGAGTAGAGGAGATCTAGTTCTTCGGCGGGATCTGGAGCCCCGGCATCCGTCTGGAGCGCAGAGTTCGGTATAGTTCTGATTCTTTCTCTATTATTGTATTCTTCATTGTGATTAGGGAAACATTGTTATTAATAGTTCATATGTTCTTGATTACATTAGACATTTTGTCTACTTTAATTATATGTCTAGTACAGTTGGTTTGATCTTATTGAATTCATGTAATTGCTCGTATAGCGTTTATCCAAACGATGGTTGGGTAGATGATGAACAATGTGTAGACGTGGTGTCTAGATATTTCGTTTATCTGCGAGTGCACTCTGATGTGCCGGGTCGTGTGGTAGTTCGCGTAGGTGACAGCTACGTTGATTCCTCTATAGTCCATCCCCCGTATGTAGGCAAGCAGGCACGGTCGCGAAGTTGGGTGATGACTCTGTTTCACATCCTTTTTAGATGATGCCCTTTGCATGTGATCATGATATAGGACTAATCTGACAATGATTGCTAGATATAATTGCACTAGTTAGAGTTATTCATTGACGTAGTTATAAAATTACCTTAGATATTAATTCCTTAGTTTATCCATTGGCTAGCTATTACTATGACTAGAAAGTGCTCTGATGTTTATCTTTATTAATGATGCTTGATCATACTTATCACCCTATACTTCATCAAAGGAGCCAGCTCTAACATTGGAAGAAGAACATTTAGGAGAAGATTTATCTCCTGTTTTTGAAGATATGGCTGAGAAGACACTGCGCGAGTTCTCTGCCCCAACAATAGAAAACATCCGGACTGGACCAGCAGTCAACATGAGGGAGAATGGATTTGAGCTCAAGCCTGCTCTTATCACCATGGTTCAAGCCAGCCAGTTTTGTGGAAAAGCTCATGAAGATGCAAGTGCACACTTACAACACTTTTTAGAGATCTGCAGCACCTTCACAATCAGAGAAGTACCAAGAGATGCTATTTTACTTCGTCTTTTCCCATTTTCACTTTTGGGGAAAGCTAAGCAGTGGTTCTACATCAACAAAGACAAGAACACTACATGGGACCGATGCTCAACTGCTTTACTGGCAAAGTTCTTTCCTACAGGCAAAACAAATGCTTTGCGTGGGAAAATCTCAAGCTTTCAACAGCAACATGACGAATCATTCATTGAAGCATGGGAGAGATTCCAAGATTACATTGAAGACTGTTCTCATCATGGTATAGAGGATTGGTTACTGATGCAGGCCTTCTACCACGGGCTTATCTCAAGCACCCGTGAGTCCATAGATGCTGCAGCTGGAGGAGCTTTCCTGTCACTAAAGCTTCCAGAAGCTCAAGCACTTGTGGAGAAGATGGCCTCAAATCCGAGCTATAATGAAGAACGTACTCAACCTTGCAAGAGAGCAGGAGGCATCCATCATTTGAAGGAGACCAACATGGTCACTGCCAAGCTAGACCTCATCATGAAGAAACTTGACATAGAGAAGAAGGAAGTCATGCATATTGATGATTCTTGCTTGACCTGTGAAGAATGTGGAGATTATGGGCATTCAGCTGTCAACTGCCCTACGTTGTAAGAGGATGTGAACTTCATCAACAACAACACCTACTATCATCCTCAGCAAGGTCAAGGATGGAACCTGCCAAACCAAGGATGGAATCAGCAACCTCGACAAGGTAATTACCAAGGTAACAACCAAGGTAATAATTATAATAATTATAATCTTCCACCTTTAAGAGATTTAGTTGCTGGTCAATCTAAATTGATAGATCAAATGTCTAGAAAGGTAGCCTCGAATGATAAAGCTTTAGAAAACATAAATGTCAGAATGGATACCTTTGCTTCTGCTATAAAGAATCAGCACAGCTTTAATAAAATGTTAGAATCACAATTAGCTCAGCTTGCTGCTGCTGTCTCTCCATTTGAGAAAGTTAAGATTCCGGGCCAACCAGAAGATTTGAAAACTGCTAACCTTGTTGATATTCACAATGCAACACAATACCAAATTGAGCCTGCAGATATACAGTGGATAGATCACTCGCTACCTGAGAAGATGGGAGACCCTGGAAGACCTATCATTCCTATCTCCATAGGATGTCACAGTTTTCCAGAAGCTATCTGCGATTTCGACGCAAGTGTCAACATAATGCCTAAGGTAATCTATAAGAGAATATTAGGTGATCCTTTGTTGTACACATACATGCGTTTGCAGCTTGCAGATCAGTCCATTTGCTACCCCGAGGGAGTACTAGAAGAACCTGTTATCAGAGTGGGGCAATCATATGTCCCAATTGACTTTGTGATCATGGATACCGGAGGAGATGAGAAGGCACCCATTATCTTGGGACGACCATTCTTATGCACAACCAAAGCCATCATCTATGCGGAACACGCCAAGATTGTCCTCTCCATCAAGGACAAGAAGGAAAGATTCTCGTTCAAGAACCGCATCCTGAAGGATCCAACATTCCCGAAGCAATTCCATCAACAAGAAGAGCAACAAGAACAAGTGCCCAAGAAGAAGAACAATAGAAGATGGAGGAAGAACAATCCCCGACATGTACCTGAAGAAACCACTCAACTAATCAATGCTATCAACATGGAAAATGATCATATGCTCCTGAAACCATTTCCAATAAAGAAAGGTGACCCAGGTGTACCAATCATTGACTGCACAATCAGAGACATCACTTTTTCCCGACACCATCTGCGACACTGGATCAGGCATCAACGTAATGTCCAAAAAGGTATATGATGAATTATTTGATTATTTACCATTATACCCAACATATATTCAGTTGCAGATGACAGACCAATCACTGAGATTCCCTGAAGGCATAGTTAAGGACGTAATGGTAAGAATTCAAGATAAATATATACCCGCAGATTTTCTAGTTCTTGACATGCAGGAAGACAATGAATCGCCTATTCTTTTGGGAAGACCGTTCCTCTACACCGCCAATGCTATCATCTACATCGGGTCTGGACAGATCCACTTCAATCTACCCACTGGAAAGGTACGCTGTCAATTTAGAACACATCTTAACCATGAGCAGATCAGGAAGCAACGCAACAGGAGGATACGCCAAGCCCGCCGTCAGGCTACCCAGCCTCACTGTGGATGGGAGGAGTTCCCTGGTAAGATTGTGAAGTATGAAGACTGCTACAAGGAGCAAGAAGAAGCCGTACAAGCACCACGCTGGAGTGAGTGGGAAGCGAAAGCTGAGAGGATGGACCAGATTGCTAAGGCAGAGAAAGAAGAGATCCAGGCACAAGTAGAAGAATGGATGAAGAGAGATGAAGAATCAAGAGAAGCATACAAGGAAGAGCTGGAGCTAGAGAAGAGAGAAGCAGAAGAGACAGAAATGAGATGGAAGGAGAAAGGAGAAGCACCTGCTATACCACCGCAAAATGGGGAATTGACTGAGGTAACCTCAGACGATGACCCTACTGAGTAAGTACTCTCCTCTATCTAAGTACTATCGGTAGACTTTAAATTCCGTACCCTAACGATAAGGTTAGAATGGTAGTTATCTAATTTAGTTAGCATTCATTAATAATTCTACATTAACACATTTAGCATAATCATTTTTGCATATTAAAAATAAAACAACAAAAATATTTACTGTTTATTTAATGCATCATAAATATTAAAGCCCTACGTGAATAAACCTATGGTAACCCTGTAGGCATATTTACTGTGGTGTCATAAAAATAAAGATAAAAATAACAATCTATATTTACTTTGTTGCATTATGAAAATCCTAAGCCCCATGGGAATGAATGTTCCCTGTGGTGACATAAAAAACAAATATAGCATGCATACATTTTTTGATTGCTGCATAAGAAACTTAGAAAAACCCCAAAAAGAGAATCCTGTTAGAATCCTGCTAAAATCTATTAATTAAAATCAACTCAAGGAATAATCAAAGTGCTCATTGGCTGACCGCTAACCCCTTGATAATTCGAGCCTCGAGTTTTGGTTTGCTTATTGGAGTATAATTATGCAGGAATAATATTATGACTAAGGAGAGAGTCTATTAGTGGCACCCACCAGGACTACTACTAGCTCACTCTGAGAAACATTCAAGCACCAAGTATTGCAAACATCAAGCTTGCGGGAGGAGCATCCCCTAATTATCAGGTAATTATACCTATGCGGTTATTGAGTCTACTTTATATAAGCACAAAATACCAAAAATATGTGAACACATGAAGGTGCACCATAGTATCATAGGAAAATATAAAAATACCAAAAATATGTGGGCACATGAAGTTCCACACCTTTTAGAAAAAACCCAAAAATATGTGGGCATATGAAGGTCCACTCTATTAGGAAGCTTCTGCTGGAAATATAAAATCAATCACTTACCATGGAGTGGTACTAAACCTAACCTCTCTCCATAAGATTTGGTATCTTTGTTGGCAATTGAGTTTCACAGAAAAAAATACAAGATCAAAGAGCTAGTCAACCCGACACCTCTACACTGTTGATACACCTGCTCCCAGAAGGATCACTCAATTTACAACATCAAAGACCCTGCCAAACGTCAAGCTTGGGGGAGGGCGCCCTCCATTTTAAATCCAACTAAGTATAAGTTTCGTATCTTATTATTATTATACCATATAGTTTTTTTGCGTGAGTTAGCTAGTAAGATAAAATTTGAAAACCAAATAAATATTTAGCTATATATTAGAATTTTATTTAGAGTCAGTCTAGGCTAGAATAAATTAAAAATTGATGAAAACTAAAATTTTGTTTTGGAGATGATGAATAGTTGCTCTGCCATAATTCCTTTCAAGTGCCTAGTTGTCAAACTTAGATTCTCCTGAGTTTTGGATATTACTGTTTTAATCTAAGAATTTACTCTGAACCTGAAACTTGTGGAGGCATATGCTCGAGCTAAGTCTAGGTAATTGATTGATATGATTCATGAAGGTTGATCTACTATTTATCTTATTCCTAGCATTACTAAGTTCTGGAGATTTATTTCTGAAAACTTAAAATCTACGTGATGAGCTCTTGTATGACAAAATGTGAATTCCTACCAAAGCCATATATTATACATTTAGAGATAGGAAACTTTTGCACATTCATGATGCTTGCTTTGCATTGAGTTTAGTCAACATTTGTTGAATACCATATGAGAGTCTTGTCATGCTTTTAAAACCAAGATCACGTACACACTTCAGCACATATGCATTATTCCTACCCTGGGAGTAATCGCAACCATTTCCACTTTCATCTATGTTCATCATAAAAATATTTTCTCCTGCACTGGGAGTGAACACCAAAAATGTATAAACCCAATAGGACAGCCCTGTTATAAATGCTCTAAGTTTTCACTATTGTTATCTCTCCAAATCATGTATTAGATGCATGTGGCTATGCAAAAAGTATGAAAAGAAAAGGGAGTAAAAGATGGACAAGTGTCCCAGCATTAAAACAATGGGTACTAGATGCCCGTCTCCCGAATGAAAAAAAGAAAAAAAGGGAGAGAGAAGAGAAAGAGAAAGAATAAAGATAGCCCATGTGTTCCTCCAAGTTCCAAAGAAGAGTGAATCATTTCCAAAGAGCAGAAGTAGAATTAGGATTAGCCACCTTATATACACCTATCTACCATATTCCATACACATGCACATCTTGGTTTGATTGTATGCCTCGATTATCTGTGGATCCATCGTTTGACGTTACAACATATGAATTGCAAGTATGCTTAAACCTTGTTATTGCCACTCCTATGAGTTCCATTATAATTCTTAGTTATAGGAAGGCATAACATCCTTAATGCTTTAAGTGAGATCCATGTTGACGGTCGATAATGTCAACTTTTATTAGAACTTTAGACACAAAAGGATACATGAAAACATACTAGTCTAGGGTTTTAACTGACAGTTTCCACGAGTTTTGCATGTTCTGTATTTTCCAGGGACTATTCCAGAAAAGCATAAAAGAGGGATTAAAGTGCGTAATTATCACGAAATGTAACCGCGAAGAAAACATCATCACGAAGACCCTGGAAGAGTGTAGAAGGCACCCGAAGCAACTGGGGGCCGAGCCTTGGCTAGGTGGGGCCGGTCGGTGCCCTCACTAGGGTTTCGCCGCTGTCTTTTGGAGTCTTCCTCCACCGCCTCTTAAGAGTCATTGTTGGCGGTCGTTAGCAACTAAAATACAACATCATTTTAATACTAAAACAAATAGAAGGTAGGACTTTTATCTAATCTTTCCACGAGTTTTGTTGTGTATCTGACATGCAGGTCTGACACGTGGAAATGCACAAAATTCACAAGAAAGCGCACTTCTAGGAAGCGTATTCAGAAAAGGCACAAACCAAGGAAAACAAGAAAGCGCACCTCAACACTGAACTGGATCCATCCGTAACCACGGGAGAGGTCCAGGCCCAGGGAGCAACCGACCACCCAAAGGCGGTGGCCAGATGGCCCAGCCAGGGGACCGGCCGCCCCCGGGACCGGCCGCACCCCTGGTGGGGCCACTCGGACCCAGTTTTCTTCTGGCGGTTGTAGGGCGGATCCCCAAGGACGGTCCCACCTATGATCAACACAGATGGAAAGTGAAAACCGCCCTTTGGAGGTCGGTTTGGGTCCTTCCATGTGGGGATGATCCTTTTACATAGAACCCCCTCCTCTCAAGCTATAAAAGGAGGCCTCCTCTCTACACCTATTCATCAATTGATTCACCAACACAAGAGATCACAATGTAGAGAGAAAGAGCAAGCTCCATTCCATTAGCTTATAGCTAATTTAGTATAGGGAGTGAGAGAGGGACAAGAGCTGGAGAAAGAGCAGAGTCGAAGCAGTTCTGTGTCACACCCAATTTTAAGGATAAAATTGAATGAACCAACTTATGTGCGCACAGAGATCAATCACACACATAAGCGACAAATTACATAGTACCATCACAAGGTTTAATATATAACGAATAATATCATAGAGTCTTTACATAAATAGCAGCGGACTAATAATTATAATCTCTCGCGGAAGCTCCAATTCACAGGGAAGTAGTTGACTGGTGAACCACAATCCTAATAATCCTCAGAAGAATCCTCATAGTCATCTGTTACCCATCCGGGATTTTTATCCAAATATGAAAAATAAAGCAAGCGTAAGTACATGTCGTACTCAACAAGAATAACATGGGTTTATGAGGCTCAAATAAGGCTTGACACTGGTTGACAGCGGTTGCTTTTAGTTGATCATATTTTAGCAATTGAGTAGTAGCAATAGAATATACCAAGGAAATAAGATTCGCATGATCATATAAACATGATAATTAATATGGAATAAACATCAATAGAAACTCCCAAATAAATCAATATTAAATTAGTTAAGTTTCTGTAAGACGTCCAAGGCCGCTCGTGACCGTGAGCGCGGCTGATATATCAGTTTTACACTCTGCAGAGGTTGCACACTTTCACCATGAGTCGTGATTCCCATATGCCAAGGGTCATGACTCCCATGTCACCTCACCAAGGAAGTGCGGCAGGGTACACTATGAAGTCTTTCAAAAGCCTTCCTAACATGCCACTAATCAATCCGGGCGCAATGGCAAGGGGTGGTAGAGCCCTCCTTCTAGTGGCACACACACGCAGCAGTACACACAAAGACAGGAGCCACAAAACAACCAGCTCGGCAAGGAACCTTTCAAGATTAACAACATAATAGAAAGTAACTTTATACTTAACTAAAGTCAGAGCCATATGACCCTCATGGTTGCGCTGTAAGTCCCGGTGTCATACTTACAGTTAAGTCCTTAGTCCATGTTGCTAAAAAGCATCTTTTAATCTTTATCTCATAATTAATTAATCAAATTCATAAGATCATGGCATCATCAAGCGCTAGCATCACTACTCAAATGCAATCTCATAGGTAACAAGGATCAAGTGATCAAAAGCTAGGAATAAACACTATGGTTGCCAAGGTAGACACATGCATCATGAATTTAGTGATTAAGGTGAATAGGCAACAAGGATGGTCCATGCTATACTTGCCTTAATCAAAGTGCTCTGGAGAACTTGGATCCTCCGTGTACTCATGATCACCAACGTACTGCTCACCGTCTGAACTCGATCACAAAATCACCACACAATCATCGAGGCAATCATACACGAAGCAAACAAGATCTATATTAGAAACAGTACACCAATAGTGGAAAAACAGATTGAAAAGTGTATAAAAATAATCTACGTGTCGCTACGATTCCAACGATATAAAGATCACGAAAATCGGAGTTCAAACGGGGAAGTTATGAAATAAACAAGTTTTACTTTAATAAAATAATAGATTAAATCTAATCTCAAATTTTAAAAGTTGAAAACATGAGTAACAGTAGCATCATTAGGTAGATTGCGAAATTATGAATCTAACGAGACTTGAACGGATCAAATCGGAGCTAAAACGAATAAAATATGGCCGAAATAAACTGAGTGGCAAATATGCAAATATTAAAAACGTATTTTTGAATCTAAACCGAGGAAAATATATTTTCTAAATAGGAAAGCGTAATCTGAGAAATACGCCAAAGGACCGCAGGTTAGACATTAAAAAGCTCAGGGGGTTCTCTGCAAAATTGCCGGCGAAGGGGTATCTCTCACTGTGGGCCGATGGATCGGCTGTGGACGGCGTAGGTTAGCTCGGGGAAAAGAGGGGCGGCCCTGGTCGCCGGAGTCGGGCGGCGCCCGGCCAATTCCTCGCCGGCAAGATGGCCGGAGACGGCGTTTTCGGGGCTAGGAAGCTCGGCACACCTTGGGATCTGGTCGGGAAGCAAGAGGAGCTCAAGCCAAACCTATCTATGGTTTCGGTTGCCACAGAGGTAGCTCGAAGAGGATGCGGCGAGCTAGGTGGCGGAACTATGGCGGCGGCGAAGCTCGGCATCATGGCTATAGTGCACAAAACCGAGGGAGAAGGGGTCGGGAAGGATCCCTGACCTTGCTGCGAAGCTTGGAGAACAACCAATTTCGACGGAGAAGTCTTCCCGAGGAGAAATCGACAGCGGCGGCGGAGCTCGGGGCGACGGCGGAGCTCGGGGCGGTGGCTAGGGCAAGATTGGAGGGCGTGGCTTGCTCGGGAACTTGTGGGGAGGGACGGCAGAGCTCGGCCGACCTATATAGGGGCACGAGGGAGGCATAGGAGATCCGGACTTCGGGAGATTCGGTGGTTAGGATACGGTCGGAGGCGGCAGTAGTGCTCGGTTCGGGCTCTGTCCGGAGGAAGGGGACGGCGCTGTGCCGTGGCCCGACGCGTTAGTGCCAGTAGGAGGGGGGGAAGAGGGTCGTGGCTTCCTTTTCTGGGCCGGTGGAGGCGTGCTCAGGACGGACTTGTCCAAAAGTTCCGGCGGCGGTCGGTTGGACATCGAGTCCTGCTCGGACTCCAGAGGGAGGAAGGGGACGACTCTGCGTAGCAGGCCCTGCATGGCAGCCAAAGAAAAAGGGCGCCTGCGCGAGGAAGATGAGCCGGCCTGCCGACGCTCGGGTTGTCCTCGGCCCAAGCGGGTGAAAAAAAAGGAAGAGGGGAGGTTTCCAAATACATTTGAATATTTTCAAATCTCAATAAAGTGCAAATCAAACAAAATATCTTTGAGCAGCATGGATGCAACAAATCATGTTTCTAATTCCTATGATTTATTTTAATTGCTAAAAATTATTATTTGCTAGGTTAATATGCCAAACAATCATAAATACATCAATTTGTCCCTATTTTAATAAAAGCAAATTTTAGGGTGTTACATTCTGCCTCCAGGTGGACGAAGTGCCGGGCTTGTCGGCTCTCGATCCAACTTGTACCCCTTACGATCGTCTTGCTACTTGAAGTAAGAAGTTCGTGTTCAACTTTGGTTTGATTCATTAAGCATGTTACTTTCACAAAGCTACTCGTTTGTGGGATCATCGTTCGTCCTTTGGACGGATGCTCTAGTAAGAGGACTCCTGATAGAGACAGATGTTTCTATACGCCGCTAGAGTAGTAGTCGCCTTCGTAGACGTGGTGTCTAGGTCGGAGTCTACCTTCGTATGTTGCGCGCGCCCACGGGCAGAGGGGTAGGTGGCAGGTGGTGACAGCCCCGTCCACTCGTACCAGCATCCCCCACGTTCGGACGCGGAATAGCGCTGATACTGGTATCGCTTGGCAGACCAGGTGCGTCAGTGGGCCTGAAGCAAGCAAGTAGTGGGGAAGTTTCCTATCGCTTATATGCGTTTGACCTTAGAAGAACCTCTCTACCCAAGCTATCCCTTCCGTCTCTTCTGGGTAAACTAGTTTACGAGACTAAGTACAAAGACCGTTCCTCTGGGAAATTACGATACCCTGAATACTTCCGGGTGAAGGCCACAACGGTACTTCCGTGTGCTTGCGGACTTTTCTGCTGACGCTAAGAAGCGCCAACAGTCATCTCGGCCCTTGTTTCAAGTCGGTTTGATCCTATGGCACACGTGCATCCCACCGGGCTATAAATAGAGGGACAGACCCCCCTGGAGGAATCAATCAATCATTCATGAAAGGCAACAAGTCCTCAAGCCATCGAGAGCCTACTAGTTCATCAAGAGCCTTCTATTTTATAGTTCTAGCCTAATTAGATTAGAGAGTAGAGGAGATCTAGTTTTTCGGCGGGATCTGCAGCCCCGGCATCCGTCTGGAGCGCAGAGTTCGGTATAGTTCTGGTTCTTTCTCTATTATTGTATTCTTCATTATGATTAGGAAAACTTTGTTCTTAACAGTTCTCTACCGCCCTGGTGGACCTCGGCGTTTGTGCTTCCCACCGATGAGGCTCCGTCGGTCAAGAAGCTCCTGTTCCTCACCAGAACTCACTTCTCCGAGCTCCTTCCTCCCTCTGCGTTCGGTGAGCTTGCGCCCCTGTTCTTTCCCCTTACAGCGCCTACAAGGTGTTTTTTCCTTTGCCTAAGTGACCTCTCCCTTAAAGTGCATCTGTCTAAGGCTGAGCAGGAGCTCTCCGCTTTGTGCTAGGGTTTGGGATGGCCCTCTTCATCCGTGTGGTACGCCTTTTTGGCCATCATGACCCTAGTTTTTTCTTATTCACTGTGTCTACTTGTCATTGCCCTATGTCTTTGACACGTGCCTACCTCGTGCAGTTACTCTCCTTGCCCTGTGGTGCCCCGTTTGTGGTTATTCTCACCTTGTTCACAGGGTCTGCTTCTTTACTCAGGTAGCGAGCCATGTTTCATTATTCTTCTCATCTCGTGCTTGCTTCTATTAGGGTTTCATATCTCTAGCGATATAATGCTTATGTAAACCCTCCTGTCTAATTCTTGCAGCGGGTCACCGACAGTTGAATCCGGGGCCAAGCCCGCGGATATGGAACATGGCCAAGCCTCTGAGTGAGAGTTGTACACTTCTACTCAGTTAGTGACAGAGGTAGTTTGGCAGTCGTTCTCAGTGGCATTGGTTAGTGGTTCAGTGGCTATGGTTCAGGGTTTGTTAGGGCTTTCAGTAGTTACTCGCTTGACTTGCTTGTTCATGGCGTGATGGCCTGAACTAAGCGAGTTGGGGGAGCTCCTCCGGAGGACGACCCACCACCGCCTTCTCGCCCACCAGCTGGTGACAAGGGCAAGAAGCCGGTGGTCGAGCAGCCGAAGAAGAAGAAGTGCACCAGAGAGGAGAGAGAGGCAGCAGAGGCACTAGCTGTGGCAGCTGCAGCAGAGCGGGCAGAGAGAGGTGGCCATGGGGGTGGCATAGTGATTGGTGCCACTCCAGTCTCAGCTTCAGAGAGAGGGAGTCTCTGCTAGACATAGAGAGACGGGCTTCCAGAGCTGACTCCCATCCGACAGAGACTGTGTTTGTTGGGGAAGCTTGTTCAGCTGATAGTTATTTGAGTCTCTTCCAGGCAGTCTCAGTGGGTAGAGGGCATAGGGATAGGGCAGAGAGACCGAGAAGCAGACAGAGGAGCAGCCAGAGCAGCCAGAGGAGACACCACCAGTCCGCCGGTCCTCACGCCGTTCTTAGACTTCACAGCCTCTTCCCAAGGAGGATTCTCAGGGGCGTGGGGCCTGAGCACCTCCTTCTCGCTGGGATACATACTAGAAGAGATATGATCTACACACAGTGACAGCGAGGCAGGTGCAAACTTTGAGGTGCGTCCCGTTTGAGCAGTGGTTCTGTCCGCAGTGGGATCCTAGAGCCGGCCCTCGGTTCTACCACCTGTTGCACGAGGACTTCTACAGGGCGTTCCTCAGAGTCGGGATACAGTTCAGTGCACACAGGGTTATCTCGGTCGAGGCTATCTGCGCAGTTGTTGGAGAGGAGATCCGCCCATACCTGACTTACCTCCCAGGGCTTTCAGAGCTGATGAGTAGGACACGGGAGTACGCAGAGTCCTAGGTTAGAGAGTTATATGCTTCACTTTACGTCGACCCAGAGCATAGGTGGATTCACTTTGCTTTTGCTGGTAGGTATCACCGCCTGTATGCTGTCAGGTTCAGCGACATCTTCGGGTTGGAGGCATCTGAGACTAGAGTTCACCAGCTTTGCTATGACAGGATAGACCCTCCTCACTGCCCTCACGGCGGCATAGACCCCTCCGTTGACTTTGTCATGGAGTGCTTTAGGCAACCGTTCAGGGAGGGCTCCAGCCGTCGCCCGAAGGACCTCATGTTTCTTGCTAGAGTCCTGGATGCTATTCTGAGGAGGACAATCTTGCCACGAGGGGGCTACCGTGAAGCGATCACCCGACTGCAGCTGTGGCTCTTGGCACACGTTGTGCGGCAGGAGCCTTTTGACCTATGGGACTTGATTATTTTTGAGATGAAGGACTTGATTGCAGAGGGATTCAGGGGGAGCAGGCGTATGCCATATGGTCACTGGATTTGTCACTTGGTCATTAGAGCAGTCACTCAGATTCCACTAGAGGTCCGTGCAGAGTTCAATATGACACCGTACACTGCTTCCCCGCTTACAACGTCACCCAGCTGGTTCGACGTGAGAGACCTCTAGCAGCACAGCAGACACTGTAGACTCCACCAAGATAGACTCACAGGACAGGCACCATGATAGAGACAGAGGAGGACCAGGACGAGGCTGTTGGCATTTCTAATGTCACCACCAAAAATAGAGTTAGACTTTATTCTCAGCAATGGCACTAAAAATTATGGGAGGTACAGATTAATGTGCCACCTGATTAGTCTACAGATCACTTGAACTCTTACATCTATCTCTTAGAAATAACTAGGTTGTCATCCCCAGCATGATTCTTAAAGATCTCTCCTTCTAGCAAGTGACTGGAAAATGTATTATATTATATCCGCAAGCGCACAGATAAAATATACACCATTGTAGCATTTTACCCAAGAGTATTCTGGGTTGTCATTTATATTTTACCACTGGGAAGGGTTGGCAATAAATGGGATGCAGGTAGATAGATAGTTATCATATGCATATATGCAATTATGGAGAATACCATGCATGATCTACTTACTCAGAACAGGGGGTTATGTCACAATAATAATGATATATATGATAAGCATAATGATCAATCAACCAATCAATAAATAATGATCACTTAGAGCACTTCCTATCTAGGCACTAGCATGGATTAGGCAGAAGCATAAGAATATCCTAAGTCATTCTAACTATAGTATCAAAGATATATTAGATTGGTGCAATCATAGTAGCAATCATGGCAAAGATACCTCACATTCATACTTAAGGGAATATTACTAAGGAAGATCAAGATCATAGCCAACGTTCTAAAGTAATAATAACTTCCTACTCTCCCTACATTCGGAGTGTGGACTACAAAGGACTCAACGGGAGTGTCACATCTGTAGTCTACCACAGAACCCAGAATATAAGGCGCATTTGCAGACAAACCACATCTAAGCACCATGCTTACATGCTGTTCATCACCCACCCATGATATCAATGAATGAGCGCTATACAAACCTATGTATGAATATGAATGCATCCTAACTATGCAAAGTATACAATCTAGATAACCAAGGAATAGCATAATTGAGAACATAATCAATAGTAAATAATGCCAATCAACTTTAACTAAGGAATCAAGAGAGGTTTAAGATACAAGAAAGAGGTTGCAATGGCTCCGGGAAGCCTCCAGCTCCAGACAAGATCCGGAACTCAAGTAGAACTTGCCTCCTTCTACTTCTAACCTATGTATTTATGCTCTAGATGGTAAAGCTCTAATGATTCTAGGGTTTCTAGCCCTCTGAACTAGATCAACTGATATCTGATTGATTGATGACGAAACCTTGGGGGTCTGGGGCTATTTATATAGGCCGGTTGGATGAACCGTAGCCCTTGGATCAAACCGACTTTGATGGGCGGTGGAGATTTCTCTAAAAATCAGGTTGTGGGTCCACGTCAAAACGCACGCGAAACAAACTCTCTGACAGGTCGGCCGACCTGGTCAGTGGGTCGGCCGACCTCCCCTCACTGCCAATTAGGCCCAGCTTCTGCCAGCGAGTCTCTAGTGTTCTCTATAATATTTTTGATCTCCTTTCGCGGTGGAATTTGATGTTTAGTCTGACATGTGGGTCTCCCTTGGTTCTTTTTTGATTAACACCATGCAAAACACTGATTCACCAAAACTGTGGAATTCTGTCAGTTAAAGCCCTATTCTATGGTGGTGTCTGCCTTTATACCCGTATTTCATGTTTGGTTGATGGGTAAAATCATACAATAATTACCATCAACAGAGGCCATCAGGGCCTTAACAGAGGCAGAGGAGGCCCAGGCAGAGGGTCTTACTCTTGGGGGTGGTGTGGACGACGGCTTTTCGTCGGACAGCATCGATGAGGACTACGACCCTATCCCCACAGAATACGTTGGTCCTCACGATCATGAGGCCAGTACTTCTAGCTTTGCTCTAGGTTCATACCAGAGTGACCCAACGCTGCTTGCTATCCTTCAGAGCTTATAGCAGACTCAGCAGCAGCAGGCTTAGGAGCAGGCTAGGTTCGCCCGGGAGCAGGCCACCGCACTTGCACAGGTTTAGGCTCGCCCGAACGAGTTCTAGAGGTAGCTACAGCAGCAGGTAGCCCTCCAGCAGCAGCAGGCCGCAGTTTAGTAACAGCAGCAACTCCTCTAGCAGCAGCAGATGCAACAGCAGCAGTTCATGGTTGTGGCACTGGCCAGGCTTACAGGGATACCTGTTCCCACTACACCTCAGCAACAGCCTGGCCCATCTACACTTTCTACTCCAATGACTACTCTAGCGTTACAGTCCAGTGGACTTCAGAGTCAATCATAGGCAGTTGCTTCAGTTGTGGTTACTCCTCCTCAGGCTCCACAGTGGCAGTTTGCGCAGGAGCCACCGATTGTCATAGGCTTTACTCCAATGTCTGCATCGCAGTCTTTGCTTACAC
The DNA here is from genome assembly GCA_038502445.1 of Eremochloa ophiuroides. NCBI lineage: Eukaryota > Viridiplantae > Streptophyta > Magnoliopsida > Poales > Poaceae > Eremochloa > Eremochloa ophiuroides. Next base: position 47,121,422 of record JAHLJS010000006.1, read on the forward strand.
CGTCAGCTAGCAGGGGCCTAGAGTTCTCTTACAGTGAGCTTACCAGGATGACTACTCCTCCGCCGCTGCCATAGCTACCTGTCATGACTGCACCTCTTGTTATAGGCAGGACTACAGAGACTATCCCGTCGTCTGTCGCCTCTTCTGAGCCAGCTTCCCACGACATGACAGCGACAGAGATAGTGCTAGAGCAGACATACGTTCCTCCCGCTATAGACTCTTAGCGTCAGCAGGGTCAGCTTGAGCAGCCAGTGGTTGAGCAGACTATAGTTGAGCCGACTCTAGTTGAGCAGAAGACACTTGAGGTACCTCTAACCCGGACCGCTTCACCTACAGCTCAGTAGGCAGAGGGTCAGAGTTCCTCCAGCATAGAGTCAGAGACAGATGCTATAGACTTTGAGATTGCTCACCGTGACCCGACTGCACCCTCCGACCCTTAGGTTTGGTGATTGACGCCAAAGGGGAGAGAGAGCCATAGATTTAGGGGCAGCGTGTGGGATTCTGGGAATTGGCTCTTATTTTGATGTGATATACTCTCATGCATCATGTTTACCACTTTCATGCATTGTGATATATATGCTTGTGTGACTAGTGAGACATGTGTGCTTAAATTCATATTAATGTCATGTCTCTTGGCTTGGTTAGCTCTTGTGTTGCTTCCAAGCTTATCTCCAATTCGTTATGAGCTAACCTTGTTGGTACTTGTGATTAATTCATATCTACCCCTTTGCTCTTATTGTCACATGCTTATATGAATTAAGATTTGAAAACCTCACTCATTCTAAATCTGTTTGAGGTTGTTGTCATCAATCACCAAAAAGGGGGAGATTGAAGCATCTAGGTCCTAGTGGTTTTGGTGATTAATGACAACAAGGAGGTTATTATGACTAACGTGTGTTTTGCAGAATAACCTAGAGGTTAGGTCATAATAACATGTAGGTTCAAGCCCCTAGCGATGGAATTTGATTCGGTTTCCAAAGGACAGAAGATAAGATAGTGATAAGCTAGTTCCAAGTGTCGATTGGAGTTGAGAGACACTTGGAGTAGTTTAGATCTTGTTTTTAACTTTGGCCGTACTATTATAGGGGTTTGAATGGGTAGCTTGATCTAGACTTGGCTAGGAGATGGTAGTGTGGTGCACACTTGTCAAACCTAGGTCTAGAGAGTGCAGAGTGAGTTTCGTGACTATTTGGAACAAACTTCGTTTTGGAAAGTTTTTGATTCGACCAAGTTTTGGGACAAATAAGAGCACCAGACGCTGCACCGGACGCGGGGCAGAGTGTCCGGTGTAGGCAGCTAAGAGCATCGGACGCGTGTTTGCACTCACTGGACGCGCCAAAGTGAAGGCTTGAGTGTCCGGTGTGCAGACCAGTGCTAGGGTAAAGCACCAGACAACCACTGGACGCTGCACCTGACGAATCCTGGAGTGTCCGGTGTCCATGCAGAGAGGTTCCAGAAAGGGTTTTTGGCCACCGGACGCGTCCGGTGATACCCCACCGGACGCTGCCAGCGTCCGGTGTGTTCGAAAACCCTGCAGGTACAATAGCCATTGGAGGGGCGCCGAACACTCACTAGACGCGTCCGGTATGAATTTCTCAGCGTCCGGTGCAGCCGAAAACAGAAGGTTTTGTGACTAACGGCCATGGGCTTGTGTGGGGGGTATTTATACTCCTTGCGCTCGTCAATGGGAGGACTCTTGCTACTTCTAACAACTGAGAACACCTGGAGACCTTGTGAGAGAGCAAGAGCCCTAGGGAAGTTGAGAAATTTGAGAATTCTTGTGAGATTTCTTCCCTAGAGAGATCAAGAGTGACTTGTGTGCATCCATCCATCTCTTTGGCCTTGTTTGGGTCAAGTGAGAGTTCGAGCTTGTTACTCTTGGTAATCGTCATCACCTAGACATCTTGGTGGTGATCGGAGGCTTGGTGACCGCTTGGAGAGCTTGTGGGCGGCCCGAGCGAAGCTTGTGAGCGGTTGTGGGCGATCCACCGCGCCTGAGAGGCAAAGGATCAGCTCGTAGAGAACACTTGGTCCTTGCGAGGATGAAGGGGGAGCTACACCCTTGCATGGGTGCTCCAGCGAGGACTAGTGGGGAGTGCCGACTCTCCGATACCTCGGGAAAAACTCAGCTTGTACTTTCTATCTCTTTTACATTCCCGTATTTACTTTGTGTTCTTTACTTTTCTAGAGTAGCATTGCTTGTTGAGGACTTGGCTCTAGGTTGCATAACTTGTTTTAGGATAGACAAACACTTGTGCAATTGTGGGGTGAAGTTGGGCAAATGGTGATAGATTGAATTGATTTGCAAAAAATTTACTAGTTGCCTAATTCACCCTCCTCTTGGGCATCATCGATCCTTTCAACAAGAATGATAAGAAGGGCATTGCATTCAAGGAACACTACTACAGCGCAAGGATACAGTAACACCAACTTATATTACTATAGGTTGAAAAAAGTGTTACTAGCTCTCTTAGCAACACATTTTCTTTTGTGTACCAATTGGCCATGTTACTATAGACTAATTTATTGTAACACATTTACTTGTCTACAAGAACATTTGTCTAGTGTTACAATGATTTCTGTTGTAACACTTTTTTTCACTCTAGTAACACTTCACATTATGATAGAATGCATAGTTTGCAACACATTTATTTATCTATCGGAACATTTGCCTAGTGTTACACTAATGGTCTGTTGTAACATTTTATTATTTCTAGTAACACTTCTATATTAGGGTACAACATAGTATGGAACAGTGGAACACATGGTTTGTAACACATGTTTATAACTATTGTAACATATTCAGATTATGAAAAAAATTATTTCACCTATAAATGTGGCGCACAGATTATTATGGAATCACAAACATGATACATTGCAAAATCACATAAACCATAAATTTCAATAATCATAGCAAAATCCACGTATCGTAGGTTGATGTCATACATCGTGCTTGTTCAAATCAAATCATACCATTTGTACATAACAATATGGCTCTAGAGAGCAAACACACAGTCCATACTAGAAAAAAAAATCGAGAACTAGCTAGGATTCATAAAGTCCATTGCTTCTTCCATTCTTTGTACACATCGATATAGAATTCAACCATTAATCCTTTCAACCTGCAAAGAAAATGTAAGTTGTAACATTAGAAGTTAGGCCACATATGTTCATTGATATGTAAAGTTAAGAAAGCTAGTTTGAATATAAAATATCAGAAGCCAAGCAGTTGGGACTCCTTTGGCTTGAGCATCAACAATAAAAAATACACACTGATTTCAAGCAAGGAGAATGGAGCACTACTAGAATACTAATACACATATGTTGGAGCATATATGAGTTGATTAATAGAGATTAGTACGAGTACGTATATGCTGGACCATATAACAATTGACAATTAACAAATGGCCGCTACTTAACATGTTATCAGATTAGTACAGCAACATATAGCAGCACATGCGTGCTGGTAGAACCAAAGTTAGACTAAAGCTTGCATCTTCCATGCCATCAGAATGTGGGCACCTGAACCTACATCATTCGGCTTTCAGTTTTCAGTTTTCAGCAAGAACCTACATCATTCAGTTTTCAGCTTACTAGGATAGTAAGTTTTCAGGCAACAGCATTCAGTTTTCAGTTTTCAGAAAGAACCTGAACTCAAATGCTGAGATATGCATCACGAGTGGTGAAGAAAAAACTAAGCTTATATCATGCTAACTATCCAGTGCTCATGTACACTAGTACATTTATTATATATCAACCTTTTTTGTTGTAACCACAAGCCACAAAATAAATGGCAAAGAAAAAAACAGTGAGGTACTCAGATAGCAAGTAGCAAATCACATTATTAGAGCAGTGTTGCAATTCATATTTGTTTGAAGCCTTAAAATATGCTGAAGCTGAACAAACTAACTGTCTTGGAGGATTTTATTTACCTTTGAGCCTTTTTGGTGCACATCGGAGATAATATCGGGCAGCTAGGAAGGGCAGTTTGCAACTCGAGCTTCTTTTTCATGACCATCTACTTCATCCTAACTGTTGCGGCGAACTACTCACAACCCAAAAAATCAATAAAAAAAGGGAAAATTGGATCAGTTATCAGAAGGACTGTTGGATGCTACATCGATCTACTCATCGCTGGAGGAAACTCAACACAAACAAGGAGTGAAAGGAAAAAAAAATCATAAAGGGAGTTCAGAGAGGAAGGAACTGAATATGTGGATCGGAAGGAGACGCAATTAATTAATAAATCAACATGAAGACAGATCAAACCAAAGAATCTCACCTTTCGTTCGTACTTGGCTAGGTCAGTGGGTCATCGCGAACTCGTCAGCTGGAGACGGGATGAGACGCTAGATAGGAGTTGCTCATCCCATCCCACCGCGTGTCGATGCGAATCTTCCCCCCTCCATAGTGTCGTGGATGGATCCCTCACCAGACTCTTGATGCACTCGCGGTGGAGTAGGCCGCACCTGGAGCCGCTGCAGCGAGGGAAGGTCGTGATTCAGTGGAGGGAGGAGGAGATCCAACGCCAGGCCTCTGTTGCGCCACGCCACTGGCCTCCTTGCGTGCGCGTGGGCGAGGGCTCACCCGCCGCCGTTGCCGCTGCCTGTGGAATGGGAGAAGGGAAGGAGACCGAGGAAGATACGAGGGGTTCGGGAGAAGCTGAACCACACCAGTTTTGACAGCTAGTTAGTAACGCGAGCCATCCGATCTGATCAAACGGTCATGGGAGCTGCACGACCGAGTGGGCTAAACAGGCCCATGTAGAGGAGTGTGCGTGAGGATTTTTTTTTTCTTCCCTATTTTCATCCGTTTATATTAGAAAATATTTATAATACGTCAATTTAAGAATTTTGAAATAGTAAATGGTTTTAAACTAAAAAGTTGTCAAAATCAAAGTTGTAAAACTCATCAATATCTATAAAATTTGTTTTCGTAAATTCTCCATCCTAGTTTGTTTAAACAACTCAAAATTTAAATTTTAAAATATGAGAACTTCAAATAGAATTTTGAGATAGTAAAATATTTCAAATGGAAAATTAAGAAACAAGAAAGTTGTACAACTCATCGAGATCTAAAACATTTGTTTTGATCAATTTTTCGTCTGAATTTATTTGAACAATTTAAAACTTAAATTTCAAAATATGAGCAATTTGAATATAATATTAGGATAGCAAATGATTTTAGATGGAAAGGTCATGAATAACAAAGTTACAGAACTAAACAAGATCGACAACTTTTGTTTTGCTCATTTTTCCATCTAAAATAAGTGTACTATACATTGTTTATGATTGGATAAGTCTCTTCTATGTTCTCATATAACTATATAAGAGATGTATCAATTGTGAACAATGTATACAAGCATTTTGTTAAAATCATTTGAGTTTTTTTATGTAAAGATGATGTAGCAAAAATATGTTACTATGCAAAATTGTACAATTTTCTGACAAAATTTAGAATTATTACAATTATTTTATTATAATTTAGAAATATAATTATGAATTATCCATAGCAAACAAATGTTATTCCCTGACACCTCTGCGATAGGCGATAGAGTGAAATGAATGACCATAAATAAGTTATTTGTAATTTTTTTCGACTCATATTGGAATTCCTTTCGTAAGCCTATGGAAATTTATTTAAATAATAGAAAATGTCAATTGAATTCCAATTTTTTTAAACACGTACACAGAAACATATACGTAGGGGTGTTGCTTGTTAAAAAAAGTTTCGGAGTATGAAAAGCATTTTTCCTAAGGTAGCATCGAAATAGTCATTCTCTATTTGCTTGATAAATGAAATGGCCAATTAATAGCAACAAAAATGTAGTAAGAATGCCATAAATTTATAGAGCATTATTTTAGAAATTTTTAGAAAAAAGAATCGTCATATTTGAAGATAGTACGAGGGAGAAAGACTAGATACAAGTTTTAGTTAGAGATTGAAAAGAGAAAATGCACTTTTTCAACAAATTTTAAAACTAATAGGTTCTAATGTGCATTACTGAGACCATGTTTTGAACATATAATTTATATGCATCACAAAATCACTAAAGTCTTGATAGCTCAGGGTAGAGTTAGAGACCTAGGATGCTTTGGTCTCAAGATCAGCTAGATTTTTTTTTGACAATTGTCTAAAGGTCAATAACCACATCGTCAGACTTAAGTATAGATGGCCTATTGGTTCGTTGCTGCCGATTATGTAATTAGCGGTGTGGGTTCAAAACCTGGGGTTCAACCCTATATTTTTACTTATATTTTTTTATTCTGATAGCTGATCTTTACAAAAATCATAACTTTTTATATATAAATTCGGATAAAGAAAACATTTATATGTATATTGAAGAAAACAATAGATCTAGAACTTTTAATTTTATGAAGTTTTCAGTTACCATTGTTATGGTATGTAAAAAAGGTCTACATGTATGTTTCTTTGTAACACTGGGTCTATAACATTATTTGGTGTTACTATAAGACATATATTTGTAACACATTTTATATTTGTTCTATTTATCTGTTACAACATAGTACACTTTTGTAACATTTTGCTTGTAACAATAATTTTGTGTTACTATAATTATTGTTAGTAACATATTTTTATAAAAAAAGTGGTTTGTGTTACAATCGATACATGTAACACAATAATTTGTGTTACTATGAAACTTCACTGGAACACATTGATGAATATGATACTAGAAAGTGTTACAATATCTTTGTTTTGTAGTAGTGGAAACTTCATCAAGACACAAGAGCAAAGCAAAGAAGCAAAGCACAAGTGATGATGATGATGATAGTGATCATAATCACAAGGTCACCGAGAAGAAGACTATTGCTAGTCTTGCTATCTCTAGCAAGCCATCTCTATTTGATTCTTCACCGACATGCCTCATGGCTAAGCCATCTAAGGTATAATCCAATTCCGATAAGAGCAGTAGTGAGAGTGAGGAGGAGGACTTCTCCAAGGAGGAGCTCCTTGACATGTTGCGTGACACACACTCCTATCTAAAGAAGAAAGTGAAGGAATGCAAAGAATTGAACAAGAAAAATAAAATTCTTGTAGCTAAGTGCTTCTCATGAGTGTCTAAAGGAAGACCATGAGAACCTTAAAGAAGCTCACTCCAAGCTTGAAAAGGCTCACTCTTCACTTTCGGAGTTGACTAAGATAGAGGATGTGCCATCAACATGTGACGTAGGTGTTACTTGTGATATTCTTGATACACCTATTGTTGTTGCCTCCACTAACACTTCTTGTAACACATCCACCTCTACCTCATCTAAGTATGTTGGTGTCACTTGTGATGCCATAATCTTTGTTGAGAACAAGAACCTCAAGAAGGAGGTGCATGAGCTCACTCTAGCATTAGGCAATGCCTATGGTGGAGATGCCCGCTTGCTTAAGTGTTTGGGTAGTCAAAGGTTCTCCATTAACAAGGAGGGTCTTGGCTATACCCCTAAGAAGGGCAAAGCCGCCTTTGTCCCTCACAAGACTACTTTTGTGAAGGGCAATGGTGTGATTTGCTATAGTTGCAAAGCAAGTGGGGCACAAAGAGCAATATTGCAAAAAGAGGATGATGAAGCAAAACAAGGCTAATGTGTCATCCGTTAGACTTGATTCTTACTATGTGCTTACAAAAAGTGCAAAGGGAGTGAGAGTCAAGTATATTGGTGCACCTAAGGAGAGCCCAAAGAAAAAGGCTATTTGGATGCCTAAGAGCTTGATCACTAACCTCTAAGGACCCAAACCAACTTGGGTACCAAAATCTAATTGATTTCTTTGTAGGTGAACTACAAGTCCAGAGGAAGGCATTGGGTTCTTGATAGTGGGTGCACTCAATACATGATCGGAGAATCAAATATGTTCAATTCAATCAAGCCAAATGAAGATGGGAATCTTGATAGTATCACATTTGGTGACAACAAGAAAGGCAAGGTTATTGGTCTTGGAAAGATTGCTATTTCAAATGATATGTCTATCTCCAATGTCTTGCTAGTTGACAGTTTGAACTTCAACTTGTTATCCATGGCTCAATTGTGTGATTTGGGATTTAAATGCTTCTTTGGTGTTGATGATGTGGAGATTATTAGTGTGGATGGAAGCAACTTGATATTCAAGGGCTTTCGGTATGGCAATCTCTATTTGGTGGATTTCAATGCTAGTGAAGCTCAATTTCAACATGTTTGTTCACCAAATCATATATGGGTTGGTTATGGTATAGAAGGCTTGGTCATGTTGGAATAGAGAAACTAAATAGATTAGTCAAGCATGATATGGTGAGAGGATTGTAGAATGTGCAATTTGAGAAAGATAAATTGTGTAGTGCTTGTCAAATAGGAAAGCAAGTTAGAAACACTCATTTAAACAAGAGCATGATGAGTACATCTAGAGCATTTGAGTTATTGCATATGGATCTTTTTGGTCCAATCACTTATGCTAGTGTTGGTAGAAATAAATATGGCTTTGTGATAGTGGATGATTATACAAGATACACATGGGTCTTCTTTCTTATTGACAAGAGTGAAGTATTTGGCATATTCAAGTCATTTATCAAGAGAAACCAAAATGAGTTTGAAGTGACAATCAACAAAGTGAGAAGTGACAATGGTAGTGAGTTTAGAAATACAAAAGTTGATGAGCTATGTGATGAGTTTGGAATCATGCATATCAATTCTCGGTAAAGTACACTCCTCAATCAAATGGCCGTGTTGAGAGGAAGAATAGAACACTTATTGATATGGCAAGGTCTATGCTTAGTGAGTACAATGTGAGTGTGGACTTTTGGGTTGAAGCAATCAACGCGGCTTGTTATTGTAGCAACCTGCTCTATTGTCACCCTCTCTTGAAGAAGACACCATACGAGCTATTGAATGTAAGAAAGCCCAACATTGCATACTTTAGAGTGTTTGGTTGCAAATGCTATATCTTGAAGAAGGGTGCAAGATTGGAAAAGTTTGAGAAGAATTGTGATGAAGGATTTCTACTTGGCTATTCAACTACAAGCAAAGCATATAGCGTATGGAATCACACCACCAAGCTTGTGGAGGAGGTTCATGATGTGGAATTTGATGAAACCAAGGGTTCACAAGATGAGGAAGAAAATCTTGATGATGTGAAAGGAACTCAATTGGTAAATGCAATGAAGAACATGGACATTGGTGACATTCAGCCAAGGCAAGTGGTTGATATGGAAGATGAAGATGATAAAGATCAAGTGCAAACTCAATCTAGTGTGCAAGTCAACTCAAATGAAGCAAGTACTAGTGGTTCTCATGATCAAACTCAAGTGCAACATAATGAAGATCAACATGCTAGTCCATCTCAAGTAGGTCAACCTAGCTCAAGAAATCAAGCTCTCCAACCGGTCAACATTAAAAGAGATCATCCATTGAATCAAATAGTTGGGGACATTAGAAGTGGTGTTCAAACAAGATCAAAGTTAGCAAACTTTTGTGTGAGCACTTCTCATTTGTGTCATTTTTAGAGCCAACCGACATTGAAAAGGCCTTGAAGGGATAGTGATTGGGTTAATGCTATGCATGAAGAGGTCAACAACTTTGAAAGGAATCAAGTTTGGGAGCTAGTTGAGAGTGTGGGGATATAGACCCCCGGTACCACAAGACAAGACATGGGCCGCACCATCAAAGTTGGCCCGACCTAGAAGATAAAGACGTGCGGCGCAAGGCATTGCACCGCACGGTTATTGTGCCAACTTGGATAGTTTACTTGTAACCTTATCCCTTCAGACTATATAAGGAGGGGCAGGGATAGATCCCCTCAATTCAATGGCAACTCAACTCATAATAATACAAGACAGCAACACACAGGACGTAGGGTATTACGCCTCACGGTGGCCTGAACCTGTATAAATCTCGTGTCTCGCGCTTACTGCGCAACGCTTGTTCGTCTTAGGCGCACCTCACCGTCTCATCTACTACCTTGGGCATACCCCTCGGTAGACTATCGCCGGTATTCCGTCGACAGTTGGCACGCCAGGTAGGGGGTGTGCTTCCTGATCCCATGGCGAGCAAGATGGATATTTTTTCTTCGTCGTCGTCGACCACGGCAAAGGCCGGCGGCGGCGAACCAGATCCGAGTTTTTTGTCGTCGTCGACCACGGCAACGGCCGGCGGCGGCGAACCAGATCCGAGTTTTTTGTCGTCAGTCGGCAACGGCAACGGCGTTCGACGGCGGCGAACCAGATGCAATTTTCCTCAACAACATCATCAACTGCGAATGGCGCTCGAAGACCTTCATCGTCGGTTCACCGTCGGGCGGTCTCCATCATGTACGCACGGTGGATTCGAAGTTTGACGTTACGATATGCAAGACCAATCTACTCCGTACAAGGCCATCATGAAGCTTCAGCAAGACATATTTGTCTCCCAATCACACGTGTGCATCACATGCATGCGTCACCATCACATCCAGGGATTACATCTTATTGCATGCAAGCCTCTGGTATACGAAGCCCAGCGGCGGTAGGCGGCTCTGTACTCGACGACATGTACGTCAATCGACCAACATGGATCCGATCTACAGGCAATCAAGGGCACGTCGTCAGATTCGATCGCAAGCAATTAAGGAATAAGGCACGTACACGTCAAGAAGCCAAGCAAGCTAGCAGTGCAGTCCGACAACAGATGCGATCGACTTCGTACGCGTACATCAAGCCTACACGGAAATCTTTGCTCGTCCATCGAAAAGCTAAGTCACGTTGTTTAACTTATTAATTAAGATATTTTATTATATATCGTCTTCGGATTTCTTCACGAATCTGCATGATATTTTTTGGCAGAAAATCTGTTTCACAACAATATTCTACGGCGTCGTCAACAACAGTAAGCCCGGAGTCGGCTAGCGAGCCATGTCAAGTGACTCTTCGACATGCCGACCACTCTTCTCGCGGCGGCTTCCGTGCACATCGGCGCTTAGCAAGACGAATCCACATTGTCGGGTACCAAAGTTAGGGGTACCCAACTTCGATGCAAAAACACTCATTCCCAACATGGCCTGGCCCAAGTAAGGCCAGTGGAAGCCCACGAAGGCCGCGTCTACAGAGGCCCACGACTCCGATTCGCCCGAGCACCCGAGCGCCCGAGCCTCCCCGGGAGAGCTCGGGAGAGCAGCACCCGAGCGCCCGAGCCTCCCCGGGAGAGCTCGGGAGAGCAGCACCCGAGCGCCCAAGCCTCCCCGGGAGAGCTCGGGAGAGCGCCCCTCGGCGCCCAAATCTCCGATTCGCCCTGAGCACCCGAGCGCCCGAGCCTCCCCGGGAGAGCTCGGGAGAGCAGCACCCGAGCGCCCGAGCCTCCCCGGGAGAGCTCAGGAGAGCAGCACCCGAGCGCCCAAGCCTCCCCGGGAGAGCTCGGGAGAGCGCACCTCGGCCCGAGCGCCCGAGCCTCCCCGGGAGAGCTCGGGAGAGCAGCACCCTCGGCGGCGCCCAAATCTCCGATTCGCCCGAGCACCCGAGCGCCCAAGCCTCCCTGGGAGAGCTCGGGAGAGCGCCCCTCGGCGCCCAAATCTCCGATTCGCCCGAGCACCCGAGCGCCCGAGCCTCCCCGGGAGAGCTCGGGAGAGCAGCACCCTCGGCGCCCAAATCTCCGATTCGCCCGAGCCTCCCCGGGAGAGCTCGGGAGAGCGGCACCCTCGGCGCCCAAACCTCCGATTCGCCTGAGCGCCCGAGCCTCCCCGGGAGAGCTCGGGAGAGCGGCCCTCGGTGCCCAAATCTCCGATTCGCCCGACCACCCGAGCGCCCAAACCTCCCCGGGAGAGCTCGGGAGAGCGCCCCTCGGCGCCCAAATCTCCGATTCGCCCGAGCTGCCCTATCCCCCTCGAGCGCAATCTCGCAAAGACATCCAAGACACAGGTGATGTCAGCGGAGCAATCTTGGACCACAAGAGATCTCTCTGACCACTTTACAAGCACTGTCCCGTCAGGCGAGACTCTCGACGCGACTGTGCTTCGCACGCCCCTGACGGCCATACCACCTGTCAGGATTTCCCTGGCAGCGGATTTGATAGGCCCACTACGGCGGTCCTCCACGGTATGGTCTACGGTGCGCCGCTGCGTTTTCCGTCGGGATCTATCAACTCCGACTGTGACAGTCCAAGCGCCTGACGACGGGCTACGCAAGAACAGGAAAGGCGCCTACTGCGCTGTCCACTCGAAAGGACGAGCACGCCTTCCATCCGGGCCCGCTAACCCTCGGGAGGTGTTGTTCAAAGGCCAGAAATATGACCAGGGGAGATATCCCCCGCTCCATCCCATCACGCCTTCAGAGTCACGAGCCTCGGGAGACAACGCCCTAAGGTGACTCACCCTCTTGTCACATCGTACGGAAGGATAGCCGGTAGGTGTGACCCTATGGCACGTCGTAATCCAACGACTGCTGCCGCCTTGGAACTCACCAAGATCGTGCGAACCAAGACAGCCATACCCCGGAGACGTGGAGAAAAGGCAGTAGCCAGTCAAACGGGGAACAGCAACTCCTCACTGTAAAATACGTAGCTGCCCTTGCCTCTCCCTTGCGACTATAAAAGGGAGAGCAGAGGCCAGCTTTAGAAGGAGGGAGAAGTTCTAAGTTCTCACCCACACAAACGTACCCATAGCAAACGACTTGTAAACACTTAGACACACACAAGAGACCTGGGAGCGCTTCCCTCTCTCGCCTAGCTTGTAACCCCCTACTACAAGCACCCCGGTGCAAGGCAACACGACTCTCCTCTCCACTGGACGTAGGGCCTGCTTGGCCTGAACCAGTATAATCCCTGTGTTCCCCCTTGCACACCATCCGTAGCCTCAACCGCAAAACACATATTTACTAGCCAGTGTTAGCCCCGCCAAAACTAGCACCGACAGTTGTCGCGCCAGGTAGGGGCCTTTTGCGTGTTGATCCCGGTTGCGGATGGCAGCCAACGTCCCTGCGCTTCCTGCTGGCGCGGTGCTCCTGTTCGGGAGCCTCGAGTTCGCGGCCACTGTCCTCGTCCTCGAGATGAACCTCCGCCCAACCTGAGCCCCGGGCCATCATCATCCTGACCCTGGCCCAGCAGGTGGCTGGGAAAGGGATCCCGGCGACACCTGCACCCGTTTCAGGGAAACAGAGGGAACGCCACGCGCCGCTCCCGCCGAACTAGGCGGGGGAAGTGCATCCGCGTCAACCCGACCAATCCGGTGCCCCCCGCGTGGGACACCGCCTCTACGATCATCACCAGCGCAACACTGGTAGCTCGAGCAGCTAAGTCACAGTTACCCTTAAGCTTCCAGGCTTTGTTCATATTTGTCGTCTCGGAATCGATAAATAAGCGTTCTTTAATTATCACGAATTTTGAGATTTAAACTGAAACCTCCCTTACGTCCGAACCTCTCCAGCACTCTTGAAAAAATCCGTGAAACCCGAACAGGCAAGAGAACACCCTTAGGGCATGGCCGGCCGAGCCGCGAGACCGCCTACGCCTCCGGGCTACGGCACCTCCACTCACCACCCACCGTCCGACGGGTGACTTACGCTTCGAGGCAATTTCATGGAATTTTTCAAGTACGGGATGAGGGGTGGACGCTTGGGGACCGACGATCTAATTTTCTCTGCGCCTTTTCGATCGCTTTTTCGAAAATTCCACGCCGAACTCCTTTCTGCACTCTAGCAAAACTTGCGAGATCCAAAGAAGTAAAAGGACACTCTTAGGGCAGGGCTGGCCGAGCCGTGAGATCGCCTACGCCTCCGGGCTACGGCACCTCCACTCACCACCCTCCGCCGGAGGGTCAACTTGCGCTCCAGAAAGATTTCGCGAATTTTGCCTGAGTGCGAGAAGAGAGACGGGCGTTTGGGAAATTTAGTAAAAAACGATCTCACTCGAGCCTTCTCTGAGATACCTAGCTGTGTGTGCGACAAAGTGGGAACCCCTCGGGTCGGACTGGCAAAGCTCTGGCTCTGTCTACACCACCGAGGCCACGGCATCCCTAAAAATGCTAAGTCCTCAACTTTCATCACAAAGGTTACTTTTTACAAGGGCACTATGACCCGCTTCTTCTTCACGGCAGGTTCAGAGGAGGTTGCTCGACCTCGGCTTTGAAGAGACCCGCCATCACCGCGCACGCAAACCGCCTCGACTGAGCCGAACCGTCGCGTCCGTCAGGCTTCGCACCTCAAAAGGTGAGCCGAATCATTACAACCGCGCGCCTCGATTCCACCTACATTTTCTCAACGAAGAAACCCCGTGCTCGGGCGCCAGTTACGTTCCCAGGGGATCGAAGACTGGCCCTCCGAGGCTCGAACAGTCGCCCCAGGGAAATCGAGTTAGGGACAGCTAGTGGATGGGTCACGAAAACGGCCAGTATCCCGACGCCCGGAACGTCACAAGGGACATCCCATGCTGTGTCCAAGTCCCAGTAGCGAGTCGGTTACGTGGAATCCCTCCGTGGGAGGCATCATGCCCTCGGGACCCATCGAAGGGACCCGACATCCACTAACTGACCCTCGGAAAATAATTGGAGTGTGCTCAGGCCACTAGCCGACCCTTAACGAATAGGGCACAGACCTCCACTTGGACCAACCCGTTTGTAGCTCACCGGAAATGCCGACTCGTGCCCCAGCGGGGAAGTCGAGCAGGACCAAACCTTCCTCTTCCCGAAAAAAGAGCGTGAAGGTCGAATTAAAAAAGACAGGGAAGAACCCGATCGATCTCCGATACGAAAATGGAGGCTCGGAAACTTGCCCTGCACCTTGGAAAGACCACCGAACGATCTCCCAACACGGTGGGAGGCTCGGGGGCTCTGCTTCCAAGGAAACAACCCACCTAAATAAATCGAAAAACACCTGAGGACTAACGAACACGATTCTAAGCCTTTGAAGGGATATATCATCCCTCCAAAGCCTCGGGGGCTACACCCGGTGGGAGCGCTCGCGCGCACCCCCCGGAAAAAACAACCCACACTTTATCTTTTTTGACAGGAAGAACCAGCGTGAGCCTGTGGAGGAGTGCCTTCACTCCGCCACAGGCTCAGGGGCTACTGTCGGGTACCAAAGTTAGGGGTACCCAACTTCGATGCAAAAACGCTCATTCCCAACATGGCCTGGCCCATGTAAGGCCAGTGGAAGCCCACGAAGGCCGCGTCTACAGAGGCCCACAACTCCGATTCGCCCGAGCACCCGAGCGCCCGAGCCTCCCCGTTAGAGCTCGGGAGAGCAGCACCCGAGCGCCCGAGCCTCCCCGGGAGAGCTCGGGAGAGCAGCACCCGAGCGCCCAAGCCTCCCCGGGAGAGCTCGGGAGAGCGCCCCTCGGCGCCCAAATCTCCGATTCGCACCGAGCGCTCCGAGCCTCCCCGGGAGAGCTCGGGAGAGCAGCACCCGAGCGGCCCGAGCTCTCCCCGGGAGAGCTCGGGAGAGCGCACCTCGGCCCGAGCGCCCGAGCCTCCCCGGAGAGCTCGGGAGAGCAGCACCCTCGGCGGCGCCCAATCTCCGATTCGCCCGAGCACCCAGGCGCCCCAAGCCTCCCGGGAGAGCTCGGGAGAGCGCCCCTCGGCGCCCAATCTCCAATTCGCCCGAGCACCCGAGCGCCCGAGCCTCCCCGGGAGAGCTCGGGAGAGCAGCACCCTCGGCGCCCAAATCTCCGATTCGCCCGAGCCTCCCCGGTAGAGCTCGGGAGAGCGCCCCTCGGCGCCCAAATCTCCGATTCGCCCGAGCACCCGAGCGCCCAAGCCTCCCCGGGAGAGCTCGGGAGAGCGCCCCTCGGCGCCCAAATCTCCGATTTGCCTGAGCACCCGAGCGCCCGAGCCTCCCCGGGAGAGCTCGGGAGAGCAGCACCCTCGGCGCCCAAATCTCCGATTCGCCCGAGCCTCCCCGGGAGAGCTCGGGAGAGCGCCCCTCGGCGCCCAAATCTCCGATTCGCCCGAGCACCCGAGTGCCCAAGCCTCCCCGGGAGAGCTCGGGAGAGCGCCCCTCGGCGCCCAAATCTCCGATTCACCCGAGCTGCCCTATCCCCCTCGAGCGCAATCTCGCAAAGACATCCAAGGCACAGGTGATGTCAGCGGAGCAATCTTGGACCACAAGAGATCTCTCTGACCACTTTACAAGCACTGTCCCGTCAGGCGAGACTCTCGACGCGACTGTGCTTCGCACGCCCCTGACGGCCATACCACCTGTCAGGATTTCCCTGGCAGCGGATTTGATAGGCCTACTACGGCCGTCCTCCACGGTATGGTCTACGGTGCGCCGCCCCGTTTTCCGCCGGGATCTATCAACTCCGACTGTGATAGTCCAAGCGCCTGACGACGGGCTACGCAAGAACAGGAAAGGCGCCTACTGCGCTGTCCACTCGAAAGGACGAGCACGCCTTCCATCTGGGCCCGCTAACCCTCGGGAGGTGCTGTTCAAAGGCCAGAAATATGACCAGGGGAGATATCCCCCACTCCATCCCATCACGCCTTCAGAGCCCCGAGCCTCGGGAGACAACGCCCTAAGGTGACTCACCCTCTTGTCACATCGTACGGAAGGATAGCCGGTAGGTGTGACCCTATGGCACGTCGTAATCCAACTACTACTGCCGCCTTGGAACTCACCAAGATCGTGCGAACCAAGACAGCCATACCCCGGAGACGTGGCGAAAAGGCAGTAGCCAGTCAAATGGGGAACAGCAACTCCTCACTGTAAAATACATAGCCGCCCTTGCCTCTCCCTTGCGACTATAAAAGGGAGAGCAGAGGCCAGCTTTAGGAGGAGGGAGAAGTTCTAAGTTCTCACCCGCACAAACGTACCCTTAGCAAACGACTTGTAAACACTTAGACACACACAAGAGACCTGGGAGCGCTTCCCTCTCTCGCCTAGCTTGTAACCCCCTACTACAAGCACCCCGGTGCAAGGCAACACGACTCTCCTCTCCACTGGACGTAGGGCCTGCTTGGCCTGAACCAGTATAATCCCTGTGTTCTCCCTTGCACACCATCCGTAGCCTCAACCGCAAAACACATATTTACTAGCCGGTGTTAGCCCCGCCAAAACTAGCATCCGACACACGTCATCCACGATCAGCTCGACCAGATCCGTTCAACGATGAAGCCAACGTCATGGTCGTACATATCCGCTGGCAGCAGAATCCTGATGTTCGTCTACTCCTTCATCACGGACCCTCGGAACATACCAAAGCCCACCGACGAGTCGTGGTCGTGGGTTCATCAGAGCCGATCACCCAAGAGCAAATCAAAGAAGGCTAGATTTTGGTTTAATCCGTAGAGCCATGTGATCGTGCAAAGCTAAGTTGAATATTTTATTCAATTAAATATTTTTTAATCTCTAGATACATCTATCCACACATGTCGGTTGTTGACTAGGAAAAAATATATATTATTATGCCGTTGTCATCGATACTCACTCATCGGCGTCATGCACCGCCGGCCCGTCGTCATCACGACTACACCCTTCGATTTTGTTGACGGCAATCATCAACACCACGTCAGCCCTCATCCTCGTGAAGGCATGGAGACCTAGCGAACTGAACCACCAAGGGAGACGCCAACGATCTACAACACGCATACAGAAAAATCACGACACTTCGTGCTCATCTGATCTACAAGTTGATGCAAGCGTCAAGCTCTAGAACCATCCAAGCTGCTCGCAAGCCATGGCGAGCCATCTCACGAACCATGTCATCATCGGCGCAACGTCATCGTCGGCCACGGCTCATGCTGAAAAAGCGCTCCTCGTCGGCGCACCGGGACACCATCGTCTCACCACCCACGATATGGGATCAAGCAGACCAGCAGCGGCACGTGGCGGGTCCAATCAAATCTGCCTAACATCCAGCCAATCCACGCGTATTGATCGGAACGAGGCATCAGCATCACCAGATCCAATCTACATGGCATTAGACGTGCATGGTGGTGGCAACAAAATACGAATCTGACGTTTCATGTGTTTACATAATCGCCGGCGGCAAGGAAAAGAAGGACGCATATACATTCCACGTGCTTCCGTCGAACGACTACATACAGGGAAGGAGACATGCAGACCACCATATACGCCCACATCAAGCATGCACGGAATTTTTCACCTGTCTCCGGTCAAAAGCTAAGCCAATCTTATAATCTTCAATCAAATATTCTATGATATAGTATGCATTCGGATATCTACCTATACGCATGATTATTTTGATAGGAATAATCTGGCCATATCTCATCGTCGCTATCCATCTTGGTGGAATGGATTTCATCGGCAAGCCTCGAGGTCGTTCATCGAATTGATGCCAAAGCACCCGCCGAACAAGCAAGGGCTAGTACCACACAAGAAGCTGAGACGAAGTTGAGGACACGTGACATGCAAGTACGAACAACTACATCTCCATGCATGATCCGACGATCACGAATGCACAAGTGCCGCGACCATCAGACAGCGAGACATCAAGCCGATGCATGCCAAGGCGTCAAGTCGCAAATTATTTTCATGATTCTCCACCGCCGACATAAAGCCCCGATCAGACTCGGGCAGTTACCATCGCCAACACGTAAGCCCCGACCACGCTCGGGCAATTAAACTTAGCCAATGCATAACCCCGCACCTGCTCGGGCAGCACGTCTTCGCCAATGCGTAACCCCGCACCTGCTCGGGTAGCACGTCTTCGCCAATGCGTAAGCCCCGCACCTGCTCGGGCAGCACGTCTTCGCCAATGCGTAAGCCCCGTACCTGCTCGGGCAGCACGTCTTCGCCAATGCGTAAGCCCCGCACCTGCTCGGGCAGCATGTCTTCGCCAATGCATAAGCCCCGCACCTGCTCGGGCAGCATGTCTTCGCCAATGCGTAAGCCCCGCACCTGCTCGGGCAGCACGACTTTGCCAATGCGTAACCCCCGCACCCGCCGGGCAGCATCTGGCTCGACGCCGCGTAAGCCCTACACATGATAGGCCGCCCAACTGCGCCACTTCACCAACTGCCCCGATATATCGGGTAGCCTTCGCCCACGATAAGCAGTAACCCCTGCCTGGCGCGGGCAGCTTCGCCACCACGTAAGGCCCGGGGACTCCTGGGCCGTTAAGTCTTCGCTAACACGTAAGCCCCGAGGACGCTTGGGCAGGTTAGCAGCGTCTCTAAAAGCCCCGGCAAAAGCACGGGCACCACGCAGGGCGTGGTGGACTCCTCGCCGACCTCTCAATAAGCCCCGACCTCGCTCGGGCACCTCATCACTCTCCAAAGACATGCCAGCGCCGCCATATTCTCCAGTTGAGCTTTACGCTCAGAGACTTCGTCGAGACATCGGACTCCATAGCATTCTCCAGTCAAGCTCTACACCCGAGCTTTCCATCGACATATCGCCGAGCACTCACTGGATACAGAAGGGTGTGAGATCCGATCTGAATTTTTCAACGCCTGGAAGATCCACGTACGGGTGAGCCATGAGATCAACGACTACTGCCTGCCATCGCCGAGCCATCAGCCTACAGCGTTATGCAAATTCACCGGCTTCAAAAAAAATACGAAGACCACGATTTGCATGCACTCGTGCACTGTGTAAGGATCGACTCAGCGAGCAAACAAATATATCTACATAGGCAAGTCAAGGCACTCTGCGGCGGCGGCATGGCGTGGATTTCATCATCTTCTACATACCGTGTTTGCTGATGCCTAAGGCAGCTCTCCGAAATTTGGGCCTTGTTCTTCAGCAGTCGTCCACGTCATGTCGTCAATGCGTCGAACAACTACCAAAGTCAAAGAAATTAATTACACTTCTCGTCATCAACACTCTGCGATAGTCTCGACAACTAGCAAGCTTGGAACCGTTAAGGCCATCACGCGAGCCACGTCAGCCGGCTCCTCGACACGCCGACCACTCTTCGATGTCAATCAAGCTAAGTGATATTTTTAATATTCTTCTACGTATTCTTCGACCTCCATATATCTTCAGAAATTATCTCCATGGTTCTTCGCCGCTGACCTCTCCAAAAGCCCCGACAAAGCTCGGGCACTCGCCGACAATTTCTCCATAAGCCCCGATAAGCTCGGGCACTCTGAAGATTTTCTCCGCCGATGAGATACTAAGTATCTCTCCGTTTTCTCCTCTCAAGGGTTGCTTAACGTACCTTGGTAGCCACGCCTTAATCCGTGAAACCTGTCTTCACCCCGTAAGTCGTCAAACCGAATGGTCATGTTAACAAACCTCTGAACCAGACGTTGGGTCAGGTGCTTAAACGTAATAGGCCAACTACCAGGGGAAATTATGTGACCTGACAAGAGCAAGAAACGGGCAATCTTATCGTGCATCTACAATATTCGGATCTGCTTTCTACATTATGTACTACCCACTGTACATATTTATTTTACAGGAATTCTTCGCCGGACACTCATCATCGCTCCTCACCGTCCTCACGCTGCTCGGACTACGTCTCCGACCACGCTGGGGACTCGTCGTCATTCCTCGCCGTCCTCGCGCTGCTCGGACATCGCCTCCGATCACGCTGGGGACTCATTGCCGCTTCTCGCCGTCCTCGCGCTGCTCGGACACCGCTTCCGACCATGTTGGGGACTCATCGTCGTCGCTTCTCGCCATCCTCGCGCTGCTCGGACACCACCTCCGACCAGGCTGGGGACTCGTCGTCGCCGCTACTCACCGTCCTCACGCTGCTCGGACATCATCTCCGACCAGGCTAGGGATTCATCACCGTCGCTCGTCGCCGTCCTCGCGCTGCTCGGACATTATCTCCGACCACTCGTCGTCGCTACTCGCCATCCTCGCGTTGCTCGGACTACGCCGGGGACTTCGTCGTCTTCATCAAGCGTCTCCGAGCACCAAGCTGCTTGGAGACTTCGTCATCTTCGTCAAGCGTTTCCAAGTAATAGATCTGCTCGGGGACTTCGCCACCTCGTCAAGCGTTTCCGAGCACCAAACTGCTAGGGGATTTTGTCGTCTTCGTCAAGTGTTTTCGAGCACCAAGCGGCTCGGGGACTTCGTCGTCTCGCCAAGCGTTTCCGAGCAGTATAGCTGCTCGGGTATTTCGACTGCCTCGTCAAGCGTTTCCGAGCAGTACAGCTGCTCGGAGGACTTCGTCGCCAAGCTATCAAGTCACTCCATGCTGTTCGGATCAGGGTGCTGATCTTGGGCAGCACATCGGGGTTCTTGATATGCGCCTCGCCATGCTCGGGGACTTCGTCGTCGATCGCTTGCTAGGAAGATTTTTTCACGATCACTTGCTACGCTCGGGGACTTCGCCTACGTCAAGCATTTCCGATTAGCAAAAGCTACTCGGGGACTTCGTCATGTTCGTCAAGTGTTTCCGATCAGCAAAAGCTGCTCGGGGACTCCGTCGCTTTCGTCAAGTGTTTCCGAGCAGCAAAGCTGCTCGGGGCCTTCGTCGCCTTCGTCAAGTGTTTCCGAGCAGCAAAGCTGCTCGGGGATTTCGTCGTCTTCGTCAAGTGTTTCCGAGCATCAAAATTGCTCGGGGACTTCGTCGCCTCGCCAAGTGTTTCCGAGCGGCAAAGCTACTCGGCGATTTCGTCGTCTTCGTCAAGTGTTTCCGAGCAGCAAAATTGCTCGGGGACTTCGTCAGCCTCGCCAAGTGTTTCCGAGCGGCAAAGCTACTCGGGGATTTCGTCGTCTTCATCAAGTATTTTCGAGCAGCAAAGCTGCTCGGGTATTTCATCGCCTTGTCAAGCGTTTTCGAGCAGCAAAGTTGCTCGGGGACTTCGTCATCTTCATCAAGTGTTTTCGAGCACCAAAGCTGCTCGGGGACTTCGTCGACACTTCACATGATCAAAAGAATAAAGATTTTGACCCTGACACCACATGACTACGTCACCTACTATCAGGCTCGGGGACTAAGTGGATACACTTCACCTGACGGTGAAGGTATTGATTCTAGCGAACCAAAAGTGGATACACTTCACCAAAGAGAACCTCTTTTCAAATTTTTTCTGAGCTCCTTAAATCCGTCTGGTTAAGCAACTCTGAAGATCTGCATCTCCCGACGAATGCAAGGCGCTCGGGGACTAGCTGTGGGGATATAGACCCCCGGTACCACAAGACAAGACATGGGCCGCACCATCAAAGCTGGCCCGACCCCGAAGATAAAGACGTGCGGCGCAAGGCATTGCACCGCACAGTTATTGTACCAACTTGGATAGTTTACTTGTAACCTTGTCCCTTCAGACTATATAAGGAGGGGCAGGGATAGATCCCCTCAATTCAAGGCAACTCAACTCATAATAATACAAGATAGCAACACACAGGACGTAGGGTATTACGCCTCACGGCGGCCTGAACCTGTATAAATCTCGTGTCTCGCGCTTACTGCGCAACGCTTGTTCATCTCAGGCGCACCCTCACCGTCTCATCTACTACCTTGGGCATACCTCTCGGTAGACTATCGCCGGTATTCCGTCGACAGAGAGGCCCAAGAACTACAATGTCATTAGTACCAAATGAGTATTCAAAAACAAGCAAGATCAAGATGGCATTGTGGTGAGAAACAAGGCAAGGTTAGTTGCACAAGGGTACACTCAAGTGGAAGGATTGGACTTTGGAGAGATATATGCTTTGGTTGCAAGATTGGAAGCAATTAGAATCCTTCTAGCTTATGCATGTGCACATGATATCAAGCTCTATCAAATGGATGTCAAAAGTGCTTTCTTGAATGGATACATCAATAAGCTAGTGTATGTTGAGCAACCCCCGGGTTTTGAAAATGAGAAGAATCCCAACCATGTCTACAAGTTGAGAAAGGCATTGTATGGTTTGGAACAAGCTCCAAGGGCATGGTACGAAAGATTGAGAGATTTCTTGCTCTCCAAAGGTTTCAAAATGGGGAAGGTTGACACCACACTCTTCACCAAAAGAATTGGCAAAGACTTGTTTGTGTTGCAAATCTATGTAGATGATATTATTTTTTGGTCAACCAATCAATACTTTTGTGAGGAGTTTGGGAAAATGATGGCAAATGAGTTTGACATGTCCATGATTGGAGAGTTGAGTTATTTCTTTGGTCTTCAAATCAAACAATTGAAGAGTGGAACTTTCATAAGCCAAGGCATATACATTAGAGACATGTTGAAGAAGTTTGGGATGCAAGATGCAAAATCTATTAGCACACCCATGGGCACAAATGGTCACCTTGATGAAGATAAAAGTGGACATATGGTGGATCAAAAGAAGTATCGGTCTATGATTGAAAGCTTACTCTATGTGACCGCTTCTAGACCGGATGTGATGTTTAGTGTTTGCATGTGTGCAAGGTGTCAAGATTCACCTAGAGAGAGTCATTTGAAGGCAACCAATAGAATATTGAGATATCTCAGGCACACACCCAATGTTGGAATTTGGTATCCTAAGGGGTCAAACTTTGAGTTGATTGGTTATTCGGACTCCGATTATGCGGGTTGCAAGATCAATAGGAAGAGCACTTCTGGCACATGCCAATTGTTGGGAAGATCACTAGTATCATGGTCATCCAAGAAGCAAAACATGGTTGCACTCTCTACCACCGAAGCCGAGTATATTAGTGCGGAAAGTTGCTGTGCTCAATTGTTATGGATGAAGGCCACATTGAGTGACTATGGAATCAAATTCTAGAATGTTGCCATTGCTACTCCCTCCGTTCCAAATTGTAAGTCGTTCCAAGAATCTCGGAGAGTCAAACAATCTCAACTTTGACCAAAATTATAAAGAAAAATACGAAGAATTATAACACCAAATAAGTGTACCATGAAAATATATTTGATGAAGAATCTAATAATACTTAGTTGATATTGTAAATATTATTATCTTATTATATAAACTTGGTCAAAGTTGAGAAAGTTTGACTCTCTAAGATTCTTGGAATGACTTACAATTTAGGATGGAGGGAGTATGTGATAATGAAAGCAGCCGTGAAGATTGCCACCAATCCGGTTCAACACTCAAGAACAAAGCATATTGATGTGAGACACTAACTTTATTAGAGATCATCAATCCAAGGGTGGCATTCAAGTTGAGAGTGTGGGCACCGATGATCAACTCGCTGACATTCTCACCAAGACACATGATGAAGCAAGGTTTTACATGTTGAGGAATGAATTGAACATCCTTGATTTCTCTAACTTGAGTTGAGCATGCACCCCCACTATATGACTTGCCTCTACTCTGACAAAGCAAAGGTATCCGTTTGACATGGCATTCATATGCTGCTAGGACTCGTGTAGAGCATGTAGTCATACTTTCTTTCTTCATTAGGCCCATTCATGGAAAACTAAATATTTTTGAGCTCATATGCCACTACTATTGCTTCTATGTCTTGTTTGATGTAGTGGTGACATATGACTAGTTTCTGAGCTTGTGAACCTAGTATTTAGCTAGTATATGAGGATTATGGTATATAATTCAACTTTGTCAAGATAATCCCTAGTGGAGTGAAGAAGCTTGCCAAAGGACAAACTGAGTTATATATTTGTGCAAGTAATCTAGCTAAATGCTTGAAAGATGGAAGATAATGGAAACAATCTACATAATTCACAAGTGGTCTCCTCCATTGATTTCAAATCATATCC
Organism: Eremochloa ophiuroides; assembly: GCA_038502445.1. Lineage (NCBI taxonomy): Eukaryota > Viridiplantae > Streptophyta > Magnoliopsida > Poales > Poaceae > Eremochloa > Eremochloa ophiuroides. The sequence continues at coordinate 47,145,911 of JAHLJS010000006.1, forward strand.
TACCCATGCTACCCTTTTGTGATCTTTGATGACAAAGGGGGAGAGAATGGAACAAAGATATGGAGGTTGAGTGATGAACCATCATTAGGCCGATGATGGGAGAGCTATAGGCTAAGTGAGAGGGGATCACAAACTTTTAAAGTTTGGATCTCACACTTAGGGGGAGCAAGCTCACAAGCATGATTGCAAGCATTTGGTTGTGCATTTTCATATATTTGATGCGTTGCACTTGTATTTAAATTGATTATACATGCTTGCTTGGTGTATGCTAAACTTAATATGTGTGGTGAATTGAAGTACTAGAATGCATAGGAAGTGGTAGCTAGTTCCTGGTCTTTCCAAGTGGTACTAGAACCTTGTTTCTAATATTGATGTCACGAGGTATTCTAGTGTCTTTGGTTGCATGAATTAGTTTCAAGTGAAATCTAGCTATCCATGGTGCTAAGGATGGTTTATACATGCACTCCGATGGTATCGCACTTCAAAGGTCCAATTCTATAAACCATAGCATCAAATTAGTAGTAATATCTCTCCCATACTTCTTATCCAATGCATATGTGCAAAGCTTTTCAAATTCAAACTCTTAGCACATATGTAGGGGGAGTTAATACTACCAAGTTGAATTCATTGCATATCTTTGTAGAGGTGGTCATCAATTACCAAAAAGGGAGAGATTGAAAACCCTAGTTTGGTTTTGGCTAATTGATGACACCTAGTGACTAACCATGTTCCTAATTGCTGTGATTACAAGGATGGTTAGTAGACCCAAGTGAAAAGCTATGACGGCGTCCAAGTGATTGGTGTAAGCCCATCAACATGTTCAATCAGGTGCTCCTCGGCTTGGATTATGGATGAGAGCTCAAGGCAAAGGTATAATCAATAGGGCTCTTTCCATTTTAGTGATCAAGACACTATAGAGAGTGTGATCACATTTAGGATTGATGACCGTACTATTAAGGGGGAAGAAATTCGTTTACAATTTCGGTCATCAAGTGCCTCTAGTTGAAATAGTTGAGCATATGCATTTAGATCTAGAGCACTAACTTAAAACCCGCAGATTTGTTTTGGAAAATGCTAACACACCCTACACATGTTGGTAAATCACTTTGTGGTGTTGGCACATTTGAAAACGCGGTGAAGTTTGAGAGGTAGAAAGGGTTTGGTCTCAAAACGAATTCGGTAAGGCAACCCTTGCAATTTGCTTTGTAAACTGGCTAACACTTGTCCCAAAACGAGTAGAACACTTGGGAGTTAGCACTTAGAAGCAAGGGAGTTGAAGAGAGGCTGAAAATAGCTCTCAGAGGCAGCACCGGACGCTGGAGTCGTCCGGTGGGTGTGCACCGGACGCATCCGGTGTGCATTTGACCTCTCTAGGAACCTTACTGGAATCGCACCGGACACTGAACCCTTAAGTCCAGCGCGTCCGGTGATGTTTTAGGAGCGTCCGGTGTAGAAACGTGTATTCTAACTCGGAGAGTGCACCGGACGCTGGCAGCGTCCGGTGACCTAACAGCGGACGCGTTCAGTACCAGTTTGAGCTCTCTGTATGCTCTCTGGACATGCACCGGACACAGGCGTCGGTGCGTCCGGTGTGACGGCTCCGTGTCCAGTGAGTTGGCGCGCTGTGGGAAGATTCAAACGGCTAGTACAAGTGTCAACGGGCGATACACCAGGGCAACCACCGGACGCGTCCGGTGCAAACTTAACGAGCGTCCGGTGTGCACGCAGAAAACATAAAACTGCTAGTTTTTCACCCTCACTTATAAATAGCCATTCCAATCATTTTGGGAGCTCTCTTGCTCATTTCATTTATTGCTAAGAATCTCTAGAGCCCTCTGAAAGCCCATGTTTGGTTTTGGGTAATTGATGAAACCTAGTTTGCTAACGATTGCTCTAAGTGTTTCATGAGAATTGATTAGCAAATGGCAAGATGGAGCAAAGGACCGGGTCGGTGGAGGCCACAAGTGAAGGGCGATGACGGCGTCCATGAAAATGGTGTAAGCCCATCAATAAAGGAGAAAGCCTTATTGACGGCATCCATGCAAATGGTATAAGTCCATCATCAAAAGGAGTCCACAAGCTTTATCAAGAGATGGTGAAAAAGCTAGGAGCTCAAAGCAAAGGCATAATCCATAGGAGCTCTTTTGCTTTTGGTGATCAAGACTCCATAGAGGAGTGATCACATTTAGGATAGATAGCCGTACTATCAAGAGGGGCGAAATCGTTGATGAAATACGGTTATCAAGTGTCACTAGGTGTTCATGATCATTGCATTGCATATAGATGCTAGTGACACTAACAAACCCTTGGAAAACTCTTTTGAAAAGGCTAACACACGTGCACAAGGTGTAGAACACTTGGTGTTAGCACATGGGAACAAAGGGTGAAAGGTTTGAGTGAAAATCCTAAGAAAATAGAGCGTCGGACCGTAGAGTCACAGAGCGTCGGACCATTAGCCTCGGTCCGACGGCTAACCCTGCGGAGGAGCGTCGGACTTTTTTGCCCGAGCGTCCGACGGTGCAGATCGTGCGAGAGCTGACACGTGGCGAGCTCTGAGAGCGTCGGACTCTCGGCGTTAGTCCGACGGTGAGCATCGGACCAACGTCCGACTGTTTTCAGGGCTTGGGGAGCTCTCTGGAAACGTCGGACCGTGGTTTCGTTTGGTCCGACACGCCGTCTATTTTCAGTCCGACGGTGCAATGGCAGTGGGCGTCGGACCGCGGGTGTTGGTCCGACGTTCGTCCGTCTGACGGTTCGTTTAGCGCGGGATGTTAGCCGTTGTGATCCAACGTTCGACTTCCAACGGCTAATGACACGTGACGCTCATCCGGGGCGTCGGACCGTGCGGTATAGTCCGACGGTGTGGACGTCGGACAGTCCGACGGTACGCAGTGAAATCTAAAACGGCTAGTTCTTTGTGTATGGCTTATAAATACTCACTTGGCTAGTTTGGGGGGCAGCTCTTGGCACTCCTGAATATCATAGCATACTTGTGAGCCTTCCCACTCCACTCTCACTCATCCTACTTGATTGTGATCATCATTTGGTGAGTTTGGAGAGCATCAAGTGCATTGCATTGATAGAGATCATCTAGAGGCACTTGGTAGCGGTGATTCGCAGCGGTTTCTCTCATTACTCTTGGAGTTTGCCGACTCCTAGACGGCTTGGAGCTGCGAGGATCGTTGAGGGGAGTTGGTGATTGTCTCCGCCTCCAATCAAGGTATTGTGAGGGGTTCTTGAGCCTATCCCCGCGGGAGATCGCGAAAGGCATCTTTAGTGGATTGCTCATAGTTTGGTGGATCCCCGTCTTGTGTTGGTTGTGCGGCACCCTTGAGAAGGGTTTGGCGTGTGATGCCAATTAGCGCGTGAACCTCCAAGTGGGTGTATCGCTACAACGAGGACTAGCTTGCCGGCAAGCAAGTGAACCTCGGTAAAAATCTTGTGTCATCTCTCTACCGAGGATTTCTCTTGTATTTGATTGATTGGTTATATTGGACCTCATCTCTTCTCTACACCGGGGGTATTGAAATCACCTTTACTCTTTACATTTGTGTACTTACTCTCTTGTGTAGTTTGTTAGTTAGTTGCTCACTTAGGGTTAGTGTATAGTAGTGACATAGCCTTTGAGTGTGAACTAGTGATCATAGTGTAGTATACTTGTCTAGGTGGCTTGCATAGTGTAGGTTAGAGATAGTGCTTTGCAAAGCTTGCTATTGTTACTAATCGGCTGGTTAAGTGTTGTTTGTAGATTTTTATAGGATATTCACCCCCCTCTAGCCATTTAGGTCCTTTCAAGTGGTGTCAGAGCCAAGGCACCGTTGATTTGAGGCTTAACAACCTACGGTGTAAAAATGGCTCAACTCAACATTCACATCAACAACGCCAAGAAGCCACCCCAATTTGATGGCACAAATTATGCATATTGGAAGAGTAAGATGACCTCACATATCAAGTCAATCAATAGAGAGGTTTGGAAGGTTGTGGAGACCAAAATTGAGATTGCCAGTGCGGCTAACCCCACAACCGCCGAAGAAAGATTGCTTCGACTCAATGACATTGCGGTTTGTGCTATCCATGAGGCTCTAGATGAGAAGGTGTTTGAGCAAGTCAAAAACATTGAGAATGCTCATGAAGCTTGGAAGAAGCTTGAGGAATCATATGAGGGCACCAAAGGTGTGAAGACCGCAAGAGCATACATTCTCAAGGACAAGTTTGCTAGCTTCAAGATGAAGGATGATGAAATCGTACCGGAGATGTTCCATAAATTGCAAGTCATTGTGAATGATCTCAAGGCCGTTGATGAGGAAGTGAAAGATAGTGACTTCGCCATGAACTTCTTGAAGAGCTTGCCCAAGCAGTTTGCCACATTGATCACAGTCTTGGTGAAGACAACATTGAGTGAATTGACTCCAAATCAAGTGCTAGCGGAGGTGATGACCGATGATGCTTATAGAGATGATGATGACAAGGAGGAGTTGATCAATAAGAAGAAGAAAGAAAAAGATGAAGACTCCAAAGATGAGAAGAAGAAGAGTGTGGCATTCAAAGCCACATCATCATCAAAGGACAAGGGCAAAGCAAAAGTTGAATCAAGTGAAGATCCATCAAGCACAAGTGAGAGTGATGAGGAGATGGCCCTTCTAGTGAGAAGATTTGGCAAGTTCATGAAGAAGAAGGGCTACCGGGCAAGAAGGAAGAAGAATGCAAGAAAATTTGATGGGCCAAGAAGATGCTTCAATTGTGGAAGCAAAGATCACTTGGTAGCCGATTGCTCACACTCAAGTGAAGATGATCACAAGGGCAAAAACAAGAACAAGCATGAGAAGAAGGAGAAGAAAGAGAAGAAGGAATCCTCATACAAGAAGAAGAAGAACTATTCTCATGTGGTAACATGGGATAGTGATGCCTTTTCAAGTGATGAAGAGAGTGATGATGACAAGAAGAGCAAGAGGAAGGCACATGCAAGCATTGCCATTCATGACAAGCCTTCCATCTTCGATACTCCTTCATGCTTCATGACCAAGGGCTCTAAGGCATCATCCGACACCGAATCTAGTGATGATGACAGTGATGATGACCTAACAAAAGAAGAATTAATTGAAATGCTTGATGATGCACGTATTCATTTTGATAAACTTAGAAAGGAATGGTAGGGTTTGAGCAAGGATAAACAATCCATTGAGCAAGAACTTGAGAAGCTTAGAGCATCTTATGAGAGTCTAAAGGAAGACCATAAGAAGCTCCAAAAGGCTCACACAAAGCTTGATGAAGCTCATTTCTCTCTAGTTGAGCAAAATGAAGACTTGCAACAACAAGTGCAAAAGAAAGAAACTAAAACTTGCAACATAGGTGTAACATGTGATATATCTTATGAACCTATTATTGTTGCTACTACTAACCCTTCTTGTAGCACCCCCACTACTAACTCACCCACTAGTGACCCTTCACTAGTAGCTGAGAACAAGAACCTAAAGGAGGAGGTTAAAAAGCTCAATCACTCCTTAGCTAAGGCTTATGGTGGTGAGGACCGCTTGCTTATGTGCTTGGGTAGCCAAAGGGCGTCTCTCCACAAAGAGGGATTGGGCTATACCCCCAAGAAAGGCAAAACCGCCTTTGCTCCTCACAAGACTTGTTTTGTGAAGAGAAATGGCTGGTATTGCACAAAATGCTAGCAAGCTGGTCACTTAGAGCAAGATTGCAAAAGCAAGAAATCCAATGCTTATGTATCCTCAATTAAGTTTGATTCTTGATACATTCTCACAAAGGGCTCAAACAGTGTGAAGGCTAAATTTTTTGGTACATCCATGTTGGGTCCAAAGAAGAAGACCATTTGGGTACCAAAGAGTTTAGTCACTAACCTTCAAGGACCCAAGCAAGTTTGGGTACCTAAAAGGAATTGATCTCTTTTTGTAGGTCAATTACAAAGCCGGAGGGAGGCATTGGGTGCTTGATAGTGGATGCACTCAACATATGACGGGTGATTCTAGTATGTTTGGCTCTCTCAACACAAGTGCAAATAGTGGCTATGATGCAATCACATTTGGTGACAACAAGAAAGGGAAAGTGAGAGGACTTGGTAAAATTGCTATCTCAAATGATATGTCCATCTCAAATGTATTGCTAGTTGAAAGCTTGAACTTCAATTTGCTTTCGGTTGCACAACTTTGTGATCTCAGTTTCAAGTGCATATTTGGGGTTGATGATGTTGAAATTGTTAGTGTTGATGGGTCAAATTTGATATTCAAAGGGTTTAGATATGACAACCTATATCTTGTGGATTTCAATGCAAGTGAAGCTCAATTGTCAACTTGTTTGATCACGAAGTCAAGTTTGGGTTGGTTATGGCATAGAAGGCTTGGTCATGTTGGAATGAAACAATTGAACAAACTAGTGAAGCATGATCTAGTTAGAGGCTTGAAAGATGTCACATTTGAGAAAGACAAGCTTTGTAGTTCATGTCAAGCCGGCAAACAAGTTGGAAACACACATCCGAAGAATAGTATGATGAGTACTAGTAAAGCTTTTGAGCTCTTGCGTATGGACTTGTTTGGACCAACCACATATACTAGCATTGGTGGGAGCAAGTATGGATTTGTGATTGTGGATGACTATACTAGATATACATGGGTATTCTTTCTAGTTGACAAGAGTGAAGTGTATGATATATTCAAGTCTTTTGTCAAGAGAAGCCAAAATGAGTTTGAAATAACCATCAAGAAAGTTAGAAGTGACAATGGTAGTGAATTCAAGAACACCAAGATTGATGAATTGTGTGATGAGTATGGCATTGGACATCAATTCTCACCCAAGTATACACCACAATCAAATGGCATTGTTGAAAGGAAGAATAGAACCTTGTTAGATATGGCAAGATCAATGCTAAGTGAATACAATGTTAGTCATTCTTTTTGGGCCGAAGCAATTAACACCGCTCGCTACTACATCAACCGCTTATATTGCCATGGTATGCTTGCAAAGATTCCTTATGAGCTATTGAATGGTAGAAAGCCCAACATTGCATATTTTCGGGTTTTTGGTTGCAAATGCTACATTCTCAAGAAAGGCACAAGATTGAGCAAGTTTGAAAAGAAATGTGATGAAGGTTTCTTACTTGTCTATTCAACCACAAGCAAGGCATATAGAGTTTGGAATTTGGCTAGTGGTACTCTTGAGGAGGTACATGATGTTGAATTTGATGAAACCCAAGGCTCTCAAGATGAAGTTGAAAACCTTAGTGACCTGAGAGGCAATGACTTGGCAAATGCAATGAAAGATATGGATATTGGTGATATTAGACCAAGGCAAGTCAATGATGATGAAGATGATGGTGCAATTCATACTAGTATGCAGGTTGAAAATAAAGCAAGTGCAAGTGACTCACAAGATCAATCTCAAGTGCAAGATCAACAAGCTAGTCCTTCTCAATCCAATGATCAAGTTCCTATTCTCCAACCGGTCTCTATTACAAGGGATCATCCTCTGGATCAAATCATTGGTGGTATTCAAAGTGGAGTTCAAACTAGAGCAAGACTAGCTCAAATTTGTGAGCATTTCTAATTTGTGTCAACCATAGAGCCAACCAAGATTGAGGAAGCATTGAAAGATGTTGATTGGGTCAATGCCATGCATGAAGAGCTCAACAATTTCACAAGAAATCAAGTTTGGGAGCTAGTGGAAAGACCAAAGAAACATAATGTGATAGGAACAAAATGGGTCTTTAGAAACAAGCAAGATCAAGATGGCATAGTAATAAGGAACAAGGCTAGATTGGTTGCACAAGGTTACACTCAAGTAGAAGGTCTTGATTTTGGAGAAACCTATGCACCGGTTGCTAGATTGGAGGCCATTAGAATCTTATTAGCCTATGCTTGTGCCCACAACATCAAGTTATATCAAATGGATGTCAAGAGTGCATTTCTAAATGGGTACATAAATGAGTTGGTTTATGTGGAACAACCTCCCGGATTTGAAGATGTGAAGAAGGTCAACCATGTGTACAAGCTAAGAAATGCATTGTATGGTTTGAAGCAAGCGCCTAGAGCATGGTATGAGAGATTGAGAGATTTCTTGCTCTCTAAAGGGATCAAAATGGGAAAGGTTGATACAACTCTCTTCACTAAGAAGCTTGGCAAAGATTTGTTTGCGTTACAAATATACGTGGATGATATCATCTTTGGATCAACAAATCAAGATTTTTGTGAAGAATTTGGAAATATGATAGCAAGTGAGTTTGAAATGTCCATGATTGGTGAGCTTAGCTACTTCCTTGGTCTTCAAGTTAAGCAAATGAAGATTGGTACATTTGTAAGTCAAGGCAAGTACATAAGGGACATGGTGAAGAAATTTGGATTGGAACATGCAAAGCCCATGAATACTCCTATGGCAACTAATGGGCATTTGGACTTGGATGATAGTGGCAAAATGGTAGATCAAAAACTATACAGATCAATGATTGGAAGTCTCCTTTATGTGACCGCATCTCGACCGGATGTCATGTTTAGTGTGTGCATGTGTGCAAGATTTCAAGCCTCATCAAGAGAAAGTCATTTGAAAGCCGCAAAGAGAATATTGAAGTATTTGAAGGGCACACAAGATGTTGGGTTGTGGTATCCTAAGGGGTCCAACTTTGAGTTTATTGGATATTCGGACTCCGACTATGCCGGTTGCAAGGTGGATAGAAAGAGCACTAGTGGAACTTGTCAATTGCTTGGAAGGTCACTTGTATCATGGTCTTCAAAGAAGCAAAATAGTGTTGCTCTCTCAACGGCCGAAGCGGAGTACATTAGTGCCGAAAGTTGTTGTGCACAATTGCTTTGGATGAAGGCAACCTTGAGTGATTTTGGATTGAAATACAAGAAAGTGCCTTTGCTATGTGACAATGAGAGTGCTATCAAGCTAACAAACAATCCCGTGCAGCATTCAAGAACAAAGCACATTGACATAAGGCATCACTTCATTAGAGATCACCAAATCAAAGGGGACATTGCAATTGGAAGTGTTGGCACTGAAGATCAATTAGCGGATATCTTTACCAAGCCACTTGATGAGTCAAGATTTTGCAAGTTGAGAAATGAGCTAAACATACTAGACTACTCCAACATGAAGTGAAAAGCATTCCACATTATATGACATGCCTCTTCTTCGATTAAAGCAAGGTAAAATTGGTTGACATGGCATTCATACTTTGATAAGGATTTGTCTAGTTCATGTAGACATGAAATGCATCTTATAGGCTCATTCATGAAAAAATCAAATGCTTTCATGTATATATGGTACCACTTTTGTTCTTTATGCTTGTATGATCAAGTGGTAGCATATGACATATTGATGGGCTTGCAAACCTAGTGTTGAATCTAGAACATGAGCTCATGATGTGTAACTTAACATGGTCAAGATAACCCTATTAGTGAGGTGTGAAGAAGCTTGTCCTTGGCTCAAACTTAGTTACATATTCTAGGCAAGTGATCTAGATTGAACCAATGTGAACATGAACTAAACCCTATTTATTGACTTGATACTCCGATAATTTGCATCATTTTTGGTGATTGTTGACAAAGGGGGAGAAGAAAGTCACAAAGATAAGAAAGGAAAGGGGTCAATTAAAAATTTGAAAGCACACAAGTAGGGGGAGCAAGCTCATGAATAAGTTGTTGCATTTGTGTATGCATTAACATATGAATTGTTGCATTGTCAAAACTTCAATTCCTATACTTGTTTGAATTGGTGAAATGCTTAGAAATAGGATTTGAATGGTGATTTGACAAACTAGCATGCATAGGACTTACATGTCATACAAAGTACCTCTTTTACTTAAATGTTGATCTCACGAGGTATTTTGAGTTTGTGATGCATGACTAGTAAACAATGGTGCTAAGGATGGTATATTTCCGCAACCCCGATGGTATGACGCTTCAAAGGTCCATTCTATATACCTTAGCATCATTTGATAGTAGTAGCTCACCCAAACTTTCAAATTCATGTATATGTGAAAAATTGAACCAAACATAAGGAATCACATATGTAGGGGGAGCTAATACTACCAAAGTGCAAACTTGGTTTTCATTTCATATCTTTGTGAAGGTTGTCATCAATTACCAAAAAGGGGGAGATTGAAAGCCCATGTTTGGTTTTGGGTAATTGATGAAACCTAGTTTGCTAATGATTGCTCTAAGTGTTTCATGAGAATTGATTAGCAAATGGCAAGATGGAGCAAAGGACCGGGTCGGTGGAGGCCACAAGCGAAGGGCGATGACGGCGTCCATGAAAATGGTGTAAGCCCATCAATAAAGGAGAAAGCCTTATTGACGGCATCCATGCAAATGGTATAAATCCATCATCAAAAGGAGTCCACAAGCTTCATCAAGAGATGGTGAAAAAGCTAGGAGCTCAAAGCAAAGGTATAATCCATAGGAGCTCTTTTGCTTTTGGTGATCAAGACTCCATAGAGGAGTGATCACATTTAGGATAGATAGCCGTACTATCAAGAGGGGCGAAATTGTTGATGAAATACGGTTATCAAGTGTCACTAGGTGTTCATGATCATTGCATTGCATATAGATGCTAGTGACACTAACAAACCCTTGGAAAACTCTTTTGAAAAGGCTAACACACGTGCACAAGATGTAGAACACTTGGTGTTAGCACATAGGAACAAAGGGTGAAAGGTTTGAGTGAAAATCCTAAGAAAATAGTGCGTCGGACCGTAGAGTCACAGAGCGTCGGACCATTAGCCTCGGTCCGATGGCTAACCCTGCGGAGGAGCGTCGGACGCTCAGTTTCGGAGCGTCGGACTTTTTTGCCCGAGCGTCCGACGGTGCAGATCGTGCGAGAGCTGACACGTGGCAAGCTCTGAGAGCGTCGGACTCTCGGCGTTAGTCTGACGGTGAGCGTCGGACCAACGTCCGACGATTTTCAGGGCTCGGGGAGCTCTCTGGAAACGTCGGACCGTGGTTTCGTTTGGTCCGACGCGCCGTGTATTTTCAGTCCAACGGTGCAATGGCAGTGGGCGTCGGACCGCGGGTGTTGGTCCGATGTTCGTCCGTCCGACGGTTCGTTTAGCGCGGGAAGTTAGCCGTTGTGATCCAACGTTCAACTTCAAACGGCTAATGACACGTGGCGTTCATCCGGGGCGTCGGACCGTGTGGTATAGTCCGACGGTGTGGACGTCGGACAGTCCGACGGTATGCTGTGAAATCTAAAACGGCTAGTTCTTTGTGTATGGCTTATAAATAGTCACTTGGCTGGTTTGGGGAGCAGCTCTTGGCACTCCTGAACATCATAGCATACTTGTGATCCTTCCCACTCCACTCTCACTCATCCTACTTGATTGTGATCATCATTTGGTGAGTTTGGAGAGCATCAAGTGCATTGCATTGATAGAGATCATCTAGAGGCACTTGGTAGCGGTGATTCGCAGCGGTTTCTCTCATTACTCTTGGAGTTTGCCGACTCCTAGATGGCTTGGAGCTGTGAGGATCGTTGAGGGGAGTTGGTGATTGTCTCCGCCTCCGATCAAGGTATTGTGAAGGGTTCTTGAGCCTATCCCCGCGGGAGATCACGAAAGGCATCTTTAGTGGATTGCTCGTAGCTTGGTGGATCCCCGTCTTGTGTTGGTTGTGCGGCACCCTTGAGAAGGGTTTGGCGTGTGATGCCAATTAGCGCGTGAACCTCCAAGCAGGTGTATCGCTACAACGTGGACTAGCTTGCCGGCAAGCAAGTGAACCTCGGTAAAAATCTTGTGTCATCTCTCTACCGAGGATTTCTCTTGTATTTGATTGATTGGTTATATTGGACCTCATCTCTTCTCTACACCGGGGGTATTGAAATCACCTTTACTCTTTACATTTGTGTACTTACTCTCTTGTGTAGTTTGTTAGTTAGTTGCTCACTTAGGAGTAGTGTATAGTACTGACATAGCCTTTGAGTGTGAACTAGTGATCATAGTGTAGTATACTTGTCTAGGTGGCTTGCATAGTGTAGGTTAGAGCTAGTGCTTTGCAAAGCTTGCTATTGTTATTAATCGGCTTGTTAAGTGTTGTTTGTAGATTTTTATAGGCTATTCACCCCCCTCTAGCCATTTAGGACCTTTCACCCTCCCAAGCTTCTCCCACTCACTCTTGTGCTTGATTCTCATCCATAGTGAGTTTGGGAGTGATCCAAATGCATTGTTCATCCTAGATCATCTTTAGGCACTTGTTGATCGTTGTTGCTGTGGATTTCTTCTATTCTCTTGGTGATTGCCGTCACCTAGACGGTCTTGGAGCAGCGGTGGAGTTGGCGGAGTTGGAGATTGTCTCCGGCCACTCCAGGTGACTTGTGAGGGGTTTGCATCTTCCACGGCGGAGAGCCACAAGGTAGCCTAATACATTGCTCATGTCATTGAATTACCTTGCTCGTGGTAGGTTCTTGTGGTGCTCATTTGTTGAGCTTGACATTGGTTGTCAATTAGCCACCGAACCACCGAGTAGTGGTCGACACAACGAGGACGTAGCCTGCTGGCAAGCATGCGAACCTCGGAGATAAATCTTTGTCTTCATTGTGTTGATCTTTGGAGTTCTTGTGACCATTACCTTCGAGTGTATTGGTATTCCTTCTATTGGGTGATTGGCTGTCTTCACTACTCGGCGGTATAACATCCTACACTTCTCTCCTTACTTTGTGTATCTACTTGTCTAGTGGTAGTGTTAGTAGTTGGCTCACCTAGGAGTAAAGTAGCTTCCACCTAGGCTAGCTTGTGTGTGCTTCTAGAGACTTAATTAGAATGGTTAGGAAGGCTTGCATTTTAAGTAGGCTAGTGTCGGGTACCAAAGTTAGGGGTACCCAACTTCGATGCAAAAACGCTCATTCCCAACATGGCCTGGCCCAAGTAAGGCCAGTGGAAACCCACGAAGGCCGCGTCTACAGAGGCCCACGACATCATTCCACTAATGACAGCCTCCTCGGGAGAGCTCGGGAGAGAGGCGTCCTCGGCGCCCAAATCTCCGATTCGCCCGAGCCTCCTCGGGAGAGCTCGGGAGAGCGGCATCCTCGGCGCCCAAATCTCCGATTCGCCCGAGCCTCCTCGGGAGAGCTCGGGAGAGCGGCATCCTCGGCGCCCAAATCTCCGATTCGCCCGAGCCTCCTCGGGAGAGCTCGGGAGAGCTCGGGAGAGCGGCATCCTCGGCGCCCAAATCTCCGATTCGCCCGAGCCTCCTCGGGAGAGCTCGGGAGAGCGGCATCCTCGGCGCCCAAAGCTCCGTTTCGCCCGAGCCTCCTCGGGAGAGCTCGGGAGAGCGGCATCCACGGCGCCCAAATCTCCGATTCGCCCGAGCCTCCTCGGGAGAGCTCGGGAGAGCGGCATCCTCGGCGCCCAAACCTCCAATTCGCCCGAGCCTCCTCGGGAGAGCTCGGGAGAGCGGCATCCTCGGCGCCCAAATCTCCGATTCTCCCGAGCCTCCTCGGGAGAGCTCGGGAGACTCCGATTCGCCCGAGCGTCCTCGGGAGAGCTCGGGAGAGCGGCATCCTCGGCTCCCAAACCTCCGATTAGCCCGAGCCTCCTCGGGAGAGCTCGGGAGAGCGGCACCCTCGCGCCCCAAATCTCCGATTCGCCCGAGCTTCCTTATCCCCCTCAAGCGCAATCTCGCAAAGGCATCCATGGCACAGGTGATGTCAGCGGAGCAATCTTGGACCACAAGAGATCTCTCTGACCACTTTACAAGCACTGTCCCGTCAGGCGAGACTCTCGACGCGACTGTGCTTCGCACGCCCCTGACGGCCATACCACCTGTCAGGATTTCCCTGGCAGCGGATTTGATAGGCCCACTACGGCGGTCCTCCACGGTATGGTCTACGGTGCGCCGCCCCATTTTCCACCGGGATCTATCAACTTGGACTATGACAGTCCAAGCGCCTGACGACGGGCTACGCAAGAACGGGAAAGGCACCTACTGCGCTGTCCACTCGAAAGGACGAGCACGCCTCCCATCCGGGCCCGCTAAACCCTCGGGAGATGCTGTTGGTAGGTGTGACCCTATGGCACGTCGTAAGCAGACGACTGCTGCCGCCTTGGAACTCACCAAGGTCGTGCGAACCACGACAGCCATATCCTGGAGACCCAGAGAGCTGACGACATGACGTAGCCAGACGACTGTTCCCACCTTGGAACTCACCAAGATCGTGCGAACCAAGACAGCCATACCCCGGAGACGCGGAGAAAAGGCAGTAGCTAGTCAAACGGGGAACAGCAACTCCTCACTGTAAAATACGTAGCCGCCCTTGCCTCTCCCTTGCGACTATAAAAGGGAGAGCAGAGGCCAGCTTTAGGAGGACGGAGAAGTTCTAAGTTCTCACCCACACAAACATACCCATAGCAAACGACTTGTAAACACTTAGACACACACAAGAGACCTGGGAGCGCTTTCCTCTCTTGCCTAGCTTGTAACCCCCTACTACAAGCACCCCGGTGCAAGGCAACACAACTCTCCTCTCCACTGGACGTAGGGCTTGCTTGGCCTGAACCAGTATAATCCCTGTGTTTCCCCTTGCACACCATCCGTAGCCTCAACCGCAAAACACATATTTACTAGCCGGTGTTAGCCCCGCCAAAACTAGCAGCGACAGTTGGCGCGCCAGGTAGGGGCCTTTTGCGCGTTGACGTAGGTTTCGGATGGTAGCCAGCTCCACCACGCTTCCCGCTGGCGCGGTACTCCGGTTCGGGAATCTCGAGTTCGTGGCCACTGGCCAAGGGCTCGAGATGAACCTGCGCCCGACCGGGCCCCGCGTCGCTGTCATCCCGACTCCGGCCCCGCAGACGGCCGGAGAAAGGACCCCTGCCACGCTTCCACCTGCCTCGAAGGACGGGGGAAACGTTGCACACCGCTCTCGGCGGATCAGGAGGAGGAGGCGCAGTGGCGCCAACTAGCCTCCCGCCGCGGGAGATGCGACTCACCAAGCAACCCCAACGGGGGTAGCCAATACTGCGCCGGCCGCGGTCCCGGAATCTCCGGCACCAGCGGTCACGCATCCGCTTACCGCCCGAAGGACGGGCGAGGGCGGAAACGCGACGCCAGCCGATTTCTCCCTCCGCTCTCACCGGCAGAGGGGAACGGCGCCGTCGTCCTTCTTTGGGCTCCAGACCGCCATGGACGCCCACGTTCATGCAGTTCATGCATTATTGCATGAACTGTCGGACACTCCGGTCTAGCGCC
The DNA here is from genome assembly GCA_038502445.1 of Eremochloa ophiuroides. Taxonomy (NCBI): domain Eukaryota; kingdom Viridiplantae; phylum Streptophyta; class Magnoliopsida; order Poales; family Poaceae; genus Eremochloa; species Eremochloa ophiuroides. The sequence continues at coordinate 47,161,096 of JAHLJS010000006.1, forward strand.
TCGAGCGCCAGGACAGCCTCGTGGGAGACCACGTGGTATCCTCACCGCCATCCCCTGGGGAAGTGCCAGGACACATGGCGGTGGGGAAACAGACACCACCGCCAACCTCACCCCTCGACAACACTCGGAGGGGGGAATCGTTATGACCAGAACTCGTCTCGTCGCAGCTACAGCGACGATGATGACGAATTCTGGGCAAATATGGACAACGCCGCCCACACCAACGACTCGGGGGAGAACGCACCGAGCGTCATCTCCAGCTCACACAGGTCCTACATCGACCCCTCTCGGGAGTGCTACAACTTGATGCACCCTGATGAGGGGCGAGTGGAGGATGTCCACTCGGGGGGCGACGACGACATACCCCCTCCGTCGCAACCTCAGCACGAACAAGTCACGCCCCCTCCAGCGGCCCCGAAGCCCGCGCGGTCAGCCCCGCCGCTGGATCAGGGGGCAGGTACCTCTCGCTCCGCACCTCAAACCCAAGCTAGAACAGCTCCGGGAGCTTGAGGCACGGATGGACAAGGACCGCTTGCGCCTCACCTAGCTGTGAGCTACGCTGGAGCTTGGCGAGCGGCAAACCGATGGAGGAGCAGCTCGGCGTCGAGCCCAAGATGTCCAGGCCCAAATCATTGCTGACGACGGGGCCGAGACACCGGGGGTCGCCCCCCGGGCAAGCCGAAAGCTCGCGGAAGCAGCCATGCTACTCCGGAGCGTACCTGAGCCCTCCTCCGAGGAGGCACGACAGCTCAGGAATCAGCTCAAAGACCTCCTGGAGGATGCCGTCGTCCTCCAGGCGGAAAGTTCAGCGTCGCGACACTGTGGCGCCGAAAGTCACCAGCATGGTGACATAGCACGTCACGAGCGCGAAGCCTCGGTTCGACCCGAGACTCCAAGGGCTCCACCAGTCCACCAACGGCTTGGCAAGGGCATCGACGTCCGAGCCATTCTACAAGCCCGCAGTCGGCGAAAGACTGACGGAGCCGCGCGTGGCTACAACGTCCGTCGGGGCGGGCGCTATGACTCGGATGAGGATTGTGAACCCTCACCCGAGCCCTCAGGACCACGCGTCTTCAGCGAGGCCATCCAAAGGGCCAAGTTCCCGTCCCGATTCCGACAACCAGCCAACATAGTCAAGTACTCGGGGGAAACTAACCCCGAACTCTGGTTAGCGGACTACCGTCTTGCGTGCCAACTTGGTGGCGCACAGGATGACCTCATCATTATCCGCAACCTCCCCCTGTTCCTCGCCGACTCCACAAGAGCTTGGCTGGAACACCTTCCCCCACGAAAGATCTTTGACTGGAGCGATCTGGTCAAGATATTTGTAGGAAACTTTCAGGGCACGTACGTACGCCCTGGTAACTCCTGGGACCTCCGCAGCTGCAAGCAGAAACCGGGCGAGTCCCTCCGGGACTACATCCGGCGCTTCTCCAAACAGTACAACGAGCTGCCCCAGGTCGCCGACTCCGACGTCGTCGGAGCGTTTGCCGCAGGAACCTCCTGCAAAGAAGAAGAAGGGGAAGGGAAAGGCCCCACTCCGCGATGACTCCCTCGTGGCGGCCACCGAACCCAAGAGGGAACGACCCCCTCGAGGCCGCTTCGACGACATGCTCAGCAAGCCGTGCCCTTACCACCAGGGTCCAGTACATCACACACTCGCACAGTGTGTGATGCTCAAGAAGCACTACAGCCGCGCGTCCGAGGTCGAGCCTTCAGCGTAGGCGATCTGGTGCCACGGCTCAGGCAGGACAACAAAAGGCGCCACAAGCCTACTCCGCCGTGGGAAGGACCGTTCATCGTCGCCGAGGTGCAACGCCCCGGCACATACAAGCTCGCGAACGAGAACGGCGAGGTCTACAGCAACGCTTGGAACATCGAACAGCTACGTCGTTTCTATCCTTAAGATTCCAAGCATTATACTATTTTGAAAATCTTGAAATCGATGAAAAGACCTGACTTCTACTCTTTTTAACATGATTTTTAGACTTTCAATCCGAGCCTACACTCGGAAGTGAAATGACCCTTTATTTCACCGCGCATTAAATCGAGGCCCGACCTAACCTACGGAAAGGCCGACCCTCCCTCGGGGGCTAGGACGGGGGGAACCCCCAGACTATCCCGAGATTCAACAATTTTGGAAACGCAAAAATTTCAAAACTTGTCGAATTCGTTTCTCCCTAAAACACGCTTCTTTCGGAAATCAAGCATGAACTTATAGAATTCGAAGAATGAGGGAAGCCCCAGAAGACAGAGCCGGTCGAGTCGGAGACCGCTTATGCCTCAGGGCCACAGCATCTTCCCTCGCCACTCCGTGTTCGAAGGCTAACCCACACTCGGAAGAAAAACCTATAAGATCTACGCTCGGCCAAGGGAAGAAGCTCGGGAGGAAACACCTAAGCTTTTTTTTCTAAGGAGTCTTTCTGCCAAAGCTCCTAGGACATCGGCTGCGTCTATGCCGCTAAAGCTACGACACCCGAAAAGCGTCCCCCGAGGCTCGATGGCCCGGGCAAAGGATCGGAAAGAAAAAACGCCTAAGGAAAAAAGCACGAAACAAAGCGAAACAAACATTCAGCAAATATTTACATAAATGTTAAACGAAGGGCCATATTGTTTGTTTCCTTTCAAACCACTCCCGAAAGGTTACTTTTTACAAGGGCACTATGGCCCGCTTCTTCTTCATGGCAGGTTCAGAGGAGGGAGCTCGACCTCGGCTTGGAAGAGACCCGCCATCACCGCGCACGCAAACCGCCTCGACTGAGCCGAACCGTCGCGTCCGTCAGGCTTCGCGCCTCAAAAGGTTACTTTTTACAAGGGCACTATGGCCCGCTTCTTCTTCACGGCAGGTTCAGAGGAGGGAGCTCGACCTCGGCTTGGAAGAGACCCGCCATCACCGCGCACGCAAACCGCCTCGACTAAGCCGAACCGTCGCGTCCGTCAGGCTTCGCGCCTCAAAAGGTTACTTTTTACAAGGGCACTATGGCCCGCTTCTTCTTCACGGCAGGTTCAGAGGAGGGAGCTCGACCTCGGCTTGGAAGAGACCCGCCATCACCGCGCACGCAAACCGCCTCGACTGAGCCGAGCCGTCGCGTCCGTCAGGCTTCGCGCCTCAAAAGGTGAGCCGAATCATTACAACCGCGCGCCTCGATTCCACCTACATTTTCTCAATGAAGAAACCCCAGGCTCGGGCGCCCGTTACGTTCCCAGGGGATCGAAGACTGGCCCTCCGAGGCTCGAACAGTCGCCCCAGGGAAATCGAGTTAGGGACAGCTAGTGGATGGGTCACGAAAACGGCCAGTATCCCGACGCCCGGAACGTCACAAGGGACATCCCATGCTGTGTCCAAGTCCCAGTAGTGAGTCGGTTACGTGGAATCCCTCCGTGGGAGGCATCATGCCCTCAGGACCTGTCGAAGGGACCCGACATCCACTAACTAACCCTCGGGAAATAATTGGAGTGTGCTCAGGCCACTAGCCGACCCTTAACGAATAGGGCACGGACCTCCACTTGGACCAACCCGTTTGTAGCTCACCGGAAATGCCGACTCGTGCCCCAGCGGGGAAGTCGAGCAGGACCAAACCTTCCTCTTCCCGAAAAAAGAGCGTGAAGGTCGAATTAAAAAAGACAGGGAAGAACCCGATCGATCTCCGATACGAAAACAGAGGCTCGGAAACTTGCGCTGCACCTTGGAAAGACCACCGAACGATCTCCTAACAAGGTGGGAGGCTCGGGGGCTCCGCTTCCAAGGAAACAACCCACTTAAATAAATCAAAAAACACCCGAGGACTAACGAACACGATTCTAAGCCTTTGAAGGGATATATCATCCCTCCAAAGCCTCGGGGGCTACACCCGACGGGTGCGCTCGCGCGCACCCCCCGGAAAAAACAACCCACACTTTACCTTTTTTGACAGGAAGAACCAGCGTGAACCTGTGGAGGAGTGCCTTCACTCCGCCACAGGCTCGGGGGCTACTGTCGGGTACCAAAGTTAGGGGTACCCAACTTCGATGCAAAAACGCTCATTCCCAACATGGCCTGGCCCAAGTAAGGCCAGTGGAAGCCCACGAAGGCCGCGTCTACAGAGGCCCACGACATCATTCCACAAATGACAGCCTCCTCGGGAGAGCTCGGGAGAGCGGCGTCCTCGGCGCCCAAATCTCCGATTCGCCCGAGCCTCCTCGGGAGAGCTCGGGAGAGCGGCATCCTAGGCGCCCAAATCTCCGATTCGCCCGAGCCTCCTCGGGAGAGCTCGGGAGAGCGGCATCCTCGGCGCCCAAACCTCCGATTCGCCCGAGCCTCCTCGGGAGAGCTCGGGAGAGCGGCATCCTCGGCGCCCAAATCTCCGATTCGCCCGAGCCTCCTTGGGAGAGCTCGGGAGAGCTCGGGAGAGCGGCATCCTCGGCGCCCAAATCTCCGATTCGCCCGAGCCTCCTCGGGAGAGCTCGGGAGAGCGGCATCCTCGGCGCCCAAAGCTCCGTTTCGCCCGAGCCTCCTCGGGAGAGCTCGGGAGAGCGGCATCCACGGCGCTCAAATCTCCGATTCGCCCGAGCCTCCTCGGGAGAGCTCGGGAGAGCGGCATCCTCGGCGCCCAAACCTCCGATTCGCCCGAGCCTCCTCGGGAGAGCTCGAGAGAGCGGCATCCTCGGCGCCCAAATCTCCGATTCGCCCGAGCCTCCTCGGGAGAGCTCGGGAGACTCCGATTCGCCCGAGCCTCCTCGGGAGAGCTCGGGAGAGCGGCATCCTCAGCTCCTAAACCTCCGATTCGCCCGAGCCTCCTCGGGAGAGCGGCACCCTCGCGCCCCAAATCTCTGATTCGCCCGAGCTTCCCTATCCCCCTCAAGCGCAATCTCGCAAAGGCATCCAAGGCACAGGTGATGTCAGCGGAGCAATCTTGGACCACAAGAGATCTCTCTGACCACTTTACAAGCACTGTCCCGTCAGGAGAGACTCTCAACGCGACTGTGCTTCGCACGCCCCTGACGGCCATACCACCTGTCAGGATTTCCCTGGCAGCGGATTTGACAGGCGCACTACGGCGGTCCTCCACGGTATGGTCTACGGTGCGCCGCCCCGTTTTCCGCCGGAATCTATCAACTTGGACTATGACAGTCCAAGCGCCTGACGACGGGCTACGCAAGAACGGGAAAGGCGCCTACTGCGCTGTCCACTCGAAAGCACGAGCACGCCTCCCATCCGGGCCCGCTAAACCCTCGGGAGATGCTGTTGGTAGGTGTGACCCTATGGCACGTCGTAAGCAGACGACTGCTGCCGCCTTGGAACTCACCAAGGTCGTGCGAACCACGACGGCCATATCCTGGAGACCCAGAGAACTGACGACATGACGTAGCCAGACGACTGTTCCCACCTTGAAACTCACCAAGATCGTGCGAACCAAGACAGCCATACCCCGGAGACGCGGAGAAAAGGCAGTAGCCAGTCAAACGGGGAACAGCAACTCCTCACTGTAAAATACGTAGCCGCCCTTGCCTCTCCCTTGCGACTATAAAAGGGAGAGCAGAGGCCAGCTTTAGGAGGACGGAGAAGTTCTAAGTTCTCACCCACACAAACGTACCCATAGCAAATGACTTGTAAACACTTAGACACACACAAGAGACCTGAGAGCGCTTCCCTCTCTCGCCTAGCTTGTAACCCCCTACTACAAGCACCCCGGTGCAAGGCAACACGACTCTCCTCTCCACTGGACGTAGGGCTTGCTTGGCCTCAACCAGTATAATCCCTGTGTTCCCCCTTGCACACCATCCGTAGCCTCAACCGCAAAACACATATTTACTAGCCGGTGTTAGCCCCGCCAAAACTAGCACCGACAGCTAGCGCATAATTCACTTCGCCATTTGTTTTGCTAACCGCTTGATCAAGTGTTGTTTGTAGAATTTTAATTAGGCTATTCACCCCCTCTAGCCTCTTTGGACCTTTCAGCGAGGTTGGATGGTGGTGAACGATTGCTTTTCCATGTTTTAGTGGTAGAGATAAATATTGTCTTTAAAAAATGTAGTACTCTTGTAGTATTGTCAGTAACTTCTTTCAAATGAGCTCATTTGTGCGTGGATGGCAGCTCAGGACCAGCCTCATGAAAATCTTATGGGTGTGTTTGGTTTGTTTTCTAGATAAGTCTGGCTCTGGGTAGGCTTGGCCTGTTTCCACGGATCCAATCTGTAGTTGTTTGGCTGTCTACCTCGTCTAAGCCTGGCTAGACACATGTTTGTTTGGTTGGCTGGCTTGCTTTGCATAAAATCACCTCTTCTTTGAGCTAGTGAAATCAACCCCTTTGAGGTATTTTCTCGAATAAGTGGTAGGCATGCTCATTCACTCACCTCTGTCGCCCACCTCACTCATCTGCTCGGCCGTCGAGGAGCTCATGTTCATCTCCGACGAGGAGCTCATGGGCTCTGCTGATGTAAATCTCCGGCAAGTAGCTTGTGCGATCCGTGGGGGTGACGGAGGAGCAGGAGGAGGCTCGCCAGATCCGCAGGATGGAGGAGGTAGAGGAGGAGGACTCGCCGGATCCTCAGGATGGAGGAGGAGCAAGGCTCACGCGGTGTGGTGGTGGAGGAGGCTTGCAGGGCTCTGGATCTGTGAGATGGAGGAGGAGGAGCAGGGCTCACCATGGAGGAATAGCATGCTCGCCGGCTGATGGGATGAAGGAGGAGGGCACTAGTACACATGAGCTCTATAGTGGCGCCATGTATTTTTTTTACTGGCGGTTTCGCTTCACGTCCGCCACTAGAAATCAGCGCCATTTTTATAGGCGGGTCAGTTAAGGAACCACCACTAGAAATTGATTTAGTGGCGGTTCCTTAAGTGACCCGCCAGTAAAAATGGGTTATTTTTACTGTTGGGTCACTTAAGGAACCGCGACTAAAAATCGATTTCTAGTGGCGGTTCCTTAAGTGACTCGCCTCTAGAAATAATCTCAATTTTAATTTTTTTGAGTTTTGCAAATGACCTCGTATGAAAAAACTATCCAAATAAAAGTTATAGATCTTGAAAAGTTATGAAACTTTGTAGTTGAAAATTTTTTTATTTGAAATTATCTTGTTGATGTAAATTACGCTCAAAGTTTGAAATTTAAAATTTAGCTTTTTGATAAAAGCCTCGGATGGAGAAACACTCTACATGAAAGTTGTAGATCTCGAAAAGTTACTCAACTTTGTAGTTGACAACTTTTTCATTTGAATTTATTTAGTGCCTCAAACAATCAATTTACTCTCGGTTTGTTATAATATGTGGGGAGCCGAAATGGGATATAGTCACAAGTGAGAGTGTGGTGCAGTGGTAGCGAGGGGTACGCGCGAGAGAGAGGTCGCGGGTTCGAATCCCACCGGCCGCGTAGCGCGCGAATTTTGCGCGAAAAATGCCGCGACTTGCGACTTTAATTTTTTTGTCGGGCGGGCGCTGGCCGGTGGGTCCCTTCACAGATTTAATTTTTTTGTTTTGCTATTTTTAAAACACAATTTTTGGAAAATTATTTTTACTGACGGTTTCTTAAGTGAACCGCCAGTACAAATCGATTTGTACTGGCGGTTCACAAGCAACCAACAGTAAAAATCGCTGATTTCTACTGGCCTCTATCCACTGGCGGTTGTCAAAAACACCTGTAAAAATATGTCTACAACCGCCAGTGCAGAGCTTCTTTGTACTAGTGGGGGATGTAGGTTCGCCAGCGCAAACGAGGCGAGGCAGCGGCCAGGGGCGATGCAAACCCTCGGCCATGGCTCGCACCCATGGACTCCTGTCCTACTAGAGGACCCAGGCCAGACGAGAAGGAAGGGGCAACGTCGGGGCGGGAGGTTAGGATCTCACTAGGGATGAAAGGAGGAAGGCGGTTTCAGGGTAGGAGAGGAGCTCGCCCGGGACTAGAGGTGAGACGAGCGACTTCGAGCGCTAAGCTAAACCTTGCTCCACGAAAACGCAGGGGTCGAGCATCTTCAGCAATGCACCCAGGCTTACCCTTTTTTGCTTCCACAAGCCTGTCTTGGAGGCTACCTAGGTAACCAAACAAGTTAAAGCTGCATTATGGAAGCTTGACTAAGCCCTGAGCTAGACAACCAAACACATCCTATATTCCCTAGGGAACACATCCTATATTCCCTAGGGAGGTTCTATCATGTGGAAATGCTCTTTAAGATAACTTTGGTTTAGATGGTCATGACCAAGAAACCACCGGCTTTGCTTTGATAGGCTCGAGAATACCAAACTTATCAATTTATCTGATAAACTATTTGGAGATCACGTAGCCCATGCTGAATTAATCATATCCTGAGCTGGAGCAATGAAACACCATTTTGTACCAGAAGAGCCCATGTATGAACAAGGGTTATTTTTATTTTTGTACTTAGCTACTCTAGATTAGGGAGTAGGGCGAGGTGGAGAAGTACTAGATACTTATTCTCTCACTTTGTATCCGACGTACTTCACTCAATTTCCCCATAGTCCTAGGCTTCGGTAGCCTTTGTCACGTGCTTCTAGGACCGAAGCTCGATCGAAGCTCACGGGAAAGTGTGGATTATATTTGGGTTATTTTCTAAATGTCGTCATGAAAAAAATGAGATCCTACTAGGGTGATTGTTCTTGTTTGGACTTTATCCGATGGTAGGCAAATTCTAGTGTTTGGTAGCGAGTCTGCTACAGCGGAAAAAAAAACTCTACTCACTTTTAAGAATGCATTTTGTGGCACTAGCTGCATGTTTGGATGTAGCCCTAGACTAAAATACCGGTAGGAGTGCGAAGGGTCGTGTTTGACTTGCATGAGCCTTAGAGTAAATAAAATAATTAGCTTATAGACAAGCCATCAACATTGTTACTAAGAAGAGATGAGATGAGAGAGAGAGAGAGAGGAGAATTCAGCTCTCAATAAAGCAACAAGCTGGGCATAGAAGTATGGGCATATGTGAACTTAAATAAAAGTATATAGTAGGAGGAATAGAAAGAGAATGTAAGATATAATAATAATAATAATAATAATAATAATAATAATAATAATAATAATAATAATAATAATAATAATAATAAATGCTTTTATAGACAAATAGGAGATAACAATGGTATAATTTGGTTCTTGCAACTTAAATTATAGCCAAGCAATGGTTCTATTATTAGCCTTGCTCTTAAGAACCTCACTTAAGCCACTTTTCCCTTTCTCCATGACTCTCTTCCTATTCCCCTAAGAGCATCTCCAACAGTTTAGGCAATTTTCGTTTTCTAAATCTTATCGTTTGCTAACTCCTAAAATAATATGAGGAGGAAAAAATGATCTCATCTTCAATAGTTTGATAAATTTAATTTCTCAAAATGTAAAACTGTCAGTCGAGACCTAATTTCAGTCAACAGCGAGAGGGACATTCCACTGTTGAGCACTGAGTGCTCTCGATCTCCGGTGACGAGTGACCCCTGCCGGCCATCAAGTGAAGTACTGTACATATGGGACGGTGGTGGCTAGAGCTGAGCTGGACAACGCTTTGTTTCATATTTCATCATTGTTTATTTGATGAGCTAGAGCTGGATGCTCTGTTCTACTCTGCTCCTCTGTCAGACCCAGGCCTCACTGTCAGAGAGCGAGAGCAAAGTGCACGGGGGAGGCGGCAGCGGATGCCAAGCGTGGAACCGCGCGCAAATATGCGCGCTGGAGGGGTGGATTTGCCAAGTTGGGAAAGATCGGGAGGATCGGGAGTTAGATGCCAAAGTGTTCGAAAGAGTTTTTTTATCAGTTTGCTAAAAAATTATGGATAGCAAAGGTTTTTGCTAAATTGTTGGAGATGCTCTAAGCTCTCTCTATATCGTTTGCGCTCGTCCATAGAGAAAGGTAAAAAAATCACCGTCAGATTGATGAGGGCGCTGGATGAGGGCATATTTTGCGCATCTGATTCTGATGGCCAGTTAGCTTCCTTTAGCTGAAAGTTTCAGGCAACAGTTGCTTCTTTTCCCTCTCAATTGATTTTTTGGAATTTTTTTCTGCATTCTACCCATGATTTCCCTTTGTTTACACGATTTGAGGTAAGCATGGCAGCGGATCGGTGTTCGGACGGATATGCGCGGGTTTCGGTTCCAATAGGGTTCAGGTCAAAATTTTTGCGCACGATTTTCGGGTTCGGGTACCGGAAACTATCGAGTTTCGGTTTTCACCCGTGGATACCTAATGGATATCCGAAATATATCATTTTGAATAAAACTTATGTATTTTTATTAATAAATTATTTATGTAAGCTATTCAATTCGTTCTAAGTTGAGTCATGAAATTGTGTGTTGTTCATTGTTATCTTTAATTTGAGGTCCTGACCTTTGGATTTCATTTTTGTTTGTAAATGGATCACCATTCTGGTGGCCGCACCTTCAGTTTTTTTGATTGAGGTTTCTGTTTTCTTTTTTCTCCGTAGCTTGCCTTCTACCGACTGCATACAATTTCTTTCCTTTTTTTATTAATTATTAAAACAACCGCTAGTATTGAATCGCAAAATAAAAAAAAAAAACTGCTAGTATTATCGGCTTGTCTTCATCTTGTTTAATGAATGAAGATCGTATGCTTTTTACTTGCAGATAAGAAACATTACAGCCGCCATCTTATTTACCAAGATTCTCTTCTTTTTGATTGATCTAATTTGATATGGGGCAGATAGTCACTCATCACCATTGTACTTCATATTGATTTATTTTATAAAATATTTGCAATATTTTGTTGCTGCTATAATATTTTTTTGGAAGTGTTTTTTTCCACCACACGGAAACACAGGCAGTTTGTCAACCAAACGCTGCCCCCATCCCATCCATCCTCCACGACTGCCACCAAACGAGGACATGAAAAACAGGCTTTGATGTGGCAATCTATCAGTTAGCAAGTCACAGACAACTGAAATGCCTAGCCAACTCATCCATATCGACCCAGGTATGATTTTTTCGAGCTTTCTGAAATTAACATAATCTTATTTATTATGGTAACGTCAAGATGTACCTAGTATCTAAATGCACTAATAAATACACAACCCAACTTGACACAAGTAGGCAGCAGCAGCCCATTCGGCCTCGATAGGCCCCCAGGCCAACCATAGAAGGAGGCGACCCGCCACGACCTCTACCTTCTGAGCCAAGCCACAACCACTCTTGACCTCTCACCCGTCTCAAAACTTGGGATAGGATGGGAGTAGGACGAACGCCACCATGTGCCCCTGCCACAGTAGGGACAGGCGTGCTGGGCACGCTAGGTAGAAAGAACACCTTGGAGAGGATGCCACCATATTATGCCTCAATGTGGACAAGAAGTTACTGTTGGGCAATGACAACAAGTATGGAGCCATGCTGCCTCGGCTTAGCTCGATGGGACAAATCTACGACTCCACCCACTCCAGAATGGGTCGCACGACTTTGACCCCGACTCCATCAATAACCGGAGATCTCGACCTCGCCGCCCCGTGGCCCTCCACACCATGACTAGGGGAGAGCTACCTGCTCCCTTGGCTCGACGTTGCCGCCTGAAGAGCCGAAGAGATGACAAAGCCACACTGGTAAGGATGGTTAGAAAATCACCACTGTGCCTACAGTGCCACCACTACCGGCAATGTGATATCACGCCATGCCTTGCAGTAGCATGGGGAGCAAGCCCTCAACCACTTCAACGACGGTCATGCCTGAACATACGACAACGCCAAGAAAAGATGATAAGGAGCCAATAACTAATCCTCAATTCAATCTAAGCAGTGGGGTGCAAGACAGAGTTACATAGGCCATACTTTGAATCAAATGAGAAGCGATAAATTCATCTAGCAGTGGGGTACAAAGCGGAATTGCACAGGATGTACATGATGAAAACAAGCGTGATGGTACTTACAAGCAAACTTGGGTGTCCACCGGATGATTCAGCCTTGTTTATGATGAACTCGTCAGATCTACTCCACTCCTACTCCTAAGAAAAAAGTGGCTATGAAGCCGATTTGTTTATTGATTGATATCGTGTCCTGTTACAATGCTTTGGGCTTATATTTATACCTGGTGACTGAGAAAGAAATCCTAACCAAATACAAACCCTAACAAAATAATGAAATAATAACAAAACTACTAATTCTAAGGTAACTCAGAGCCAAGCCTTTTCTTTCCTACGGGCCCTCACCGTGATCGTTTCCTCCATAACTGATGCGGGAGCGCATCTTGCTGATGTAATCAAGTATCTGATCCAATCTATTGATCAATCTGGATTCTGTGGCACACATTGTTGATGTCAGCAAACATCCGATCCAATTTCCCCGATCGACTTTCTTTCTTTCGTGACGGCCATCCGTGCTTTGTCCAAATTCCGGTGTAAACACATGGCCCAATTTTGGGATAAAATTGATTTTATTCCTAAATTAGACTTTGAATCTCGAACGACTTTCTCAACGTCTTCGAGTAGAACTCAAGATAGCACCTTCATATATTCATCGCAACAGTGCACCAGTTTCCCCACTCGCAATCGCCTTCCTGTGTAGCCGCCGCACACCAAATCGAAACTCTAATCATAGCTTCCCGCTCAGAATCATCACATCCAACCATTTCAGCACCATCATCAAGGACTATGGCGACCCAAAATGAAGTTCTAGAGGTATGCACTCCTATCCTTCGCTTTTCCCCCTTTTCTGATTTCCGCTCAATCTTTCTCTCCTCTCAATTCACAGGGGATGAAGAACGGGATCTTGATTAAATTGGCCATCGTCTCCTAAACTTACTATCTAGGTCCAATGGGCGACGCCGATTCAAAAGATTTTATCATTAAAGAGACCAACCAAATCCCATTCAATTCTTCTCTGGTCGACTCATCTTCTTGGACTAAGGCTACCTTTAGGAACTAGCCTAACATGCCTACTGGATGGAGGGACTGGTACCGTAGGATCTCAGCCAAGAAAAGTATAGACTGGGAAATGTATAATCTGAATCAATGCCTCAATCTTTCCTTGTCTCAAATGAAGAAGAACGAGCCCATACTAACCGCAGCATGTTGTTTTTGTCCAATTCCATGAATGCATTTGTGTTTGGTCACGGCCCGATGTCGATTACCTTGGGTGACATACACATGCTCACTGGCCTTTAAATCACAGGATCTGGCCAATTCTGGGACCTCTGTTGACGGTAATTATTGTATAATTTTACTCGTCAACCAAACATGAAATAAGGGTATAAAGGCAAACAACGCCATAGAATAGAGTTTTAACTGACAAAATTCTACAGTTTTGGTGAATCAATGTTTTGCAGGGTGTTAATCCGAAAAGAACCAAAGAAGACCCACATGTCGGACTAATACATCGAATTCCGCCATGAAAGTGGATCAAGAACATTCTAGAGAACACCAGAGACTCGCCTGCAGAAGCGGGTCCCACTTGGCAGCCAGAGGAGGTCGGGCGACCTCCTTGCCAGGTCGGCCGACCTGTCAGAGTGCCGGTTCCGCGTCTCCTTCGACGTGGACTCTCCACCTTCTTTGAGGATTAGTCTCCACCCTACATTGAAGTCGGTTTGATACAAGGGCTATGATTATCCCACCGGCCTATATATACGGCCCCAGACCCTAGGGTTTCATATCAATCAAGTTATATCTAGTTCATAGTCCAGAAACTAGAGCCAGAAACCCTAGATCATTATACCTTCACCATCTAGAGCATAGCTACATAGATTTAGAAGTAGAAGGAGAAAACTTCTACTTGAATTCCAGATCTTGTCTGGAGCGAGGCTACTCGGAGCCATTGTATGCTCTCTCTTGTATCTAATACCTCTCTTGAGTGCCTTAAATAAAGTTGATTGATATTGTTTTACTATTGATTATGTTCTTAATTATGCTATTCATTCCTCATATATATTGTATACTTTGCATAGTTAGGATGCATTCATATTCATACATAGGTTTGTATAGCACTCATTCATTGACGTCATGGATGGGTGACCAACAACATGTAAGCATGGTGCTTAGATGTGATTTTTCTGCAAATGCATCCTATATTCTGGATTCTGTGGTAGATCATAGATGTGACACTCCCGTTGAAGTCTTTTGTAGTCCACACCTCGAATATTGGGAGATATGGAAGTTATTATTACTATAGACAGCTGGCTATGATGTTGATCTTCCTTAGTAATATTCTCGTAAGTATGAGTATAAAGTATCTTTGCCATGATTGCTAGTATAATTGCACCAATCTAATATGTTTTTGGTAGTATAGTTAGAATGACTTAGGAATATCCTTATGCTTCTGCCTAATCCATGCTAGTGCCTAAATAGGAAGGGCTCTAAGCGATTACATTATTATCTATTGATTGATCATTATGCTTATAATACATATTATTATTATTGTGACATAATGCCACACCCCAAAATTTCTATTTTGGGGATATGAATAGAAATCACTAAACTAAAATGAATTATTTAATAAGTTCCTAAAATTAACTCAGCTTTTGATTTTTTTGTGTCGACTTTGTAAATAAAAATAGCTTTTAAAAAATTCTTAAATAATAATAATTAGTGTTGTTGCACTCATGCTGCTTGCATAAATTTTTATTGTACGGAAAATCATTATTTAAAATTTTTATAGGCTTCGAACGATTTTACTCTAATTATAAAATAAATAAAGTAATCAAAACCTTATATTTTCCCTCAGAAAATATGCCCAGGTATTCTAAAATTGCTATTTTATTTAACAATATATATCATATTTGACTTTCCAAATTGATTGGTAGATAAAATAAAAAGCAAAAAAAGAAACCGAACCCAGCCCATCTCCTCCCTGGACCAGCCCAACCCCCTTCCCCTCACGCGGCCCACAGCCGAGGCCCAGCGCGCGAGCTCCTCCCACTCTCCCTACTAGGCCGACCCAAAGAGGCCACTAGACCCGTTGCCCACCATCCCCTCTTCCCCTCACAGCGGCGCCGACAGGTGGGGCCCACCTGTCGGTCTCGCCCCTAACCTCTGATCCCCTCCCTTTTCTTCTCGCTGTCGCGCGATGCGCGCGCGGCGGACTCCGCCGCCACCGCGTGCCCACCTCCCTGCGTATTTCGCCACTGTACTGGACCGCGTCCGCGCCTCCACGTGGCCACGCGACCGCGCCAATGCAACGCCACAGGCAGGCCGTGCCACGGGTGACCCAGAACGGCCTCCCGAGCTCGCCGCGGGCATCGTCGCCACCGGTTTCGCTATCCGCGCTTGTGCGCGCACCCGGAGCTCCTTGGGCCGCCCTTCTCGTGCTTGGATCGATCCGAACCACTTCCCCACATCCCCACGACCCAAAACCCCCTCCTTCCCTCTCTTCCCTTCGTTTCAATCTGCAAAAGCGACGTCCGCCATTCGCGGCATGGCCAAGCTCCCGACCTAGCCCTCTGCCATCTCGCTCCCTCTATAAATATCGCACAGAGACCTGCACAAACTCGCCGCCTCCGCCTAGATGCTCTCGGTGCCCTGCGTCCATACTTGTAAATTCCATTCCGGTACCGGCCGGAATGGCCGGAATGCCCCGTTCCGGTGCCCAAACTGGCATAGAAGGGCTGCAATCCCGTACCGGGTCAAATACCGGTCAATACCGGTCAATACCGGCCATTCCGGTCAATTCCGGCCGAAACGCCTGTTCCACCCATTCCGGTACCGGACTAAAACCAAGTGACGAAACACTTTTTCCATGTGTGAGCTATGGAGTTTAGAAAAAATATGTGAGTTTAGAAAAAATGTCAGTGTGATGAAGCGTAACTATGCCATAAGTATATATTTATATGATTATTTATGTATATGTATATTCATATATTTTTAATATAATAAAGTCCGGAATGGTACACCGGTATCGGTCGGTACCGGAATGTTCCATTCCAAGAGTAAAAACGGAACGGCCTCCGGAATGGAATTTACAAGTATGCCTGCGTCCCCTCCCAGAACCCGAACCAAAGCTCGTTGCCGCCATTCAAGGGCGGGGGTCGAGCTCATCGATCTCCCTCTCCACGCCACCAATCGCCTCCCTGTTTTCTCCATCGGCACTGCAGTAACACCACAAGCTCACTCATCCACTTCCCTTCGCCGATTCGTGCCTGCATTGGCGTTCACCAAAGTGCCGCCGCCGGCTGACCGCTCCACCTCGTGGACCATCGCCTTCTTCTTTTTCCTACCACCGAAACCTTCACCGCCGAGTCCGCGCTGCTATCCTCCGCGCCCTCCGCCGCTCGCCGTAGACCGATGATCACGGGAACGGTGATTCCGGCTAACGCCGGTGAGCACCAGGTGGAGCTCCCCTGTGCAGAAGACCGGAGGAAGAAGACCCCCTCTACACCGCCCGATCCAGGATGGACGGTCTGGATCGACTAGCTGACCAAGTTAATAGGGTCAAAGGAGTCCGCCCAGTCAGCACCATTCAGCCAATCATCATCCACCACGTTAGCAGTCAGCTTCCACGAGCAAATCGGATTCTGCCTCGTCACAGTCAATAGCCACATAGGCAAGGTGATGACCAGTCAGCCATTCTTTTTCACCTAAGCCCCTACAGTTTCATTTAATCAATCCGCCGAACTACCTCTGGTCAATATAATTTTAAGTCAGTCCTGTTTTCTTCTATTTAGGTCCTGCACTTTTGAATAATATAATCTGCAGTCCCTGTTTCAGTTCAAAATCAGATATTATTTATTTTAATTCGAAAATATAGTTACAGTAATCACAGAATTGCCATCAAACCCTATTTTGAGCATAATTTCTCTATTTTAACTCCGTTTTGAACCATTCAACTTGCGTTAGGTTCATAATTTAATAATCTATCTTTTTGTACAACTGTACAGTATGTTTTCCATCATCTAAAATTTGTAATCTATTTAATTTATTATTCTATCAAAGGGAAAAACCTTTTTAATTCATAACTTCACCGTTTTAAACCCGATTCGAACCATTCAAGTCGTGTTGGAATCGTATTGACGAGTACTATGCGTTAGAAATATTTTCATACTACTTTTATACTGTTTGGTGTAATGTTCTTATTATGTTTTGTTTGGGCCATGTTTGTTGATTGCCGACAGAAGGATCCGAGTGCACAGATTTCCAGGATCCAGTGTTCGATACTCTCGACACTACTCAGTTCGAAGGCAAGTGTCCTTGCTTATCTTGCACCTACATTTATTTTACTTTTGAGTTAGAGTAGTTAGATCCTTAGTTGCATGCAGAGTCTAAATTGAATCCCATGTTTGGGTTTACTAGAATTTGATTATTATCATCCTTGAAACCCCGGGTTGGGACATGGTAGAAGTCATGCTTAACTTTGCAGTCTTGGGTTGGGAAGAGTATAATTTAATACTGAATAATGATCTGTATAACATGTGGAACTGGTAATTGTTTTTAGAAACATGGTGATTAGACAAATCCAGCAGGATGGACCGTTTTGGCGGAGGTTTTTGTTTGTGCCGTGTAACGGCTGATGATGATGGTGGATTGGATTTGTGCTAGTTATCCTGCCTGGATCTCTAGGACCCGGTTCTCGGAGCGAGTAACCCGACTTTATAGCGCAACCATGAGGTCGGAGCGAGTAACCCGGCTTTATAGCGCAACCATGAGGTCTGGAGCGGGGTTGGACATGGCTAATTAATTAGTTTTCTCTAAGTTTTGGCTTTACATGGGGAATGTTTTGTGGCTCAAGAGGGGCCTTCTGCAGTGGGTCATTACGCCTGTCCGCGGTGAAACCTTAGAGGTACGTGTAAAACAGGCTTAGAGGGCTTTGTAACGGCCTTGTAGTGTGACCCCGCCGTTCTCCTAGGCAGTGGTTGTGGGGATATAGACCCCCGGTACCACAAGACAAGACATGGGCCGCACCATCAAAGCTGGCCCGACCTAGAAGATAAAGACGTGCGGCGCAAGACTACACCGCACGGTTATTGTACCAACTTGGATAGTTTACTTGTAACCTTGTCCCTTCAGACTATATAAAGAGGGGTAGGGATAGTTCCCCTCAATTCAAGGCAACTCAACTCATAATAATACAAGACAGCAACACACAGGAATTATGCCTCGCGGCGGCCTGAACCTGTATAAATCTCGTGTCTCACGCTTACTGCGCAACGCTTGTTCGTCTCAGGCGCACCCTCACCGTCTCATCTACTACCTTGGGCATACCCCTCGGTAGACTATTGCCGGTATTCCGTCAACAGTTGGCGCGCCAGGTAGGGGGTGTGCTTCCTGATCCATGGCGAGTAAGATGGAAATTTCTTTCATCGTCGATCGATCACATCCGGCAGCGGCGAACCAGATGCAAATTTTCTTCAACAACATCATTCGTGGCGACCTCGTCGCGAACCTGCTGCTTGCGGCGGCATCAGCACTCGTCGGCAAGATGAATCCACGAATCTGCATCTTTCCCAGCAAGACGGCGTCACTCCATCACGAGACAGAACAAACAACCGATGATCCCAGGATCAATTACGTCAAGCTGTGACCGTGGTGATCGCATCGGTCCCTGATCGGAATCTATTGGAGACAGATCGATCGGATCTACTAGTCCAACCTGCAGCAAGCTCAAGTCAAGACTTAACGGATCTAAGACAAACTCTACTCAAGTCAGAACTCAAGTCAAATTTGCTAAGAGCCGCACATCAAAGATCCAAGATCCGATCCGATCTACTACAACCGCTAGCAGATGGCGGTGTATTAATGAACGACCTGCACCTGTGAATCTGTGATCGACCACGCATCAAGATCAAAGTTGTCGAAGAGCCAGCATGAAGCGCCGGATCGATCCATGGACGTGCCAGCAACTACGTGCACCGACGCGCCCTGCATGAGCACATATACGTAATATCTTGCTTGTGCCTATACGAGCACGTATATTACGCATGCATGCATGCATGTACGGTAGAGACGTTTTCATCCTAGATTCCAATGTCGCCGATCAATGAAGCTAAGTTAATTTATTTATCTTAATTAAAATATTTTATTTATATCTATCTTCGGATTTCTCCACTAATCTACACCATATTTGTTGACAGAAAATCAATCGTGCCTTTCATCGTCAAACGCTCTACGGCAGCCTCGACAACAATATCATCGCCAAGATTAATTATCTCCAAGATTTTTCGCCAACATAAGCCCCGACCAGAATCGGGCACCTACTTCGGATATCAACGCCAAGATTATCTCCAAGATTATTCGTCACCGACGCGTAAGCCCCGCATTTACTCGGGCAGCACAATTTCGCCAATGCGTAAGCCCCGCAACTGTTCGGGCAGCACGTCTTCGCCAATGCGTAAGCCCCGCACCTGCTCGGGCAGCTCATCTTCGCCAATGGGTAAGCCCCCGCACCTGCTCGGGCAGCACGACTTCGCCAATGCGTAACCCCCGCACCCGCCGGGCAGCATTTGGCTCGACGCCGCGTAAGCCCTACACATGATAGGCCGCCAACTACGCCTTTTCACCGATTGCCCCGATATATCGGGTAGCCTTCGCCCACGATAAGCGTAACCCCCGCCTGGCGCGGGCAACTTCGCCACCACGTAAGCCCTGGGGACGCCTGGGCCGTTAAGTCTTCGCTAACACGTAAGCCCCGAGGACGCTTGGGCAGGTTAGCAGTGTCTCCAAAAGCCCCGGCAAAAGCACGGGCACCACGCAGGGCGTGGAGGACTCCTCGCTGACTTCTCAATAAGTCCCCGACCTC
Source organism: Eremochloa ophiuroides (assembly GCA_038502445.1). Taxonomy (NCBI): domain Eukaryota; kingdom Viridiplantae; phylum Streptophyta; class Magnoliopsida; order Poales; family Poaceae; genus Eremochloa; species Eremochloa ophiuroides. Next base: position 47,180,722 of record JAHLJS010000006.1, read on the forward strand.
GCTCGGACATCTCGCTGCTCTCCATGACTCGTCAACCTCCAGAAGGTCTCCAAGTCGTCGTCACTCTCCAAGACACGCCTCCGCCATATTCTCTAGTCAAGCTTTATGCTCGGGGACTTCGTCGAGACATCGGACTCCATAGCATTCTCCAGTCAAGCTCTACACCCGAGCTTTCCATCGACATATCGCCGAGCATTCACTGGATACAGAAGGGTGTGAGATCCGATCTGAATTTTTCAACGCCTGGAAGATCCACGTACGGGTGAGCCATGAGATCAACGACTACTGCCTGCCATCGCCGAGCCATCAGCCTACAGCGTTATGCAAATTCACCGGCTTAAAAAAAATACGAAGACCACGATTTGCATGCACTCGTGCACGTGTAAGGATCGACTCAGTGAGCAAACAAATATATCTACATAGGCAAGTCAAGGCGCTCTGCGGCGGCGGCATGGTGTGGATTTCATCATCGTCTACATGCCGTGTTTGCCGATGCCTAAGGCAGCTCTCTGGAATTTGGGCCTTGTTCTTCAGCAGTCGTCCACGTCATGTCGTCAATGCGTCAAACAACTACCAAAGGCAAAGAAATTAATTACGCTTCTTGTCGTCAACACTCTGCGGTAGTCTCGATAACAGCAAGCTTGGAACCGTTCAGGCCATCACGCGAGCCACGTCAGCCGGCTCCTCGACACGCCGACCACTCTTCGACGTCAATCAAGCTAAGTGATATTTTTAATATTCTTCTTCGTATTCTTCGACCTCCATATATCTTCAGAAATTATCTCCATGGTTCTTCGCCGCCGACCTCTCCAAAGGCCCCAACAAAGCTCGGACACTCGCTGACAATTTCTCCATAAGCCCCGATAAGCTGGTGCACTCTGAAGATTTTCTCCGCCGACGAGATACTAAATATCTCTCCGTTTTCTTCTCTCAAGGGTTGCGTAATGTACCTTGGTAGCCACGCCTTAATCCGTGAAACCTGTCTTCGCCCCGTAAGCCGTCAAACTGAATGGTCATGTTAACAAACCTCTGAACCAGACGCCGGGTCAGGTGCTTAAACATAACAGGCCAACTAACAGGGGAAATTATGTGACCTGACAGGAGCAAGAAACGGGCAATCTTATCATGCATTCTACAATATTCGGATCTGCTTTCTTCGCCAAAAATCTACATCATATTTATTTTGCAGGAACTCTTCGCCGGACACTCATCATCGCTTCTCGCCGTCCTCGCGCTGATCGGACACTGCTTCCGACCAGGCTGGGGACTCGTCGCCGTCGCTCCACACCATCCTCACGCTTCTCGGACATCGTCTCCGACCAGGCTGGGGATTCGTCGCCGTCGCTCCTCGCCGTCCTCGTGCTGCTCGGACATCATCTCCGACCACGCTGGGACTCGTCAGTTGCTGCTCGCTGTCCTCGCGTTGCTCGGACTACGCCGAGGACTTCGTTGTCTTCATTAAGCGTCTCCGAGCACCAAGTTGCTCAGGGGACTTCGTCATCTTCGTCAAGTGTTTCCGAGCAGCAAAATTGCTTCGGGGATTTCGTCGTCTTCGTCAAGTGTTTCCGAGCAGCAAAATTGCTCGGGGATTTCGTCGCTTTCGTCAAGTGTTTCCGAGCAGCAAAGCTGCTCGGGGATTTCGTCGCCTTCGTCAAGTGTTTCCGAGCAGCAAAGCTGCTCAGGAACTTCGTCATCTTCATCAAGCGTCTCCGAGCACCAAGCTGCTCGGGGAACTTCATCATCTTCGTCAAGTGTTTCCGAGCAGCAAAATTGCTCGGGGACTTCGTCGCTTTCGTCAAGTGTTTCCGAGCAGCAAAGCTGCTCGAGGACTTCGTCGCCGTCGTCAAGCATTTCCGAGCACTAAAGCTGCTCGGGGACTTCGCCATCTTCGTCAAGCGTTTTGGAGCACCAAGCTGCTCGGGGATTTCGTCGTCTCGCCAAGCGTTTCCGAGCAGTACAGCTGCTCGAGTATTTCGACGCCTCGTCAAGCGTTTCCGAGCAGTACAGCTGCTCGGGGACTTCGTCACCAAGCTATCAAGTCACTCCATGCTGTTCGGATCAGGGTGCTGATCTTGGGCGGCATATCAGGGGTCTTGATATACGCCTCGCCATGCTCGGGGACTTCGTCGTCGATCGCTTGCTCGGAGGATTTTTTTCACGATCACTTGCTATGCTCGGGGACTTCGCCTACGTCAAGCATTTCTGAGCAGCAAAGCTGCTCGGGGATTTCGTCGTCTTCATCAAGTGTTTTCGAGCACCAAAGCTGTTCGGGGACTTCGTCGACACTTCACATGATCAGAAGAATAAAGATTTTGACCCTGACACCACGTGACTACGTCACCTACTATCAGGCTCGGGGACTAAGTGGATACACTTCACCTAACGGTGAAGGTATTGATTCTGGCGAACCAAAAGTGGATACACTTCACCAAAGAGAAGCTCTTTTCAAATTTTTTCTGAGCTCCTTTCATCCGTCTGGTCAAGAGACTCTGAAGATCTGCATCTCTCGACGAATGCAAGGCGCTCGGGGACTAGCTGTGGGGATATAGACCCCCGGTACCACAAGACAAGACATGGGCCTCACCATCAAAGCTGGCCCGACCCAGAAGATAAAGACGTGCAGCACAAGACTGCACCGCACGGTTATTGTACCAACTTGGATAGTTTACTTGTAACCTTGTCCCTTCAGACTATATATGGAGGGGCAGGGATAGATCCCCTCAATTCAAGGCAACTCAACTCATAATAATACATGATAGCAACACACAGGACGTAGGGTATTACGCCTCGCGGCGGCCTGAACCTGTATAAATCTCGTGTCTCGCGCTTACTGCGCAACGCTTGTTCGTCTCAGGCGCACCCTCACCGTCTCATCTACTACCTTGGGCATACCCCTCGGTAGACTATCGCCGGTATTCCGTCGACAGTGGTTGGCGTAATGGGAACAACACGACTCATGGTGAAAGTGTGCAACCTCTGCAGAGTGTAAAACTAATATATCAGTCATGCTCGCGGTCAAGAGCTGGCTTGGACTTCTTCAGGATTAGTTGGTTACTCTGGTTTTTGGTTGGGTGGTTCCTTTGGGAAAGGAACGGGTGCTTGGATGGACTTCCATGTGTTGGTTGCTTGGATGGATTTCTAGGTGTGGTTTGCTCGGTTGGACTTTCGAGTGTTGGTTACTCTGAGGAGATGAGATTTCACTTAGTTAAATAGGTGCTTAGTTAATTCAGGTGATAGGATTTTATCGCTTTAGGTACTGTGTCAAACCAAGTCAGCCTACCTTCGTTATAAGCCACATGTCATATTTTTCCTACACTTGCGGAGTACATTTCGATGTACTCATCCTTCCTCTTTGTCCCCCTGCTACCCTACCCAGACGTCGGCGTTGACGAGGAGGACTACGTGGAGGACGATGACTTCGATCCCGATGACTTGTACTAGGCTGGTGCAACCCCCGGTCAACGTTCCTGTAGAGATAGCGTCCAAGATTTCTGCTAGAGTTTTTATTTATTAATTGTGTATTTGTCTTTTAGAGCCACGGGTCCTTGTGTAATAAAGTTCGATGTGTATTCAACACTCTTATGATACTATAATGAAGTCGATATATGTATGAAAATTGATCCTGGCATACATATATTGTGCATTCGATTTTATCCTTAAAATCGGGTGTGACACATAAGCTCTGTTTTGAGTAAGAAGATCATTGTTGATGCTCACTAAATGCACATTTTAACCATCAACAATGATAAAATTGAGTAAGGAAATGGCACATAGAAGCTAGGAATTTGGTTTAAATTAACGGAGTTCCACTTCTACTTGAAGAATTTTGGTTGCAGGTGAAAAACATGTGAATATGAAGCAAACCAAGGCACATTTGAGTATTACAAGTGACAAGAGACATGTTGGGGCCAGGTCACAGGGCGCCCCCCCGACTTGGCACCATTTGCACTCTGCCACGTCAGTGGATCCGTGTCACATCCTCCCAAATAGGGTGTGGCACACATTGATTCAACATTAATGGCTCAGAATCACTTCACATGGATCCGGTTGCCCTGTTGGACAGGGCACCCGCCCTGTCAAAGTGGCCTGCCACGACCACAATCCGGAGGAGAGACACCCAAGCACTTGTGGCCATCAATTTGAAGTCGGTTTTCATCCAAGGGAGATCAAATAAAGTGCCAAGGATTCATGGACCCACATGTCATTCTCCAAGGGTCACAAACTGCATCTCCAACTACCGAAACGTGCTCAACCGACCTTGTAACCGTCATTGGGGAAGATCCTTGTCGGGTACCAAAGTTAGGGGTACCCAACTTCGATGCAAAAACGCTCATTCCCAACATGGCCTGGCCCAAGTAAGGCCAGTGGAAGCCCACGAAGGCCACGTCTACAGAGGCCCAAACCTCCGATTCGCCCGAGCCTCCCCGGGAGAGCTCGGGAAAGCGGCATCAACGGCGCCCAAATCTCCGACTCGCCCGAGTCTCCTCGGGAGAGCTCGGGAGAGCGGTCCGATTCGCTCGAGCCTCCACGGGAGAGCTCGGGCGAGCGCCCTCCTCGGCGCCCAAACCTCCAATTCGCCCGAGCCTCCTCGGGAGAGCTCGGGAGAGCGGCACCCACGGCGCCCAAATCTCCGACTCGCCCGAGTCTCCTCGGGAGAGCGGCCCGAGCGCCCGAGCCTCCTCGGGAGAGCTCGGGACAGCGGCACCCACGGCGCCCAAAGCTCCGATTCGCCCGAGCCTCCGCCCGAGTCTCCTCGGGAGAGCTCGGGAGAGCAGCATCCTCGGCGCCCAAACCTCCGATTCGCCCGAGCCTCCTCGGGAGAGCTCGGGAGACCTCGAGCCTCCTCGGGGGAGCTCAGGAGAGCTCGGGAGAGCGGCATCCTCGGCGCCCAAACCTCCGATTCGCCCGAGCCTCCTCGGGAGAGCTCGGGAGAGCAGCATCCTCGGCGCCCAACCTCTGATTCGCCCGAGCCTCCTCGGGAGAGCTCGGGAGAGCGGCATTCTCGGCGCCCCAAATCTCCGATTCGCCCGAGCTTCCCTATCCCCCTCGAGCGCAATCTCGCAAAGGCATCCAAGTTACAGGTGATGTCAGCGGAGCAATCTTGGACCACAAGAGATCTGTCTGACCACTTTACAAGCACTGTCCCGTCAGGCGAGACTCTCGACGCGACTGTGCTTCGCACACCCCTGACGGCCATACCACCTGTCAGGATTTCCCTGGCAGCGGATTTGATAGACCCACTACGGCCGACCTCCACGGTATGGTCTACGGTGCGCCGCCCTGTTTTTCGCCGGGATCTATCAACTTGGACTATGACAGTCCAAGCGCCTGACGACGGGCTAAGCAAGAACGGGAAAGGCGCCTACTGCGCTGTCCACTCGAAAGGACGAGCACGCCTCCCATCCAGGCCCGCTAAACCCTCGGGAGATGCTGTTGGTAGGTGTGACCCTATGGCACGTCGTAAGCAGACGACTGCTGCCGCCTTGGAACTCACCAAGGTCGTGCGAACCACGACGGCCATATCCTGAAGACCCAGAGAGCTGACGACATGACGTAGCCAGATGACTGTTCCCACCTTGGAACTCACCAAGATCGTGCGAACTAAGACAGCCATACCCCGGAGACGCGGAGAAAAGGCAGTAGCCACTTAAACGGGGAACAACAACTCCTCACTGTAAAATACGTAGCCGCCCTTGCCTGTAGCCGCCCTTGCCTCTCCCTTGCAACTATAAAAGGGAGAGCAGAGGCCAGCTTTAGGAGGACGACGGAGAAGTTCTAAGTTCTCACCCACACAAACGTACCCATAGCAAACGACTTGTAAACACTTAGACACACACAAGAGACCTGGGAGTGCTTCCCTCTCTCGCCTAGCTTGTAACCCCCTACTACAAGCACCCCGGTGCAAGGCAACACGACTCTCCTCTCCACTGGACGTAGGGCTTGCTTGGCCTCAACCAGTATAATCCCTGTGTTCCCCCTTGCACACCATCCGTAGCCTCAACCGCAAAACACATATTTACTAGCCGGTGTTAGCCCCGCCAAAACTAGCAGCGACAGTTGGTGCACCAGGTAGGGGCCTTTTGCGCGTTGACGTAGGTTTTGGATGGCAGCCAGCTCCACCACGCTTCCCGCTGGCGCGGTACTCCGGTTCGGGACTCTCGAGTTCGTGGCCACTGGCCAAGGGCTCGAGATGAACCTGCGCCCGACCGGGCCCCGCGTCGCTGTCGTCCCGACTCCGGCCCCGCAGACGGCCGGAGAAAGGACCCCTGCCACGCTTCCGCCCGCCTCGAAGGACGGGGGAAACGTTGCACACCGCTCTCGGCGGATCAGGAGGAGGAGGCGCAGTGGCGCCAACCAGCCTCCCGCCGCGGGAGATGCGACTCACCAGGCAACCCCAACGGGGGTAGCCAATACTGCGCCGGCCGCGGTCCCGAAATCTCCGGCACCAGCGGTCACGCATCCGCCTACCGCCCGAAGGACGGGCGAGGGTGGAAACGCGATGCCAGCCGATTTCTCTCTCCGCCCTCACCGGCAGAGGGGAACGGCGCCGTCGTCCTTCTTTGGGCTCCAGACCGCCATGGACGCCCACGTTCGTGCAGTTCATGCATTATTGCACGAACTGTCAGACACTCCGGTCCAGCGCCTCGAGCGTCGGGACAGCCTCGTGGGAGACCACGTGGCATCCTCACCGCCATCCCCTGGGGAAAGTGCCAGGACACATGGCGGTGGGGAAACAGACACCATCGCCAGCCTCACCCCTCGACAACACTCGGAGGGGGGAATCGTTATGACCAGAACTCGTCTCGTCGCAGCTACAGCGACGATGATGACGAATTCTGGGCAAATGTGGACAACGCCACCCACACCAACGACTCGGGGGAGAACACACCGAGCGTCATCTCCAGCTCACACAGGTCCTACATCGACCCCCCTCGGGAGTTCTACAACTTGATGCACCCTGATGAGGGGCGAGTGGAGGATGTCCGCTCGGGGGGCGACGACGACATACCCCCTCCGTCGCAACCCCAGCACGAACAAGTCACGCCCCCTCCAGCGGCCACGAAGCCCGCGCGGTCAGCCCCGCCGCTGGATTGTCACACCCAATTTTAAGGATAAAATTGAATGCATAACCTTAAGAAGCAAACAGCGGAAAGACACTCTGATCTTCGCGTGTAGACGCCAACTCCACAGGGACACAGCTGACTGGTTGACCACAAGCCTAACACCTCCAACTCTAGCAATCTGATAACCACCTAGGGTGTGGGGGGAATAGCAAGGGTGAGTCCATGTCGAACTCAACAAGTATAGTAATCTCATGATCAATGTAACATAAATAATGTGAAAGCATAAAACAGTAAAAATGATCATGTTAGCAATCAAAAGTCACCATCTTAATTGTAAGGATTCCAAGGCCACTCGTGTCCTTGAGCATGGCTAGTATACCAGTTTAATAAACTCTGCGCAGAGGTGTACACTTTCACTGTGAGCCGTGATTCCCATTTGCTCGGGGTAGCTAGCCCCATAACACTACCAAGGTGAGCGAGCAGGGTTTCACTATGAAGCCTTTCAAAGGTTCGTCTAACACGTTAGGGCCGCGAGGTTTCCTCGGCAAGCAGATGTAGAGCCCCCCTTCCATATGGCACAAGGTCACGCAGGTTATACACATATGGCCAGAGGCCGCACTATACCCGAGTCGTCAAAGCCCCTCTTGCGCCTTTCGGTAACCTCTAACATGCTAGAAAAGGTCCTCATACTGAGCTAAAACCAGAGCCATATAGCCCTCACAGTTGTACTGTCAATCCCAGAGGTTCTCTTACAGACAAATCCTCAAGTTGCTAAAAAGTCATTTTTTTTTCGTTTGTTGCTTAAACATTAATCAAGTCACAAGATCATGATAACAGAAAGAACACCCAAGCTATACTTGCCTTAATTTGCTTTTCACCCCAAAGCGGTTGCTCAGTGAATCTTCAAAAACTCCTGTGGATCACTTCTTCTTCTTGATCACCAACGCATCACTCACCGACTGGACACGATCATAATGCACCACACAATCATCGAGGCAATCATACACGAAGCAAACAAGATCTATATTAGAAATAGTACACCAACAGTGGAAAAACAGATTGAAAAGTGTACAAAAATAATCTACGCGTCGCTACGATTCCAACGATATAAAGATCACGAAAATCGGAATTCAAACGGAGAAGTTATGAAATAAACAAGTTTTACTTTAATAAAATAATAGATTAAATCTAATCTCGAATTTTAAAAGTTGAAAACATGAGTATCAGTAGCATCTTTAGATAGATTACGAAATTATGAATCTAACGAGACTTGAACGGATCAAATCGGAGCTAAAACGAATAAAATATGGCCGAAATAAACTGAGTGGCAAATCTGTAAATATTGAAAACGTCTTTTGAATTAAAACCGAGGAATTACGTTTTCTAAATAGGAAAGCATAATCTGAGAAATACGCCAAAGGACCGTGGGTTAGAACATTAAAAAGCTCAGGAGGTTTTCTGCAAAATTGCCAGCGAAGGGGTATCTCTCCCTGTGAGCCGTTGGATCGGCCGTGGATGGCGCAGGTAGCTCGGGAAAAGAGGGGCGGCTCTGGTCGCTGGAGTCGGGCGGCGCCCGGCCGATTCCTCGCCGGAAGATGGCCGGAGACGGCGTTTTCGGGGCTAGGAAGCTCGGCACACCTCGGGATCTGGTCGGGAAGCAAGAGGAGTTCAAGCCGAACCTATCTATGGTTTCAGTTGCCACAGAGGTAGCTCGGGGAGAATGCGGCGAGCTAGGTGGCGGAACTATGGAGGCTGCGAAGCTCGGCATCATGGCTATAGTGCACAAAACCGAGGGAAAAGGGGTCAGAAAGGTTCCTGACCTTGCTGCGAAGCTTGGAGAACAACCAATTTCGACGGAGAAGTCTTCCCGAGGAGAAATCGACGGCGACGGCGGAGCTCGGGGCGGCGGCGGCTCTGTGACTGCGGCAAGGGCACGATTGGAGGCGGCGGCTTGCTCGGGAACTTGTGGGGAGGAACGGCAGAGCTCGGCCGACTATATAGGGGCGCAAGGGAGGCGTAGGAGATCCGGACTCGTCCGAGGATCCCGGCGGCGGAAAGCTTCGAGCAGCGGCGGCTCTGTTCGCGCGAGGGCAGGAGGAGGCAATGCCGCTAGGGCTGGATGGCGGCAAATAGGGGCCCGCCTGGACTTATATAGTCCTGAGGCGATGGGATAGGGGAGTTGAGTTCGCCTCGGATATAGGAGATCGAATCGAGGGCGGCGAGCGACAAACTCGCTCTGTTCGTTCTCGCGTCGGACTCTCGGCGCGGCGACGAACTCGGCTTCGGCCGTTTTCTTTCTTGCCCGCGTCGGACTCTCGGCGAGCAGCAGAGGGAAACAGGGGAGGGGCTGTCCTGTGGGTCCCACAGGTCGGTAGCACCGGGCGCTGGGGTCAGGCTGGCAGTCACGGCAGAGGGATGCTCCGCGCGCGCGTGCTCGGTCGCAGCGTGGCTCTCTGCTTTGGGCGCCCCGGGGAGAAGAAAAGAAGGAGGAGAAGAGGGACTGCCCTGTGGGGCCCGCCTGTCATCCAAAGATGGAAAGAGGGGGCGCTCAGCTTGCTGCGCCGGCTGGCTGGCTAGATAGCTAGGCCTCGGCCCAAGTTAGCAAGGGAGGGGGCAGGCCGAAAGGAAAAGGAGGACTGGGCCCTCGGGCCAAAATCAGAGAGGGAAGGTTTTCCTATTTCCCTTTTCTATTTTCTAATTTCATTTTCCAAAAGGATTTTCAAATTGGGTTTTGAAATATTTGAAAAATTCAAATAAGCTACGACAGTACAAAGAAGAAATGCTCCAGCATGAATGCATCATACATGTGTATGACCTAGGTTTGATTTTATATTTGAGAAAAAATATTATTTCCCTATATTGGAATGATCAACTAATTGCATAATTAAATAAATTCCCACTATTTAAAAGAATGCAATTTTTCGGGTGTTACATGGATCAAGGGGCAGGAACCTCTCACTCCGCACCTCAAACCCCGGAGCTAGAATAGCTCCGGGAGCTTGAGGCACGGATGGACGAGGACCGCTTGCGCCTCACCCAGCTGCGAGCTACGCTGGAGCTTGGCGAGCGGCAAACCGATGGAGGAGCAGCTCGGCGTCGAGCCCGAGATGTCCAGGCCCGAATCATTGCTGACGACGGGGCTGAGACACCGGGGGCCGCCCCCCGAGCAAGCCGAAATCTCGCGGAAGCAGCCATGCTACTCTGGAGCGTACCTGAGCCCTCCTCCGAGGAGGCACGACAGCTCAGGAATCAGCTCAAAGACCTCCTGGAGGATGCCGCCGTCCTCCAGGCGGAAAGTTCAGCGTCGCGACACCGTGGCGCCGAAAGCCACCAGCATGGTGACATAGCACGTCACGAGCGCGAAGCCTCGGTTCGACCCGAGACTCCAAGGGCTCCGCCAGTCCACCAACGGCTTGGCAAGGGCGTCGACGTCCGAGCCATTCTACATGCCCGCAGTCGGCGAAAGACTGACGGAGCCGCGCGCGGCTACAGCGTCCATCGGGGCGGGCGCTACGACTCGGATGAGGATCGTGAACCCTCACCCGAGCCCTCAGGACCACGCGTCTTCAGCGAGGCCATCCAAAGGGCCAAGTTCCCATCCTGATTCCGACAACCAGCCAACTTAGTCAAGTACTCGGGGGAAACTAACCCCGAACTCTGGTTAGCGGACTACCGTCTTGCGTGCCAACTTGGCGGCGCACAGGATGACCTCATCATCATCCGCAACCTCCCCCTGTTCCTCGCCGGCTCCACAAGAGCTTGGCTGGAACACCTTCCCCCACGAAAGATCTTCGACTGGAGTGATCTGGTCAAGATATTCGTAGGAAACTTCCAGGGCACGTACGTACGCCCTGGTAACTCCTGGGACCTCCGCAGCTGCAAGCAGAAACCGGGCGAGTCCCTCCGGGACTACATCCGGCGCTTCTCCAAACAGTACAACGAGCTGCCCCAGGTCGCCGACTCCGACGTCGTCGGAGCGTTTGCCGCAGGAACCTCCTGCAAAGAGCTTGTTCATGAGCTCGGACGCCGGACACCCACCAGTGTCTCTGAGCTCATGAAGATCGCTACCAGCTTCGTCTCAGGGGATGAGGCGGTAGGAGCCCTCTTCTCTGACCCCAAGGGCAAACGGAAGGAGGAGGCCCCCGAGGGCTCCTCTTCCCGAGGACCGAACAACAAGAAGAAGAAGGGGAAGGGAAAGGCCCCACTCCGCGATGACTCCCTCGTGGCAGCCACCGAACCCAAGAGGGAACGACCCCCTCGAGGCCGCTTCGACGACATGCTCAGCAAGCCGTGCCCTTATCACCAGGGTCCAGTACATCACACACTCGCACAGTGTGTGATGCTCAAGAAGCACTACAGCCGGCAGCCGTTCAAGGACGACGCCGGCAAGAAGCCCGCCAGGGATCAGGAGGACAAGGGCGGGAAGGACGATGAGTTTCCGCCCATCGACAAATGCCTCATGATCTTCGGCGGGCCCGGGACCGCCCCTACGCCGCGGCAGCGAAAGCGCGAGCGCAGGGAGGTCTACTCCGTCGGACCAGCGACACCATGCTTCCTTGACTGGTCCCACGACGCTATCACCTTCAGCCGGGACGACCACCCGAACCACGTCCCATCACCGGGACACTACCCACTTGTTGTCGACCCCGTCGTCGGCAACACGAGGCTCTCCAAAGTCCTCATGGACGGAGGCAGCGGCCTCAACATTCTCTACGCTGAGACGCTCGACTTGATGGGGATCAGTCGCTCGCTTCTTCGGGCCACGACATCCCCATTCCACGGGATAGTGCCCGGAAAGAGCGTGCAACCCCTCGGGCAGATCGATCTGCCCGTCTACTTCGGGACTCCTGACAACTTCAGGAAGGAGCCCCTGACATTCGAAGTGGTAGGCTTCCACGGCACCTACCACGCCATCCTCGGGAGGCCATGTTACGCCAAGTTCATGGCAGTTCCGAACTACGCCTATCTCAAGCTCAAGATGCCAGGGCCAAAAGGGGTGATTACCATCAGCGCCTCTTACCAGCACGCGTACCAGTGCGACGTCGAGTGCTGCGAGTACGCCGGCGCGTTGGTGGAGTCAGAGGCCCTCATGACCGACCTTGACAGGTTAGAAAAAGAGGTCCCCGACCCGAAGAAGGCCACGGGCACCTTTAAGTCCACTGAGGGGGTGAAGGATGTCCTCCTCGACCCGAACTCCCCCAACGGCAGGGCGCTGAAGTCAGCGCCACCCTCGACCCAAAATAGGAGGCAGTGCTCGTCGACTTCCTCCGCAAACACGCCGACATGTTTGCGTGGAGTCCCTCGGATATGCCAGGCATCCCGAGGGAGGTCGCCGAGCAGTCCTTAGACATCCAGGCCGAATCCAAGCTGGTGAAACAACGCCTGCGCCGATTCGACGAGGAGAAGCGCCGGGCCATCGGGGAGGAGGTGCAGAAGCTTTTGGCGGCTGGATTCATCAAGGAGGTCTTCCATCCAGAATAGTTAGCAAATCCTGTTTTGGTTAAAAAGAAAAATGGAAAATGGAGAATGTGTGTCGATTACACTAGTTTAAATAAAGCTTGTCCTAAGTATCCATTTCCATTACCTCGCATTGACCAAATAGTAGATTCTACTGCTGGCTGTGAGCGGCTTTGCTTTCTTGATGCTTATTCCGGTTACCATCAGATCCGAATGAAAGAGTCCGACGAATTAGCGACCTCTTTCATCACTCCTTTCGGCACATATTGTTACGTAACCATGCCATTTGGCCTCAAAAACGCGGGCGCAACTTACCAGCGTTGCATGCTCTAAGTTTTTGGGGACCTCATCGGGCGAACTGTTGAGGCTTATGTAGACGATATAGTGATAAAATCCAGGAAGGCGAGTGACTTAGTAGCCGACCTAGAAAAGGCATTCGACTGCCTTAAAAAGAAAAACATAAAGCTAAACCCCGAGAAGTGCGTTTTCGGGGTCCCACGGGGCATGCTCCTCGGGTTCATTGTTTCCGAGCGTGGCATCGAAGCCAACCCAGAAAAGATATCGGCCATCACACAGATGGGTCCGATCCGAAACCTCAAGGGCGTGCAGAAGCTCATGGGGTGTCTCGCGGCCTTGAGTCGATTCATCTCAAGGCTCGGCGAAAAGGGCCTTCCCTTGTATCGGTTGCTTAAGAAAAACGAGCGCTTTACCTGGACCACCGAGGCCCAGGAAGCCCTCGAAAGGCTTAAGACTCTACTTTCAAAAGCGCCGGTTCTTGTGCCTCCTACGAAGGAGGATAATTTCTTACTATATGTCGCGGCTACCAACCAGGTGGTGAGTGCAGCGATCGTCGTAGAGCGGCAAGAAGAAGGACATGCCTTACTGGTACAGCGACCGGTCTACTTCATCAGTGAAGTCTTGTCCGAGACCAAGACACGGTACCCTCAGATCCAGAAGCTAGTATACGCGATCGTCCTTGCCCGACGCAAGTTGCGGCACTACTTCGAATCCCACCCCGTGACCGTGGTGTCATCCTTCCCCCTCGGGGAGGTGATCCAAAATCAGGAAACGACGGGGAGGATCGCCAAGTGGGCCATCGAGCTCATGGGTGACGGCATCACCTACGCGCCATGCAAAGCCATCAAGTCCCAGGTACTTGCGGATTTCGTGGCAGAGTGGACCGAGACACAGCTACCGCCACTCCCGACCCAAGAGGAATATTGGGTCATGAACTTCGACGGGTCGATGATGAAGACTGGTGCTGGCGCAGGCATCGTCTTCATCTCACCCCTCGGGGTCCGGCTCAAGTACCTACTACGGCTACACTTCACGGCTTCCAACAATGTGGCCGAATACGAGGCTCTGGTCAACGGTCTCCACATCGCCATCGAGCTCGGGATCCGACGCCTCGAGGTCCAAGGCGACTCCCAGCTCATCGTGGATTAGGTCATGAAGGAGTCGACGTGCCAGAACCCCAGAATGGCCGCCTACTGCACGCTGGTGCGGTTGCTCGAGGAAAAATTCGACGGCCTCAAGCTCAACCACATTGCGCGTCGGTACAACGAGGAGGCCGATGAGTTGGCAAAAATTGCATCCGAAAGGGCCACGGTCCTGACGAGCGTATTCGCCAATGACCTCCACAAGCCCTCGGTCAATGCCGATCCCTCGGGGGCTGCCGACCCTTCCGGCAAAGGGGAGTCACCCGAGATCATGGGTAAGGACGGCGACGAAGCCGAGGCAATGGAGATTGAAGCCGAGATGGACGACGACGAACCAGACTGGCGCGAGCCGCTGGTCAGCTGGCTAGTCCGAGGCATTTTGCCCCCGGACAAGACCAGAGCACGACGACTGGCTCGCAAAGCCAAGTCTTTCGCTATGATCGATGGTAGCCTCTACCGGCGGAGTCCCTCTGGCGTGCTTCAGCGCTGTATTCCTTTCAGTCAGGGCAAATGCCTGCTCGAAGAGATACACGCCGGAGCCTGCGGTCACCACGCAGCACCGAGAACCTTGGTCGGTAACGCCTTTCGACAAGGCTTCTACTGGCCAACCGCCGTGGCCGATGCTACTGAGGTGGTACGCTCCTGCGAAGGGTGCCAGTACCATGCTCGGCAGACTCACTTGCCGGCTCAAGCCCTCCAGACGATCCCGCTCACTTGGCCGTTCGCTGTTTGGGGACTAGACCTTGTCGGGCCCCTCCGGAAGGCGCCCGGGGGCTTCACCCACTTGCTTGTCGCCATCGACAAGTTCTCCAAGTGGATGGAGGCTCGGCCGATCGCTCAAATCAGCTCGGCTCAAGCAGTGTTGTTCTTCACCGACATCGTCCAATGGTTTGGCATCCCGAACTCCATTATCACGGACAACGGCACGCAGTTCACCGGAAAGAAATTTCTGGCTTTCTACGATGAGTACCACATACGAGTGGACTGGGCAGCCGTCGCCCACCCGAGGACGAACGGCCAGGTAGAACGCGCCAATGGCATGGTTCTCCGAGGCCTTAAGCCAAGGATATTCAACCGATTGAATAAATTCGGCAAAAGGTGGCTGACGGAGCTTCCGGCAGTGATATGGAGTCTAAGGACTATGCCAAGTCGAGCCACGGGCTTCACGCCCTTCTTCATGGTATACGGTGCAGAGGCCGTCCTCCCTACGGACCTGGAGTACGGTGCCCCGAGGGTCGGAGCCTACGATGAACTAGGCAATCAAACGTCTCGGGAAGACGCGCTGGACCAAGCCGACGAAGCTCGGGACGTGGCCCTGCTGCACTCGGCCAAATACCTGCAATCCCTACGCAAGTACCATGCTCGGCGCGTCCGAGCTCGAGCCTTCAGCGTAGGCGATCTGGTGCTACGGCTTAGGCAGGACAACAAAGGGCGCCACAAGCTCACTCCGCCATGGGAAGGACCGTTCTTCGTCGCCGAGGTGCAACGCCCCGGCACATACAAGCTCGCGAACGAGAACGGCGAGGTCTACAGCAACGCTTGGAACATCGAACAGCTACGTCGCTTCTATCCTTAAGATTCCAAGCATTGTACTATTTTGAAAATCTTGAAATCGATGAAAAGACCCGACTTCTGCTCTTTTTAACATGATTTTAGACTTTCAATCCGAGCCTACACTCGGAAGTGAAATGACCCTTTATTTCACCGCGCATTAAAAGCGATACAATTCGAAGAATGAGGGAAGCCCCAGAAGACAGAGCCGGTCGAGTCGGAGACCGCTTATGCCTCAGGGCCACAGCATCTTCCCTCGCCACTCCGTGTTCGAAGGCTAACCCGCACTGGAAGAAAACCTATAAGATCTACGCTCGGCCAAGGGAAGAAGCTCGGGAGGACACACGTTCAGAGGAGGAAGCTCGACCTCGGCTTGGAAGAGACCCGCCATCACCGCGCAAGCAAACCGCCTCGACTGAGCCGAACCGTCGCGTCCGTCAGGCTTCGCACCTCAAAAGGTGAGCCGAATCATTACAACCGCGCGCCTCGATTCCACCTACATTTTCTCAACGAAGAAACCCCGGGCTCGAGCGCCCGTTACATTCCCAGGGGATCGAAGACTGGCCCTCCGAGGCTCGAACAGTCGCCCCAGGGAAATCGAGTTAGGGACAGCTAGTGGATGGGTAAAGTAATTTTTCTATGCAATGCTAGCTACATCATATATATATATATATATATATATATATATATATATATATATATATATATATATAGGGTTATAATAATGAAATGAAGCAAAAATGATTTTTAACATTTTTGGAAAGTCAATTCTAGCTTAGAGGGTCAAACCAAAAACTTTTCATGTTGGGAGTATCATTTGATTTGGTCTCTAGCTAGGGTTTGCTTTAGAATTCAACTTAGGGTCATTTAGAGTTGAGTTTTTCAATTCAATTTAAAAGTGCAATTTAAATCCTTCAAATTACCTTGAGTTTTAAATAAAGATTTTGGGAAATTTAATTTGTAACAAAGTTTGTTTTTGGTGCAAGCCATGAAAATGACTTTAACCTACTCAAATTTGATCCCTAAGATCAAGTATGGTTTGAATTTGAACTCTGAAATTCTGCATAAGTCCTTGTATTGCAGTTTCAAGTGCCATACTTTGTTAACCTGTATTTTGCAAACCAAGCCAAACCAGCCTACAGTGCCTTACCGTTTGTAGATCTCTTGTAGTACTTTAATCTGTATTAAAGGAGTACCCTGAAATCCAATGGATTAGGAGCTAATTAGCACTGAAGACTCGAGTTTCAGTCGGTTGCAAGTGCTCTGAACTGAACAACACCCTTTGAGGCCACGTGTCAAACACCTGGCGTGGGTAACGTGTCCTCGCCGGACTTTGACACTGCAGAAGCTACCTTGTCGTCTCTGGCCGCGTCCCACCGCTTTGCGACATTGCCAACTAAGAGGAGAACACTCTAGGTCGATCCTAATCCATTCTTCTCGCCTCTGTCGTCGTTATCGTCTTCCTCAGTCATGTCCTTCCACAGACCGAGAACGCCATGGCGTCGCTGGCCGTGTCTGTCACGCCCGGCTAACCACCCTCCAATCCACCGCGCCACTATCTCCTCCTTGACCCTCTCCACACCCCTGACAACTTTGTTGAAGCAGCCGAACCGTAGCGCCTCAGTTCTTCGCCGTTGCCGTTGTCGGTTCGTCAATGGAGCTCCGCCACCGCGACGTTCGCCGTGGCCAGGAGGCGGTGAGCACTCTTGTTGCTGTGTGCCTTGCGTTTCTAGCTCAGTTAAGGTTTGATTTCATGGAATCGAAATTGGTTTGGCGTTTGGTGGCCTGTGCTCGCCGGAACGCGACCACGCCGACGAGCGCTCCGCCGCCGTCCGCCATGGATGCCGCTGTCAACGTTCTTAAGCTCCGTGGTTCGATTGCATGTAACCCTAGGATAGCTAGAGCCTCAGGAAGCTAGCCATGAAGTGGGTTTGTGTTTTGTTGGTCGGAGTTCGCCGGAGTCGTCCTGCCGTGCGCCACCGCCCGCCATGGCCGCTGTCGAGCAAGCTCCGGCCAGCCACTGTCCCAGAAAGCTACCTCAATCGATGCCCCTTGGTCCTAGGAGCATGTAGGTGAAAACTCATAACTCCAAAAATAATGGTCCAAATTGAGTGCCATAAGTTTTGCAGGGTTTCTGTTGATCTTCTCTAGCTCAAAAAAATATAAACCCTTCATGTTCTGTATAGTTTGTAATTTACAGAAATTTATTTCTATTTTTGCAGCCAACTTCAGAAATGCATAACTAATTCTATTAGTGTGCTAAAAATGTGATTTCACTTTTGTTAGCTTCCTATGGATGAGTAGAATCTGGGAAAAATAGTAGTTAGTCATCTTTACTGTTTTGTAATGGAGTTGCTGTTCAAGCCCTATTTAGGGTTTACATGCTTAGAAATTCATTACAAAATAAATACAAGTGATCTTGGTATGAGTATTTTTCTGTGGTGTTGTCAAGTGAGAAGAAACAACAGAAAAATGTGAAATATGTTGTTTGCTACTTTTCACTGTAATAACTATTTTCCTCTCAAATTTAGCCTGCTGTCTTGTTATTTTTGTGTAGACTGTTCTGTATGTCCAAATGACCTGAAATTTGGGCAATGAACTCTGGTAGACCTATTCTGTCTATTGTATTTTTCTGAGAATTTTCTGTGACTTAAATCTGGTAGGTCCAGTTATAGGTGAAGCAAATGATTTTGTAATCAAACATTTATTTAGGGCAAATGTAAATCATATCTATGTTAATTGGTCCACCAGCAGTGATATTTCTATGATGAAATCATAGGTATGTACTTGCCGGAGTGTAAGATTGAATGCATTTTGAAAGAATGATAAGGTAACCATTTCTAGGGTAGTTTAGTTAACCCATTTTGAGCTCCTATAATGCATGTTGGGATAGACCAGGGAAGCCTGCCTTGCTTGTTGTATGAAGCTAGAGATTTGTCTCTACTGGAGAAGAAATATGCACATACTCAGTAAAAGAAAATAATTAGTACATTTGCATCTCGTGGAAGCATGCATATGCATAATGTTGAATACCATGAAGTTACTATGCATCCCTGTATTCATCGCATACACATGCATACAGGATCGTTGGAGGAGGTGAATCTGACCGAGGTCAATCCAGTCGAGGAAGAGATCCCTCAGGAGGCCCTAGCTGTCGAACCAGGTGCCGAACCAGGAGTCGAGGACAACACTGACTCGCCCGTGTGCCCTGACCGCCAGCCCTCGACCTTTCTGAAAGGCAAGCCTCGGTTGAAAAGCCCATGTTTGGTTTTAGATAATTGATGAAACCTAGTTTGCTAATGTTTGCTCTAAGTGTTTCATGAGAATAATTAGCCAATGACAAGATGGAGCAAAGGACCGGGTCGGTGGAGAGGCCACAAGTGAAGGGCAGTGACGGCGTCCATGCAAATGGTGTAAGTCCATCAACAAGAGGAGAAAGCCCTAATGACGGCATCCATCCAAATGGTATAAGTCCATCATCAAAGGTGTCCACAAGCTTTATCAAGTGATGAGAAGGAAGATGGTGAAAAGCTAGGAGCTCAAGGCAAAGGTATAACCAATAGGACCTCTTTTGCTTTTGGTGATCAAGACTCCATAGAGGGAGTAATCACATTTAGGATAGATAGCCGTACTATCAAGAGGGGAGAAATCGTTTATGAAATGTGGTTATCAAAGTGCCACTAGGTGATCATATTCATTGCATATGCATGTAGATGCTAGTGACACTAACAAAACCCATGAAAAACTCTTTGAAAAATGCTAACACACGTGCACTAAAGTGAGAGACACTTTGAAGTGTTAGAGCCTTTGGCAACGAGGTGAAGTTTGAGGGTTAGAGAGGGGTTTGGGTAAGTTTCAATAGAAAATCAAGCATCAGACGCTGACCCCGAGAGCATCGGACCATTGGCTTCGGTGCGACGGCTAACCCTGTTCTGCTCTGTCTTAGAGCGTCGGACGCGTTGAAAGTGAGCGTCGGACTATTTCTTCTCCGTTCGATGGTGCAGCGCAGCAGCAGAGTGACACGCAGTGAGGTAAGAAGGTGTCGGCTGCGTTCGGTTGGTCCGATGGTGAGCGTCGGACAGCGTCCGAGCATTTCTGTACCTCTCTGGTCAGATTTGCAAGCGTCGGACAGTGGCTATGTTTAGTCCAACGCACTTTCAGAGGTATTGTCCGACGGTGGTTCACTGTGAGAGTCGAACGTGTGGCGTTCGTCCTACGCTGAGCGTCGGACACCGTCCGACAGCGTTTCGTGTTCTCGGGTGCTCTCTGGAAACGTCGGACGGTGGAGTTGGTTAGTCCGACAGTCGGAGCGTCCGACGGTGTATTTTGGCGCGAGAAGCCAGCCGTTGTAATACAACGTTCGACTTCAAATGGCTAGGGACACGTGGTGTGTATCTAGGGCATTGGACCATGTGCTTTGGTCTGACGGTGACGCGCGCAGGCATCCGACGGTTCCGTCTGACGCCACGCGGAGTGGCCTAACTGCTATGACTTTGTGAGAGGCTTATAAATAGAGGTTTGGTAGGCTTGTGCTCTCTCTTGGCCATTCTTATCACGCCTACTAACTAGTGAGCCTCTCCACTCCTCTCTCACATCTTCCACTTGATTGTGATCGTCATTTGGTGAGATTGGAGAGCATCAAGTGCATTGTATGAGTGTGTTCATCTAGAGGCACTTGGTGATTGGATTTCGCAGTGGATTCTCTTGTTACTCTTGGAGTTTGCCAACTCCTAGATAGCTTGGAGCTATGAGGATCATTGAGGGGAGTTGGTGATTGTCTCCGCCTCCGATCGGTGGAGTGTAAGGGGTTCTTGAGGCTTCCCCGCGGGAGATCGCAATTGGCTACTCTAGTAGATTGTGCGTAGCTTGTGGATCCCCATCTTGTGTTTGTTGTGTGGCATCCTTGAGAAGGGTTTGGTGTGTGATTCTAATTAGCGCGTGAACCTCCAAGTGGGTGTATCACTACAACGAGGAGTAGCTTGCCAGCAAGCAAGTGAACCTCGGTAAAAAATCTCGTGTCATCTCTCAACCGAGAATTTCTCTTGTATATTGTGATTGATTGCATTGGTATTCTTATCATCTCTTCACGGGCGGTATAACCATCTCTCTCTCCTTTACATTTGAGCATTTACCTTTGTAGTAGTATACTTGAGTAGTTAGATCACCTAAGAGTAGAGTTAAGTAGTGTCATAGACTTGTTGGTGTGAAGACTAGAGACAATAGCGTAGAACGGTTAGGTGGCTTGCATATTTTAGTAGGCTAGTGTTGACGGTGGATAATGTCAATTTTTATTAGAACTTTAGACAAGAAAGGACACATGAATACACACTAGTCTAGGGTTTTAACTGACAATTTCCACGTGTTTTTCATATTTTGTATTTTTCAGGGAGTATTCCAAAAAAGCTTAAAAGAGGGATTAAAGTGCTAAAAAGTCATAAAACTTAACGCCGATGGAAAACCTCGCAATCAACTTCTAGAAGGATTGAGAGACACCACGACGAAGATGGGCCCGAAAGCCCACAGTTGGGCGCTGGGCGATGCACCCATGGGGCCCGCCGGCCCCACCCTGCTAGGGTTTGGTCGCCGCCTTCTGGAGTCTTCCTCCACCGCCTTTGAGGAGTCATCTCGGCCCTTGGTTAAGTCGGTTTGATCCTGCGGCGCAAGTTCATCCCACCGGGCTATAAATAAAAGGGCAGACCCCCTCCCTGGAGGAATCCCTATTGCCTGAGCTTCAGTTCAATATCTCCAGTTAGGGTTAGATGTCGCAATTAGGATAGACTAGTTATTCTAGATCTAGTCTTGTTTAGAGAAGTAGAGAGATAGAGTAGAGGAGTAGAGTTCTGAAGGAGTTCCGGCCTGTCAGCGCTTCTCCATAGCTGTATTCTTCGGGATTCGGCTTCCTCGCTCGGCGTTCTGAGGTACTTTTGTATTCAACATTCTAATTCAAGTAAGCAGTTGTTCTTATTTGTTCTTAAGTTTGCAACTCATATTGAGTACTTTGATCTTGGTCATTACTTGATTGAAGTAGTATTTCGTAGTGTAGGCGTGGTGCCTAGGCTAGGTTTACTTGTGAATGCCCCCTGATTAGCCGGATAGTGGTAGTCCGTGTAGGTGACAGTTACGTTGGTTCCTCTGTAGTCCACTTCCTGTTGATAGAATTGGTAGGTGTATAGGTGCTTGGTAGGAGAGAACTCTGATTTATGCTCTTATTCAGGTTACTGCCCAATTAGAACGGTATTATTTAAAGCTTACCAGTTGTTGGAACTAGATAGTCAATAGCTATTTCCTCTTTCTTAATATTATCTAGCCTAATTGTAGGGTTAAGTTCATCGGTTTGGTCATTATCACCTACTGTTCCCTGTGAATACGATATTTAAAACCTTCGGGTGAAGTGCTACATCGGTATTACATCTGTGCGCTTGCGGATAATCTGATAATAATAATATTTAATAGAGTGATGTTAATTTATACCAACAGCTAGTGCAAAATTCACTTCACCGCTTATTTGTCTAACCACTTTGCTTAAGTGTTATTTGTAGAATTTTTGTAGGCTATTCACCCCCTTTGGCCATTTAGGACCTTTCAAGTGGTATCGGAGCCGAGGCACCGTTGATTTGAGGCTTAGCAACCTACGGTGTTAAAATGGCTCAACTCAACATTGACATCAACAACACCAAGAAGCCACCACGGTTCAATAGGGAAAATTATGCCTATTGGAAGAGTGTGATGACATCTCATATTAAGTCAACTAATAGAGAAGTTTGGAAGGTTGTGGAGACAAAGATTGAAATTGCCAATGCGGCCAACCCCACAACCGCCGAAGAGAAGTTGCTCCAACTCAATGACATTGCGGTTTATGCTATCCATGAGGCCGTAGATGAGAAGGTATTTGAGCAAATCAAGAACATTGAGAGTGCTCATGAAGCTTGGAAGAAGCTTGAGGAGTCATATGAGGGCACCAAGGGTGTGAAGGACCGCAAGAGCATACATTCTCAAGGACAAGTTTGCTAGCTTCAAGATGAAGGAAGATGAAAGTGTGGCCGAAATGTTTCATAGATTGCAAGTGATAGTGAATGAGCTCAAGGCGGTTGGTGAAGAAGTGAAGGATAGTGACTTCTCCATGAAGTTCTTGAAGAGCTTGCCCAAGCGGTTTGCCACATTGATCACGGTTTTGGTGAAGACTACCTTGAGTGAGTTGACACCAAACCAAGTGCTAGCGGAGGTGATGACTGATGATGCTTATAGAGATGACGATGACAAGGAGGAGTTAGGTAAACAAGAAGAAGAAAGAGAAGGATAATGACTCCAAAGATGAGAAGAAGAAGACCGTGGCATTCAAAGCCACTTCATCATCAAAGGGCAAGGGCAAAGCAAAAGTTGAATCAAGTGAAGACCCATCAAGCACAAGTGAGAGTGATGAGGAGATGGCCCTTCTAGTAAGAAGATTTAGGAAAATTCATGAAGAAGAAGGGCTACCTGGCAAGAAGAAAGAAGACATCAAGGAAATTTGATGAGCCAAGAAGATGCTTCAAATGTGGAAGCAAAGATCACTTGGTGGCCGATTGCCCACACTCAAGTGATGATGAGCACAAAGGCAAAAAGAAGAACAAGCATGAGAAGAAGGAGAAGAAAGAAAAGAAAGAGTCATCATACAAGAAGAAGAAGAACTACTCTCATGTGGTGACATGGGATAGTGATGTATCTTCAAGCGATGAAGATAGTGATGATGACAAGAAGAGCAAGAGGAAGGCACTGCAAGCATTACCATTCATGACAAGTGTAAAACCCCTGGTGTTACTGTAACTAAAACCTGCCATGTCATCATGATTTCATGCAAATCATCCTGCATTCAACCCTGTTAGTGTGCATTAACTAAACTAAATTTTATTCTTTCATATGATTGTGCATAGGTGATTTAGAGTGACTCATTGTATAAGAGTTTGTGGTTATGTGTAATTATCTAAATCCAATTGGAAAATAAAAAGAAAATCATTTATAAGCCCTAAAATGGACCCCAAACCCTAATTTAAAAACTAAAAGGAATTAGGTGTTGGGTCTTAAACGAAAGTTGTAAATCTTTAAAAGTTGAGAAACTTCTATTTTAGGGTAATTTTTAAGTTATTAAATAAAATTTCAAATAAAACTCTACCCTATGTTTAAAATGTAAATTTGAAATACAAATTCAAAAACTATCAAGAATTTAGCCAAACTTCCTGAATGAAAGTTGTAAAGCTCAATAAATAGAACAACTTTTATTTTTGCCGATTTTCAAGTTTTTGAGAAAAATTTGGAGAATTTAATTGGATTGCAAACGGAAGGCAAATTTCAAATTTACCCCTTTTCCCATAATTTCAAAACTATTCACAATTTGAATTTGTTTCAAAAACCAAAGTAGTGCAGCACAATATTTGCTACAACTTTTACATTGCTGATTTTTCCAGTTCCTATATCAAATAAAATGTAATTTCATTAAAACAGTAATAAGGGGGAGATTGATGGCACTACAGTGTCTGCCCCCTTCCTCTGTTCGCGCACAGGTGCGCGCGAGCCGCCGCGTGGCGCCACCACCCAGGCCGGCCGGGTCTTGTCGCCAGCGCTAGTCGGAGTCGTGGGGGCCCAGGGGACCAGTCTCCCCCTTGTTCCCCTTCTCTCCAACAGTATTAAGTCGACGGTCGCCCGTTTCTTCTCCACTCTCCCTCTCGGTCGCCGGCGAGCTCCTCTCTGTCCACGGCAAAATTCATCACCACAAAACCATCTCAACCCAATCCACCATGCTCATAGGTTCATCAGCTCCTGGCACACCTCCTTGACCTAACCGTGCGGTCCCTAACCTTTTGAGTGTACCGGCACACCGTCGTCCTTCCTCGCGGGCGGACGGAGCTGCCGCCGCGAGCCTTGTCCTCATAGCTAGCCGTCTCGGGTGAGCCCTAGTTCATGTCCCTTTGTGTTTCGGCTCCCGTGTGGTCCCCTGAGTGCTTATGCGCTAGTTGTTTTGGTGTTTGGCGCCCTAGGATCGCCGGAACAGAGCCTCGCCGTCGAGCCCGAGCCGCCGGGATCTGCCGTGGTCGTCAAGCTCGCCCCTCCGTACCGCCTCTGCTCTGACCTACTAGTTCAACCCAGTTGCGGTGAGCCCCTGAACCTGTTGAGCATCTTCTTTTCACCTCTACCACCCCGCGCTCGCCGGAACGCGGCATGCCGTCGCGGCCGGGCCGCCATGCGCACGGCTGGGCAAAACCCTAGGCCTTGGTAGTCCTAATACCTAGCACAGTAGATGCACTAGGGCCTCGGGAGCACGGTGGTGCTACCTGGTTTGGCCGGTAACCTCACCGGCGGCGAGCTTGCACCGGTCAGCGCCGACGGGTTGCCGGTCAGCGCCTGGGTTGAAGGGGAGGGCTTCGGGTTAAAAGAACAGAAACTGTAGGGGGTTAAGTGATAAGTTCATGACACATGTGAATAGTAGGAATAGGACTGCGGGTTGAGGGAGAAAAAGAATGGGGGTCTCTCCGCAAAATAGCCAGGCCAGGTCAGGCAGTCCGAAATAGGCCTTTCGGCCTGCGCTGCTGGGCCGACACGGGCCGAAATGGATTTTTCCATTTTCGAGTGAATAAAGTTGATTTTCTGAATTTGCAATTAATAGGAATAGTGCTGAACATTGTTATATTTGTATGAATATTTCTATTGTGCCAAAAATCATAAAAATAATTATGTATGCCCTATGTTGTGTGTAGTATTTCATAAAAATATTAAATGGTGGATTTGCCTATTTTCTGTAGACACTTAAAATTCTGTGGATAAATTAGTAAATGTAACTTTGAGCCATTTTAGTAAATTCCTTGTTAATCCAAAAATCATGAAAATTATTTTGGCACTATTTTAGATCAAGAGCTATCTATTGGAAAAGTTTGAGCTCAAATGGAAGTAGTTTAATTATCTATTAATTAAATGTTTGATTAATTGAATAATAAAATAAATAGAAACCCTAATACCTTTTAGCTTTGTGTGATTTTTGGATTGAATGTTGACCATGGATCTGTCACTATGGTGATCCATGGCAAGATAAAGGTTGTCACTAGGTAGTAGTTGTAAAGCTGTGCAGCGGCTTTCTATGACTGTTAAAATAGAATATTAAGTAATGATCGATAGTCAGTCTCGTTGGCTTGCAACTTTATCGTGAAGGAAGGTTGTACCCAACTTTCTAGGTTCAGTTTACTTTTTATTGATTCACAATTTAATGCATCTTCTGCATCATGGCATACATATCATCATGTTAAGCATTGTATTATTATTTCGTGTAGTGAACGCGCGATAATTATTATCTGAAGAAAATCCCGAGTAAGGTCTTCACTCGGTGGACGTGGATCTTTCTCGGTGATTGACTTCAGGGTTCTCTACTCCAAGCAACAGGAAAGCCCCGGTGCATTCAGCCCTTTCCTTGTGATTTACAAAATGTTTATAACTTGAGTTAATGTACTGCATGAAGTTTGTAGGAGTTGAGTGATAACCCAATTGATGCATTACCAACCTTGACCACTGAAATACTACCCTTGAAACCATTTTAAAATAAAATGTTTGAAAAATACTTAGCCCTGCTAAATTAATTTAGTTTTGCACAAAATGCTATTTTTGAGATATTGTGATATATTATTGATTAAATTCATGAAAAAAGGGAATTGGTGATGTTCTAGTTCGGTGGCTGTGTACCTGATCAATACATTGTCACCGACGGGAAGGGATTTCCTGCTCGGTGATCGTAGCTTGGGTTAGAGTCCCAACACATTGTCACCGACGAAAAAGGGATTTGAAAACCGTTTGGTCACTTTGTACTTGGGTTAGAGTCACAATGCATTGTTTTCGACGGAAAAGGAATTAGGGACCATTCGTTGTAGGCCTACTGGATCGAGACTTTGCAACTAGCCACATACTTCAGGGAAGCCCTGACTCCGGTGGCTCTACTGCTTGAACCGACAACCACGCACTGGGAGTGGAGAGATGGACGAGAGTAGCATGTATCCTCGTGGCCGGCGTGCCAGGAGACGAGAGGAGTACTGTGCTCTCGGGTGGCGCAGGACCGGTTCAGGTTTTGTAAAAGCCGTGGTAGACGGTGTTGGCATATGCAAGCTTAGGTGCTACATATGCAGTGTGGATAGGGATCCCCACCTGGGTATTAATCGATTCGAATCGTCTTTGCTCCTCGGTTATGGAGACTTGATGCTTCGACCATTCAACGAAGAGTGGTTCGGAACTAAGATGTTTTCGAGAATGAAAAAAGTAATTGGAATTGAAAGGATACATGTGAAATAACTGAGACTCATGGTTCTTGATTAAAATAATATTGAAGTAAAATATTGGAAATAGGATTCAAGATAAGTATTGCTTTTCTGTAAAAATACTTTGACTTTTGCTAAAGCCTTACCTTGACTCCCCCTCAGCCTGCATTCCTAAGTCTTCTCCCCATTTTCCTTAGTCAGGTAAGTTTTGCGGAGTACCCCATGTACTCAGGGTTTGTTAACCCCCTGTTGCAGGAGAGTCGAGTGAACAGTTCTACGTGTGACCGTGCCGGTTGACGGATCGTGCATGGATGAAGATGTGTATAAGATATAACCCTTGGGCAGGGTGTCTAGCTGCATGATGCTACTCCACTATGAAACTCTGGTTTGGGATAATGTGACTTATGCTTGTAAACCTATGGTTATGTAATACTTCCGCGTTCTGTATTCCGATTTAAATTATTTGTGTAAACTGTTGTAATGCATGCAAGGTCTTTACAATGAGATCCTCGGGATAATCAGGGTTCTGAGGAAACCCGGCAGGTCATCTAGGTCAAGGGGAACTCGTGCAGACTGATCGGAGGACCTTAGAGACGATGACGGTGCACGTGGGCCCTATGATCAGGGCGGTTCTGCCACAACAAGCCTTCCATCTTCGATACTCCTTCATGCTTCATGGCTAAGGGCTCAAAGGTATCATCCAATGATGACTTCTAGTGATGATGACCTTACTAAGGAAGAACTAATTGACATGCTTGATGATGCTCGTATTCACTTTGGCTCACATAGAAAGGAGTGCAAGGGCTTGCGTAAGGATAAACAATCCCTTGAGCAAAAACTTGAGGAGCTTAGAACATCTTATGAGAGTCTAAAGGAAGACCATAAGAAGCTTCAAAAGTATCACACTAAGCTTGATGAAGCTCATTTCTCACTAGTGACTCAAAATGAGGACTTGCAAAGTCAAATTAAAAAGAAGGAAACTAAAACCTGCAACATAGGTGTGACTTGTGATATATTTTGTGAACCTATTGTTGTTGCCACCACTAACCCTTCTTGTAGCACTTCCACTACTACCTCACCCACTAGTGACCCCTCACTAGTAGTTGAGAAAAAAACCTAAAGGAGGAGGTTAAAAAGCTCAATCACTCCTTAGCTAAAGCTTATGGTGGTGAGGACTGCTTGCTTATGTGCTTGGGTAGCCAAAGGGCATCTCTCCATAAAGAGGGATTGGGCTATACCCCCAAGAAAGGCAAGACCGCTTTTGCTCCTCACAAGACTTGTTTTGTGAAGAGAAATGGCCGGTATTGCACAAAATACAAGCAAGTTGGTCATTTAGAGCATGAATGCAAAAGCAAGAAATCCAACACTCATATATCCTCAATTAAATTTGATTCTTACTACATTGTCACTAAGGGCTCAAATAGTGTGAAGGCTAAGTTTGTTGGTACATCCATGTTGGGTCCAAAGAATAAGACCATTTGGGTACCAAAAAGCTTAGTCACTAACCTCCAAGGACCCAAGCAATACTGGGTACATAAAAAGAATTGATCTTTTTTTGTAGGTCAATTACAAAGCCGAAGGAAGGCATTGGGTGCTTGATAGTGGATGCACACAACACATGATCGGGGATTCTAGTATGTTTGGTTCTCTCAACACAAGTGCAAATAGTGGCTATGATGCAATTACATTTGGTGATAACAAGAAAGGGAAAGTGAAAGGACTTGGTAAGATTGCAATATCCAATGACATGTCCATCTCAAATGTGTTGCTAGTTGAAAGCTTGAACTTCAATTTGCTCTCGGTTGCACAACTTTGTGATCTTGATTTCAAATGCATATTTGGGGTTGATGAAGTTGAAATTCTTAGTGTTGATGGCTCAAATTTGATATTCAAAGGCTTTAGATATGACAACCTATATCTTGTGGATTTCAATGCTAGTGAAACTCAATTGTCAACTTGCTTGATCTCTAATTCAAGTTTGGGTTGGTTATGGCATAGAAGGCTCGGTCATGTTGGAATAAAACAATTGAACAAACTAGTGAAGCATGATCTAGTTAGCGGCTTGAAAGATGTCACATTTGAGAAAGATAGGCTTTGTAGTTCATGTCAAGCCGGCAAACATGTTGGAAATACACATCCTAAAAAGAGCATGATGAGTACAAGTAAAGCATTTGAGCTCTTGCATATGGACTTGTTTGGACCAACCACATATACTAGTATTGGTGGAAAGAAGTATGGATTTGTGATTGTGGATGATTACACTAGATACACATGGGTATTCTTTCTAGTTGACAAGGGTGAAGTGTATGATCTATTCAAGTCTTTTATCAAGAGAAACCAAAATGAGTTTGAAACAACCATCAAGAAAGTGAGAAGTGATAATGGTAGTGAATTCAAGAACATCAACATTGATGAGTTGTGTGATGAGTATGGCATTGGACATCAATTCTCACCCAAGTACACACCACAATCAAATGGCATTATTGAAAGGAAGAATAAAACCTTGATTGATATGGCAAGATCAATGCTAAGTGAATACAATGTTAGTCATTCCTTTTGGGCCGAAGCTATCAACGCCGCATTCTACTACATCAATCGATTATATTGTCATGGTATGCTTGCAAAAACCCCATATGAGCTATTGAATGGTAGAAAGCCCAACATTGCATATTTTTGGGTTTTTGGTTGCAAATGCTACATTCTCAAGAAAGGCACAAGGCTTAGCAAGTTTGAAATGAAATGTGATGAAGGTTTCTTACTTGGCTATTCAACCACAAGCAAGGCATATAGAGTTTGGAATTTGGCTAGTGGTACTCGTGAGGAGGTGCATGATGTTGAATTTGATGAAACCCAAGGCTCTCAAGATGAAGTTGAAAATCTTAATAATGTGAGAGGCAATGACTTGGCAAATGCAATGAAAGATATGGATATTGGTGATATTAGGCCGAGGCAAGTCAATGATGATGAAGATGATGGTGCTATTCATACTATTGTGCAAGTTGTTGATGAAGCAAATGCAAGTGACTCACAAGATCAATCTCAAGTGCAAGACCAACAAGCTAGTTCATCTCAATCCAATGATCAAGTTCCTATTCTCCAGCCGGTTTCCATTGTAAGGGATCATCCTTTGGATCAAATTATTGGTGGAATTCAAAGTGGAGTTCAAACAAGAGTAAGGCTAGCTCAAATTTGTGAGCATTTCTCATTTGTATCATCCATAGAGCCAACCAACATTGAGGAAGCATTGCAAAATGTTGATTGGATTAATGCCATGCATGAAGAGCTCAACAATTTCACAAGAAATCAAGTTTGGGAGCTAGTGGCAAGACCAAAGAAACACAATGTGATTGGAACTAAATGGGTTTTTAGAAACAAGCAAGATCAAGATGGCATTGTAATAAGGAACAAGGCTAGATTGGTTGCACAAGGTTACACTCAAGTAGAAGGGCTTGATTTTGGAGAAACCTATGCACCGGTTGCTAGATTGGAAGCAATTAGAATCTTGCTAGCTTATGCTTGTGCCCACAACATCAAGTTATATCAAACCGATGTCAAGAGTGCATTTCTCAATGGATATATCAATGAATTGGTATATGTGGAACAACCTCCCATATTTGAAGATGACAAGAAGCCTAACCATGTGTACAAGTTAATGAAGGCATTGTATGGTTTGAAGCAAGCACCTAGAGCATGGTATGAGAGATTGAGAGATTTCTTACTCTCTAAAGGGTTCAAAATGGGAAAGGTTGGTACTACTCTCTTCACTAAGAAGCTTGGCAATGATTTGTTTCTCTTGCAAATATATGTGGATGATATAATATTTGGGTCAACAAATCAAGAATTTTGTGAAGAATTTGGTAATATGATGGCAAGTGAGTTTGAAATGTCCATGATTGGTGAGCTTAGCTACTTCCTTGGTCTTCAAGTGAAGCAAATGAAGAATGGTACTTTTGTGAGTCAAGGCAAGTACATAAGGGACATGGTGAAGAAATTTGGATTGGAATTTGCAAAGCACATGAGTACACCTATGGCAACTAATGGGCACTTGGATTTGGATGATAATGGCAAAATGGTAGATCAAAAGCTATATAGATCAATGATTGGAAGTCTCCTTTATGTGACCGCATCTCGACCGGATGTTATGTTTAGTGTGTGCATGTGTGCAAGATTTCAAGCCTCACCAAGAGAAAGTTATTTGAAAGCCGCAAAGAGAATATTGAGGTATTTTAAAGGCACACAAGATGTTGGGTTGTGGTATCCTAAGGGTCAAACTTTGATGCTTATTGGATATTCAGACTCCGACTACGCCGGTTGCAAGGTGGATAGAAAAAGCACTAGTGGAACATGTCAATTGCTAGGAAGCTCACTTGTATCTTAGTCATCAAAGAAGCAAAATAGTGTTGCTCTCTCAACGGCCGAAGCGGAATACATTAGTGCCGGTAGTTGTTGTGCACAATTGCTTTGGATGAAGGCTACTTTGAGTAACTTTGGATTGAAATACAAGAAAGCGCCTTTGCTATGTGACAATGAGAGTGCTATCAAGCTAACCAACAACCCCGTGCAACATTCAAAAACAAAGCTTATTGACATAAGACATCACTTCATTAGAGATCACCAAATCTAAGGGGTCATTGTAATTGAAAGTGTTGGCACTGAAGATCAATTAGCGGATATCTTTACCAAGCCACTTGATGAGTCAAGATTTTGCAAGTTGAGAAGTGAGCTAAATATACTAGACTACTCCAATATGAAGTGAAAAGCATCCCACATTATATGACATGCCTCTCCTTCGACTAAAGTAAGGTAAAATTGGTTGACATGGCATTCATACTTTGACTAGGACTTGCTTAGTGCATATAGACATGAAATGCATCTTATAGGCTCATTCATGAAAAATAAATGGTTTTTAATGTGTACCACTATTTGCTTTATGTGCTTGAATGACCTAGTGGTAGCATATGACATATTGATGGGCTTGTGTTGACACCTGTTATCGTCCAAATTTTATTATCAATTATCCCTGCATTAAACATGAATATCCAGTAGAATAGGGTTATTACTGACAGATTCCACTGAGTTTTGGTGAATTGTCTATTTCACAGGAGATTTTCCAGAAAAGCTTAAAAGAAGGATTAAAGAGCATAATTACCATGAAACTTGCACTGCGAAGGAAACATCATCACGAAGACCCTGGAAGAGTCCAGAACACACCCAAATTGACCGGGGCCCGAACCCCACCAGGGTGGGGCCGGCCGGCGCCCCCCTAGGGTTTCCTCCCGTCGTCTTCTGGAGTCTTCTACCACCAGCCTATTAGGAGTCATATGGGCCCTTGGTTAAGTCGGTTTGATCTAACGGCACGCGTGCATCCCACCGGCCTATAAATAGAGGGCCAGACCCCCCCGGAGGAGAGCCAGATCAAGAGATGAAGACCCTGAAAGCATTAGAATGATATCCACTAGATCTAGGCAGCAATCAAGATAGAGATTAGAGAGATAGAGTAGATGAGTAGAGATTCGGGGGGGTCCCGGTCTGTCGGAGCTTCTTCGTAGATGTGTTCGTCTAGATTCAGCTCCCTCGCCCGGAGTTGCGTTCTGAGGTACTTTTGTATTCAACATCCTGATTCAAGTAAGCATTTGTTCTTATTCATTCTTAAGTTTACAACTCTATTTGAGTGCTTTGATCTTGGTAGCTCCTTGGTTGAAGTAGTAGTTTGTAGTGTAGACGTGGTGTCTGAGCTATAATTACTTGTGAATGTCCCCTGATTGGCCGGATAGTGGTAGATCGCGTAGGTGACAGCTGCGTTGAGTTCTCTATAGTCCACTTCCCGGTGATAGGATTGATAGGTGTATAAGTGTTTGGTAGGAGGGAACTCTGATTTCTACTCTTATTCATTTCACTGCCCGATTAGAACGATATTATTCAAAGTTTGCCGGTTGTCGGATCTAGATAATCATTTGTTATCTCCTCATTCTTGATATTCTCTGGATTGATTGTGTTATCGGGTTAAGAGCCAATAGACTTAGTCAGTATCACCTACTGTTCCTTTGGGTTCAATATTAAAACCAGGATTATCTGGTGAAGTGCTACATCGGTGTTTTATCTGTGCGCTTGCGGATACCTTGATAGTAATAATCTTTAATAGAGTGCAGTTAATTTATACCAACAAGCATTTCTGGCGCCGTTGCCGGAGAACGGTTTGCTGATTTTAGCTTAGTCTATCTTAATCTTGTATTACACTTTTATCTTTTATCTTTTATCTTTTACCTTTTAAAGTATGGAACACACGCCCCAACTTTTATATCAATATGGAGCACCATCGGTGTCGGTGCTAGTTTAGCGGGGCTAACCACCGGCTAGTACATAGTGTTTTGCTGGTGAGGCTACGGATGGGTGTGCAAGGGGGAACACAAGGATTATCCTGGTTCAGGCCAAGCAAGCCCTACGGTCCGTGGAGAGGAGAGTCGTGTTGCCTTGCACCCGGGTGCTTGTAGTGGGGGTTACAAGATAGGTGAGAGAGGGAAGTGCTCCCAGGTCTCTTGTGAGTGTCTAAGTGTTTTACAAGTCGTTTGCTGCGGGTGTGTATGTGGGGTAAAGAAACTTAGAACTTCTCCGTACGTACCCTCGCTAAAGCTGCCTCTGCTCTCCCTTTATAGTCGCAAGGGAGAGGCAAGGGCAGCTACGTATTTTATAGTGAGGAGTTGCTGTTCCCCGTTTGACTATGGTTAGCTACTGCCTTTTCTCCGTGTCTCCGGGGTATGGCCGTCGTGGTTCGCACGATCTTGGTGAGTTCCAAGACGGGAACAGTCGTTGGATTACGTCATGTCGTCAGCTATGGTCTTTTCTTCGCGTCTCCAGGATATGGCCGTCGTGGTTCGCACGATCTTGGTGAGTTCCAAGGCGGGAACAGTCGTCGGATTACGGCGTTTCGTAGGGTCACACCTATCGGCTATCCTTCCGTACGATGTGACAAGAGGGTGAGTCACCTCAGGGCGTTGTCTCCCGAGGCTCGGGACTCCTGAAGGCGTGATGGGATGGAGCGGGGGATATCTCCCCTGGTCATATTTCCGATCTTTGAACAACACTTCCCGAGGGTTAGGCGGGCCCGGATGGAAGGCGTGCTCGTCCTTTCGAGTGGACAGTGCAGTAGGCGCCTTTCCCGTTCTTGCGTAGCCCGTTGTCAGGCGCTTGGACTGTCGCAGTCGGAGTTGATAGATCCCGGCGGAAAACGGGGTGGCGCACCGTAGACCATACCATGGAGAGGACGGCCGTAGTGGGCCTATCAAGTCCTCTGCCAGGGAAATCCTGACAGATGGTATGGCCATCAGGGGCATGCGAGGCACAGTTGCGTCGAGAATCTCGCCTGACGGGATGGTGCCTGTAAAGTGGTCAGGGAGGTCTCTTGTGGTCCAAGATTGCTCTGCCGACATCACCGGTGCCTTGGATGCCTTTGTGAGATTGCGCTCGAGGAGGATGACGGAAGCTCGGGCGAATCGGAGGTTGGGGCGCCGACGGTGCTGCTCTCCCGAGCTCTCTCAGGGGAGGCTCAGGTGAATCGGAGATTTGGGCGCCAAGGGTGCCGCTTTCCCGAGCTCTCCCGGGGAGGCTCGAGCGAATCGGAGATTTGGGCGTTGAGGGTGCCGCTATCCCGAGCTCTCCCGGGGAGACTCGGGCGAATCGGAGATTTGGGCGCCGAGGGTGCCGCTCTCCCGAGCTCCCGTGGGGAAGCTCGGGCGAATCGAAGAATTGGCGCTGAGGGTGCCGCTCTCCCGAGGGTTGGCTGTCATTAGTGCAATGACGTCGTGGGCCTCTGTAGACGCGGCCTTCGTGGGCTTCAGGCGTGGCCTTCATGGGCTTCCACTGGCCTTACTTGGGCCAGGCCATGATTGGGAATGAGCGTTTTTGCATCGAAGTGGGGTACCCCTAACTTTGGTACCCTGACAGTAGCCCCCGAGCCTGTGGCGGAGTGAAGGCACTCCTCCACAGGTTCACGCTGGTTCTTCCTATCAAAAAGATAAAGTGTGGATTGTTTTTTCAGTGGGTGCGCGCGAGCGCACCCGCCGGGTGTAGCCCCCGAGGCTTTGGGGGGATGATATATCCCTTCAAAGGCTTAGAATCGTGTTCGTTAGTCCTCGGGTGTTTTTCGATTTATTTAGGTGGTTTGTTTCCTTGGAAGCGGAGCCCCCAAGCCTCCCACCGTGTTGGGAGATCGTTCGGTGGTCTTTCCAAGGTGCAGGGCAAGTTCCCGAGCCTCCGTTTTCGTATCGGAGATCGGTCGGGTTCTTCCCTGTCTTTTTTAATTCGACCTTCACGCTCTTTTTTCGGGAAGAGGAAGGTTTGGTCCTGCTCGACTTCCCCGCTAGGGGCACGAGTCGGCATTTCCAGTGAGCTACAAACGGGTTGGTCCAAGTGGAGGTCCGTGCCCCATTCGTTAAGGGTCGGCTAGTGGCCTTGAGCACACTCCAATTATTTCCCGAGGGTCAGTTAGTGGATGTCGGGTCCCTTCGATGGGTCCCGAGGGCATGATGCCTCCCACGGAGGGATTCCACGAAACCGACTCGCTACTGGGACTTGGACACAGCATGGGATGTCCCTTGTGACGTTCCGGGCGTCGGGATACTGGCCGTTTTCGTGACCCATCCACTAGCTGTCCCTAACTCAGTTTCCCTGGGGCGACTGTTCGAGCCACGGAGGGCTAGTCTTCGATCCCCTAGGAACGTAACGGGCGCCCGAGCCCGGGGTTCCTTCATTGGGAAGGAGAAAATGTAGGTGGAATCGAGGCGCGCGGTTGTAATGATTCGGCTCACCTTTTGAGGCGCGAAGCCTGACGGACGTGACGGTTCGGCTCAGTCGAGGCAGGTTTGCATGCACGGTGATGGCGACGGCGTGGGGATCGTGGCGGGCCCCGCGCAGTTAATGCGGCGGATCCTCCGCATCTACCCATGATCCGCCGGCGGAGTTTATAAGAAAACTTACGGTTTTTTCTTTCTACCCTAGCCATTCGCTCGCTCGACCGTTTGCTTTCTTACCTTCGTCGCCTGTTTCGAGAGAGATCGTTGCCGCGGCCGTCGTTCTTCCCACAACCCTTTCCCCCTTCTCTTGCCATGGATTCCTCCTCCGCTGCTGTCGACGCCGCCGCCGATGTCGCTGCCACCGAAGCCGCCGCGACCGACGCTGTTGCCACCGATGCTGCCGCGGCCGCCGCCGGCGTCCTCAGGCTGGAGCCATGGCCGAGGAGCACTGTGACGGAGGCGCAGCTGGAGCGCCTCGTCCACCTGAGGCTGCTGCGTCCTCGTACCGACGCGCATCACCCGGAGTGGGTCGTGCCACCGCGCGACCACAAGGAGCCGAACCCCGGCGAAGGGTACGTGGTGAGCTTCGTTGCTTACCACGAGCACGGGCTCGGCTCGCCGCCGAGCCACTTCTGCCGGGCCATCCTCTTCGAGAACGGGCTGGAGCTCCACAACCTCACCCCGAATTCCATCACGCAGGCGTCGATTTTCGCCGCCCTGTGTGAAGGATACCTCGGGGTGCCCCCGCACTGGAACCTGTGGCACCGCATTTCCCGCGTTGACTGGTACACCAAGTGGGTCGGCGCAAGGAAGCCGCGGGAGATCCAGCGCGCGGGGGGATGCGGCCTCGTGATCCGCTCTTCGTTGTACATCCCCTGTAAGGCCCCTTCCTCCAACAAGGGGTGGCACAACGGCTGGTTCTACCTCCGCAACGACGGGGGTCTCTTCCCCAAGTTCACGGGAAGGGCACTCATAGCCCCTCTTCCCCAATGGGAGTGGGGGTTCCCGGCGAAGGAGTCGAAGCACCTGGACGCGTACTTCGGCGCACTCAAGGAGTTGAACAGGAGGGGCCTTACCGAGGCCGGCATGGCGGGGAACTTTCACATGCGGACGGTGTTACCTCTGATGGAGCGCCGCCTGGTGCTTCATCAGATGGTGACCAGGTCGCGGCGGGACCGCGATGCTGCCCCGTGACCTTGGCGAAGCGGAGGTCATGCGCCGGGTCGGCTATATGGTGGGGGGTTATCCCACCTGGGAGGAGGTGAACCGGGTGCCAATGCAGTCCCTGCGCGGGCTTCCCGGCGTTGGTAAGTGTTATTCATTCGATCGGGCCGCTGGCTTCCCCGTCTTTCTTCTGACCTTTCTTTGTTCTTCGTAGGGCCTCTCGAGGACCGGGAAGGCTTCCCTTGCACCCGTCCCGGAGGATAAAGAGCAGCGAAGCCAGAACCGCATTCGGGCCACGGAGGAGAAGGCGAGGAAGGACAAGGTGACCGCCTCGAAAGCAGAAGAGGGCGCGTAAGGTGGAATGAGTCCTCCCAGCGCCGCCATTGCCTGAGGGAGGCCGGGGAACCTGAGGTGGATACCCCCACAGACGATGACGCCGACGACGATGAAGAAGAAGAAGATGATTTTTCTGTTTTTGATCTAATGGAGTCTTACTGCTCGCTTGCGGCCACACAGCCCGCGATGGGCGCTGACGAGCCTGGAAAGGCTCCGCTGTCAGCGTCCGCCGGCGGAAGTGCCGGGGTTCGTGATCCGAACCCTTGGGCAAACTTGCCGGAGACCGCGTCCCAAGGCGTGGCTCCCGGCAGGGCGACATCAGGAGGCGGGGCTCCGCCCACCGTCAGCAGCGTGGTTCTGCTGGAGGGGCCGGGGACGGGCTCTGGCCCGGCGCCCGAGATGCCCCGAGGTTCCAGCAGGGGGCCGAGAGTCCCCTGTTTCGGTGGACGCTCCCTGCCGACGCGTCGTTGGTCGGCGCGGCGACCGAAGGCGGGGGGAGTGCTGGGAAGACGCCGCCAGAGCCGGAGCCTACCGGCGCTAAGACACCGGCGCTTGAGCTGGGGACCTCCCAGGCCCAAGCTTCCCCGCCGAGGGGCGGTGACGTCGGGACGACCCCCGGTGCCCAGGCGGAGCTCTCATCACTGGACGGCGCTGGCCCGGACGCCAGGTTGGCGCCCACTCCTCCGCCGCCGGCGCAGCCCACACCGCCCGTCGTCTCGCCGAGCATGGGCTGCTGCGAAGAAGAGGAGGGTGGTTCCGAAAACGAGGTAAGTATCTTTACCTGTAATTCCTTCTGGTAGGGGTCCTTTCATGAGCGCGCCTTTCTTCCTTCTTTGCTTCAGGAAACGTTCGGGGGCGGACCTCCAGGTGTCGCACCTTAAGGTCCTGAAGGTGCGGGGCCATGACACGGCCGGAGGGAGTGCCCGGTCGGCGGGCGAGGAAGTTCCTGCACCCGCGGGTCCGCTCGTGGTGTTCGAGGTTCCTCCCTCGAGGGAGGCTATCTCGGTGGTGGCCGCCGTCGTCGTGCCTGTGATTGACCTGGAGACGGAGCCAGCGCGGGCTTCCGAAGCCTCGACCGTCGGCTCCGGGGACGCCTTGGGAGCGCCAGCCGATGCCGCCCCCATGGAGCCCGCCGTCACGGGGTCATCGGCCGCGGATGTCAGCGCCGGAGCTCCCCCCGCCCGTGAGGAAGGCCCTTGGGCGCTGGCCTTGAGGGGATCTCAGCCTCGGGAGCTGACCGCCTCCCAGATCAAGTGGGCAGACCGCGCGGACCCTCAGGCGCCGCCCGTCTTCTCGCTCCGGGACCACCTCGAGGCCCCTAAGTGGGACGCCGTTCAGGAGCTCAGGTTTAGCTCGGCG
The DNA here is from genome assembly GCA_038502445.1 of Eremochloa ophiuroides. Classification (NCBI taxonomy): domain Eukaryota; kingdom Viridiplantae; phylum Streptophyta; class Magnoliopsida; order Poales; family Poaceae; genus Eremochloa; species Eremochloa ophiuroides. Next base: position 47,219,148 of record JAHLJS010000006.1, read on the forward strand.
GCTGGGCTCCACGCGATCATCGATGTCCTTGAGAAGGACCTCCCGGCTCAGCTCCAGGTAAATCCCTGCGTCATGTAAAATTTTTCTGCATGTAAACATCGTTCTTACCGTTTTCGCTTCTTCCTTTTTTCCAGGATCTCATGCACACCTCCCGGGACAAGTCCCACTTCCTCCGTGGCGAGCTCGGGCTCTGGAAGCAGCTCGACCTCAAGGGGAAAGCCCTTGCCCGCGCCCAGGGCGAGCTTGCCACCGCGACCTCCAAGCTTGCCGAAGTTAGTGTCGACAACACTATCCTAAAGGGGGAGGTCGTGGAGGCGCAGGGCCGAGCTGTTGCCTCGGTGACGTGAGTGCAGGAGTTGGAGAGCACCCTGGCCGCGATGACGAGGGAGCGCGACGCCGCCCGAGAGCTCACCGCCGAGAAGGTTTCGGCCGTCGAGGCCTTGGCTCTCGACCTGCATGAGACTCGGGACGCGTTGCGCCTGGTGCTCGCCGCGGCGGACTTGGCCGGGAAGGAGGCACGGAAGGCTCGGGAAGAGGCTAACCGTAAGCGCGGCATTGTATTTTTTCCATTCTGCTCGTCTCGGTTGCTCGCTGTATTTTTATTCATCTTCGTGCTTTGTTCCCTCAGTTCTGCAGGGGTCTTACGACGGCGAGGTGGCCGAACACATGGACCTGCAGAAGGTGGAGAACCTTCCGGGATGTCGCTCCGGAGCCGACTGGAGGCACTCCACGGCAGCGTGAACGGCCGCGTCAAGGAGGCCCTTCTGACGGGTGTCCAAAAGACACGGGCGGTCGTGAAGTCCCACTACGGGAATTTTGACGCCGGCCCTGTCAGCGAGGGCTTCCTTGAAGCCGATGACGCCGAGCTCCTGGCGCTGGAGGATTCGATGAAGGAGCCGGGAGAAGCGCTGGCGGGTCTCTCCTCTGAACCTGCCGTGAAGAAGAAGCGGGCCATAGTGCCTTTGTAAAAAGTAACCTTTCGGGAGTGGTTTGAAAGGAAACAAACAATATGGCCCTTTGTGGCCTTAACATTTATGTAAATATTTGCTGAATGTTTGTTCCGTTTCGTGATTTTTTCCTTAGGCATTTTTTCTTGCCGATCCTGTGCCTGGGCCATCGAGCCTCGGGGGACGCTTTTCGGGTGTCGTAGCTCTAGTGGCATAGACACAGCCGATGTCCTAGGAGCTTTGGCAGAAAGAATCCTTAGAAAAGAAGCTTAGGTGTTTCCTCCCGAGCTTCCTTCCTTGGCCGAGAGTAGATCTTATAGGTTTTCTTCCGAGTGCGGGTTAGCCTTCGAACACGGAGTGGCGAGGGGAGATGCTGTGGCCCTGGAGCGTAAGCGGTTTCCGACTCGGCCAACTCTGTTCTCTGGGGCTTCCCTCATTCTTCCGAATTCTATAAGTTCATGCTTGATTTCCGGAAGGAAGCGTGTTTTTAGGGAGAAACGAATTCGACAAGTTTTGAAATTTTTGCGTTTCCAAAATTGTTGAATCTCGGGAAAGTCCAGGGAGTTCCCCCATCCTAGCCCCCGAGGGAGGGTCGGCCTTTCCATAGGTTAGGCCGAGCCTCGCTTTTACTGTGCGGTGAAATAATGGGTCATTTCACTCCCGAGTGTAGGCTCGGATTGAAAATCTAAAATCATGTAAAAAGAGTAGAAGTCGGGTCTTTTCATCGATTTCAAGATTTTCAAAATAGTACAATGCATAGAATCTTAAGGATAGAAGCGACGTAGCTGTTCGATGTTCCAAGCGTTGCTGTAGACCTCGCCCTTCTCGTTCGCGAGCTTGTATGTGCCGGGGCGTATCACCTCGGCGACGATGAACGGTCCTTCACATGGCGGAGTGAGCTTGTGGCGCCCTTTGTTGTCCTGCCTGAGCCGTAGCACCAGATCACCTACGCTGAAGGCTCGACCTCGGACGCGTCGAGCATGGTACTTGCGTAGGGATTGCTGGTATTTGGCCGAGCGCAACAGGGCCACGTCCCGAGCTTCGTCGGCTTGGTCCAGTGCGTCTTCCCGAGACGTTTGATTGCCTTGTTCATCGTAGGCTCGGACCCTCGGGGCGCCGTACTCCAGGTCCGTAGGGAGGACGGCCTCTGCACCGTACACCATGAAGAAGGGCATGAAGCCCATGGCTCGACTTGGCGTAGTCATTAGACTCCATATCACTGCCGGGAGCTCCGTCAGCCACCTTTTGCCGAATTTATTCAATCGGTTGAATATCCTTGGCTTAAGGCCTTGGAGAACCATGCCGTTGGTGCGTTCTACCTAGCCGTTCGTTCTCGGGTGGGCGATGAACTGCGTGCCGTTGTCCGTGATAATGGAGTTCGGGATGCCAAACCGGTGGACGATGTCGGTGAAGAACAACACTGCTTGAGCCGAGCTGATTTGGGCGATCGGCCGAGCCTCGATCCACTTGGAGAACTTGTCGATGGCGACAAGCAAGTGGGTGAAGCCCCCGGGCGCCTTCTGGAGGGGCCCGACAAGGTCTAGACCCCAAACAGCGAACGACCAAGTGTGCGGGATCGTCTGGAGGGCTTGAGTCGGCAAGTGAGTCTGCCGAGCATGGTACTGGCACCCATCGCAGGAGCGTACCACCTCAGTAGCATTGGCCACGGCGGTTGGCCAGTAGAAGCCTTGTCGAAAGGCGTTACCGACCAAGGTTCTCAGCGCTGCGTGGTGACCGCAGGCTCCGGCGTGTATCTCTTCGATCAAGCATTGGCCCGGACTGAAAGGAATACAGCGCTGAAGTACGCCAGAGGGACTCCGCCGGTAGAGGCTACCGTCGATCATAGCGAAAGACTTGGCTTTGCGAGCCAGTCGTCATTCTCTGGTTTTGTCCGGGGGCAAAATGCCTCGGACTAGCCAGCTTACCAGCGGCTCGCGCCAGTCTGGTTCATCGTCGTCCATCTCAGCTTCAATCTCCATTGCCTCGGCCTCGTCGCCGTCCTCACCCATGATCTCGGGTGACTCCCCTTTGCCGGAAGGGTCAGCAACCCCTGAGGGGCTTGCGTGGCTTGGGGGCGGTCCGGGTTCTCCTGGGGGTTCGGGGGTCATCTTCTTCCCCTCAGCCCCCGAGGGATCGGCATTGACCGAGGGCTTGTGGAGGTCATTGGCGAATACGCCTGTCGGGACCGTGGCCCTTTCGGATGCAATTTTTGCCAACTCATCGGCCTCCTCGTTGTACCGACGCGCGATGTGGTTGAGCTCGAGGCCGTCGAATTTTTCCTCGAGCAACCGCACCAGCTTGCAGTAGGCCGCCATTCTGGGGTTCTGGCACGTCGACTCCTTCATGACCTGATCCACTACGAGTTGGGAGTCGCCTCGGACCTCGAGGCGTTGGATCCCAAGCTCGATGGCGATGTGGAGACCGCTGACCAGAGCCTCGTATTTGGCCACGTTGTTGGAAGCCGTGAAGTGTAGCCGCAGTAGGTACTTGAGCCGGACCCCGAGGTGTGAGATGAAGACGATGCCTGCGCCAACACCAGTCTTCATCATCGACCCGTCGAAGTTCATGACCCAATATTCCTCTTGGGTCAGGACTGGCGGCAGTTGTGTCTCGGTCCACTCTGCCACGAAGTCCGCAAGCACTTGGGACTTGATGGCTTTGCGTGGCGCGTAGGTGATGCCGTCACCCATGAGCTCGATGGCCCACTTGGCGATCCTCCCCGTCGTTTTCCAATTTTGGATCACCTCCCCGAGGGGGAAGGACGACACCACGGTCACGGGATGGGATTCGAAGTAGTGCCGCAACTTGCGTCGAGCAAGAACGATCACGTATACTAGCTTCTGGATCTGAGGGTAGCGTGTCTTGGTCTCGGACAAGACTTCACTGATGAAGTAGACCGGTCGCTGTACCGGTAAGGCGTGTCCTTCTTCTTGCCGCTCTACGACGATTGCTGCACTCACAACCTGGTTGGTAGCCGTGACATATAGCAAGAAATTCTCCTCCTTCATAGGAGGCACAAGAACCGGCGCTTCCTGGGCCTCGGTGGTCCAGGTAAAGTGCTTGTTTTTCTTAAGCAACCGATACAAGGGAAGGCCCTTTTCGCCGAGCCTTGAGATGAATTGACTCAAGGCCGCGAGACACCCCATGAGCTTCTGAACGCCCTTGAGGTTTCGGATCGGACCCATCTGCGTGATGGCCCATATCTTTTCCGGGTTGGCTTCGATGCCACGCTCGGAAATGATGAACCCGAGGAGCATGCCCCGTGGGACCCCGAAAACACTCTTCTCGGGGTTTAGCTTTATGTTTTTCTTTTTAAGGCAGTCGAATGCCTTTTCTAGGTCGGCTACTAAGTCACTCGCCTTCCCGGATTTTATCACTATATCGTCTACGTAAGCCTCAACGGTTCGCCCGATGAGGTCCCCAAAAACTTTGAGCATGCAACGCTGGTAAGTTGCGCCCACGTTTTTTAGGCCAAATGGCATGGTCACGTAACAATAAGTGCCGAAAGGAGTAATGAAAGAAGTCGCTAATTCGTCGGACTCTTTCATGAGGATCTGATGGTAATCGGAATAAGCATCAAGAAAGCAAAGCCGCTCACAGCCAGCAGTAGAATCTACTATTTGGTCAATGTGAGGTAATGGAAATGGATACTTAGGACAAGCTTTATTTAAACTAGTGTAATCGACACACATTCTCCATTTTCTATTTTTCTTTTTAACCAAAATAGGATTTGCTAACCATTCTGGATGGAAGACCTCCTTGATGAATCCGGCTGCCAAAAGCTTCCGCACCTCCTCCCCGATGACCCGGCGCTTCTGCTCGTCGAATCGGCGCAGTCGTTGCTTCACCGGCTTGGATCCGGCCCGGATGTCTAAGGAGTGCTCGGCGACCTCCCTCGGGATGCCTGGCATATCCGAGGGACTCCACGCAAACATGTCGGCGTGTTTGCGGAGGAAGTCGACGAGCACTGCCTCCTATTTTGGGTCGAGGGTGGCGCTGATCTTCAGCGCCCTGCCGTTGGGGGAGCTCAGGTCGAGGAGGACCTCCTTCACCCCCTCAGCGGACTTAAAGGTGCCCCTGGCCTTCTTGGGGTCGGGGACCTCTTTTTTCAACCTGTCAACGTCGGTCATGAGGGCCTCTGACTCCACCAATGCGTCGGCGTACTCGCAGCACTCGACGTCGCACTGGTACGCGTGCTGGTAGGAGGCGCTGATGGTAATCACCCCTTTTGGCCCTGGCATCTTGAGCTTGAGATAGGCGTAGTTCGGAACTGCCATGAACTTGGCATAACATGACCTCCCGAGGATGGCGTGGTAGGTGCCGTGGAAGCCTACCACTTCAAATGTCAGGGCCTCCTTCCTCAAGTTGTCAGGAGTCCCGAAGTAGACGGGCAGATCGATCTGCCCGAGGGGTTGCACGCTCTTTCCGGGCACTATCCCTTGGAATGGGGATGTCGTGGCCCGGAGGAGCGAGTGACTGATCCCATCAAGTCGAGGGTCTCAGCGTAGAGAATGTTGAGGCCGCTGCCTCCGTCCATGAGGACTTTGGAGAGCCTCGTGTTGCCGACGACGGGGTCGACAACAAGTGGGTAGCGTCCCGGTGATGGGACGTAGTCCGGGTGGTCGTCCCGGCTGAAGGTGATAGCGTCGTGGGACCAGTCAAGGAAGCATGGTGTCGCTGGTTCGACGGAGTAGACCTCCCTGCGCTCGCGCTTTCGCTGCCATGGCGTAGGGGGGGTCCCGGGCCCGCCGAAGATCATAAGGCATTTGTCGATGGGTGGGAACTCATCGTCCTTCCCGTCCTTGTCCTCCTGATCCCTGGCGGGCTTCTTGCCGGCGTCATCCTTGAACTGGCTGCCGGCTGTAGTGCTTCTTGAGCATCACACACTGTGCGAGTGTGTGATGTACTGGACCCTGGTGATAAGGGCACGGCTTGCTGAGCATGTCGTCGAAGCGGCCTCGAGGGGGTCGTTCCCTCTTGGGTTCGGTGGCCGCCACGAGGGAGTTGTCGCGGAGTAGGGCCTTTCCCTTCCCCTTCTTCTTCTTGTTGTTCGGTCCTCGGGAAGAGGTGCCCTCAGGGGCCTCCTCCTTTCGTTTGCCCTTGGGGTCAGAGAAGAGCGCTCCTACCGCCTCATCCCCCGAGGCGAAGCTGGTAACAATCTTCATGAGCTCGGAGACACTGGTGGGTGTCCGGCGTCCGAGCTCATGAACAAGCTCTTTGCAGGAGGTTCCCGCGGCAAACGCTCCGACGACGTCGGAGTCGGTGACCTGGGGCAGCTCGTTGTACTGCTTGGAGAAGCGCCGGATGTAGTCCCGGAGGGACTCGCCCGGTTTCTGCTTGCAGTTGTGGAGGTCCCAGGAGTTACCAGGGCATACGTACGTGTCCTGGAAGTTTCCTACGAAGATCTTGACCAGATCGCTCCAGTCGAAGATCTTCCGTGGGGGAAGGTGTTCTAGCCTAAGCTCTTGTAGAGTCGGCGAGGAACAGAGGGAGGTTGCGGATGATGATGAGGTCATCCTGTGCGCCGCCAAGCTGGCACGCAAGACGGTAGTCCACTAACCAGAGTTCGGGGTTAGTTTCCCCTGAGTACTTGGCTATGTTGGCCGGTTGTCGGAATCGGGACGGGAACTTGGCCCTTTGGATGGCCTCGCTGAAGACGCGTGGTCCTGAGGGCTCGGGTGAGGGTTCACGATCCTCGTCCGAGTCGTAGCGCCTGCCCCGATGGACGCTGTAGCCGCGCGCGGCTCTGTCAGTCTTTCGCCGACCACGGGCTTATAGAATGGCTCGGACGTCGACGTCCTTGCCAAGCCGTTGGTGGACTGGTGGAGCCCTTGGAGCCTCGGGTCCAACCGAGGCTTCGCGCTCGTGACGTGCTATGCCACCACGCTGGTGACTTTCGGCGCTACGGTGTCGCGATGCTGAACTTTCCGCCTGGAGGACGGCTGCATCCTCCAGGAGGTCTTTGAGCTGATTCCTGAGCTGTCGTGCCTCCTCGGAGGAGGGCTCAGGTATGCTCCGGAGTAGCATGGCTGCTTCCGCGAGCTTTCGGCTTGCCCGGGGGGCGGCCCCCGGTGTCTCGGCCCCGTCGTCAGCAACGATTCGGGCCTGGACATCTCGGGCTCGACGCCGAGCTGCTCCTCCAATCGGTTTGCCGCTCGCCAAGCTCCAGCGTAGCTCGTAGCTGGGTGAGGCGCAAGCGGTCCTCGTCCATCCGTGCCTCAAGCTCCCGGAGCTGCTCTAGCTCCGGGGTTTGAGGCGCGGGGCGAGAGGTTCCTGCCCCCTGATCCAGCGGCGGGGCTGACCGTGCGGGCTTCGGGGCCGCTGGAGGGGGCGTGACTTGTTCATGTTGGGGTTGCGACGGAGGGGGTATGTCGTCATCGCCCCCCGAGTGGACATCCTCCACTCGCCCCTCATCAAGATGCATCATAGCACTCCCGAGAGGGGTCGATGTAGGACCTGTCTGAGCTGGAGATGACGCTCGGTGCGTTCTCCCCCGAGTCGTCGGTGTGGGCGGCGTAGTCCACATTTGCCCAGAATTCGTCATCATCGTCGCTGTAGCTGCGACGAGATGAGTTCTGGTCATAACGATTCCCCCTTCCAAGTGTTGTCGAGTGGTGAGGCTGACGGTGGCGTCTGTTTCCCCACTGCCATGTGTCCTGGCACTTCCCCAGGGGATGGCGGTGAGGGTGCCACGTGGTCTCCCACGAGGCTGTCCTGGCGCTCGAGGCGCTGGACCTGGAGTGTCCGACAGTTCGTGCAATAATGCATGAACTGCACGAACGTGGGCGTCCATGGCGGTCTGGAGCCCTAAGAGGGACGAACGGCACCGTTCCCCTTCACCGGTGAGGGCGGAGAGAAAAATCGGCTGGCGTCGCGTTTCCGCCCTCGCCCGTCCTTCGGGCGGTAAGCGGATGCGTGACCACTGGTGCCGGATATTCTGGGACCGCGGCCGGCGCAGTATTGGCTACCCCCGTTGGGGGTGCCTGGTGAGCCACATCTCCCGCGGCGGGAGGCTGGTTGGCGCCACTGCGCCTCCTCCTCCAGATCCGCCGAGAGCGGCGTGCAACGTTTCCCCCGTCCTTCGAGGCAGGTGGAAGTGTTGCGGGGGTCCTTTCTCCGGCCGTCTGAGGGGCCGGAGTCAGGACGACAATGACACGGGACCCGATCGGGCGCAGGTTCATCTCGAGCCCTTGACCAGTGGCCACGAACTCGAGAGTCCCGAACCGGAGTACCGCGCCAGCGGGAAGCGTGGTGGAGCTAGGCTGCCATGCGAAACCTACGTCAACGCGCGAAAGTTCCCCTACCTGGCGCGCCAACTGTCGGTGCTAGTTTTAGCGGGGCTAACACCGGCTAGTAAATGTGTGTTTTACAGTTGAGGCTACGGATGGTGTGCAAGGGGGAACACAAGGATTATACTGGTTCAGGCCAAGGCAAGCCCTAAGTCCTAGTGGAGAGGAGAGTCGTGTTGCCTTGCACCGGTGTGCTTGTAGTACTGGGGTTACAAGATAGGTGAGAGAGGGAAGTGCTCCCAGGTCTCTTGTGTGTGTCTAAGTGTTTACAAGTCGTTTGTTGCGGGTGTGTATGTGTGGGTAAGAACTTAGAACTTCTCCGTCATCCTCCTAAAGCTGGCCTCTGCTCTCCCTTTTATAGTCGCAAGGGAGAGGCAAGGGCAGCTACGTATTTTACAGTGAGGAGTTGCTGTTCCCCGTTTGACTATGGTCAGCTACTGCCTTTTCTCCGCGTCTCCGGGGTATGGCCATCGTGGTTCGCACGATCTTGGTGAGTTCCAAGACGGGAACAGTTGTTGGATTACGTCATGTCGTCAGCTATGGTCTTTTCTTCGCGTCTCCAGGATATAGGCCGTCGTGGTTCGCACGATCTTGGTGAGTTCCAAGGCGGGAACAGTCGTCGGATTACGGCATGTCGTAGGGTCACACCTATCGGCTATCCTTCCGTATGATGTGACAAGAGGGTGAGTCACCTCAAGGCGTTGTCTCCCGAGGCTCGGGACTCCTGAAGGCGTGATGGGATGGAGCGGGGGATATCTCCCCTAGTCATATTTCCGGTCTTTGAACAGCACTTCCCGAGGGTTAGGCGGGCCCGGATGGAAGGCGTGCTCGTCCTTTCGAGTGGACAGTGCAGTAGGCGCCTTTCCCGTTCTTGCGTAGCCCGTTGTCAGGCGCTTGGACTATCGCAGTCAGGAGTCGATAGATCCCGGCGGAAAACGGGGCGGCGCACCGTAGACCATACCATGGAGAGGACGGCCGTAGTGGGCCTATCAAGTCCTCTCCCAGGGAAATCCTGACAGATGGTATGGCCATCAGGGGCGTGCGAGGCACAGTTGCGTCGAGAATCTCGCCTGACAGGGATGGTGCCTGTAAAGTGGTCAGGGAGGTCTCTTGTGGTCCAAGATTGCTCTGCCGACATCACCGGTGCCTTGGATGCCTTTGTGAGATTGCGCTCGAGGGGGATGAGGAAGCTCGGGCGAATCGGAGGTTGGGCCGCCGAGGGTGCTGCTCTCCCGAGCTCTCCCAGGGAGGCTCGGGCGAATCGGAGATTTGGGCGCCGAGGGTGCCGCTCTCCCGAGCTATCCCGGGGAGGTTCGGGCGAATCGGAGATTTGGGCGCCGAGGGTGCCGCTCTCCCGAGCTCCCGTGGGGAGGCTCGGGCGAATCGGAGAATTGTGCTGTTGAGGGTGCCGCTCTCCCGAGGGTTGGCTGTCATTGGTGCAATGACGTCGTGGGCCTCTAGTAGACGCGGCCTTTGTGGGCTTCAGGCACGGCCTTCGTGGGCTTCCACTGGCCTTACTTGGGCGAGGCCATGTTGGGAATGAGCGTTTTTGCATCGAAGTTGGGTACCCCTAACTTTGGTACCCGACAATTGGGATCGTATCTCCAACCAAAAGAATCATCTTTACCCATCACATCATCTGGCTATGAGTTACGCCCGGGATTAATTAAGTTAGTTCAGGATCACATTTTTTCTTGTAGTTCTAGCGAAAACCCCTATTCCCATTTAGTTGATTTTGAGCAGACATGTTCATGTTTGCACATTAAGGGCATGGCAGATGAAACTTTAAGATGGAAACTCTTTCCGTTTTCATTAACGGGAAAAGCAAAGAAATGGTATAATCGCCATGTAGGGAGTAGCCAAGGAGATTGGGAAGTATTGCGTGCTAATTTTTGTCTTAAATTTTTCCCTATCGAAAAGGTCGCTAAACTTTGTTTTGAAATTATTGGATTTAAACAATTAGATAACGAATCATTAGGCAAGGCTTGGGAACGCTTTGATGGATTTATAAATTCTGGACCTAATCTTGCTTTGCCAGAACCTATGCTTTTGCAACATTTCTTTTTAGGCCTTGATGATAAAAATAAAGAATACCTTAATTTGGCCGCAGGAGGAGCATTTATGCATATTACTGCTTCACATGCTAAAACTATTCTTACTAATATCTTAATTGATCTTCCTGAAGAAAAAGAAAAGTTGTTAGAAGATGAATTTTTGTCATTTGGTTCTAAACTTTTGTCTGATTCATCTCAACCTTTACCTGAACTATCTAATGAGAACGCGATAACTCCAATTTCTGATTTTATACTTGAATTTGGGGATGAACTTTTTGATGATTATGGAAACACCTCACGCTATCATAAAATTATGAAACCCCAAGAATCTCTGAATTTTAAAAGTTTCAATATTTCATATCCTGCTGATTTAAAATTCCTTAGAGAGATAACAAGAGAATTGATTTTTGTTATGAGTAATGAGTGGTTGATAGAATCTGAGCTTTCAAATGATATAATTCGTTTAAATTCTCCTGCCATTACTATTAAATGTCAAATTGATGCATATCCTTTTGATGCCTTTTATAATCTAGTAGTAGGTATCAATATCATGTCTCTTACATTTGCTAAAAAATTCTTGAAAGATATACCATTAATTCCTACAAATAAATTATTGAAAAATCGTTCAGGACATATTATTCCTAGTTCAGGTGTTTTATGTTCTCTTCCTATTGTGATTAATGAATCCGAATTTTGCTGAATTTCTATATCTTTGATGTTTGGGATTTTGATGTAATGATTGGTTTACTAATAAGAAAGCTTTTGCGAGCAATTTAGATATTAAACTCGGGAAGAGATTTAATCTCTCAGTGCCTATAACTCATGCATTAAAAGCTAAGGCAGTGCCACCTCCTGAGTTAGATCCGATAGAAGAAGATAAGGCTATGTCATTTGAGGAATTTATTCAACCTAATTTAGAGGATGATACTCAGTTCTTCATTAATGAAGAGGAAGAGGATCCGATTGAATCCTGAACCTCTGGATGAATTACTAGAGCCACGTAAGCCTTCTATTGAGCTTAAACAACTACCTTCTGGTCTTAAGTATGTTTTTCTGAATAATGATCAAAATTCTCCCGTGATTATTAGTGATAAACTTTCTGATGAAGAGTCTTTTAGATTAATAACTGTCTTACAAAAACATCGTGCTGCTTTTGGTTATTCACTCCAAGACCTTAAGGGGATTAGTCCTGTTTTATTCACCCATCGTATTCCAACCAACCTAGAAATTACACCTTCTAGAGAGCCCCAAGTAGGCTTCAAAATGCGATGAGAAAAGTTGTTAAGAAAGAGGTCTTGAAACTTTTGCATGCTGGGATTATTTATCCTGTTCCTGCATAGTGAGTGGGTAAGCCCTGTTCAAGTTGTACCTAAAAAGGGTGGTATGACCGTAGTTGAAAATGATAAAAATGAATTGATACCCCAGAGAACTGTTACAGGATGGCGAATGTATATAGATTATAGAAAACTCAATAAAGCAACCAAGAAAGATCATTTTCCGCTACCCTTCATTGATGAGATGTTAGAGCGTTTGGCAAATAATTGGAACTTATGCTTATCGTAGAATGTCTTTTGGATTATGTAATGCACTTGCTTCTTTTCAAAGATGTATGATGTCTATATTTTTTGAAATGATAGAAGAAATCATGGAAGTTTTTATGGATGATTTTTTAGTTTATGGAAAAACTTTTGATGATTGTCTAGAAAATCTAGATAAGTGTTGTCGGTCCTTAAAGCCTATTTCTTACCGCCAATATGTTACTAAAATAAATAGTAGGTAGGGCTTTAAACTAACATTTCCACGAGTTTTGGTGTGTACTTGACTTACAGGTGTGACATGTGGAAATGCACAAAAACCATAAAGAAAGCGCACATCCAGGAAACGTATTCAGAGAAGGCGCTATCCAAGAAAATAAGAAAGCCTACCTCAAACGCTAAACTGGATCCATCCGTAACTGCGGGGGAGGCCCAGGCCCAGGGAGCAACCGACCGCCCAAAGGCGGTGGCCAGATGGCACTCCCCAAGGACCGACCTGCCCCCGGGGGCGGCCGCCCCGTTGGTAGGGGCCTACCGGGCCCATCCTTCTTAGGCGGTGCGTAGGTCGGTTCCCTCAAGGGGGTTCCACCTGCTTCCATATTTGTTGGCGCCCGAACCGTCCTTGTTAGACTAGAAAAGAGAGGGAGAGCTCCCCTCCAACACACACCATCATTTGGAGCCATTTACCTCACCTCTCACTTGTATTCTTTAGATTAGTTTTAGTATTAGAGCAAGGCAAGAGCTAGAAAGAAGAGTTTGTATCCTTGGGAGAAGAAGGAACACCTCGGTATGAATACAATGCAGTTCTCTTCCAAGTTCAAGTTCTTATCATACTTCTATGATTATGCATATGAACTAGAGTCTAGTTATGATCTTGTTATGAGCATAGTACATGAGCTAGAACATAGTTTGTGTATCATGTTCTTGACTTGTTCATCATCGTTCTTCATCGTTCATCGAATTAGTATGAGGAAGAACTAGGAATGAGGTGATGGTTCGTCGTGCTGTCATGGTTGCTCTTAACCTAGCCTGTCAATCCGAAGGGTTGGGGTCCTAGGGGGTTAGGAGTTGTCTCCAAGTACGCGAGCATGGTGCTCGGGTATGCGGAGATCGGCTGAATATGCCGGTATCCCACGGGCAGAGGGGTAGGTGGGCAGGTGGTGACAGCCCTGTCCATCCCTAGCACTCCCCCACGTTCGGATATTGGGTAGGAGTTCGTAAAGTCTCTATCGGCTGGCAGACCAGCTGCGGGGATCTCTCCTATCATCCCAGACTTAGTCCTGATACTAGACATGCTAGTTAGATGTTTACTAACAGTTCTTTGCATAGTTATATATGACCAATGCCGGCTCAATTAGATATATTCTTTTATTCTTTATTTCTCTTTTATCCTTGAGGTCGGCTCAGATGTGTGTCCACTATCTTTGAACTATGATTTACCCCTGCCTATGCTATGTCTACCTATGCATTCAATAAGTGATCATGTTTATGCCAAAGCTAGATGCATTCGTCCTGCCCTCCTACGGGAAATTATAAATACGACACCCCACGGGTTGAAATGCTACAATGATAGTTCCGTGCGCTTGCGGATTTATCTATACTGAGCTATCATGATTGGCATACCTAAGTACCATTACCTAAGGATTGTAATTCTTGTTGCACCCCAAGGCGCCGTGCCACAGTTTTGCATATCGTAAGTAATGACGGTTAGGAAGGACTAATCCGGCACTTCTAACTGCTATTACCATACTGCTTTACCTAGGCCGGCGCCATTAAGGGCCTAGGGTTACCTTTCTGAAGTAATGGTGGTCGGGAATTTCAACTTACGTTTCTAGTATCGTTACTAGGAATGGGCTTTTAGTCTATCTTTAGTAATGACACTAAGAAACGCCAACAATAAGGTTTTGCAGATATGTGAAGAAATGCACTTAGTCCTTAATTGGGAAAAATGTCATTTTATGGTTAGAGAAGGAATAGTGCTAGGACATTTAGTGTCTGAAAGAGGTATAGAGGTAGACAAGGCAAAAATTGAAGTAATTGAACAACTACCTCCACCTGTTAATATAAAAGGAATCCGAAGTTTTCTTGGTCATTGTGGTTTTGATGGCACATTTATAAAAGATTTTTCACATATTGCTAGACCACCGACTAACTTGTTAGCTAAGGATGTTCCTTTTGAATTTGATGATGCATGTTTAAAATATTTTAATATTCTTAAAGAAGCACTTGCATCAGCACCAATCATTCAACCCCCTGATTGGTCTTTACCTTTTGAAATTATGTGTGATTCTAGTGATTATGCTGTAGGGGCAGTATTAGGACAAACAAAAGATAAGAAGCATCATGCGATTGCTTTATGCTAGTAAAACTCTGACAGGAGCACAATTAAATTATGCAACAACTGAAAAAGAACTACTGGCTGTTGTTTTTGCTATTGATAAATTTATTACTTAGTAGGAGCAAAAGTAATTATTTATTCTGATCATGCTGCTTTAAAATATTTGCTCACTAAGAAAGATGCTAAACCTCGTTTGATAAGATGGATTTTGTTACTCCAAGAATTTGACTTAGAAATTAAAGATAGAAGAGGAATAGAAAATCCAGTTGCTGATCACTTGTCGAGAATACACTTTGAGAAACCTCATGAATTGCCTATTAATGACTCATTGAGAGATGACATGTTGTTTAAAGTGACCAAGTCAGACCCTTGGTACATGAATATTGTCAACTTTATGGTTGCAGGTTATGTACCACCAAGGGAAAATAAAAAGAAGCTCATTTATGAAAGTCGTCTTCCACATATGGGATCCACCATAACTCTTCAGAATTTGTTCAGATGGATTACTTAGAAGATGTGTACCAGTAGAAGAGGGCATGCAGATCATTCAAAAATGCCATGCATCACCATATGGAGGTCATTATGGAGCATTCCGCACTCATGCTAAAATCTGGCAGAGTGGGTTCTTTTGGCCAACTATGTACGAAGACACCAAAGATTTTGTCCGGAGATGTGGATCATGTCAGAGGCACGGAAATATCAATGCAAGAGATGCTTATGCCACTCACCAACAATCTCCAGATCGAGCTCTTTGATGTCTGGGGAATTGATTACATGGGACCATTTGTGAAATCAAGAAATTATGAATACATTCTGGTGGTAGTTGACTATGTATCCAAGTGGGTAGAAGCTATGCCATGCATGAATGCTGATTCATAACATTCAAAGAAGATGTCGAAGAGATTATATTTCCAAGGTTTGGAACACCAAGGTTGGTCATTAGTGACGGAGGGACACACTTCACTGATAAAAAGTTTCATCGATACTTGCAAGCTCATGGCATCCGTCATAATGTTGCTACTCCATACCATCCTCAGATAAGTAGCCAGGCAGAAACATCAAATAAACAAATCAAGAATATTCTATAGAAAACCGTAAATGAGATGGGCACTGTATGGAAGGACCGATTACCCGAAGCACTTTGGGCATATCGGACCGCATACAAGACACATTTGGGTATGTCACCTTACCAGCTAGTATATGGTAAGACCTGTCATTTACCAGTGGAGTTAGAGCATAAAGCTCACTGGGCTATTAGGAGATAGAACATGAACTTTGAAGCCGCTGGAGAAAAGAGAATAATGCAGTTATCAGAATTAGAAGAATGGAGAGAAAAGGCTTATCACAATTCAAAGATCTATAAAGAAAGAACAAAAAGATGGCATGACAAGAGGATCAAGAAGAAAGAGTTTGCACCAGGAGATAAGGTATTACTTTTTAATTCCAGGTTCAAATTATTTGGGCTTGGAAAACTACGAAGCAAATGGGAAGGACCATTTACGGTCGTGAATGCTTCGTCACATGGAGCGGTAACTCTACAATCACATGAAGGTACGTTATTCAAGGTAAATGGTCACCGACTTAAATTATTTTTAGAACCATTTAATTCAGAAGTTGTTGACGGGCTGGACTTTGTCCAATTACCCACTTTTTAGTCCCGTCATTATCCGTTACGAAAAATTATCGCACATCGCAACTAACAAGAAGTAGGAAGAGTCTAGAAGCTTCACGAGCTTCGGCCACCCAGGGAAGACACCTGGTGGGGCTGGCCAGCGCCCTAGAGGGGACCGGGCGGCGCCCCCTGTCCCCTCTCGTCCCGACTCTGGTTTCCTTTTCTTTCTCTATCTTTCCTAAATACAATCCCATAGAATCCGGATGCGTACGGATAATCTTTCGTACGAATCCTATAGAACCTAGATTTGATCTTATCCTGTCTCCTGAAAACCCATACAAATACACACCTATACCGCCATCAAATGCCATCCCATCATCATTGCCTTCCTCTCCTCTAAAGAAACTCTCTAGTTTAGATCTAGTAGCAATGGCAGGTGAAGCGGTCGTCGGCGCTGACTCCGGCAAGATCCAAGGTGACGATTCGAAGGCCATCATCCTCGCGCAGCCGAAGCCCCTTGCCATCATGCCACCTGAAGCATCTTGCTACGGTGCCCCAGCAGTTCGAGCAAGTCTACTAAATGCATGCTCAGCCTGCTCTACCATCGCCACCTAAGAGACTACTGCTAGAAGATGGTACCAGGGGGAAGCAGATCGCTATTCCCCGAGGCATCCCGCTTCTTCCACCTAGAGACAATGAGCGACTCCTGTCAGTCAAGACCGACAAGAACGGAACGCTGGTATGTGCGAAGTACACCACTGCTCGCCCTGCCATCCAAGGAGTTTGTGCACGTCTAGGCTAAGTCCGCTACACTGAGTTCATACCACCTCTGCCCAAGAGACAGCGGGCTACATCTACATCAGCACTAGAGAAAGTCCCTAGACAGCCCCCGCTCTCTCTACGAATCCTTAATGAGAAGATGGAAGCTCTCTCTAGCACCGTTAGGGGTATAGAGAGGAATGAAGACTTAAGGAACAAGATTATGAGTGACATGACTAAGCAGATAGAAGTCAATGTCAAGTTAATTCGTAGTCTCAAGCGCGAAAAACATCAGCTGAAAGAAGAGATTGGTGAGCTTAAGGAAGAAATTAGGAAGCTCGCGAAGAACGGGCAGCCTTAAGTTGCCCTCGTTATCTATGTAATAAGGCACAAGTGTGTTAGGTTTGATTATATCGAGTGTGCTAGGTTTGATTTATAATATTAAGTGTGCCTAATGAGCTAGGGCAGTCGTTAGCTCAAGTCAGTTGTCAGAGTTACCTAGTTTATTAATGAATAAAGTGCCTTATTCTTTTTATCAATATTAATGTTTTAGTTTACTCTACTCTCTATATTTTTGGTACGCATGTTGTCTCCACATGTTGCGCAGAAAAGTATGCAGGAAAATAAGTGTGGGGGAGGCACATCGCGACTATGGAAATCAATTCGCTCGGGAAAATCATGTAATTCAGAAGATAATCGAACCAGAACCTCGCGCACCGAAGTGAACCTCGTGGGACCACAGAGGCACGCCGCCCGGCACCCTACCTGGGCCGACCGGCCCCCCTCTACATCCTCTGCATCCCCTTCTCGGTCATGGTCAGGTTTGATCCCCATACAATATAATTGCATATGTATCGATTTCTGTTTCGATCCGAATTAAAATTCACATGCTAAATTACTTTTAAAAGAGAAGAAGAAGATTGTTTAATTCATAGCTTAAGAATAAATTATATAACACTTTTCTAGGAATCATGTTACTACTGGAAACTATTTATAGGGACCCCATGATTGCTTAAATCGTTGTGAAACATGATATAGTTGAATTATGAGAACTCAATCTCTGATGTTTTGTCTTTGGATATTTTATTTAAAAAATTTAAATGATTAGTTATACCTCTCCTTTGTGGTAAAAATATTGTCCTACCAGAGCCATATATAGGATAGAAGCCTGCTACATATAATACTTGTCTTTGTATTGAGTTTGGTCAACCTTTGTAACCCTTTGAAGAAATCTGTCATATTTTCGAATCAAGTGCCAATTCCACATAAGCATTACTCTAATCTGGAGTAATAGCGAGTCATTCTATTGAAAATGTTTTCCTCTTACATTGGGAGAAAACACCAAAAATAATTATATAGCATAGTCACCAAATAATTGCTCCATGTTTTGTTAAAGTCTCTCAACTACTAAATCCAGAAGAAGTATGAGCTATGCAAAAGAAGAAGGGAGTATAAAAAATGGACAAGTGTCCAAAAAAATTAAAACAATGGGTACTTAGATACTCGCCTCCCTTGAAAAAAAAGAAAAAAAGAGAAAGAGATAGCTCATACTCTCTGAATAAGCTCAATTGTATAAAAGAGAGATTTATTTTCTCAAGGAGCAAGGTAGAATTAGGTTCCACCATATTCCACCAAATAAAGCTTAATTTGATTTTATGCCTTATTTCTCTGTGGATTCATTGTTTGACTTTACAATAAATACAATGCAAGTATGTTTTCACATTTTACCTACCTGAGATCCACATAAGCTTTTTAGAAGTAGGATAAAGAAGGCAATTTCATTAACGCCTTGGTAAGGATACAAAAATATCAGATATATCAGTGATTCGAGAGTACTACAAAAGAAGAAGGTAAAGCTAAGTTTATTTGCAAAATTACATACCCTCCAATTGACTTAACTGAAGGAAGAGAGTGATCTGTTTTCAAGCTATTCTGTTTTTCAACTACTCAAAGATTCATGGTAGACACTTTGAATTCTATAGTACATGCATGACTAGACTAGTTTTATATAATGCACTCTTAAGTTATGTTTTAAATGCTCTATTCTCTCTAAAAACCTTACATCTTAAAACCAACCTTTTTCTTCGGGATGAGCAAAAGCCTAAGTGTGGGGGTAATTGTTGACACTTGTTATCATTCAAATTTTATTATCAATTATCCCTGCATTAAACATGAATATCCAGTAGAATAGGGTTATTACTGACAGATTCCACGAGTTTTGGTGAATTGTCTATTTCACAGGGGATTTTCCAAAAAAGCATAAAAGAAGGATTAAAGAGCATAATTACCACGAAACTTGCACGCGAAGGAAACATCATCACGAAGACCCTGGAAGAGTCCAGAACACACCCGAAGTGACCGGGGCCCGAACCCCACCAGGGTGGGGCCGACCGTCGCCAGGGTGGGGCCGGCCGGCGCCTCCCCTAGGGTTTCCTCCCTGCCGTCTTCTGGAGTATTCTACCACTGCCTTTTAGGAGTCATATGGGCCCTTGGTTAAGTCGGTTTGATCTAACGGCGCGCGTGCATCCCACCTACCTATAAATAGAGGGCCAGACCCCCCTGGAGGAGAGCCTGATCAAGAGATGAATACCCTGAAGCATTAGATAGATATCCACTAGATCTAGGCTAGCAATCAAGAGAGAGATTAGGGAGATAGAGTAGATGAGTAGAGATTCGGAGGAGTCCTGGCCTGTCGGATCTTCTTCGTAGCTGTGTTCACCTGGATTCATCTCCCTCGCCCGGAGTTGCGTTCTGAGGTACTTTTGTATTCAATATCCTGATTCAAGTAAGCATTTGTTCTTATTCGTTCTTAAGTTTACAACTCTATTTGAGTGCTTTAATCTTGGTAGCTCCTTGGTTGAAGTAGTAGTTTGTAGTGTAGACGTGGTGTCTGGGCTATAATTACTTATGAATGTCCCCTGATTGGCCGGATAGTGGTAGATCGCGTAGGTGACAGCTGCGTTGAGTCCTCTATAGTCCACTTCCCGTTGATAGGATCGATAGGTGTATAAGTGTTTGGTAGGAGGGAACTCTGATTTCCGCTCTTATTAATTTCACTGCCCGATTAGAACGATATTATTCAAAGTTTGCCGGTTGTCGGATCTAGATAATCATTTGTTATCTCCTCATTCTTGATATTCTCTGGATTGATTGTGTTATCGGGTTAAGAGCCAATAGACTTAGTCAGTATCACCTACTGTTCCTTTGGGTTCGATATTAAAACCGGGATTATTTGGTGAAGTGCTACATCGGTATTTTATCTGTGCGCTTGCGGATACCTTGATAATAATAATCTTTAATAGAGTGCAGTTAATTTATACCAACAGCTTGCAAACCTAGTGTTGAATTTAGAACATGAGCTCATAATGTGTAACTTAACATGGTCAAGATAACCTACTAGTGAGGTGTGAAGAAGCTTGTCCTTGGATTCAAACTTAGTTGCATATTCTAGGCAAGTGATCTAGATTGAACCAAAGTGAAAATGAACTAAACCCCTTTAATTGACTTGATACTCCCATAATTTGCACCATTTTTGGTGATTGTTGACAAAGGGGGAGAAGAAAGTCACAAAGATAAGAATGAAAAGGGGTCAATTAAAATTTGAAAGCACACAAGTAGGGGGAGCAAGCTCATGAATAAATTGTTGCATTTGTGTGTGCATTAACATATGACTTGTTGCATTGTCAAACTTAAATTCCTATACTTGCTTGATTGGTGGAATGCTTAGAAATAGGATTTGAATGATGTTTTGACAAACTAGCATACATATGACTTACTTTTCATAAAAAGTACCTCTCTTGCTTAAATGTTGATCTCATGAGGTATTTTGAGTTTATGATGCATGACTAGTGAACAATGGTGCTAAGGATGGTATATTTCCGTAACTCCGATGGTATCACGCTTCAAAGGTCCATTCTATATACCTTAGCATCATTTGGTAGTGGTAGCTCACCCAAACTTTTTAAATCCATGCATATGTGAAAAATTGAACCATACACAAGGAATCACATATGTATAGGGGGAGCTAATACTACCAAAATGCAAACTTGGATTTCATTTTATATCTTTGTGAAGGTTGTCATCAATTACTAAAAAGGGGAGATTGAAAGCCCATGTTTGGTTTTGGGTAATTGATGAAACCTAGTTTGCTAATGTTTGCTCTAGGTGTTTCATGAGAATAATTAGCAAATGACAAGATGGAGCAAAGAACCGGGTCGGAGGAGGCCACAAGTGAAGGGCAATGACGGCATCCATGCAAATGGTGTAAGTGCATCAATAAGAGGAGAAAGCCCTAATGACGGCATCCATGCAAATGGTATAAGTCCATCATCAAAGGTGTCCACAAGGTTCATCAAGTGATGAGAAGGAAGATGGTGAAAAGCTAGGAGATCAAGGCAAAGGTATAACCAATAGAAGCTCTTTTGCTTTTGGTGATCAAGACTCCATACAGGGAGTGACCACATTTAGGATAGATAGTCGTACTATCAAGAGGGGAGAAATTGTTTGTGAAATACGGTTATCAAAGTGCCACTAGGTGATCATATTTATTGCATATGCATGTAGATGCTAGTGACAATAACAAAACCCGTGGAAAACTCTTTGAAAAATGCTAACACACGTGCACTAAAGTGAGAGACACTTTGAAGTGTTAGCGCCTTTGGCAACGAGGTGAAGTTTGAGGGTTAGGGAGGGGTTTGGGTAAGTTTCAATAGAAAATCAAGCGTCGGACGCTGACCCCGAGAGTGTCGGACCATTGGCTTCGGTGCGACGGCTAACCCTGTTCTGCTCTGTCTTAGAGCATCAGACGCGTAGAAAGTGAGCGTCGGACTATTTCTTCTCCGTCCGACGGTGTAGCGCAGCAGCAGAGTGACACGTGGTGAGCTGAGAAGGTGTCGGAGGCGTTCGGTTGGTCCGACGATGAGCGTCGAACAGCGCCCGAGCATTTCTGTACCTCTCTGGTCAGATTTGCAAGTGTCGTATAGTGGCTTTGTTTAGTCCGACGCACTTTCAGAGGTATTGTCCAACGGTGGTTCGCTGTTAGAGTCGGACGTGTGGCGTTCGTCCGATGGCGTTTTGCGTTCTTGGCTGCTCTCTGGAAACATCTAATGGTGGAGTTGGTTAGTCCGACGGTCGGAGCGTCTGACAGTGTGTTTTGGCGTGAGAAGCTAGCCGTTGTAATCCAACGTTCGACTTCAAACGACTAGGGACACATGGCGTGCATCCAAGGTATCGGACCGTGTGCTTTGGTCCGACGGTGACGCGCACGGGCGTCCGACGGTTCCGTCTAACACCACGCAGAGTGGCCTAACGACTATGACTTTGTGAGGGGCTTATAAATTGAGCTTTGTGTTGACGGTGGATATACCATAAAAATCTGCACTCAAACACCGTCAACAGGACTCGGTTTCGATGGAAGATCAACATAACATGAACATATTTTATAAATAACTAGTTCCACTTGTACTCTTAGCTTGTGAATGCAGGGAAGATCAAAACAGAGTAGAAATGAGCACTTGGAGCTCAATTAAGTGGGTCGGCCGAACCGCTTGTATGGGCACCAAGCCATCACAATTCAACAAATGACTCAAGAAAGAACATGGAAGAGAGTGGACCACCTGGAGGCCCCACATGCAGGTCGGCCGACCCACATGTGGGGCCCACCAGGGTTCTGCTAACATGGCATGATCCGTGTGACACTCTACTCAGCTCAATTCCACCATTGGATCAAAGTTGTGTTTCCAATCAGCGGTGGAAGAGCAAGGCACATGAATCAAGGCATGAACCGACAAGTACCAACAAATCAAGTACACAGCCATGCTCTATGGCTCGTGGGGACAACACGTGGCTGGGCCCACCTTTCATAGGGGGTCGGCCGACCCCTCCCTGGTGGGTCCAGGCCACCTGACGTTCTCCACTGCCTTCCTGCATGCACCCCACGTGATGGATTCACCACTGCCGTCCATCTAAGGCGGTTTCAATGACAGTTTATCCAAGGGAGGAGAATGAAGGAGCACGCAGATCGCTGACGTGGCACCTCTCCACTTCCCCCTATATATAGTGGCTGCCTCCACCCTCTCAAGACATGATTCAATCAAGATACAAGTGAAGAGTAGTGTAGTTCCACCTTTAGTAGTAGTTATAGTCTAGTGTGGGAGTTAGAGTTGAGTCGAGCTGTGCTCGGGGTCTCCGGAGTCATCTGCTAGAGAGTCTGGTATAGCTCTTGTATCTTTCTCTTTCTGTAAGACTTATTTACTTTTCTCATTATAATATTCTTGCTTTACTTTACTAAGTCTTTACTTAGTGCATTACTATTATAATAATAGTTTTATTGTGAGTTATCATATTACTTGGTTGGAATACATTAGATTGTGATCCTCTAACGAACTCACGTGTGTAGTTCATCGCCTGTCATAGGGTGCTCTAGTTGCCTTGATCACTACTAGAGTAGTAAGGCTTAGTGTAAGCGTGGTGCTTAGACTAGATCTTGCCTTTGGATGCCGCTTGTCGCACGGATTGTTAGTGGGTGCTAGCAGGTGGTGACAGCCCTGTCTAGTCTTAGTATCCTCCACATGTTTTAGGCAAGTTCTTAAAAGGTAGGCTCCCATAAGAGCATAGGTGCTTCGGGTAGAGGTTATATCCTCTATTGTCTTGCACTATCCCCTACACACCGGAAGTAAGGTAGCAGTCTTAGTGTACTTCGTCCATTTGATAGGATAGATCACAGGAGTAGAGTTTGAATCACAGGAACCTTCCTCACTCGTTGTCCTCCCACCTAGCTATACTACACTAGTTATCTTTTAGCATTTCATTTGTTATCTTTGAATCATCACCTTCCTATCATATTTCGATTACCCCCTCTGCACTAGTTGTGCTAAGTTGAGATAGAATTAAGGATCTCCTTCTATTAACATTTCTAGCAATCGTTTTCCCTTGGGATAAAATAAATAACGATACCTTGGAATACTCCCGGGTGAAGTGCTATAGCGGTATATTCTGTGCGCTTGCGGAATTATCCAATAAACATAAGAAATACCCCTTAGGGCCACTTCTGGCGCCGTTATCAGAGATAGCCTAACACCCTGTCTCTGGTGGTTGCGCTAAGAAGTGTCAACAAGCATTTCTGGTGCCGTTGCCGGGGAAAGTATAGTCTGGAAATTTTGATAAGATCGAATCCGGAACCTATCATCAATTTAGTATCAATTAGGTGTAGCAGGGCTTACCCTTGCCTTTTCTTCTCTTTATCGTGAAGCAAGGCATACATGAGTGGATTTTAGTTTCAAGCCACAGCAGTAGAAAATCCAGAAACATCCACCAGGAGTTCTCGACACCATTCAGTCTCCGATTGGAGGTCCGATTTGGTATTGGAACCACTCAATGAAGGAGGCTCTGCACTATCACCTAAGGAAGCTATGGCCCAAAAGACCATCTTCGAGCACTCTGTACCGTCGGCTGACAATGTCGCCACCAGCCCGCAGCTTAGCTTGGGGGATGCCACTTTTGAGCTCAAGCCATCTCTTATCAATATGGTGCAAGCCAACCCATACAGCGAAAAGCCCCATGAGGATGCAAATGCACATCTCTAGAATTTCCTAGAATTGTGTGGCACCATTGCCATAAAAGGAGTCAAAGTGGACGCTATCTGTCTTAGCCTTTTTCCGTTCTCCTTGATCAGAAAGGCAAAACAATGGTTCTATGCTTCTCCTGAAGACATTGGCAATTGGACAAGCTGCGCCAATGCATTCCTCAAGAAGTTGTTCCCGATGGGCAAAACCACTGCTCTTCGAGAAAAGATTTCAGGATTTACACTGCAATTGGATGAGATGATTCCCGAAACATGGGAACGTCTTCAGGAATAAATTCAGGAATGCCCTCACCATGGAATCCAAGAATGGCTCCTGATTCAAGGTTTCTACCATGGGCTAACCCCGATAGCCCGTAGTCACCTTGATGCTGCTGCTAGAGGAGCATTCACTTCACTCAATGTCACACAAGCCAAGAATCTAATGGAAAAGATGGTGACAAATCAAGGGTGGAATGAAAATCGACTCCAATCCAAGAAAAAGAATGCACATACCATCTAGGAAGTAGATGCAATCTCTGAGAAGATGGATCTCTTGTTGAGAAGGCTAGAAGAACGTGCCAACTTCAAGAAAGATCGAGAGGCCATCCAACACTATGATTCTAAACATCAATGGAACCAGGTATGTAGTATAATGCATTCTGAATTAAATCCTGAGAAGGTAGACGCCATCCACAACAATTCAAAATATCCTCAACAAGGAAGATGGGCGTCAAACTCCAAGTTTCAAGGTAATGCAAATTTTGGTAATCAATTATCATTGAAAGATCTTGTCATGAATCAAGCTAAAATCAATGAAAGCATGAATAAAAGATTGATAGCAAATGACAAAACCCTTGAAACATTAAATACTAAAATGGATGCTCTCACTTCTTCTATTAAAAAACAGGTAAGCTTTAATAAAATGTTAGAATCCCAATTAGCTCACCTTGTTGCTACTACTTCGTCTGCTAAAAATGCTTGCAATACTTCAAATATCAATGCGGTGACCACGAGGGAAGGTAAGTCTACTCGCGACCTACCACATCCTAACATGAGAGGGAAGGCCAAAAGAAAAGACAAGGAAGATGAAGAAGAAGACAAAGAATTGCCACCGCCTGAAGACAACACCAAATTCCAGGGAAAGACAGCTCCGCACGAGTATTATGACACCAATGTGCTACTACCTTTCCCAAGGACAAGGAAGCAAACCCCCGACGAACAATTCCGGAAATTCGTCATCT
This sequence comes from Eremochloa ophiuroides, assembly GCA_038502445.1. NCBI lineage: Eukaryota > Viridiplantae > Streptophyta > Magnoliopsida > Poales > Poaceae > Eremochloa > Eremochloa ophiuroides. The sequence continues at coordinate 47,244,484 of JAHLJS010000006.1, forward strand.
TTATGTGCACATTCCATTACTTGATGCAATGCAGATCCCAAACTATGCCAAGTATTTAAGAGACATCCTCAACAACAAGCGTCCGCTACCCACGATAGAAATCATCAAATTAATAGAGGAATGCAGCGCAGCCATATTGAACCAACTGCCAACCAAGAAGAAGGATCCTGGATGTCCCACCATTGACTACTCCATTGGGACACAATACTTTGAGCATGCACTGTGCGACTTGGGAGCAAGCGTCAGCGTCGTGCCTAAAGGTAGTGATCGACAAACTCAATCACACTATTTTGTCCCCTACATCAATATGTTTGCAGCTGACGGATCAATCGGTCCATTATCCGGCGGGGATAGCGGAAAACATCCCTGTCAAGATACGCGGATTCTTTGTCCCCGTGGACTTCGTGGTCCTGGACATGGAGGTGGATGAAAAGACTCCACTCATCTGGGGAGACGGTTCCTCAGCACCGCCAATGCACATATTGATGTTGGAGCTGGAGAAATTCAATTCACTATCAATGGGACCCCGGAGACATTCAAATTCCGACTGAAGGTTGAGCAATGCTCATTGATCATGCTAAAGGAGATACATACTTTCGCTCTCGTGAGAGATCTGAAGAAGCCCAAATCACAACCACGAGCAAAGAGCAAGCAAATATGGAAGAGGAAGGTAATACAACCGGCAATGCTTCCAAAGAAAATTCCTACACCAGCCCAAGAAGGTGGTCCTATTGCAAGGACCTGAAGGAATAACTCTTCCGTTAAGGTAAGTACACTAACACTTAATTAAGGTTTACTTCCCTATTTATTTTAGCATTTCTTTTCCAACTCCTTTTTCTGTCGACTAATAATTAAGCTCAACATTAAAATAAGCAAACAATTGTCCCCCTGAGTAAAGTTGACACCAGGTGGGGCCCATGGGGGGGTCGGTCGACCCCACCATGGTGCCTATCTCCTGCCACCTTTTGTCCACTTCCATGCATGCAATGTTCTGATAATTTTCCACTCACAACAACAGCTAAAAGATGGCATGTCAATCTTGATCATCTAAATGAAACTTAGCATGGCAACCTGGAAATTTTCTCAGTCACTTTTCTGTGCATTCACATGTTCTAGTTTTATCTGTCTAAACCTCATGTGAGCTATTCTATAAAGTGCTGCAAGACATTTAGTTGTCAACCTGCACTCTGGGAGCTAGAATCGTTCTCTCTCTCATCTCTTGCTTAAATAAAATTCTAACGAGAGGAATACACACACAACAACCATGAGTGGGCCTAGAGCAACATTTGTCATGACAAAACCTAATTCAATCTCCCTAATTCCACTCATGTAATCCCTAATCAAATCACCTCTCTAAAGAATCCTCCCATGAAGCACTCCATGAGCAAACATCCACCAGCCATGGTCAAGTCTTGCCCCCTCCTTTGGCCCTTTGCTCCATTCACCACTCACTTTAAGAAAGGATTCCATAAGCAAGCATCCAAAGGAGAGAAAAAGTTGATGCTTCACCAGGTAATACTAGACCACAAGAGCATGTCATCAACCTGTGAGCCTCTGGCCAACATCATGCTTCACTTGGCACCAAAATGGAGGTGATGCGAGGTTCGGCCAACCCATGGATTGAACCCCCATCACTCCAACTTTTGTTCCTTTCACTATGGCAGAGATTCTCCAAATTATTGGCTCAAGGAGAGAAAGGGCAGGGGTCGGCCGAACCAGGCCCTATGCCCCCTGCACCTCCACTTCCTTCTCTATTTTATTGCCATGCTCGTGAGCACTTTGCTTCGACCAAAACATCAGCAAAGCATTCCACACTCTAAAACTCTCGCTCTCCCTCCAACCAAGCTCTTCCCCTTCCAAAAAACCAAAAAAAATATTTCCTTGTTCTTCATTCAAGTGTTCATCACCTGAGGAGTCAAGAAAGGTAATTCCGGTAAGAAGGCTCATTAAGCTAACCCCTATCATCCAAAGTTTGGTTCGTCTCTTTGTGCAAAAATGAGGAACCCTTTCAAGGCCGCGGCAAAGAGAGTGCGCACAGAACTAGGTGGGAGTCCATCACGACGCTCGTCACGGGAAGAGCAATCTTCCCATGACACCGAGATACGACTCTCGGGGTCACAAGAGGAGCAAGTTTATCGAGCAACTCTGCCAGAGTCAAGCAACAACACATAAAATATTGAACAACCCCCTCATGATCATGAGAAAGTCAATGAGGAATCCAAAGAAGAAGAGGAACCTGTCAGAACACAAGACCAAGAAACAAGAATTTGGTTCACTCCAGAAGAACTAGTCATCCTCAACTCAATTCGTAACTGCAACTTTGAACACACCAAGGTAATTGATTTCGGACTCCTCCAATGCACAGGTATGTATGAGGAGTTCTTCGATGTTTTTGGTGCAATAGGTTGGGGTGAATTTTGGGATTCCACTAATTTCCCTGGTAGCAGGACTCTCACTCTAGAATTTATGTGCACAGTAAAAACAACTAGAGACAACATCTGTTTTCGCCTGTTTAATCAAACTTATGACCTTACGTGGGATCAGTTTAGTGCTTGCCAAGGCTTCATGAACTGCACCACAAATTTAGAAGCTGCCACCTATAGGTTCAATAAACTTGAATTTTGGCATGATATAATAGGGGAAAACGCAATGGAGAAACCGCGCACTAGTCATATTTGCAATCCCACACTTCGTTTTTTGCACAGATGGCTAGGAATCACTTTGTTTCCCCAGGATGATGTGAGAATTGTGAGAGAAATTGATTTAAGAATAATGTATGCCATGGTACATAAAATTCGAGTATCACCTGTAAGAGCCATGGTAGAACATTGGAAATCTGCACCATCAAGGGTAGGCTCGTTTGACTTCACATCCATCATCACAAAATTTTGCAGCTATCTTGAAATGCTTAATGAATTTAATGATTACATAAACACTGCTAGAACTATCCTTGATGCAGAATATTTCATTAAGGAACACATTATTGCTGGTGGTCCCCAAGGAACCATTGAATTTAAATTTCACAACTCCACTGCAAGACTCACTCTACCTTGTGCAGAATTAAAAATGTATGGGGGCCACCCTTTAGTGCCTAACATTGCACGAGTAGGTGGTCGCTAGAGTTTTTGAGGACCTGCTACACGAGGAAGAACACACGCTGCACAGCATAATGACTCGTCCGAAGAAGATGACAGCACCTATGCAGGCAGCTCAAATGCCATGCAGGCCTCCAGCTCTGGAGGAGGGCGCCGGTCAGGGGCACAAAGTGCTAGATTCTCTCACTCATCTATGCAGGATGCAGGGACGCGAAGCCATCGACATGACACGGAGTTGCTCACGCACCAGTTTGGTGTGCTGCGGGCTGGCCATGAGGCCATTCACTAACATCACTGCACAAACTCAGCAGCAGTTCCAAAACTTTTAGGAGCAGAGTGGTAGACAGTGGGCCGCTCTCTACGCACACCATAACATACCACCACCACCACCATATATTCCACAGAAGTTCCCGCTGTTATAAAACATGTCGTCAGCGGTTAGGACCTTCCCCTCTCCGTCTCTCGATCACACAGTAGATGAAAATAGTAGAATAAGTAGACACAAGATAGGGAGACTATTCTTTATTCCTCTGAATATTGATGATTACAACATAGAGCTCCCACGTCTATATAGTCCTGCCAGGGTCTAAGAGTTTCGGTAAGAGCCCACATACAAACGGACTAGGATTAGGATTCTTCCTTCTCCTTTCCTTCTAGGCTAGAAAGTCCGTGTGTTTTACAACACTCCCCCTTGGGCGATTACCACGATATTCACATGCCTCATCAAAAACTCCATCCGAAAATCCAGTGGGAAAAACGGTTCTTGGAGAAAAGAGTATATCACATTCATTAATTTAATTGCACATTTTGTCTCATTAAAAACCCTGTGTGAGAAATCTTCGAGTAAAAACTCACATAGGAAAAAAGAGTACAACATTTAACCTTCCCGGTCATATATATTCTTCAGGATATTCTATTCTTCGTGAATAGATATTGATCTTCATAATCTGTGCATAAACTTCAATGTTTTAGCAAATATGATCTACTTGATCTTTATAATTCTACTGGTTTCAAATACCTTCAAGGTAAATTCAATAAATTACTCCCCCTCATAAAACCATCCTTTGAATTTCATTGTTTAAACCACACTTTTATAAATGTGTGCTTAATTAATGGTATGCAGTACCATAAAACTATATCTTTTAAAAACTTGGCTCATAATTCATGTATGCTATGATAGAGTTTTATGGGAAATATTCACACACATAATTAAACATGGGGGTTATTATACATTATATGCAGTGAGCTACAATACATAAAGTGCAATTATGGATGCTCAGCATCTCTACAAACACAGGGATGTTCTCCCCCTGATGCACATATCATAGTTCATAAAACTATTGTATTATCCAGCTTCTTTATTGTATAGCCCAAAAATTTGATCCAAGTACTCATACATAACAGTGAACCATATATTTCAAATATATAAAATACACAACATTCAATTTCACATGGAATTTATTCTAGAATTTTCTAATTGCCATTAATGCAAACTTCCCTTAATGCCTTACCTTCATAAATCCTAAATCATCATATATTGTGTTATCCACCATCTTAATTCCACAATTATACATCCCACCAATTGGGTTAGTTTCCATTGAGCAAATTTCATATTAACTCACTTCCTCTGATTTTAGGCTACTTGGCCATAGACCAATCTATTGCTTATGCATGCAATGCATTGAAAACAACTTATTTCTTAGTTCAACGAGAACCATATAGACATAGCATGCTGGCTAGCCAATTTAATTATGAGGGAAGTGCAAAGGTAGCTACTAGCTACACGTATAGCTGCTTTGCTAATATTATAGCTCAACGAGAGCACAACATAGTGATATACATTCATGTGTAATGTGGAATATTGATATTCAGTCCAACATAGTAGATAACAACAAAAATGCAAAGCTGCAAGCTTTACTTAAAATTAGTGCAGTAGAGAAAGTTAACTCGGCCGGAAGGGTCGCGGGCAAAACTTTAAGTCTTGATACATGCACTTAAAGATAGATTTAGAAAGGGTATGCCTATTAAATACATATATTACCCATATTTTCTTATGCCTTTACCCAATATTCCTCCCCCTTTTCATGCTATAATTACTTCAAGTAGTAATTTGCTTCATAGAATCCAATCATACTTCTAGTATCCATTAGTTATGGCATGAAATATTTACATATCTAGTGTACTATTTAGTGTACAATGACATAGTTAGGGTAGGACATACACTTCTAGTTTTGGGTTGAAGTATTAAACACTTAGTTTTAGGATTATACTATTTCTTGGCTAAATTTGTTCCTTCTAGGATCAACTCATATGCTAGTATAGTCCAATTGTTCATGTGCTTCTAGTGAATTTAAGTTCCTCTTCTACCTACATGGTAGAGATGCACAACGAACTATAACCTTCATGGTTAATCGAGGACTTCTTTATGGATAATATTATTGTAAAACTTATTTATATAGGCAAAAAACAATTCTTATATGTGGAACATATAAATCTTATTTATTCCATGAGAAATTAACATATATTACTTCGTGTAACAATTGCAATTAAGAATATAAAATATTTCATATTAGCCTTCAAGCTAATAAATTAACCATTAATCACTTAATTCAACGGAAATAAAAACTTAATGCACCACCACAACTACTATCAATACTTTAGGATATGAAGTTAAAATTCAACAAATCTATAAGCACATAAATTAAGTTTTTCTTCAAAAAAACCCTTAAATGCTCTAAATAATAACATTCCTGCATGTCTTAACTTTTATACTTGACAAGCAGTAGCTTCGTGCTCTATATTCAACAGTTATGATATACAGTCACAAGGCCTTCAAGGAGTGTAACATATGCAAGCCATAAATTCAAAACTTATTGCAATCGGCAATATCCTGATTTATAAAACTGTCTAAAAATCCAACTCAATTTCTTTGAGTAATGGTAAATTCAAATACTTCACGTATTACATTGCTCTGTGATACTCTATATACAAGAAACATTTCTTCGAGAATATTATATTGATAAAATCTCATTTACCATCTTATCTTCGAGACATTTAGTTCAAAGCTTTAGACTATTGTTTATAGAGCAGCATTTTTATACCTCAAACTACAGGCATATAAGGTTGAAAATTCAACTTTCAATACAATATGATATTCTGTAATCATAATTTGATATTTTACTCATGCAGTGAGTCCAACAATGCATTTGTTACTTCTCTCAGCCACATCCTCATTCTGGAGAGTAATTATCACTACACTTCAATGATAGCCAAATATCCTACATGGGTTTAATAATGACCGTAACAAATAATTATTCCATTCATAACAAGTTCAAGATATTCCTTCTTCATGAAGGTATGCATATATTATTATAACTAAATCATGTGCATATAGGTTTACTGCGAGTAAACAAGTGGCAAGATGCAAAAAGATAGTGGATGGTTATACAAAATATTCTTAAAAGCATTCTACCATTTTTTGCAAATTTTCAGAATTAATACCGACCATTCATACATAAGAAAAATACTCTTTAATTCAGAAAAATGAAGCTAAACAGAGGATCTAGGATTAATTATTCAGAAAATTGGTATAAAAACTGAAAGTTCCAACATATACATGGAATCTGCAGGATTCATGAGATGGGATGTATAAAATTCAGCTTAATACATGTTGTTTTTTTTTCTGGATTTTTCTTCATGAAGCCCAGTTAGCTATAGGTCAACCATAGTATGTTCCTTAGCCTGGCTGAGAATTTTGTGTTCTTTTCTTCAGCTTGGCCATCACATGGACGACAAGGTTAAAACCATAAACGACTATTCCCTTGTCCTTGCCTCAATGCCAGACTTGGTTATCCGTATCTGCTACGTTGCACGCAGACAGCCAACAGTGACCTATTCTTTGAAAAGAGCGATTTCTTACAGGCTATGAGTCTTGGCTACTGGCCATGTAGTAGGAGCTACAGTACATATTTATGCAGGTCACATAGCTGCTGCGACTTTAGGTTGTGAGGAGTAGCGACTCCGAGTCGCTAGAGAATTAGCGGTGACGGCATGCTGGCCGCAGGTGGGGGTATGGGCGTACACAGACCGACCATGCCAGCCACACACAAAAAAAAGCGTGATGCCGTGATGCGCTGCTAGCTGCATGAGGTGGTCCATGGTGACATAGGGTCAGGCGTCACATACTATGGCGTGGTACTATAATACAGGGCACATGGTTGGAGTAGTACGTAGCCATTCAAGATCATGGTACTATGGCGTTCAAGCGTGGAACATGGAGCCTGCCAATTTTTTTTAACCCTAGATTTATGCAACTCTGTAACTGTAATACTAGATGCAAATAGCACGTACTTCCTGTACGCATGCTTATGTGTTCGGTAAAAGTAATTTCATAGCTCGATGGCTTGCACAAAACGCAATATTCAGATTCGATTTTTTCGTACCTCGCAGAGGATGCCAATTTGATCTACCTCACATGCCGCGTGGGGCAGTGGTCAGTAGATACATACCGCGTAGGGCGTTTGGCATTGTCGTAGAGATACTTGCTTGATGACGACGGTATATGTCGACGCAGTGCAGATTAGTTGCAGGTTGAGGTAGCAGATCCGTTCCGCTAACAATGTCGAGATATCGACGTCGTCGAAGTAGTTGCGGTAGGGACGTCGGCACAAGCACCGACGGCGAGGATCGGTGGCAACTTCAGCGGCGATGTCGACGTAGAGCTTTTCGTGCTGATAACGTGTTATAAAACATGTCAGTCAGCGGTTAGGACATTCCCCTCTCCGTCTCTCGATCACACAGTAGATGAAAATAGTAGAATAAGTAGACATAAGATAGGGAGACTATTCTTTATTCCTCTGAATATTGATGATTACAACATAGAGCTCCCACGTATATATAGTCCTGTCAGGGTCTAAGAGTTTCGGTAAGAGCCCACATACAAACGGGCTAGGATTAGGATTCTTCCTTCTCCTTTCCTTCTAGGCTAGAAAGTCCGTGTGTTTTACAACACCCGCGGCCATATCCCACCAGCATATCCACCACAGTATGCTCCTCATTATCCACCACCATACCCACCACATCCACCTCAGTGAGACATCTACAAAAGGACAAGCTTGGGGGAGATTCTCTCCCCCACCAAGGTAAGTATTCTATCTTAGTATTTTTCATTGTTTTTAATTTGATGCATTAAAATAAAATAAATTAAAATAAAAACACCAAAAATATTTTCTTTGTCTCATATGTTTCATGAATGTTTATCTTCCTCATGGAAATGATGAATAGTTGCTCTGTTAATATTTCTTTAATGCCTAGTTTACAACTTAGTATTTCTTTGAGTATGGATCACTTGGCTCATTTAAAATCATCTTGAACCTGAAAACTTTGTGGGTTGCAAGTGCTAGAACTAAGTCTAAGTTATTGTGAGATATGATATAGTGAGACAAGAGCTACGGTAATATTGTTCTAAGCATGCATGACTACTGGAGATTGATTTCTTAAAACAATTAAAACCTTATTGTTCCTCAATGGTGATAAAATCCTACCACAACCATATATGATACACATGTTCAAAACCTTCCAAATAAGCTATTCGCTTTGTATTGAGTAATGTCAAGTCTTGTTGACCCTTATTGAGAGACCTATCATGTTCCCAAAATCAAGATCACGTACACACCACATATATATGCTGCTTCTACACTGGAAGTACGCAACAACATGCCTTTCATTTCCACCAAATAAATGCTTAAAGTGTTAAGGTCATAAAACATCTCTCTTAGTTGATATGATAGAAGAGACAAAAGGCTATGCAAATGAAAAGAAAGAAAAATGGACACAAGAAAGTCCATAGAAAAGAAAAGAAAATATATGAGCAATTCTAAGCTCATGAATAAAAGAAAGGAAAAATGATAGCCATGTCTCTAAAATTTATTAGAGAGAGATACAATTCCAAATAGAGGAGCATTATAGTCCACTTTTTCCACACACTTGCACATCTTGATTTAAGGGCATGACACTTCTCTCTTTAGAACCAAACTTTGACTCTACAATACATGCAAAGTAAGTATGCTATATCCTTTCATTCCTACCTTGAGCTCCACATAAGCCATTTTAGAAGTAGGATGACAAAGGAAAGGCAACATTTATTTTGTGCCTTGGTAAGGAATCATACACCATTTGAGCGACATGAGAAAACCATATGAGGAACATTAAGTTTTCTTTTGAAAAACATTGTTAAAACCTCCAGTATCAAACTTGTAAAGAATGAAAACATTAGTGCTGAAGTCAAACTGTTCTGTCTCTCAACCACCCAAGACAAAGGAAAGCTATAGGCCCCATGAAGGACTAAGGTAATATGGGTGAGTTTTTATAGCCAATTTTTCCATTCAAAAGAGAAATATTCTGTTGTGCACATGGTATTAATAAAATATGAACATTGCAGCAACTCCTGAAAAACTGAGGCTAAGTGTAATTATTTGCTCGGGATGAGAAAAGGTTAAGCTTGGGGGATCTTGTTGATGGTGGATATACCATAAAAATCCACACTCAAACACCGTCAACAGGACACGGTTTCGATGGAAGATCAACATAATATGACATATTTTATCAATAAATAGTTCCACTTGTACTCTTAGCTTGTGAATGCAGGGAAGATCAAAACAGAGTAGAAATGAGCACTTGGAGCTCAATTAAGTGGGTCGGCCGAACCACTTGTATGGGCACCAAGCCATCACAATTCAACAAATGACTCAAGAAAGCACATGGAAGAGAGTGGAGCACCTGGAGGGCCCACATGCAGGTCGGCTGACCCACATGTGGGGCCCACCAGGGCTCTGCTGACATGGCATGATCCGTGTGACACTCCACTCAGCTCAATTCGACCATTGGATCAAAGTTGTGTTTCCAATCAACGGTGGAAGATCAAGGCACATGAATCAAAGCGTGAACCGACAAGTACCAACAAATCAAGTACACAGCCATGCTCTATGGCTGGTGGGGACAACACCTGGCTGGGCCCACCTTTCATAGGGGGTCGGCCGACCCCCCTGGTGGGTCCAGGCCCACCGACGTTCCACCGCCTTCCTGCATGCACCCCACGTGATGGATTCACCACTGCCGTCCATCTAAGGCGGTTTTAATGACGGTTTATCCAAGGGAGGAGAATGAAGGAGCACGCGGATCGCTGAATTGGCACCTCTCCACTTCCCCCTATATATAGAGGTTGCCTCCACCTCTCAAGACATAATTCAATCAAGATACAAGTGAAGAGTAGTGTAGTTCCACCTTTACTAGTAGTTGTAGTCTAGTAGGGAGTTAGAGTTGAGTCGAGCTGCGCTCGGGGACTTCGGAGTTGTCTACTGGAGAGTGGTATAGCTCTTGTATCTTTCTCTTTCTGTAAGACTTATTTACTTTTCTCATTATAATATTCTTGCTTTACTTTACTAAGTCTTTACTTAGTGCATTACTATTATAATAATAGTTTTGTTGTGAGTTATCATATTACTTGGTTGGAATACATTAGATTGTGATCCTGTAACGAACTCACATGTGTAGTTCATCGCCTGTCATAGGGTGCTCTAGTTGCCTTGATCACTGCTAGAGTAGTAAGGCTTAGTGTAAGCGTGGTGCTTAGACTAGATCTTGCCTTTGGATGCCGCTTGTCGCATGGATTGTTAGTGGGTGCTAGCAGGTGGTGACAACCCTGTCTAGTCTTAGTATCCCTCCATGTGTTTTAGGCAAGTTCTTAAAAGGTAGGCTCCAATAAGAGCATAGGCGTTTTGGGGAGAGGTTATATCCTCTATTGTCTCGCACTATCCCCTACACACCGGAAGTAAGGTAGCAGTCTTAGTGTACTTCGTCCATTTGATAGGATAGATCACAGGAGTAGAGTTTGAATCACAGGAACCTTTCTCACTCGTTGTCCTCCCACCTAGGTATAGTACACTAGTTATCTTTTAGCATTTCATTTGTTATCTTTGAATCATCACCTTCCTATCATACTTCGATTACCCCTCTGCACTAGTTGTGCTAAGTTGAGATAAAATTAAGGATCTCCTTCTATTAACATTTCTAGCAATCACTTTCCCTTGGGATAAAATAAATAACGATACCTTGGAATACTTCCGGGTGAAGTGCTACAGCGGTATATTCTGTGCGCTTGCGGAATTATCCAATAGAAATAAGAAATACCCCTCAGGGCACTTCTGACGCCGTTATCAGATATAGCCTAACTCCCAGTCTCTGGTGGTTGCGCTAAGAAGTGTCAACACTTTGGCAGGCTTGTGCTCTTTCTCTTGGCCATTCTCATCACTCCTACTAACTAGTGAGCCTCTCCACTCCTCTCTCACACCTTCCACTTGATTGTGATCATCATTTGGTGAGATTGGAGAGCATCAAGTGCATTGCATGAGTGTGTTCATCTAGAGGCACTTGGTAAATGGATTTCACAGCGGATTCCCTTGTTACTCTTGGAGTTTGCCGACTCCTAGACGGCTTGGAGCTGCAAGGATCGTTGAGGGGAGTTGGTGATTCTCTCCGCCTCCGATCGGTGAAGTGTAATGGGTTCTTGAGCCTTCCCTGTGGGAGATCACAATTGGCAACTCTAGTGGATTGTGCGTAGCTTGTGGATCCCCATCTTGTGTTGGTTGTGCAGCACCCTTGAAAAGGGTTTGGCGTGTGATGCTAAATAGCGCGTGAACCTCTAAGTGGGTGTATCGCTACAACGAGGAGTAGCTTGCCGGCAAGAAAGTGAACCTCGGTAAAAAATCTTGTGTCATCTCTCTACCGAGTATTTCTCTTATATATTGTGATTGATTGCATTGGTATTATTATCATCTCTTCACCGACGGTATAACCATCTCTCTCTCCTTTACATTTGAGCATTTACCTTTGTAGTAGTATACTTGTGTAGTTAGCTCACCTAAGAGTAGAGTTAAGTAGTGTCACAGACTTGTTGGTGTGAAGACTAGAGACAATAGTCTAGAATGGTGAGGTGGCTTGCATCTTTTAGTAGGCTAGTGCAAAATTCGCTTCGCCGCTTATTTGTCTAACCACTTTTCTTAAGTGTTGTTTGTAGAATTTTTATAGGCTATTCACCCCCTCTAGCAATTTAGGACCTTTCACCGGTGCATTCTTACTTCCTACATTTTTGAAATGAATTGACTTGAGTATAGTGATTGTTGCATTAAGTGTAGGAATTGCTTGAAACGTAGTTGCATTATTTTGGACAACTATATATAGCCTTCACCTAAATAGGTTCAGGATTGTATCTTCTGCTTAGCCTGGCTTAGAACCGGTAGATATGGTGATCCCGGTCACCAAAATAGAAAGTGAGAAGCACGGTTGGCTATATTTGCTATCGTGAAATAACCATGTGAGCCAAGGGAGGTAATGAGTTTGGGCGGAAGGATGACTTGGATACAACAAGACATGGAGGTCTTGGTTGTAGGCCAATCACCGCCAAGTGAAATAGGGAAACATCCCTATGGGACATCGGTCGAGATTGAAAGACGCCATTACTTAGCTGGCCGGATAAGTCGTTCCGATCGCGAAGCCGAGTAGCTCTATTTGGGCTAGGAACTGGTTAGCTCAGTGTATATGTGATAGGTCTAGAGAGGCTAGAGGGGGTGAATAGCCTATTTAAAACTTCTACAAACAACACTTGACTAAAGGGTTAGAATAACAAATGGCGAAGCGAGTTTTGCGCTAGCCTACTCAAAAGTGCAAGCCTTCCTAACCGTTCTAGCTATGTCTCTAGAAACACACACAAGCTAACCTAGGTTGCAACTACTTTACTCTTAGGTGGACAAGCAAACTACAAGAACTACAACTACACAAGTAAAGTGCTCAAAGTAAAGAGAGGAGTGTAGTTGAGTTATACCTCCGAGTAGAGTAGCTAGCCAATCACTGATAAGAATACCAATTCACACGATGGTGATGGTCACAATGAAATCCAAATCAACACACGGGAGACAGAATTTATCCCGAGGTTCACGTGCTTGCCGGCACGCTAGTCCCTGTTGTGTCGACCACTACTCGGTGGTTTGGTGGCTAATTGACAACCAAAGTCAAGATCAACCAATGAGCGCCACTAGAACCTACCACGAGCAAGGTAACTCAATGACACGAGCAATCCAATAAGCTACCATACGGCTCTCCACCGGAGAAGGTGCAAACCCCTCACAAAGACCTCCAGGAGTGGAAGGAGACAATCTCCAACTCCGCCAACTCCTCCGCTGCTCCAAGACCATCTAGGTGACGGCAATCACCAAGGGAATAGATGAAATCCACAGCAACAACGATCAACAAGTGCCCAAAGATGATCTAGATGAACACAATGCACTTGGATCACTCGCTAACTCACTATGGATGAGAATCAAGCTCGAGAGTGAGTTGCGAGGGGCTTAGGAGGCTCAAGAGATGCTTAGAAATGAGTGAAATGCGCAAGAGCGCTTCCCAAAATAGTTTGAATGGCTATTTATAAGTGAGGGTGAAAGTAGCCGTTTTACAGTTTCTGCGTGCACATCGGACGCTGGTTAAGTTTGCACCGGACGCGTCCGGTGGTTGTCTGGTGTACCGTCCGTTGACACGTGTACTAGCCGTTTGAAATACCTCGCTGCGCGCCAACACACCGGACGCGGAGACGTCGCACCAAACGCTCCGACGCCCGTGTCCGGTGCGCGAACATAGAGCATCCAGAGAGCTCAAAGTCACACCGGAGGCGTCTGCTGTTAGGTCGCCGGACGCTGGCAGCGTCCACGAAGTCTCACCGGACGCTTGAAAAACATCACCAGACGCACTGGAGTTACTGTTACAGCGTCCAGTGCTTACTCAGAGAGGTTCCAGAGAGGCTCTGGCTGCACCGGACGCATCCGGTGCGCACCCACTGGACATGCTGAGCGTCCGGTGCACCTCTGAGAGATGTTTTCACCCTCTCTTGAACTACCTTGCTTCTAGGTGCTAACAACCAAGTGTATGAGCACTTAGGCATGAGTGTTAGCTTGACTTTAAGTCACTTTGCAAGGTTTTAGGTTAGTGCTCTTGATCTAAATGCATATGCTCAACTATGTCAATTAGAGGCACTTGATAACCGAGGTTGTTAACGAAATTTCATCCTCTTTAATAGTATGGTCATCTATCCTAAATATGATCAAACTCTCTATAGTGTCTTGATCACCAAAAAGGAAAGAGCCCTATTTATTTCACCTTTACCTTGAGCTTCATCCATTGCACCAAGTGTTGAAGCATTTGATTTTCTTGTTGATGGACTTACTCCAATGTCTTGGATGCCTTCATAGCTCCACACTTGATCTTCTAACCATACTCGTAATCACAAAGCTTAAACACAATGGTTAGATACTAGGTGTCATCATTTACCCAAAACCAAACATAGAGCTTTCAATATGCTAGACAGCGTAGAGTTTTGGGAGCTTGATTGGACCATGGGCAGGTGGATTCCGGAGCTTCCTGGCCACTAGTCAGTCCCCCAGCATATCGCTCCCCCAGACCCACGGTTGGTACCCAAATAGTACCAAGGGTGACCTAAGGAACCCCGTACAGGTCTGTCTGGGTTTGTGATTGGCATTTGACACCAACTGTTTTGTAATCGATTCGAATCGCCATCTCTCTTGGATAGTGAGAAACTTGACTAATCTTCCCTCATGTTACAAATGGATAGGTTTGAACATGAACATGGTTATCCAAGTAAATACCAAGCTGCTATGGTTCTATTATATTGATTGCTTAGAATTAATCAAGTGCTTGAATCAGATCAGGTTTTAAGTGAAAAGCAAGGATTCATGACTACTAAAAGCTTACTAGTAATGACAAATGACATCTTAAACTAAAATAGCTTTTACGCAAATGAGTCAGCCAACTCCACTGAAAAGCCTTGCATATTCCTTGAGAGTCTTTTATTTGGTAAGATGGTTAAGTCTTGCGGAGTACAATTGTGTACTCAGGGTTTATCCCAAATTGTTGTAGATGGCTAGGTGTTTTATGGTTTTTGCACGAATTGCTTCACCCTTGCCGTGGACGAGGACTGAAGTGTGGGCAGCTTTGTCTTCGTGTTTAATAGTTATCTTATCTAGCAGTTTGATCCTAAGCATGGCACTGTATATTTAATAAGTATGGTTGTGTAAGACTTTGTTTTTGAAACTGCTTTGCTTCCGCTAAGGTTTGGAAACTACGATGTAAATTATACCTGCGTACTCCTGTTGATGTTTCCTAATGCAAACAGATTAATCCGCAAGCGCACGGATACCGCTGTAACTTTCACCCGAGAGTATTCCAGGGTATCGATTTCCACGGGGAACGCGAAGTGTACTAATTAGGTCTCAAGATCGCTCAAGGATAATTATATATGTTTTTATAGGGAGAGAGAGAGAAAGATTTCATAAGCTCTCTAAATGATCTATGAATCAAGGTTACTATAAGTGTATTTATTTCGGGACATCAAAACACTAGCCTCAGACTGAGATGAGAATGGAACTCGGAAGTTCTGACTATGGTCCTACAAACTTTAACTCGAACGTGGTGGAATACGTCGGCCGTCAGGGCTGTCACCACCTGGGGCTACCACAACTATGCGAAGGGCTAGGTGCAATTCCAGGTAATTGCAAGACTAAACACCACGTCTCATCTATTAATTACTACTCTAGCGTTGCAAAGACTAGAGAACTTGATGCAAGCGGGAATCTAACAAATAACTTAAAGTAAATAATGCAATTAAGTAAAAGAGAACTTAAGATTAGTAATTGATGAACCTATAGATTAGTTGAAGACGAATCAGATCTGTAGAAGTACAAAATCGAGGACGATCCGACAGATCCGGCTCCCTCGTAGCTCTCTCCGCTTCTCTCTCCCTATTTTCTAATTACAACTAGATGATAATCATCTAGAGGGACACTACTACAATGGAGAAGAAATTATGAAGGTTTAAAACCCTAGAATATGTAGAGGTGCCTCTTCTGAGGGGGCCTGGGGCGTCCATATATAGGCATGGGTGGAGTAGGGGCGAAGGAACTGCCACGTCATCGATCTGTGTCATATTTTACGTGCACCGTCGGATCAAACCGACCTTGTACGGACGGTGGGCGATGTTGCTTGGTCGCCAATTAATCTCCCAACCAACCTACGCAGAAAACCGGAGAAGAACCGGTTGTTTGACCCCCGAACCGGAGCTAAACCGGTGGGACCGCACGTCTACAGCGTTTCTGGAGGAATCTGGAACTTTCCGGGCAGCTGGGGCGACTGGTTCGGGCGGTCCAGCCTCGTCCTGAGCCAATAAACCGCGCCACCGCCTTCCTGAGCCAACCAGCACGCGCCACCTGTCCCTGGTCAGGCGAGCGGCCCGCCTCCGCGCTCTGCCGCGCGCACTGCTGGTGCCCCCTACCACGTGTCGCCATCCGGTTCGCTGGAGCGAGTCGCCTGCTCCCTCGGCCTGCCGATCGCGCACGTGCGCGTGCATGCTTGCTGCAGCTGCGCCACATGTCAGCAGCCCGTTGGCTTGCATGGCACTATGCATGTAGGGACCACGTTATTTCTTCTCTAATTTATATCTTTTGCTTCCGGAATCAAATATAGCAAGTGATATATCCGTTTCGATCAGCATGACGAGACCTTCACAATGGTATGTTTTAATTCACCTTTTGGGATACTTTTATTTCATGCAATTTTATATATTCCTACGAAACAGAGGAGAACAACAAAACTCATAGAAGTCGTTAGTATCAAACCTTACAACTATTATTTATGATTTATTTTATGACTTTTCATGCATTAGTTGATGGTTATATTTATAGTTTAACAACCGTCAATAAGTTTCCCCCACACTTACTCTTTGCTCGTCCGGAGTAAAGGTTAAGATAAACATAGCTATTCAAGATGTAGGGTCAGCATGTAGATTATTCCAAAACATTCCTTGCACCTGTAGGGTATGTGTAGTGGCTAACATATCTCTTTAAGCGGTTGAAAAGTGGAACAGCTCTCGAAGCAAAGTCATCTTCCCGAATTCCTATCTTGGCAACTTAGTATCAAACCTTACAACTATTATTTATGATTTATTTTATGACTTTTCATGCATTAGTTGATGGTTATATTTATAGTTTAACGACCATCAATAAGTTCCCCCACACTTACTCTTTGCTCGTCCGGAGTAAAGGTTAAGATAAACATAGGCTATTCAAGATGTAGGGCCAGCATGTAGATTATTCCAAAACATTCCTTGCACCTGTAGGGTATGTGTAGTGGCTAACATATCCTCTTTGAGCGGTTGAAAAGTGGAACAGCTCTCGAAGCAAAGTCATCTTCCCGAATTCCTATCTTGGCAACTTAGAGTTTTTTTTTAAAACTTTTCACAAGAAAAGACATAGATCACTTTATACTCCTCGAATGGTACTCTCGGTCACTCAATGGTATATGATTCCTCACCAAGGCATAAATGAGTATTGCCTTCTTTTCCTCCCTACTTCTAAAGAGCTTATGTGGAGTTTTAGGTAGAAAAATATATAGCATACTTACCTTGCATGTGTTGTAAAGTCAAACTGTCACACCCCAAAATATCCTATTTTGGGTTGTGCATTGAAAATACCCAATAAAATAAATATTTTAATATTTGGATAAAATTTATCCAGTCTAGTTCAAGCTAGCAGAAATTTAGTTATCACAAAAATGTGAATTTTCAAAATTTTTCTAAACTAAAATGACGCTTTTGTTGATGTGCTATTTGTTTTGATGTTTGAATTTGTGTGTTGTGTGCGAGTAAAGTTTTAAAGCGCGTGTTAGTCGATTATTCCTATCCGATATTTCCTGTCTCTCTCTGGAATCAAATTCCTTTGTTTACCACCTTGATCCTTCCATCCAGAGCTTCACTAGATCCTATTCTTAGACTCCAAAGCATTCTTTGGTGTTCATCATTCATTAAATTATCTTCAAAAACTTTCCAGCAGTTTTTTCTGGCTGTTTCATGAACATTTTTCTATTTTTTTGCGAGCAAAATCTAATTTCTAGATGCTCCAAAATATCTTTTCATGAGCTCCAAATACTTTATTTGGGTTCATCATGTTCTAAAACATCTCCGGAAATTTTTACATAATTTTCAGAGTCTTCGGGATATTTTTCGCAAACCAAATATCAATTCTATACTTTTCTAGAATTATTTTATTTGGGAAATTATTTTATTCCGAAAATAATAAAATCTCTCTTTTTTTTTCACCCCTCAAAGCCCATTTGCTATAATCCTTAAAACTCTCTTTAGCCCATGCATTGTTTACTAACGGGGTTTAATAATAATTTAGCCCATTAATAAAGGAGGAGGGTGCAACATCAATTAGTGCCATATTGCTAATTGATGTTGAGGTGAAGAGTTTTTCTCCCTATATATATTCGTCTATCCTTTAGACAAATCGCACCAAAACTACCTCAAGGAATACCCCGTGTTTGGGAATCCGATAGTAAATTAAATTTTTGTTGTCCTTCGGCTAGGCTGCCGCGACATCCCATCTGCGCTACTATCGTCAAAAGGTCTGTCTCACATAAATCCATCCATGCATCAAAATGTTTTATGCTCTCCGTTCGTATTCCTTTTGCTCCTGTCCCTGGCGCCGTATACCATCTCACGCCGTCCTCCGCTTTTCAAGACCTCCCTGCTTCCTTCCCGGTGCTGCTCCCCTCCAGCAGTGCAGGTGCCCATGGCCCTGGACTGCTGCTCTGCAGGCCGGTACTAGCCCTTTGCCAAGGCCTTTCCTTCCACGTCAAAGTGCAGCACCAGCTGAAATTCTGCACGTCAAGACACCACAAGGTAAAAGATGCAATGTTTTGCCTCTCAGTGTTAATCTCCACTGTTTAATCATGCTATATCCAATTTAGTCCATTTCAGCTTCGTTAGTTTCGTTTGGTGGCGCTTTGTGCAGTAGAAGTAATTTTCGTCTTATTGATCTGTTATTAGTTTAATTCAAATTATTATTTGATTCATATTTATTCAGTAGCTTTTAATTTAGAAGCAACCTATTATCATTTTAAAATTGTTCTTGGTGTAATAGTCATGTGTTAACGTAATCTACATGTTAGTAACAATGTTCGATGTAACCATGATTCTGAACTTTATAATTCAAATCTTATTTTGACTAATATCTATGCAGCTAGTTTTATTACTAAAAGTACAACTTGCCTGACCACAATTCATATAAGTTCACATAGATGGTCTCATGTGTTTTTTTTTTTCAAAGTACAGTTTAAATGGCTTAAAAGTATGAGATATTAGTTTTATCATGTCTTTTGATACTAAATATGTTTTGATTAATCTGAAATAATTTACTCACATAGTTTTTCTTAATTAACATAAACCAAGCTCATAGTTGTTTCTTTTATAAAATAAATCTTTGTGGTAGTTGTTCGCTTTCGGCGTATTTTGTAATCTTGCGATCGTAGAAATGAGCTCTTTTAGTACATTGTTTTGCCTTGTATGGTGTATTGTTCTTAGTTGTCTCTTTTTTGTTTGTATGTTTTGTTTATGCTCAGTGTTTGCTACGAGTAGAAGAGAACCGTACGTATGCGCTGGAGACTAGAAGCTACAGAAGGCAAGATGAAGTGTGAATATTCTCTGAGCAAGTGTTGTGGGGAAAAGTATGTTTAAGGCAAGTATAGCTTGGGTTTTCTTTCTGTGATCATGATCTTGTGGCGTGGTTAATGTTTTAGCAACAAACGATAAAAAGGGTCATTTTTAGCAACTTGAGGATTTATCTGTAAGAGAACCTTCGGGATTAACAATACAACTGTGATGGCTATATGGCTCTGGTTTTAGCTCAGTATGAGGACCTTTTCTAGCTTGTTAGAGATTACCGAAAGGCGCAAGAGGGGCTTGATGACTCGGGTATAGTGCGGCCTCTGTCCATATGTGACGTGACCTTGTGCCATATAGAAGGGGGGCTCTACACTAGCTTGCCGAGGAAACCTCGCGGCCCTAACTTGTTAGACAAATCTTTGGAAGGCTTCATAGTGAACCCTGTTGGCCTTCCTTGGTAGTGACCTAAGAGGCTGATCACCTCAGGCAAATGGGTAAATCACGGCTCACAGTGAAAATGTACACCTCTGCGTAGAGTTTATTAAACTGGTATACTAGTCTTGCTCAAGGAGACGAGCGGCCTTGGAATCCTTACATTTAAGATAGTGACTTTTGATTGCTAATATGCTTGTTTTTACGATTTTATGCTATACATTATTTATGTTACATTGATCATGAGTTTATGGGATCTATACTATCTTGTTGATATACTTGCGAAGTTCGACATGGATTCACCCTTAATATCTCCCCACACCTCAAGTGGTTATCAGATTGCTAGAGTTTGAAGGTGTTAGGTTTATGATCAACCAGTTAGCTGTGTCCCTGTGGAGTTGGCGTCTACACCCGAAGATCGGAGTGTCTTTTCGCTATTTGCTACTTAAATGTTATATTCTAATTATTATGACGTTATGTATTTAAGCATTGTCTTTTGATATTTCCTTCTATTTGTCGGCTTATGTGTGTGACGGATCCTTGGGCGCATATAAGATTATACATTTAATTTTATCCTGCAAATTGGGTATGTCAAATTGATATCAGAGCAATGCTGACTGTAGGACGCAATCCTAACTAGAACTGGTCGATTTGCAATGTTTATTTTGCTTTGAAACTATTTTTCTAGCTCCTTGATCATTTATTGGCTATTTCTCATCCTTGTCTTATTAGCTCCTCCTTGATAGCTTCATTTGAGCTATTGCTTCTTATCTCCTTGTTTTCTTTATTTTATTTGGTTTACTAAAGTTTTTTGATCTCATCTTGTTCAAATTCACGATGGCCTACCATTGCTACAAATGCTCGTGTAGTGTCGATGGTGTGATGCATGCTTTGGCTTGTTTGATGTGTTATTTGAGTGTGGTCTCTACCAATGTGCTCCGAAGAAGGCCCTGAAGATGAGGATTCGAAGATGAGTAAAACTCTAAGTGGGGTAGCATCCTCTCCAAACTGTTTTGATCTTATCATCTTGCCATCTCTCAACAATCTTATATCAAAGAAGCGTTGAAGACTTGTAGATGGACTTTATCTTTCCCCTCTAGTCTCTCTGAATCTCAGGACGAGATTCATGTTAAGTGGGGTAGTTTGTCACACCCCAAAATATCCTATGGGTTGTGCATTGAAAACACCCAATAAAATGAATATTTTAATATTTGGATAAAAATTAACCAGTCTAGTTCAAGCTAGCAGAAATTTAGTTATCACAAAAATGTGAATTTTCCAAAATTTTTCTAAACTAAAATAACGCTTTTGTCGATGTGCTATTTGTTTTGATGTTTGAATTTGTGTGTTGTGTGCGAGTAAAGTTTTAAAGCGCGTGTTAGTCGATTATCCCTATCCGATATTTCTTGTCTCTCTCTGGAATCAAATTCCTTTGTTTACCACCTTGATCCTTTCATCCAGAGCTTCACCAGATCCTTTTCTTAGACTCTAAATCATTCTTTGGTGTTCATCATTCATTAAATTATCTTTAAAAACTTTCTAGCAGTTTTTCTGGCTGTTTCAGGAACATTTTTCTATTTTTCTGCGAGCAAAATCTATTTTCTAAATGCTCCAAAATATCTTTTCATGAGCTTCAAATACTTTATTTGGTTTCATCATGTTTCAAAATATCTCCGGGAATTTTTCCAAAATTTTCACAGTCTTCAGGATATTTTTCGCGAACCAAATATCAATTCTAGACTTTTGTAGAATTATTTTATTTGGGAAATTATTTTATTCCAAAAATAATAAAATCTCTCTTTTTTTTTTCAGCCCTCAAAGCCCATGTGCTATAATCCTAAAACTCTTTTTAGCCCATGCATTGTTTACTAACGGGCTTTAATAATAATTTAGGTCCATTAGTAAAGGAGGAGGGTGCAACATCAATTAATGTCATATTGCTAATTGATGTTGAGATGATGAGTCCTTCTTCCTATATATATCTGCCTATCTTTTAGGCAAATCGCACTAAAACTACCTTAAGAAATGCCTCGAGTTTGGAAATGCGGTAGTAAATTAAATTTTCCTTGTGCTTCTGCTACGCTCCCGCGACATCTCATCTGCGCTACTATCGTCATAAGGTCTGACTCACATAAATCCTTCCATGCATCAAAATGTTTTATCCTTTCCGTTCGTATTCCTCTTGCTGCTGTCCCTGGCACCGTATACCATCTCACGCCGTCCTCCGCTCTTCCAGACCTCCCTGCTTCCTTCCCGTTGCTGCTCCCCTCGAGCAGTGCAGGTGCCCCTGCTGCCCATGGCCCTGGACTGCTGCTCTGCCGGCCGGTGCTAGCCCTTGCCAAGGCCCTTCCTTCCACGTCAAAGTGCAGCACCAGCTGAAATTCTGCACGTCAAGACACCACAAGGTAAAAGATGCAATGTTTTGCCTCTGAGTGTTAATCTCCGCCGTTTAATCATGCTATATCCAATTTAGTCCATTTCAGCTTCGTTAGTTTCGTTTGGTGGCGCTTTGTGCAGTAGAAGTAGTTTTCGTCTTATTGATCTGTTATTAGTTTAATTCAAATTATTATTTGATTCATATTTATTCAGTAGCTTTTAATTTAGAAGCAACCTATTATCATTTTAAAATTGTTCTCGTTGTAATAGTCATGTGTTAACGTAATCAACATGTTAGTAACAATGTTCGATGTAACCATGATTCTGAACTTTATAATTCAAATCTTATTTTGACTAATATCTATGCAGCTAGTTTTATTACTAAAAGTACAACTTGCCTGACCACGATTCATATAAGTTCACATAGATGGTCTCATGTGTTTCTTTTTTCAAAGTAAAGTTTAAATGGCTTAAAAATATGAGATATTAGTTTTATCACGCCTTTTAAAACTAAATATGTTTTGATTAATCTGAAATAATTTACTCACATAGTTTTTCTTAATTAACATAAACCAAGCTCGTAGTTGTTTCTTTTATAAAATAAATCTTTGTGGTAGTTGTTTCCTTTCGGCGTATTTTGTAATCTTGCGATCGTAGAAATGAGCTCTTTTAGTACATTGTTTTGCCTTGTATGGTGTATTGTTCTTAGTTGTCTCTTGTTTGTTTGTATGTTTTGTCTATGCTTGATGTTTGCTACGAGTAGAAGAGAACCGTACGTATGCGCTGGAGACTAGAAGCTACAGAAGGCAAGATGAAGTGTGAACATTCTCTGAGCAAGTGTTGTGGGGAAAAGCTTGTTTAAGGCAAGTATAGTTTGGGTTTTCCTTCTGTGATCAAGATCTTGTGACGTGGTTAATGTTTTAGCAACAAACGATAAAAAGGGTCATTTTTAGCAACTTGAGGATTTGTCTGTAAGAGAACCTCCGGGATTGACAGTACAACTGTGAGGGCTATATGGCTCTGGTTTTAGCTCAGTATGAGGACCTTTTCTAGCTTGTTAGAGGTTACCAAAAGGCACAAGAGGGGCTTGATGACTCGGGTATAGTGCGGCCTCTGTCCCTATGTGTATAACCTGCGTGACCTTTGAAAGGCTTCATAGTGAACCCTGTCGGCCTTCCTTGGTAGAGGGCTAAGAGGCTGATCACCTCTGGCAAAAGGGTAAATTACGGCTCATAGTGAAAGTGTACACCTCTGCGCAGCGTTTATTAAACTGGTATATTAGCCTTGCTCAAGGACACGAGCAGCCTTGGAATCCTTACATTTAAGATAGTGACTTTTGATTGCTAACATGGTTGTTTTTACCGTTTTATGTTATACATTATTTATGTTACACTGATCATGAGTTTATGGGATCTATACTACCTTGTTGATATACTTGCGGAGTTCGACATGGACTCACCCTTTCTATCTCCCCACACCTCAGGTGGTTATCAGATTGCTAGAGTTTGAAGGTGTTAGGTTTGTGATCAACTAGTCAGCTGTGTCCCTGTGGAGTTGGCGTCTACACCCGAAGATCGGAGGGGTTATTACTGACAGATTTCACGAGTTTTGGTGAATTGTCTATTTTCTAGGGGATTATCCAGAAAAGATTAAAAGAAGGATTAAAGTGCATAATTATCACGAAACTTGATCGTGAAGGAAACAAATGTCATCGGCAAGATAGAAGTGTGTAAAAGGCACCCGAAGCAACCGGGGCCCCACCGGGTAGGTGGTGGGGCCGGCCGGCCCCAAGGGGGGCCGGGCGGCGCCCCCCTAGGGTTTCGCCACCATCTTCTGGAGTCTTCTTTCACTGCCTTTGAGGAGTCATCTCGGCCCTTGGTTAAGTCGGTTTGATCTCACAGCGCACGTTCATTCCATGGGGTTATAAATAAAGGGGCAGACCCCGCGCCCAGAACACCAATTCATTCCTCCTGCTTCATTTGGTAAGAGTAGACAGAAGTTAGGGTTTCCAGAGATTAGAAGTAGAGCTCTAGTTCTTCAAGTTCGTTAGTTTAGGCGTTTAGGAAGGTTCAAGTAGAGTTGGGCGCTACGCTCGGGATTCCAGATCTGTTCGTCTGGAGATCGGTAATTTTATCTTATATCTCATTATGACTTTGCTCTATTTTAATATATTGCAACTTATTCAGTTCTTAATTTATTCTAGTTGCATATTCGATATAGTTAGGTGGTATGTATTATGTTGACGTGGTGTCTAGATATATTACGTACCTACAGAGACACCCTGACGTGCCGGGTTGTGTGGTAGTCCGCGTAGGTGACAGCTGTGTTGGTTCTTCTGTAGTCGACCCCCCGTATGTAGGACGAGCAGAGTGCGGTCGCGAAGGTGGCGACCCTTGTGTCTTAATATCCTCATTAGATAATGCTTCTTATGATGTTTTCTGAGTTGATTCTGCTATAAATGAAGATATGTAATATAGCGTAGACTGTAGACTTTAAATTTAGTAATTACATAGGTTTCCTTTACATTAGCCGAATCTCCAGATTGTCTTACTGCATTAGTGAGTCTCTATATTCTATCTCTAAAATACTATTTACTTTATTTACTCAGTTATCATTTATTATATTATTATTGACTTATTATCGCTAAAGCATTAGAGTTATTGGTTATCGTAGGTTTGCACATTTATTATTAACTGTAGTAGATTATCATAATGAGTAGAATGTTTATTTATCCTTTTGCCATAAAACAAATCAACGATACTCGGAATACTTACCGGGTGAAGTGCTACAATGGGAGAATTATCTATGCGCTTGCGGATATATTGTATAGTTATATTTTTAGGGGGCAAGTGTAGATTATTTTACCAATGGTTTTTGGCATCATGTTAGGGATGACAACTCAACATGAAGTGTCGTTAAAAATACTAACAAGCATTTCTGGCGCCGTTGCCGGGGATGGCAATTATATTTATTAGGATAATTTATTGATTAGTTGATTTTATTCGCCAGGATATTTCTAGAATTTATAAGGGAGTTTCTCATAGATAATATTATAAAAAGCATAAAAATATTATAGACATAAATACTTATAGATAGACCGTAACCTTTTTCTTTAGCAGACTTACCTGTGTTTTGTCTATGTTTAAATATTTTATACAGGGTAAGTGCAGGATTGGTTGTAGTACTTTAATTCTTATCAATTAGGAACAACCGTAGGAAAAAGGTCTTACATTATTTTGTGAAACCATGACTGAGAAAACTCTGCGTGAATTCTCTGCTCCAAGCACTAAGAATATTCGCGTTGGGCCAACTTTTAACCTTGAAGATCATGATTTCGAGATCAAGCCAAGCCTCATCAAAATGGTGCAAGCTATCACATTTAGTGGAAAGAAGGATGAAGATGCAAGTGTCCATCTGTAGATTTTTCTAGAGATTGGCAACACCATCGACATTAAGGGCATTCCTCAAGGTGTCTTGCTACTTCGTTTATTCCCGTTCTCACTATAGGGAAGAGCGAAGCAGTGGTTTTATCAGAACAAAGATCAAGTCAAGACATGGGGAGAATGTTCAAAATCTTTCCTAGAAAAGTTTTTCCCAGTAAGTAAAACCAATGCCTTACGAGGAAAGATTTCAGAATTTTGTCAGCAGAAAAGTGAACCTATTCCAGAAGCCTGGAATGTTTTCAAAGTTACATATCAGATTGTCCTCATCATGGGATGGAACAATAGTTGCTCATGCAAATATTTTATCACGGACTAACTCAAAGGTCACGTGAGCAACTAGATGCCACTGCTGAAGGATCATTTATGTCACTCACCCCTGGAAGAGCTGAAGATATTATGGCAAAGATAGCAAAAAATCTAAGTTAGACATACAACACTCAGACATGCCATAAGAGTGAAGAAGAAGAAGTATGTGCACTGTCAACCAAGATGGATGTACTGTTAAACTGGTTAGAACAAAGAGCAAATTATAAAAGAGATCATCAAGCTATTCAAAACGCATTCAATATCCAGAATCAATGTGGAGAATATTTAGGAGTTGAGTTTGCTGATTCCCCAGAAGATATTAGTACAGTCATCAAGTCTATTTCTTAGAAACAAGGATGGACTCAACCTCGGTCAACCAGTCAAGATAAGTACCAGGGCAATTATAATTTTTCAAATAAGAGACAACCACCCTTGAGAGAATTAATTTTAGAACAAGCTAGAATTAATGAAAGTATTTATAAGAAGCTTGCTCTTAATGATAAAATTTTAGAAGGAATTAATTCTAAGTTGTACAATTTCTCTTTTACTGTTAAAGATCAGATATTATTTAATAAAAAGATAGAATTACAACAAATTGCACAATTGTCTTCTACTTTGTTTACTACTGACCCTGAACCAGTAAAAGGAATATCTACTAGAGGAGGTAAGTCTACATGTGATCCACCTTACCCAAAGGAAGCACGTAGACCACCACATTTAGTACAGGTAGAAGAAGAAAATGAATAAGACAACAGAGAAGAAGAAGTCGTACCACTCACACCACCAATTGAACCACAAGATCAAGAATTAACTCACGATTTTTATGACACAACTCTCCTACCGTTTCCACGCTGAAGGAGAAGAGCTAAAAGAGATTATCAGTTTTGTAAGTTTGTAGAGGTAATTCGGAAATTATATGTCAATATTCCGTTGTTAGATGCCATGCAGGTACCTACATATGCAAAGTATCTTCGAACCATCCTCAACAACAAAGGACCACTACCTTCTACTGAAGTTTTTAAGCTAACGAAGGAGTGTAGTGAGGCAATCCTGAGTTCTTCTCCTGCTAAGAAGAAGGATCTAGGGTGTCCCACTATTGATTGCTCAATCGGGGACTAGATATTCGAGAATGCTTTATGTGATCTTGGAGCAAGTGTCAGCGTCATGCCTAAGATAGTCTTCGACAAACTTAACTATTCTACGCTCACGCCGACTTCGATGTGTCTGCAACTAGCTCACCAATCGATCCGCTATCCTGCAGGAATCACAGAAGATATTTCGGTGGAAATTCGTAACTTTTTTTCCTTTAGATTTTGTAGTACTTGACATGCAGGAAGAAAGGAAGATACCCCTCATCCTCGAGCGACCATTCCTAAACACTGCAAATGCAACCATCAACGTCGGAGCTGGAGAAATCACATTCACCATCAATGGGTAAGAAGAGCAGTTCGCATTCAAGCCAAGACTGGAACAATGCCAAACGTTGAAGTGTCATGAAGGACAAGATGCAACAACATCTCCGGCACCGGAGATAAATCATGAAGAATAATTCAACTGAAGAAGTTCGGGTCGGCGGACTTAAAAACTCTGAACCTTCACCGGATGGTAACTCGGTAGTTATCGGTAATTTAATTCTAGCATTAATATTTGCATATTTACTTTCCCATAAATTACATCATTTAAAAGAAATAAAAATAAGCATAGCATGATTAAAAACTTAAGCCCCATGAGATTACTACTAACAGAGCGTTAAACCCCCGTCAGTGAAATTTACTGTGGTGGCAGAAAATTATCATTAGAATTCTAAATTTTCATAGATTCATAAAAGTAATTTAGTTTTTCATTCTTATGTCATTATACGGTATAAATACGGGAGACATATGGGACCCACCATCATCACATCAAGTCACCTCAAGACTTATCATCAACTACCACCTTTCACTACCATCCAAACTCCATTCATTCATTCATTCATGCACTAGCCTCCATGCACTCCTTTCACTCCTGCCACCAGAGATAGCACTCACACACATGCAATTGGGAGGGTGCGTAGGCAATGTCGACACCATTCAAAGTGGAGAGCCAGAAGACACAAGGTGGGGCCGGCCGGCCCCACACCCACGCCGGCTGACGCCCCTCTCCTTCATCTCTGCCTCCCACTTCTCTCACTCACTCGTTCACTCACTTGCACTCCAGGGAGCACCAAGCTACTCTGTTTTGTTGCTCGAGAATTTAAACTCTCACAAATCTTTCATTTGATTCAAGTTTAAACAAGGAAAGGAGTAGAGAAGGAGATTAGCAAGAACACCTAGTAGAGAGATTGCTACTTCAATTCCTTCTCTCCACTTGTTCTTGCTTGTTCTTGTTTTGTTCTTGTGTTCTTGTTCTTTCTTGCCGTGTTCTTCGTGTTCTTTATTTTACAGGCAAGATGAGCAATAGAATGAAAGGTGCCATCCGGTCCCTTGGAAGAGCATTTTCATGCCGCACAACACGAAGTCAATCATCATCACAAGTGCCATCGTTCGTCGGCTCCGACATGAATGTCGATTCTCCTTCACCCTTCGTGTATGACAACCCTTCATCCTCTTCCCAACGGGAAGAGAGGTATGAGCCCACAAGTATCACTCAAATTTCATTACCATCTAGACCTCACAGAGAAATTTTAAATGTGGTTAAGAACAAGGAATTTACGCATACTCCAATTTTTGATGCCACTCTGCTCCATGAAACCGGAATGGATTCCGATTTTGAGCTTATATTTAGAAATATTGGTTGGAAAGGTGCATGGCAAATCACTGAGCAGGATAGCAAGTTACTCACAATAGAATTTATTAGCACCCTAGACTTTGATGATGATGAGGTAAATTTTAGAATGTTCAATAAACCTTTCACCCTCTCTTGGAAAACCCTTAGGTTAGCGCTAGGATTCCATAATCAGTGTGTGA
Organism: Eremochloa ophiuroides; assembly: GCA_038502445.1. Lineage (NCBI taxonomy): Eukaryota > Viridiplantae > Streptophyta > Magnoliopsida > Poales > Poaceae > Eremochloa > Eremochloa ophiuroides. The sequence continues at coordinate 47,273,639 of JAHLJS010000006.1, forward strand.
TAAATATAATGGAATCTCTCCAAGACTTTGATGATTTTTGGGAGAGCATCACTGCAAAGAAACCAGACAAAAAAATATACTACTGAAGAAGTCCATCACCTCACACTAAGGTTCATACTTAAATGGCTAGCTTTTATATTTTTTCCTAGAGAGGAATTAAATATTATTAAACAAGATGAGCTACATTTATTATACATCATGATAAAAAAGTGGAAAGCGTCACCTGTAAAAATGATGTTGAATTACTGGAGAACTGTCCCTTCCATGAGAAAATACAGTCTTTCTTTTACTTCCTGGATTACATATTTAGCTAGGGCTTGGTTTATTACAGAATGCTACACTTGTTTTTATTCCTGAAGCCCGTAGAATTATTGGCTATGATATTTTCTTCCATGCTGGCATGCTCAAACGCCGAAATAATAAAATAATTACGATTTATAAAAATTATGCAAATGAGTACGAACTGCCGGACAGGGAGTTAGGAATTTATTCTGTTCAGAACTTTATATTTCCAGCTAGTGGAGCTAACGTTGGCAGGTGTCCGTCCGCACAAATCAGCAGGGCGCCGAGAGCTGATTTCACTGGAGCTGACCCGCCACCATCTGGGTCAGCTTATTTCCACTTTATTAATTTTGGTGAGCAGGAATCGACGCAGGAACCACGCCAGCAATGGACCGCCCATGCAGGATGGCCCACATTTCAGCGAGGAGAGTTTTCGTCCGCAGCAGCAGCAGGCTGGGAAGCATTTCCCATAGAGGAGCCAGACAACACGGCAAATGATTTTCAGAGAGGCCGAGCATCCTTTTCTATGCGTGGAAACACGGACTTCATCACTGGTGGACCGTATCCGTTCCACGCACCACCAGAAGATGGCTATTGCCGGCCACCTGAGCAGCATTTTTCAGCTACCGCTAATGGTTTTCCGGCTTTAACTATGCGCCTCACTAATATTGAGCAGGGACAGAACGCGATAAGCGACACACTGCACCAGCACGAGCAGTGGCAGCATCAGGTCGATGACAGGTTCTACGAGCATGAGCAGTAGCAGCATCACACGGACCAACGACTTGATCAGTTATACCAAGGACAGCAACAGACATAGAACGGACTGGATTATTTGATACATCAGATGGGATATCCGCTGCCACCTCCACCACAGTACTGAGCACGACAACATTTAGCTTGGGGGAGATCCCCGGTAGGTGAGCACCCCTCACCCTTATATATATTCTACCATTTATTTCAATATTTATTTCAGTCTTTAATTCTGTCAATTTTAATATTGCTAAAAGAAATTAGAGCGTTTAAGTAAGTTTGCTTTACATTCCGCATTAAATTTGTCTTTAGAGTAAGTAGAACTTCAAGCTAGAGAAAAATTAAAAAGATGATTAAATTGCTTAAATATAATTTCCTGCAAATGCTTAGTATTTAAATTTAAATTCTCCTACGAATTGCATGGAGTTTATCTACCGTGAAAATTTATTCTAAAACTTGATATCTGTGGGTAGCATAAGTTTTGGGATTAAATCTAAGTAATTGACGGATATGATATAAGAAGGTTTGAGTTGCTATTTGTTTCATTCTGAGTGATACCTAAGCTCCAGAAATTTCAAAGGTCAAAATCAAAATAAATATAGTAATAATTTGTTCTGCTAATATGATTTAAGTAGACTATTCTATTATGCATTCATGATTGAGTTCACATGCACAAAAAAGTTTTTGCTCTATGCACAAAGTCTCTCTTAGAAGTCTATTATAAAATTAAAATATGCCGTATCAAAGAATTATGAGCCTGAAAGATGCCATATCAAAAGGGTATGTGCCAAAAAAAGAAAGAGAGTAAAATAATGGGTGCAAAGACACCCGCCTGAGAGAAAAAAATAGATAAAAAAGTATCCGCTGGAGAGATAGCCCACACTCTTCAAAAAGACAGAAAAGAGAGTATAATGCATAGGAGCCCAAAAATAAAATATTATCACACTCGCACATTCAGTCATGGTGTATAGTTTAGTAGTCCTCTGCAATCTTATTAGTAGACTCTCGTTATTTTTGAAATAAAAATTATATATAACTCTGGAGCAATGGTTGAAACAAAGGATGAAAAATATAGTGCTTGCTTAATTATTCTATCTTTCAATTACCCAAGATTTAGTTTAACAATCCCCACGATTGAAAAGAGTAGGAATAAGTTTTAAAAGGTGGACTAATGAATTGCAATCTGAAGAAAAATTTTTGTTTAAATATTTGAGTACTCGTTGGAAATTATACATTTTAATGAAACCCTGAATAAATTATTTCAAGTCAACTTTGCTAAAGACTAGCAAAGACTTACCTTGGGGGTATTGTTGACGGTCGTTAAGTACCAATTTTATACCGTCAACTAACACTTAGAAAGGGGCAATAATAGAAACATAGGGGTTATTACTGATAGATTCCACGAGTTTTGGTGACTATTTTCCAGGGATTATCCAGAAAAGCTTAAAAGAAGGATTAAAGTGCATAATTATCACGAAAATTGATCGAGAAGGAAACACACGTCATTGGCAAGATAGAAGTGTGCAGAACGCACCCGAAACAACCGGGGCCCCACCGGGCAGGTGGTGGGGCCGGCCGGCCCCAGAGGTGCCGGACGGCTCTACTCCCTAGGGTTTCGCCGCCGTCTTCTGGAGTCTTCTTTCACCGCCTTTGAAGAGTCATCTCGGCCCTTGGTTAAGTCGGTTTGATCCCACGGCGCATGTTCATCCTATCGGGCTATAGATAAAGGGGCAAACCCCCTCCCAGAACACCAATTCATTCCTCCTGCTTCATTTGTCAAGAGTAGACAGATGTTAGGGTTTCCAGAGATTAGAAGTAGAGCTCTAGTTCTTCAAGTTCATTAGTTTAGGCGTCTAGTAAGTTCAAGTAGAGTTAGGCGCTACGCTCGGGATTCCAGATCTGTTTGTCTGGAGATCGGTAATTTTATCTTGTATCTCATTATGACTTTGCTCTATTTTAATATATTGCTACTTATTCAGTTCTTAGCTTATTCTAGTTGCATATTCGATATAGTTGTGAGTGGTGATGATTATTGTCATATGATGGTAAAGCACCTAATTCAGTACTCGAGTGAGTTAGGTGGCATGTATTATGTAGACGTGGTGTCTAGATATATTACGTACCTACAGAGACACCCTGACGTGCCAGGTCATGTGGTAGTCCGTGTAGGTGACAGCTGCGTTGGTTCCACTGTAGTCCACCCCCCATACGTAGGACGAGCAGAGTGTGGTCACAAAGGAGGTGACCCTTATGTCTTAATATCCTCATTAGATGATGCTCCTTATGATGTTTTCTCAGTTGATTCTGCTATAAATGAAGATGTGTAATATAGCATAGGCTGTAGACTTTATATTTAGTAATTACATAAGGTTTCCTTTACTTTAACTGAATCTCGAGATTATCTTACTACATTAGTGAGTCTCTATATTCTATCTCTAGAATACCATTTACTTTATTTACTCAGTTATCATTTGTCATATTATTATTGACTTATTATCACTAAAGCTTTAGAGTTATTGGTTATCGTAGGTTTGCACATTTATTATTAATTGTAGTAGATTATCCTAATGAGTAGAATGTCTATTTATCCTTTTGGCATAAAACAAATCAACGATACTCGGAATACTTACCGGGTGAAGTGCTACAATGAGAGAATTATCTGTGCCCTTGCAGATATATTCTATAGTTATATTTTTAGGTGGCAAGTGTAGATTATTTTACCAATAGGTTTTTGGCATGAGATTAGGGATGACAACTTAATGCGAAGTGATGTTAAAAGTACCAACAGCTACTTAAAGTTTATATTCTAATTATTATTACGTTATGTATTTAAACATTGTCTTTTGATATTACCTTCTATTTGTCGGCTTATGTGTGTAACTAATCCTTGGGCGCACATAAGATTATGCATTCAATTTTATACTTAAAATTGGGTGTGATACAAACCCCAGATCCAAGGAGGAAAATGTCATACTCTTAGATCAAGATGTACATGTGTGTGGAGTATTTGGTGGTTACCCTAATTCTACTTTTGCTCCTTGTAAACAAATCTCTCTTTTTGAAACTTGAGGCCTATGTTGCAGGACAACATGGTCTAGCTCTTTCTTTTTTTCTCTTTTTTTTTCAGGCGGGCATCTGAATACTCATTGTTTTATTCATTCGGACACTTGTCCATTTTTACCTCTCAGACGGGTATCTTTGTACCCATTGTTTTCTCTCACATCTCACACTTTTGCCTAGGCTCGTGCCTATTCTTTGCAACTTGATTCTTTTGAGAGATAATAACAAGAACTTGGAGTATTTATTTGGATAAACCTATCAAGGATATTTTTGGTGTTCACTCCCAGTGTAAGAGTAGAACATTTTAAGGTGGATGAAAGGCATGTTTTTTCATACTTCCAGTGTAGAAGCAGCATATGTATGTGGGTGTACGTGATCTTGATCTTGGGAGCATGATAAATCTCTCAACAAGGGTCAACAAGACTTGACAAAACTCAACATAAAGCAAGTAGCATGTGGAAGGTTTCTATCCTATAAGTATGTATATGGCTCTGGTAGGAATTTATCACCACTGAGGAGTATGTGATTACTATGGTTTTTATAATTTTGATCAAAAGAAAATTCTTCAAGCACCTTGACTAGAATCGGTAGGATTTCTAAGCCAGAACTATATCACACTCCACAACAACTTAGTCAATATGATTTTCCTATGTGATATTTTCCCACAAGCAGCAAGTATATGTAAGGGGTAATCATTATGCATGCCATTCTTGAAAAGCTATATTCATTTTCAAATTTTAATTCTAAGTGTGAAGTTTGGTTCTTTTTAATTTGCATGTTTAAACAAGTGCAGGCAGAAAGTAAGCATATGAACGAGTGAAACAGAATCAAACCGATTTTCAGAAGTTGTGTGCAGTCCCCTTTATCGTTCAAGATGTACTTCAGCGCCTTGTTCACCATGGGAGTATTGCACTTCCCCACACTTCTCCAAAACTATACCTAACTTTTATTCATAGACAGAAAATAGTGAAAGCAATAGGACTCTTCTAGTGAGAAACACCAGAGAGTCAACATTTATTCAACTAACAAATGAAGACAAAATCTAAATTCTAAAACTTTAAACTAAGGAAGGGCTCCAACTTTATGAGAAAGGATGAATGAGTTTTAATGTGAGAATTCTATGAACTCAATCACATCTACTTCCTCTCCCATGTTGAATTGTGGTTCAAAATAGTCTTTCAACCGTTGGCCATTTACCTTAAAATGTTACCTGTTTCATCTCGGATGGTGATGGCTCCATGGGTTGAAGTGTCTACGACCTCATAAGGTCCATCCCACTTACTTCGCAGTTTACCATGTCCAAAGAGCTTCACTCTTGAATTGAATAGTAGAACTTTGTCTCCAGGCTTGAACTCCTTGTGCTTGATCCTCTTATCATGCCATCTTTTTGTTCTTTCCTTGTGAAGCTTGGAGTTGTGATAAGCTTTTTCTCTCCCTTCTTCAAGCTCAGATAGTTGCATTTGACGATTCTTGCCAGCTAGATGAAGATCCTTGTTCCACTTCTTGATTGCCCAATGAGTCCTGAACTCTAACTCAACAGGCAAATGGCATGTTTTTTCATATACAAGTTGATAAGGTGATATGCCAATCGGTGTCTTGTATGCAGTTCGGTATGCCCAAAGTGTATCTAGGAGTTTATCCTTCCATCCCCTTCCTATCTCATCTAAGGTCTTTTGCAGAATGTTTTTGATTTGTTTGTTAGATGTCTCTGCTTGGCCACTCGTCTGAGGATGGTATGGTGTTGCGATGTTGTGACGTACTCCATGTTCTGCTAGGTACCTCCGGAAGACTTTATCTATAAAGTGAGACCGATATGACCACGCCGACCAGCATGCCTCCGATCACTACATCACCGACCAGCATGCCTCCGATCACTACATCACCGACCAGCACGCCTCCGATCACTACGTCGACCACACCGAGCAGCACGCCTACCTTGACACCCGCTCAAGTCATTGATGGACCAATTACACGTAGCCGGACAAAGATGTTACAACAAGAGGTGAACGCGCTACTTTGTGAGATTCAAATTAATATTAATGAGAATTTTATACTACCTATGTCGTGCACATTGTTGTTGCTCAGGTTCACTAAGGAGGAAGACAAGAACAATCAGGAAGGTGACTACCGACCAGGAACTACACTCGAACCAGTCCAGTCCTGCAGAACCATCTGAAAGAAAAATTCATAACTCTTGATTCCCAAAAGCTATGATGGTAAATAAGAACTTGTTGGAAAGCTTGAGAAGTCTAGTTTTCAGTGGTACTACCCCCAACCAGTCAGGACCCTCCATTTGGGCTCCCGACCAGTATTTGTGCTGACTGGTCAGAGCAATAACAGACAGCCTAATGTCTAACTTGATAAATAATACTGTATCATTCTACAATCTATCGTGGGGCATGGTATACATGGTGTGAAAGCATGTGAAGTTAACTTTCCAACGCAACAAACGGTGCATGATTTGGACTCTCCAAGATGGAGTTATTACCAAAACATTGAAGACTGCACAGAAGGCCAACAGCCACGCGGAAACTTCTCAATGAACTGATTTCGTGGAGGCCCTTTCACACAGTTGATCTTTTCACTTCCATTTCGTGTTTTCACCTATCTAGCAGGGCTGTTGCTAGTATAAGTACCCCTTAGACTCATTGTAAACTTACGATTTTGATAATGAAAATATAGAACCACTTTGTTCAGCTGTGTGCTAACAAAACCAGAGAGTTATCTCTACCTCTTTACTCTTGTGATTTCATTCGCGGGATTTACAGAAGTGGGGGCTTCATCCGCTCCCAATTGGTGTTCCTACTCCCTTCAATGGTTCTACTTGATTGATTGTAGGTTGTGTTGGTTGGTTTTTTGAGAGTGTGGTTGGACGAATCCTCGATTCAGGTTGCTGGTTAAAGACGGTGGTTGGCTTTGAGTTTTATTCGTCAGGTTGTACTAGTTATCGCTACTTGCAGCAAGTTATCTTGGCTTCTTGAAGCTAGTTATCTGGAGATTGAACCTACGTCGTGAAGATCGGGAATCCAGTGGCGTATCATCTGGTATCAAAGCTTTCGTTACCACGGTAGGTTTCATTATCCCTAGCTACTTATATATTTGTGTTCGTCCTATCCACCAAAAAGCCACAAAAATATTTTTTTGCCATAGCCCTTTGTTTCAATCTGTTATCCTTGTGAGTTCTATTAAATTTCAGTCCATTAGAGTCTTTGTTTAGTTGCTGATCATTAATCCTTCGTGTGTCCTTTGTGCCTCTTATAGATTTATATATATCTAAAAATCCCCACAAAAAAATATAGCCTATATAAATCCTTCGTGTTAACTTTGATCCTATCAATCTATAGCTACTGGTTGTGTTTGTTTCTATCATCAAGTGTTCAAGTGTTATATGTCGACTTGTTTTTGGTTCCATAAAAAAAAGTATAAAAAAAGAGAAGGAAGAAAAGTTGCTGAAAGAAGAGTTGAAAAATCAGTTTGTTTATGTGTGCAAGTGCTAAAATATTTTTCAAGTTACACACCAGTTGCTATCTATCTGTTGGTGCAAAAATTTGCTTGGGTTTGATTGCAACACCTGCATCCTAAGCATACTCCTTGTTTGCATCATATCTGAATTTTCTTTGCGCGTGTGTTTGATCTATTCTCTGCACTCATATCTTGTGATCAACACTAGGCAGGGAACTTCTAGTTTGGATTGTTATTTAACATTACAACAACTAGAATTCAGATTGTTTTCCTTGATTATTACTCCCCACCAAGCTCCACATACAAGCCATCGTAATCGGTATACTCTAATCTTGTATTCTTCCAACCATCACTCTCGGATACCACACAATTGTTTATGTAACCTGTAGGGATTTCATAAGAGCTTCGGTTGGTAAGAGAGGTGAGGTTGAGAGGACTATCAAATATTTCCATTTCCACTACAACCTATTATTTGTTGTGAGCTAACCATTATAGGAAGATGGGTGGAGTTGAGATAGATGATTGTGTCACTTTGGCACAATTTAATGAATTGAAGCAAAGCTTGGAAGATAGGCAAGATCGGTTATCACAAGACCTTCAGGCCTTGATGGCTGAAATCCGAGCAAACCGACCACCTCGTGGTGGTGCAGGCAACCAGGGAGAAGATGCGGAAGGTAGTGATGGAAGCACTGCTGCTCGGAGAGCAAGAGAACAAGAGGGAAGGAATCATGATGCTACACGTGGTAGAGGAAGAGGTCGGAATCGAAGAAACATTGATCATGAAGAATCTAAAGATGAGGATGATGATAGTCACTCCCAACTTCATTTTGATCGCCGACGACATAGAGGAAGCAATCATGAGGAGAGGTTTGGCAAACTAAAATTTACCATTCCAAAATTTGAGGGAGGATCTGATCCTGAAGCCTATTTCACTTGGGAATTAAAAGTGGAGATGATCTTTCGCTTGCATAATTATTCAGAAGAAAAGAAACTAGCCATGGCATCTCTGGAGTTTGAAGGATATGCTCTGATTTGGTGGGAGCAACTCCTTCATGATCTTGAAGAAGAAGGAGAACGTCCTATTGCAACTTGGCACGAAATGAAGAGAAAAATGAGACTTCGATTTGTGCCCAGGCACTATCGACATGATCTTTTTGATAAACTATAGAATCTGAAGCAAGGAAGTTTCTCTGTTGAAGAATATTATAAAGAGATGGAGAAGGCTATGATTAGAGCCAATGTACATGAAGATGAAGAGCAAACCATTGCACGTTTCATGGCCGGGCTGCATTGCAACATTCAGCGTATTGTTGAGTTTCAGCCGTACGGACATCTAATTGATTTGGTACACCAAGCAACCAAAGCTAAATGCCAACTGCAGCAAGATGCTAAGAGCAGCAAGTCCTTGTCATTTGGTATGAGGGATTTTTCTGGAGGAAGTAAGTCAGTAACAAAATTTGCTGCTGCACCATCAACACTGAAAGGCTCAAGTGGAGGGTCACGTTCTAATGCCCAAAGTGTTTTTAGTGGGAAGAACACTGCTGCCTCAAACATGAGCTCTAAACCTAGCGGCTTCCACTTCTACTTCAGTAGGTTCTACAGCCAAGAGCAGTGGAATTCAGTGTTTCAAGTGTGGAGGCTGAGGGCATGTGATTAGGGAATGCCCAAATAATCGGGTGTTCATTGTGAATGATAATGGAGAGTAGGAATCAACTAGTGAAGAGGAAGTTGAGGAAGAAGTTGAAGAGGAAGCCCATGAAAATGAAGACCATACGGGCTGTGAGTTTGAGCAGGGTGCTGCTCTTGTGGTCGCTCAAATTTTGAGTGTCCAAATGAAGGAAGCTGAAAATGGACAGTGACATAATCTATTTCAGACCAGAGCAAAAGTGCAAGATAAAGTAGTGAAAGTGATCATTGATGGTGGGAGCTGCCATAATCTCGCTAGTCATGAGATGGTTGATAAGCTTGGTTTGAAGCTGCAGTGACACCCTCATCCATATCATGTCCAATGGCTTAATGATTCAGGAGATATCAAGATTGGATATAAGGTGAAAGTTCCATTCAAGATCGGTGAATATGTTGATACAGTGGAATGTGATGTGGCACCTATGTCTGTGTGTCACCTGCTGCTCGAAAGGCCGTGGCAATATGATCGTTATTCTTAGCATTGTGGGAGAACTAATCAGTACACAGTAGATTTGAAGGGAAAGAAGTTTGTACTCAAGCCTATGACACCTCAACAAATCATGGCTGAGCACTTACAAAAGAAATCTGAAATTGTTCCAGTGAGTAAGGAAGGAGAAGAGAAAAAGAAAATGAGTGCCATCCACAATTCGGTGAGTGAGAGCCACAAGCCAAGTTTGAGAGATAAAAAGAAAGGAGAGGGAAAGCATCTAGTCATGTTAACCACAAAATCAGAACTGAGAGAAGTGAGGAATAACCTAGATCAAGTGCTCTGTATACTTGTGTGTAAAGACATTTTAATTTCAGCTAATGATATCACATCTCTTCCTAGTGTTGTGTCTCATCTTTTGCAGGACTATGGAGATGTTTTTCCAGAAGAGACGCCGGCTGGACTACCTCCGATTCATGGAATTGAGCATCAAATTGATCTCATTCTAGGGGCTGCATTCCCTAACCATCCACCATACTGATCGATCACAAGTCCAGCGACACTAGCTTCAGGGCATGAGTTAACCATTCCCCATACTGAAAATCGCAGTATCCATGAAAACAAAAGATACAGTACTTTTACAAAGCAAGCGAAGAATCATTTACTAAGCTTAATTTCATAATACAGTGCCAAGTACCGACCAGTCACAGCAACATAGATGAGACAGATAACGTGACCTTGCCCAAGGTCTAGTCTTCCTCTCCCGAAGGATAGAAGTAACTCTTTAGTCAACCAAGCATTCCTCCTGCAACATTGGGAATAAAACCCTGAGTACTCAATTGTACTCAGCTAGACTTACCCGACAGGAAGTAAATAAAAAGACTCTCAAGGATATGCAAAGCTTATTTGGTGGAGTTCAGGAGATAGCATCATTTTTGCAGAAAAAACATTACTACAATAGTTCCTCAACTTATAAGTTTTAGATGTGATTCAGCTTCGATTTCAGTTAAGCTATTACGCTAAGGTTTGCAGCTATACTAAACAATCACTTGATATTATAGCAATCAATAAAACCATATGATTTCCGATATCCACAGATATCAACCTCATCTCACCAATAATCACGTTCAAGTTGTTAACCTCTACCTCACCAGAAGATCAGTTCAGTTTCTCACTAACCAGGAGAGATGGCGATTTGAATCGATTGTACCAGCTGGCAAATATGCCAATGACAAACCCTGTCAGCCGAGCCACTGGCTTCTTGGGCCACCGTTAAATCCTTCTGAGACACAATATGTCGCGGGCTTGGCGGGGACCATATTCTCAGAGACCAACCCACTTCCAGGATGCATCAGGTCCCTGACCTGCCCTTGGTAAGATGGTATCTCCGCACATCCTTCCTACCTCCAGAATATGTCTGCCTAGTCGCACCAATTCCCGGCTCAGAAAGAAATACTCGGCTTCGCGGTCAGAACGACTTATCTGGCCAGCTATGTGACGACGTCCTTCAATCTCAGCTGATGTCTGGTGGCCTCAGTCCTAGTCGGCCGCAAGCAGCACCGAAGTCAACATGACCCATGTCATGCAGCTCCCCGCTACCTAGCCTTGATTCTCTCATTATTTCATTGTGGCATGGTTCCACATATAGCCAACCATGTGGATCTCGTCAGTCACCACCTACACTCGCGGATGACAGGAAATCACCCGACTTTCTCGCGGATGACAGGAAATCACCCGACTTCTACCGGTCTAAGCAAGGCTAAGCATAAGATCGGTCACCTGTGTAGTAATAGTATCAGGTTCACATATATAGTAGACAAGGTAGATATGCAGCAACGGTTTCAAACCAACTCCTATACTTAAATGCACAAACATACGATTTAATAAAGACCGGTGCATTTATAAAAAGAGATAGGTGGAGGCTTAGGGATGCTCCGGGGCTTGCCTGGGTTCAACACTAAGTTAGTGTTTGTTAGATGACACTTGTTCGACGAGCATTTCCCATCCAAGCACTCGATTAGTCCTTCCACCTTCGTGATTAGTCCACCACACCGTCTTGTGGTTAGTTCCATCATCATGTCCTTCATGTTCACGTGTTCATCTATCGTACCTAAATGAGATGCACAATGCACATATATGAATAAAAGGAAGTAATACAAGGCATGTTAATCTACAGTCACTGAATCATAAGCTAACAATCACGCCAAGCAAAGCAAGGTCAAAGCAATCATAATCTCACACATGCAGTTTATGGGTAGCAGGACAGCAAGTATAAGATTTAACCCTAACTGAAGCTATATACATCCAACCAGGGTGATCTAAGCCTTTCTGAAAAGCTATTGAAATTGTCTACAACTTTGGTATTATCCTCTTCAGATGATTTAATTCATATACAGGTCAAACAACACAAAGAAGACAGCTCTGTCCAGACTTGGACAGATTCTGTCCTCCCACTTCAAACAATCAAAACTAGAGATATAGACCACCAAAAGGGATGATCCTAGACAATTTAGAAACTATAGGAAAAGCACTACAACTTCTCTGTTATCACCAAGAAGTGATTCAAAGCATAACTTAGTCAAATAATGCAATCAATCAGATCTAGACAGAAAATTGGCAAAACCTGACAGCAGACTTCCAAAAGCCATAACTCCTAAACTATTAGGCCTATGACCAATAAATTTTAGGAGAAACTAGATATAGAAGTTGGCTACAACTTTTATATAGAACACATTTACATGCAACATCATTTTCCTAGGTAAATCATCACAACAACAGGGACTACACCTGCAGCCATTTCAGCACATAAGCAAAACATACTTTTCCCTTATTTATCACCTAAGCACACATAGGAATGAGCTATTTAGATAGCTCCAAACATGATTACATGGTCATACAAGACTTATCTCAGACCAAAGCATATTAAGGAATCACAAGAAACATATATGCATTCATTTGTCTATAATTATTCACTCATTATTATCTATAAACCCATTATTTAATTATTTACGTTATATGGTAAACATCTCAAATGAGTCCCAAACTTTTATGAGAGCTAGGTGATTACAAATCATGATCAAGGTTCAAATCTTACATGCTCATGTTCCATAATTTAATTATTACAAAATAAACAAGTTTATAATGCAACAATTCATTGGAGAGTAAGATAAATGTGAAACTCAACATTTTATTCAAACACATGACCATATTATTGTTTCTCAGGTTACTACAATATCATATAAAGGTAGTGGAACACTATTTTCCATTTTTACCACAATATATTATTTATAAAGCATTTAAATCTACTTAATAGGCATAAAACAAGATAACATTATACAAAGAGTCTACAATTAAATTTTCATGCCATTTGGAGCAATACAACTCTAGTTACAAAAATAACAAGCAATTCAACCCTTTATTTCCTATTTAACAAGATTAATGTGAAACACCAATAAAACAGTAAACAACCTATATGTTTTATATTTTTATGAGCTAGTGCATGTCATTAGAAGCCTAACAAAATTGGAACCACAATTGATGGACTTATATTTCTCAAATTATGACCAAAAGCAAGTTAAATTCATTTCCAAACCACTTTTTTTTAAAATTATTTCTACAGCACAATAACACAAATAACATAGCATGCATTATAGATCTAGCATGCAGAGCACTTCATGAGGAAACTAACAAAACAAGCCTCATCATTTTTGGAGATTTCTAGCTCTAGATATGAATTTCCAAAGATGAAGTAGGAATATGTAGATTTGATGAGATATTGATCTCGCGGGCCCCGCATGTCATAGAGAGAAAGAGAGGGTGAGGCTTTCTTCTTCCTCTGGCTCTCTCGTTGCACAGAGCAGAGCGGAGGCCGAGTTCGCCGGTCGGCCGGCCAACTCCGGCGAGGAGGCGGCCAACGGCGGCAGCGCGGGGCCGAAGCTAGCCCGACCCCCGGCGCACCTTCCGGTGGTCTTGGCTCGTCCCACGGTGACCCGAGGCTGACCAGCCCCGCGAGCAGGCGGCTCCCGCCACCGAAGCTCCGGCGGCGACCTGCAGCAAGGCGAAAACGGTGAGACGACGAGCCGCTGGGGTGCGGCAAGGAGTGAGGACAGTGGTGGTGCTGCGGATTTGGCCGGAGGAACGCAGGTGGAGGAGGAACAGCAGCACCTCGGAGCTCAGCACGCCGGCAATGGCGGCGGTGCTCGGCTCTCGCGCAGAGGACGAGATGAAGAGGTGGGAAGGCGAGAGAGGAGTGGAGAATGAGCAGAGGACGGGAGGGAGCGTCCTGGCGTCGCCTTTCTCGGGCAGAGATGCGGTAGAGAGAGAGGGCGAGGTGGCAGCAATGGTGGGGCGCGCTCTGGTGCCTGCAGCCACGCGTCCACCTTTGCAGCATTTTGACGAGCACGTGGAGGGTGCTGTCGGGACGATGTTGGGGCGCTATTTTGGGCTGCTTCTGGGCCGAATTAGGAAAAGGGCCAATTATGAAATTTTCTTACCTCAGAGCACTCTACAACTTTTATTAAAGTAGCTCGGCCATTTGAAAAATAGATTAGGAGATAATTAACTGTCAACTTGATGTTGTCGACATACTAATTACGATCAAAGATCGAGTGGCAAACCTTGTCAAACAAGGTCGGATTGATGCCAAATTTTGATATGTTGTGCTACAAAGAGTTTGTGACAACTTTTATTTTTGGTCCAACTCAAGTTGCTCAACAAAATTTGGAGAAAGCAATACGTCATTGCAATAGGGGCAGATTTCAGACTTAGAAATTATTTAAATCCTGAACTCAGGATTTTGCCAAACTTGATTCCACTGTTTGAGGCACTTAGAGATTGAATCATGAGTTGGTCCAAAAATAAAAATTGTTGTACTCCAAAATATCTGTAACTTTTATTTTGGGTCAAACTTTATATCTTGCTCTAAAATAATATTTCCACTTTGGTCAAAGTAAGATCATTAGAGAGCTCAATGTGGATATTTAGGCCAATTGAGGTATTTTCTTGACATTTTCTCAACATGAAACCTTCATGACTTTTGTTGTAGAGTTCAAGTAGGGTTGTTTGGGCAAGGTTGCAGGGTTTGGTTGACTTTGCATGCTCATCTTCACTTAATCCATATATCCAATTAAGTGAATAACTTGTCATTCCATGTGAATTCTCAATTCGGATCTTTTTGAACCATTTCCAATGATCATGGTAGATGATATGAATATGAAATAGTGATTAGGATCATTGATTGAAATAACTTGGTTAGGTACACACTCGCTGGTTAGCTCGTGACTAACACCTGGGGTGTTACAATACCGATCCAATCCTGAAGAAACAAAAGAGATACAAAGGCAAGTGCAAGAACTTCTTGATAAAGGTTTTGTTCGTGAAAGTTTAAGTCCTTGTGCTGTTCCTGTGATCTTATTACCTAAGAAAGATGGTTCTTGGAGGATGTGTGTTGACTGTAGAGCTATAAATAATATCACTGTTCGCTATCACCATCCTATTCCATGTTTAGATGACATGCTTGATGAATTAAGTGGTTTCACCATATTCACTAAAATTGATTTGAGAAGTGAGTACCATCAAATAAGAATGAAAACTGGAGATGAATGGAAAACTGCTTTTAAAACTAAATTTGGGCTGTATGAATGGTTAGTTATGCCATTTAGTTTGACTAATATTCCAAGAACTTTCATGAGATTAATGAACCATGTTTTGAGAGCTTTCATTGGAAAATTTGTTGTTGTCTACTTTGATGACATCTTAATTTACAGCAAGTCCTTTGAGGAGCATGTGAGTCATATTCGACAAGTCTTGGATGAGCTCCGAAAGGAGAAATTATTTGCTAATCTTGAGAAGTGCAGTTTTTGCACAGACCATGTTGTGTTCCTAGGCATTGTTGTTTCAGGGAAAGGAATAGAAGTGGATGAAACCAAGGTGAAAGCTATCAAGGATTGGCCAACTCCTACGAATGTAAGTCAAGTAAGAAGTTTTCATGGCCTTGCTAGTTTTTATAGAAGGTTTGTGAGAGATTTCAGTACCATTGCTGCTCCTTTGAATGAATTGACAAAGAATGGTGTTGATTTTAAATGGGTAATTTCACAAGAAAATGCTTTTCAAGAATTAAAGAAACGTTTGACTGAAGCACCTGTTACTTGTTCTTCCTGATTTCACTAAAACTTTTGAAGTAGAATCTGATGCTAGTGGAATTGGTATAGGAGGAGTTTTAATCCAGCAAGGAAGGCCTGTAGCATATTTTAGTGAAAAATTGGGAGGTGCTCAACTGAATTATTCTGTATATGATAAAGAATTATATGCCTTGGTGCGTGTGCTTGAAACTTGGTAGCACTACTTATGGCCAACAGAGTTTGTTATTCATTCCAATCATGAAGCCTTGAAATATTTGAAAGGTCAAGCTAAGCTGAACCGTCGCCATGCCAAATGGGTTGAGTTCATCGAAACTTTTCCATACATTGTAAAATATAAGAAAGGTAAGGATAATGTGGTTGCCGATGCATTGTCTCGAAAGATTGTGTTGCTGAACCAACTCGAGGTAAAAGTTTTGGGTCTTGAAAGTTTGAAAGATTTGTATAATGCTGATCCTGAATTTTTAGAATCTTATAATCAGTGCAAAGATGGAAAAGGATGGGAGAAATATCATATTCATGATGGATTTCTGTTTAGAGCTAACAAACTTTGTGTGCCAAATTCTTCGGTTAGATTGCTATTGTTGCAGGAATCACATGGAGGAGGACTAACAGGACATTTTGGATAAAAGAAAACTTATGAACTGCTCGGAGACCATTTCTATTGGCCCAAGATGAGGAGGGACATCATCAGATTGTTGAGCGTTGTGTCACTTGTCACAAAGCTAAGTCAGAACTGAACCCTCATGGTTTATATACTCCCTTGCCTGCTTCTAATATTCCTTGGGAAGACATAAGCATGGATTTTATTTTGGGACTACCTAGAACTCAGAGAGGAAAGGATTATATTTTTGTTATGGTTGATAGATTCTCAAAAATAGCTCATTTTATCCCTTGCAATAAGACTAACGATGCTTCACACATTGCTAATTTATTTTTCGGGGAAATTGTAAGGTTACATGGTATGCCTAGGACCATAGTGTCTGATCGTGATGTCAAGTTTGTCAGCTACTTTTGGTAAACATTATGGGCAAAGCTTGGGACCAAGCTTTTGTTCTCCACCACTTGTCATCCTCAAACCGATGGACAAACTGAAGTGGTGAATCGAACATTGTCAATGTTGCTACGGACAATGGTGAAAAAGAACTTGAAGAGTTGGGAGGAATGCTTGCCACATGTGGAGTTTGCTTATAACAGGGAGAGAACAAATATGGAAGCCTCCAAGCGTGCTGTATACGTAAAGAAGATACATGAGAAGACCAAAGAAGCAATTGAGCTGAAGGCGACACGCAAGGCTGCAAGTATGAACAAATATCGGAAGAAAGTGTTGTTCGAACCAGGGGACTTGGTGTGGATTCACTTGCGCAAGGATCGCTTTCCCGATCAGCGCAAATCCAAGCTGATGCCACGAGGAGATGGTCCATTTCGTGTTCTTACAAAAATCAATGATAATGCTTACAAGATAGAACTTCCAGCAAGCTATGGCGTGAGCAACACCTTCAATGTTGCTGATCTATCACCATTCACAAGTGAAGATACTTCAGAGTCGAGGATGACTCCTTTTCAAGAGGGGGAGGATGATATGACCACGCCGACCAGTATGCCTCCGATCACTACATCACCAAACAGCATGCCCCTGATCACTACATCCCCGACCAGCATGCCTCCGATCACTACATCACCGACCAGCACGCCTACCTTGACACCCGCTCAAGTCATTGATGGACCAATTACACGTAGCCAGGGCTAAGAAGTTACAACAAGAGGTGAACGCGCTACTTTGTGAGATTCAAATTAATATTAACGAGAATTTTATGCTACCTAAGTCGTGCACATTGTTGTCTGCTCAGGTTCACTAAGGAGGAAGACAAGAACAATCAGGAAGGTGACTGCCGACCAGGAACTACACTCGAACTAGTCCAGTCCTGCAGAACCGTTCGAAAGAAAAATTCATAACTCTTGATTCCCAAAAGCTATGAAGGTAAATGAGCACTTGTTGGAAAGCTTGAGAAGCCTAGTTTTCAGTGGTACTACCCCTGACCAGTCAGGATCCTCCATTTGGGCTCCCTGACCAGTATTTGTGCTGACTGATCAGAGCAATAACATACAGCCTAATGTCTAACTTGATAAACAATACTGTATTATTCTACAATATATCGTGGGGCATGGTATATATGGTGTGAAAGCATGTGAAGTTTACTTTTCAACGCAACAAATGGTGTATCATTTTTACTCTCCAAGACAGAGTTATTGCCAAAACATTGAAGACTGCACAGAAGGCCAACAGCCACGCGGAAAACTCTCTAGGAACTGATTTCGTGGAGGCCCTTTCACACAGTTGATCTTTTCACTTCCATTTCGTATTTTCACCTATCTAGCAGGGCTGTTGCTAGTATAAGTACCCCTTAGACTCATTGTAAACGCATGATTTTGATAATAAAAATATAGGACCACTTTGTTCAGCTATGTGCTAACAAAACCAGAGAGTTATCTCTACCCCTTTGCTCTTGTGATTTCCTTCGTGGGATTTACAGAAGCGGCGGCTTCATCCGCTCCCAATTGGTACTCCTACTCCCTTCAAGGTTCTCCTTGATTGATTGTAGGTTGTGTTGGTTGGTTTCTTGAGAGTGTGATTGGACGAATCCTCGATTCAGGTTGCCGGTTAAAGACGGTGGTTGGCTTCGAGTTTTATTCGTCAGGTTGCACTAGTTATCGCTGCTTGCAGCAACTTATCTTGGCTTCTTGAAGCTAGTTATCTGGAGATTGAACCTACTGTCAGTGAAGATCGAGAATCCATGGCGTATTAGAGACCCTCCATCGCTTGTGTCCATCCGGGGTACACGAAAGCGAGGAAAAAATGACTTCATGGAACATTCTCTTGGCATGTTTGGAATCAGCAGCTCGACATGGCAGTGCTTCTACCCATTTGGATACATAGTCAATGGCTACTAAGATGTACTTGCAATTTCCGGACTTAGGGAATGGCCCCATGAAATCAATCCCCCAAACATCAAAGAGTTCTACTTCAAGATTATTCATGAGAAACATCGCATCTCGAAAATTTATATTCCCTTGTTTTTGACATCGGTAGCATCTTCTGACAAACTCCTTTGTATCTGCATACATCATTAGCTAGAAAAATCCACTTTGCCAGATCTTGGCATGTGTCCAGAATGCTCCATAATGTCCTCCATATGGCGAAGCGTCACATCTCTCCATAATCTTAACAGCCTCAGCCACTGGGACACATCTTCTCAACAATCCATCAGAGCAAACTCGATATAGGTATGGCTCATCCCATAGGTGAAAACGACTCTCATAGATCAACTTTCTTTTGTTCTCTCTAGGTGGGACATAGCTTGTTACCATAAAGTTCACGATGTTTGCATACCATGGATCGGAGTGTGTTATCTTGAGAAGGGTTTCATCCCTTAGGTAGTCATTGATGGGTAACTCATGTGCTTCCTTGTACTAAAGCCTAGACAAGCGGTCGGCTACCGAGTTCTCTACTCCTTTCTTATCTCTAATTTCTATGTCAAACTCTTGGAGTAGAAGAATCCATCGAATTAGCTGAGGCTTAGCCTCTCTCTTAGTGAGGAGGTATTTAAGAGCAGCATGATCTGTGTAAATGATTACCTTTGCCCCCACTAAGTAAGATATAAACTTGTCTATAGCAAAGACAACAACCAATAGCTCTTTTTCAGTAGCAGCATAGTTGAGTTGAGGTCCAGACAAGGTTTTGCTAGCATAGGATATAGCATAATGCCTCTTATCCTTAGTTTGGCCTAAAACGGATCCAACCGCAAAGTCACTAGCATCACACATGATCTCAAATGGAAGGTTCCAATCAGGTGGTTGAATAATTAGAGCTAAGATAAGTGCCTTTTTGAGATTTTGAAAGGTTGCATGGCACTCATCATTGAATATGAAAGGAGCATCCTTTGCTAAGAGACTAGTCAGGGGTCTAGCAATTTGAGAAAAGTCTTTAATAAAGCGCCTGTAGAACCCCGCAGGTCCCAGAAAGCTACAGATTCCTTTCACATTCCTAGGGAGGTGAAAGTTGTTCAATAACTTCAATTTTTTGCTCTATCCACCTCTATCCCACGTTCGGACACCTTGTGTCCTAGCACAATTCCTTCCGGAACCATAAAATGGCATTTCTCCTAGTTCAAGGACTAAGTGCTTTTCTTCGCACCGCTGTAAGACTCTATCCAAATTCTACAAACAATCAGTGAAGGTTTTTCCATAGACTGGTAAAGTCATCCATGAATACCTCCATGATTTTCTCGATCATGTCGGAGAAAATAGACATCATGCACCGTTGGAAAGTAGCTGGAGCATTGCATAACCCGAACGACATTCATTGGTATGCGTAAGTTCTATACGGGCATGTGAAAGTAGTCTTACTTTGGTCATCAGGGTGGATCGAGATTTGATGATACCCGGAATATCCATCAAGGAAACAAAAGAAGGAATGATTCACGAGCTGTTCTAACATCTTGTCTATGAACAGTAGCGGAAAGTGATCCTTCTTAGTGGCCATGTTTAGTTTTCGGTAATCAATACACGTCCGCCACCTAGTGATGGTTCATTGAGGGATGAGTTCATTTTTCTCATTCCTAATGACTGTCATGCCTCCTTTCTTTGGCACTACTTGGACCGGGCTGACCCACTCACTATGTGGCACAGGATAAATAATCTCAGCATGCAAGAGTTTGATGACCTCTTTCTTAACAACCTCTCGCATAGCATTTTTAAGTCTCCAGTTGTGGCTCCCTTGAAGGTGTGCAATCATGCTTGATAGGGATGCGATGTGTGCAGAGGGCAGGGCTAATGCCCTTGAGGTCTTCAAGTGAGTAGCCTATGGCAGACTTATGTTTCTCTAGGATGGTGACAAGCTGTTGGGTTTTCATCATCAAAGAGCTTGTCACTAATGATCACCGGGGTGTCCTGATTGTTATGGAGAAAAACATATTTCAGGCCAAGTGGTAGAGGTTTGAGCTCGATCGAAGGAGGTAGTGGCTCCTCATTTTTGTCGAGCTTAACGGGCTCTGCTAACTCTTCCTGCTCTTGAACAAAGTGTTCATTATTGAAGGTAGGTTGAGCCAATTCTTCTAGTGTTGCCATCATAACTTTCTCCATGGGGTCTTGTTTAGGATTGGGTTCCACAATTGTGTTAATGTATTGGGCAAGAGGAATGTCAATAGTGGAATTCCCAACCTTGAAGTCTAAATGACCTCGTAGGGGTTTTTCCTGTAGCAGTCTCATGATTGGAACGCCAATCAAGAGAGGAATCTCTGAGATGTCGAAGATATGAAAATCTAAATTTATTCCAGAGTTCTTGATAGTGATAGGCACAACCCTTAAGATCCCCTGGCTTTCAAGAATGAATCCTGATGGACTTTGTAGTAGTTTTATTGATGGTGTTAAGGGAGCATCGGGGAAAAGAGTTTTGGCTAATGCCTTTGAAATGAAGTTTATCCCGACGGATAAATTATAATGGATGCTCCTAGCGGACCCTTTAACTTGGCACAGAAGGATGGTTGAAGGGGAGATGATTCGAGCTACCTCAGGAGATAACTCTGCTTCCCTTAGCCATTCATAACTCATGACTGATGATAGGCTTTTGATGTGTTCTATGTGGACCAATTCTTCATCTTGCTCAGGTGGTGTGGTCTATGCCAAAGGTCTCGCTTGGACAGGTAAATTCGAGGTATTTCCATAATCTTCAAATATCTCTTCCTTGAATTCAAAGGGAAACTCTAAAGAAGATGGTTCATCATCCTCTAGTTTGTAGTGTTCCCTTATTGGGAGGTTTTTCATTAACCAAATCATGAGATGAATCAATTAGAGTTTCTAATTCGGCTACGTGTTCCTCCTCTTTTGGTTCGGGGCTTGGCTCGACTTCTTCTTTGGGGAATTCATCATAGACGCCAGTGTAGGGTGTGTTTTCAAGGATTTTATCAAGGATGGCTTTTCCTTCACTAACGGTCTTATGAGAGAATGATCTCCAGAAGAGACATCGAGAAAAAGGGCAGCTTCTTTGCTAAGGCCATAATGGAAGTGTTGTAGAAGAACATGGTCAGGCATAGACTAATCTGGGCCAGAAGTGATCAAACTTGAAAATCATGCCCAGGCTGCTCCTAAAGTTTCCTTCTCTTTTTCTTAAAAAGAAAGAATTTCTAAATGAAGAGTGATAATCCTAGAAATAGGGAAGAAAGCAAGACAAAATTTGTCTCGAAGTTCATCCCAATTTCCATCTACACTTCTAATGGTATGAGCATACCACTGTTTTGCCCTCTCAGAAAGAGGGAACGGAAACAATTTCCATTTTAAGGTCTGATGTGTCATGCCTGGAATGTTCAAGCATGAACGCAGTTGCTCAAATTCCCGTAGGTGGATGGACGGATTTTTGCCATCTTCTCCCGAGAAAGTTTGCTCCCGAACCATGGCTATGCAAGCAGGGCAAAGCTTATAGCCATCTGTGAGTACAGGATGTGATGATGGTGGAGGCTCCAACAACTCGCCCTTTGGAGTAGAAAGCTTACATATAGGAGTTGAATCCATGTGGTAAAAAAATGGTGGTAAAAAAATGATGGACGAACTTGGTTTTTAACAAGCACAGCTACCGTTCCCCAGCAACTGCACCAAAAAGCTTGTTGACATTTCCTAACGCAAACAGATTAATCCGCAAGCGCACGGATAACGCTGTAGCTTTCACTCGAGAGTATTCTAGGGTATCGATTTCCACGGGGAACACGAAGTGTACTAATTAGGTCTCAAGATCGCTCAAGGATAAATATATATGTTTTATAGGGAGAGAGAAAGATTTCCTAAGCTCTCTAAATGATCTATGAATCAAGGTTACTATAAGTGTATTTATTTCGGGACATCAAAACACTAGCCTTCAGACTGAGATGAGAATGGGACTAGGAAGTTCTGACTACGGTCCTACAAACTCTAACCCGAACGTGGTGGAATACGTCGGCCATTAGGGCTATCACCACCTGGGGCTACCACAACTATACAAAGGGCTAGGTGCAATTTCAGGTAATTGCAAGACTAAACACCACATCTAATCTATTAATTACTACTCTAGCAGTTGCAAAGACTAGACCACTTGATACAAGCAGGAGTCCAATAAACAACTTAAAGTAAATAATGCAATTAAGTAAAAGAGAACTTAAGATTAATAATTGATGAACCTGGAGATTAGTTGAAGACAAACCAGATCTGTAGCAGTACAAAATTGAGGAAGATCCAATAGATCCGGCTCCCTCGTAGCTCTCTCCGCTTCTCTCTTCCTATTTTCTAATTACAATCTAGATGATAATCATCTAGAGGGACACTACTACAATGGAGATGAAATTATGAAGGTCTAAAACCCTAGAATATGTAGAGGTGCCTCTTCTGAGGAGGCCTAGGGCGTCCTTATATAGGCATGGGTGGAGTAGCGGTGAAGGAACTGGCATGTCATCGATCCGCGTCACATTTTATGTGGGCGATGTTGCTTGGTCGCCAATTAATCTCCCAACCGACTTGTGTAGAAAACCAGAGAAGAACGGTAGTTTAACCCCCGAACCGGAGGTAAACCGGTGGAACCGCGCGTCTGCAGCGTTTCTAGAGGAATCTGGAACTTTCCGGGCAGCTAGGGCCGACTGGTTCGGGCGGTCCAGCCGCGTCCTGAGCCAATAAACTACGCCACCAGCCTTCCTGAGCCAACCAGCACGCGCCACCTGTCCTTGGTCAGCGAGCGGCCCGCCTCCGCGCTTTGCCACAGCGCGCACTGCTGGTGCCCCCGGCCACGTGTCGCCATCCGGTTCGCTGGAGCAGGTCGCCTGCTCCCTCGGCATGCCGATCGCGCGCGTGCGCGTGCATGCTTGCTGCAGCTGTGCCATGTGTCAGCAGCCCGTTGGCTTGCATGGCACTATGCATGTAGGGATCCACGTGATTTCTTCTCTAATTTATATCTTTTTCTTCCGAAATCCAAATATAGCAAGTGATATATCCTACTTAGATCAGCACGACGAGACCATCGTAATGGTATGCTTTAATTCACCTTTTGAGATACTTTTATTTCATACAATTTTAAATATTCCTGCAAAATAGAGGAGAACAGCAAAACTCGTGGAACTCGTTAGTATCAAACCCTACAACTATTGTTTGTGATTTATTTTATGACTTTTCATGCATTAGTTGATGGTTATATTTAGAGTTTAACGACCGTCAACAACTCCGTACTTTGAAGTTATATAATATGGATGTATGTTGTTGAACCCTGTATGATCTTGGTTGTGTTACCGTTTGGTTTGGAATCCTTCGAGATTTCACGGACTACCGGATTTATATGGGCTCAAGTATGGTTGTTTAGCTGTATCAACGGCTATCGCCGTACTTGTGCTCTTATAAATTGATCGGTTCTGTCACAGCTGGTACCGGAGCAAGGTTCAACATACATCATTCATATTAGTGTATTTTAAAATAAAAGGGTTTGATTTGCAAAACTAATTGTCTATTATTAGTTAGTAGGTTTCAAAAGTGAGTTTTGACAAGTTAAGTGTGCCAAGGATCATTCTTAGTGTAGCCCTAATATAGGATTATAGGTGGCTTATTGAAGTACTAACATGGGGGAAATTGCATCATGTTTTGTGAGTGCTTCTTGTCGTTGAGATGACTTGCCTTTGTTTCATTTTTTTATCAACGCCCAGGTAAGGTGAAGACGGGCCAAATGTGCCACTTTGGATTGAGGTAAGGTGAGTTGTGAGAGCATGATCGAACAATCGTGGATCTAAGGGGAGTGCTTATTATTAATGCTGAAGTAGGTACATGCGTCCATATGTGCCTATGGAAGTATCCCTGTGTGGAGTACTTACATTTTGGGGTCGCAAGTGCTCATGGGAGCATTTCCGGCAAAAAATGCTTCTTATCGCTATGCATACATGTGGGATTGGGCTGAAATGAATCTTCTGCAGGTACGCTAACTATGTGTAGTACGAAATAGTTACGTATATGAGAGCGACTGTATGCCACCGTTTAGCACGGTAGTATGGTTAGGTGTGAGGACGTATGGAACGTTCATGCATCATAGTCATTCATGTTCTGTTCTTATCCGAATTCTTCACACAAGAAGAATCAAAGTGAAATGTTAATGGGAATAAATCTTTTTCTACAACTATTCTCATGTCTCTCTCAAAAATTTTCTCAGATGGCTCCACCGACTCGCAAGCACAGGTTTTTGGATCAATTTGGGACACCCACTCTGCTGTGGAGGACGTTGGAATCCGTCGGATATGCTGAGCCACCAAGCTATTACTGGGAGCAAGTTGGAGGTGGAGTGGAAGTGTTTTACAAGGTTGAGGTTTCCATACTAGCTATCCGTGGAGCTGTATCTTGGCCTAGTTGGAAGGTCAACGTTGAAGCCTGGTCTCCATGGGATGGTGCACAACGGGCAGCTTTCGAAGAGTTAATGCCCTTGTGCAAGCAATTTGGTGCCGAGGTCATGGATGGTCCTATGGATGTGTTTCCCAAGCTTGATATGGAGAACACAACCTGGGATCAAGGGAATAGTGATCCTTTACTGAGAGGTCAGGATGAAGAAATGCACAACAAGGATCCAGCTATGAGTGCTATGTTTGCAATATTGAAGATGTATTACAATCGACAGGAAGGTTGGGACTTCATGTTGAGGAGCCTTCACTGATTCAATTGCCAAGCAGCTGTTGACACCAATGGTGGCAAACGGATATATCCGCAAGCAGTACGGTAGTCAATGTAGCTTTCACCGGGAGTATTCCAGGTATCGTATTTTCCACGGGGAACGTGAAGTGTACTAACTAGATTCAAGGTTGTCAATAGGAATCAAAGGGGTTGGTGGTCAAGGATAAAAGCTTGTAGGTATAGAGAGGCTCCTATGCAGCAAAAGATATCTGGTCTGGGCTTTCTAAGTATAAAGAGCTTAGTCAGCTCCTCCCTTCACCAGAGGCGACAGGCGAAACAGTAGGAGACAAAACTCCTACCCGAGGCGGCTTGTACTATTGTCTTGATGCCTTGCCGTTTTAATAACTTGTCTTATACACGTGGTGGACTACGAGGACCAGACAAGGCTGTCACCACTTGCTAGCTACCACAAACAATCCGTGCGACAAGCGGCCCACATTGATAAGATATAGCCTAGACACCACGTCTACACTATACTTACTACTCTAATCTTAGCTAGAGACTAGAGCACTTCACAAATAAGGCAATGTGCAGTGAAGACACTATATACTTAAAGTACCAGAACCAGAATATTAAATGCTAGAAGAACTCGGAATGAAAAACTTACTAGAAGCCTGAATCCGCTGAGGTACACCTTGAAGAAGACTCCCGACAGGCCCGGGGCTTTCTCCAGAGACTTCCCTCACTCTCTTTCCTCTTTACACTAACACTAATCTATATTGTACACTTGATACTTGATCCTTGATTGTTCTAAAGTGAAGGACTAGGGGGTATTTATAGGGGGATGAAGGGCAGCGCCACGTTAGTGATCCGCGTACTTCTCCACCTCCACCCTTGGATCCACCGTCTTGAAACCGCCTTGGATGGACGGCAGAGATGAAATGAGCACGTGGGAGGCATGCTGGAAGTCGGTGGAGTGAGGCGGTGGTCTGGGTCCACCACCCCTGGTTCGGCCGACCCACCCTATGGCAGGTGGGCCCGGCCGGGGCTTCTAGAAGGCGTCCCTACCTGCCTGGGAATGTGTTGGTGACTTGGGTCCATTATGCCTGGTTCGGCTGACCCACATGGAGCAAGGTGGGTCCACCTATGTGGTCCCCACCTGTCATGGACTATGACCATGTGCTTGTTCTGTTTATATCTTGTTGGTTGGAGCCTTGATCCATGTACT
Source organism: Eremochloa ophiuroides (assembly GCA_038502445.1). NCBI lineage: Eukaryota > Viridiplantae > Streptophyta > Magnoliopsida > Poales > Poaceae > Eremochloa > Eremochloa ophiuroides. The sequence goes on from JAHLJS010000006.1 coordinate 47,300,331, forward strand.
TTGCTCTCTAGCCTTTGATTGACGATATACTTGTGATCCAAAGGTGGAGATGGACTCCAAGGGGTGTGCCACGGATCGTGCCACATCAACATGGGCACGATGGCTCCCTACCTGGTTCGGCCGAACCATAGGGTGGGGCCACGTGGCCTCTGCTCTCTTGCATATCACTCCATTACGTGATTCCTTGAAGTTGGAGTGCCGGGGCCACTATTCATGGTTCGGCCGAACCATGAATAGTGTCCATCCAGTGCCCACTCGATCCTGAAGTGAAGTCCTTGAAGATTGTGACATTGTCTTGCCATTTCGTCATAATTGGATTTGCATTATTTCTTCATCTTGGGCTTCTTAATTATAAAATAACCTGTTTTGGGTACCTGCAAACAAATACTAACATGTACATGTGGAACCAAGTTATTTGTACCTATGTTACTATGAGTTTGCTTTATTTCTTCCGAAAAAGAGTATCTTGTTGACGGCTATGATGGTATAAAACATAGTATAAATACTGTCAACAGCAGCATGCACTAGTGACTCAGATCGAGCAACATTTCGAAGCCGCAAGCAAAGCTCGTCAAGATGCTAGGGATATGCCGGATGCTCTTCTGGCATGTTGCGGAGAATTGCGGGATACCGTAGCTGAGCGAGATCAAGCTCTTCGTCAAGTCAATGTTCTGGGTCGACAGAGAGATGAGTTACTGCATCAGCTAGGTGTCATGAACACGCACCTTGCTCGTCAAAGGGATGACTTCGCTTTCCAGATGCAGCATGCCAATCAACAGATCGTGGAGTTGCAGAATGAAGTTCATCACTTGAACAATCCGGTTGCTCCTATTCATCCCCCAGGTGCAGCTAAAGTTGATCCTCCAGTGCCGGAAGATGACAACGATCCTGCCTCCGATGATGAAGAGGAGAATCCCGAAGCAAATGTTGGCATTTCTTAATGTCGTTACAAAAGATAGACTAAAAGTCCATCCCCAGCAACGGCGCCAGAATTGCTTGTTGGCATTCCCAACCACCATTACTTCAGAAAGGTAATCCTTGGCCCTTAGTGGCGTCGGCCTAGGTAATACAGTCTGGTAATAGCAGTTAGAAGTGCCGGATTGGCCTTCCTAACCGTCATTACTTACGATATGCAAAACTGTGGCATAGCGCCGTGGGGTGCACAAGAATTACAATCCTTAAGTAATGGTACTTAGGTACGCCAATCGATAGCTCAGTAAGGAATAAGACTACTCTGCAAGCGCATAAAACTATCATTGTAGCATTTCAACCCGTGAGTATTCAAGGGTGTCGTATTTATAATTTCCCGTAGGAGGGCATGATAAATTCCATCTAGCTTTTGGTATAAACATGATCACTTATTGGATGCATAGGTAGGCATAGCATAGGCAGGGGTTAAAACATGTTTATATGATAGTGGACACATACGTCGGAGCAACCTCAAGGATAAAAGATAAAATAAAGAATAAAGAATAACTACGTGAGCAGGCATTGGTCATATATAGCTATGCAACGAATAGTAATTACATTGAATTAATAAGACTAGGATCAGGACTAAGTCTGGGATGATTGGGAGATCCCCGCAGCTGGTCTGCCAGCCGATAGAGACCTTACGAACTCCTACTCAATACCCGAACATCGGGGAATGCTAGGGATGGACAGGGCTGTCACCACCTGCCCACCTACCCCTTTACCCGTGGGGTACCGACATATCCGCTGATTCCCGCATACCCGAGCACCACGCCCGTGTAATTGGAAACAACTCCTAGCCCCCCGGGACCCCAACCCTTCGGATTGACAGGCTCGGTTAGGAGCTAACCGTGACAGCACAACGAACTATTATCCCATCCTTAGTTCTTCCTCTATTCATATTAATTTGATGAACTGATGAAGAACTTTGATGAACATATCAAGAACATAACACATAGACTTTGGACTAGTTTACATGTTATGATCATAATATGGACAAGACTATACTCTAATTCAGATGCATTGCTATATAAATAAGATAAGGGCTTGCTCATAGAGGAGAACCGATGTGTATTCATACCAAGATGTTCTTGATTCCTCCAAGGATACAAGCTCTCCTTGATAGCTTTGCTTTGCTCTACTACTACTACTAAACTAGAGAACAAGTAAGAAATGTGAGGTGTAGTGCTCCAAATGTTGGTGTGTGCTTTGGAGGGGGTGAAGCACATCAACTTATAGTTGATCAAGGGCGGTTTGGGCGTTCTAAGTATGGTAGGAGGTGAAACTGCCTTCAGGGAACCGCCTTGAGCATGTGGCTAAAAACTGGGCCTGGGAAGTGCCATCTGGGGGGCGGCCGCCCCCGGGGGCGGTCGGTCCCTAGGAGGCGGCAACTGGCCACCGCCTTCGGGTGGTCGGTTGGTCTCTGGGCCTGGGCCTCCCCCGCGGTTACGAATGGATCCCGTTTGATGCTTTGATGGGCTTTTCTCTTTTATTCTTGATTTGCGCCTTTTCTGAATGCGCTTCCTGGAAGTGCGCTTTCCTTGATATTTTGATGCATTTCCACGTGCTATCTCTGTTAGTTAGGTGCACAACAAAACTCGTGGAAAGGTTAGATAAAGCCCTATTCTCTATTTGTTTTAGTATTAAAATGATGTTATATTTATGTTGTTAAGGACCGCCAACAACTCTCCCACACTTGGTCCTTTACTCGTCCTCGAGTAAAGTGCGAAGGACCAAATGGGTTCATCTTCCTTGTCAAAAGAATCTGCATACAGGATATTCCAAGCTTCACCTGGATTTATGAACTTCAAAGTGTCTACCAATTCACCTTGAGTAATTGAAAAATGGAATAGCTTGGAATCAAATCCTCTTACTCTTGTTCTTGTGTGGAATACTTGGGTTTTTGTAAAATTTTAAAAACATAAAGATAGCTTGCGTTCCTCGAATGATTCTCTCAAGTCGCTCATTTTTGTAAGTGGTTCCTCACCAAGGCATGAAAAGGTGATGCCTTCACTATGATCATCCTACCTCTAAGAAGGCTTCTTTGGAGTTTTAGGTAGGAATGAGAAATGATGAGGCACACTTACCCTGCATATGTTGTCGAGTCAAACCCCAGACCATACCAGAGGGAGTGCGTCATACTCTTAGATCAGAATGTGCATGTGTGTGGAGAGTATGAAGGTGGAAACCTAATTCTGAATCTTTTTGGTACTCCATGCATCATGATTCTCCTTGGATAAAACTTTAAGAAGACATGGGCTATAGGATCTTTATATATATATTTTTTTGAACGGGTATTTGAACTTTTCTTTTCTGTTTATTTTCTTATGCCCCTTGGCATGATCTCTCTTTTTTTATATCATAGCCTCATATCTTTTATTGGCATATGAAAAACTTAAGGAGATATTATGATGGTAGATGAATGGAGTAAAATTTTGTAGAAAGAATGCACGGGTCTTAGGATGAGAACCGACACCCTTTTTTTTCTTTTATTTGGTGGATGGGTGAAGTGCATGTTTTGCGCAACTCTCAGGGTGAGAATTGGCTTTATTTGGTGGGTGCAAGTGAAATCTGATCTTGGGAATATGAAACATCTCTCAACAGCGGTCAGGAATTTGATCAAGTAGAATCATATATGGCCTTGGTAGGTATTTGTCAATCATTCAAGGAGCATGCTATTGAGTTTTTGTTTTCGTAAGATAAATCCCAAGTACTTTTGCAAGAACGAGCAAGTATCATGTCATCCTACTATATCTCATTTGTCAATTACTTAGATCGAAATGGGGTCCCTAAACAGTGTTCATAAATCTGTAGGAATTTTAGCAGGGAATAAAAGTATGCAAACAGTTCGAATGTAGGAAGACATGTTTGATGGAGTATGTAGGAAACATCATTTTAAATTTTATCTTAAAAACTTTTTAGGATGAGAGAGGGGGGAAAGTTGCACAAACCGAATTTTGATTTTTTTTTGTTATTGTGCAGTTGTCTTGGAGAGTCCTCCCCCACACTTGTTTTCTTTCCTGTCTTGGTTAGTCACAATATATATATGGCGAAAACAAGTGCTCAACATAAAAAGATAAAAATTTTATTTCATTGATAAACTCAAATAGGCACATTTACATTGATAATAAAATTTAAAAGATCATGAAGGTAAAAATGTGTGCCTGATTATTCATGCAGCAGGTGCAGCCTAAAGATATTCAAGATGATGCTCAACACCTAGGGCTTTAGCAACTTTCCTTAGCTTAGAATTGAACTTGAAGCGGAAGCTATTGATGTCATCGCTAAGGTTTTTAATCTCTGTATTCTTGGTTTCTAAGTCTTCTTCTAAAACCCTTAGAAAAGTACGCAAGCTAGTATGTTTAGCTCTAAGGTTGGCGAGGATCTTAGAGTCATCTTCGTCTTCACTGCTTTCGTACTGCCCTGCACGACGTTTGATGGGACGGCCGAGGAAGGTGCCTCCTAATTCTAGGAAGGGTGCTAGATGATTCTGCTTCCTTGGCCGAAAATGTGGGCTTGCTAGCAGACTTATCTTCAACGCGCTTGCTAGGCCTACTACCGCTAGGTGTTTTTCTCTTGAGGCCTAGAGCGCTCTGGCAAGATCGCTAGAGGCTTTTCCTTCACAACATGAACTTCTTCCCTAACTAATGGACTCTCTTGGTAGGGTGCTATGTCTAGGTTTGCTAAGGCCTTTGGAGCGTTGATCAGCGAGAGAGCATAGCTAGACATGGTTGACACTAAAAGATGAGAGAGCTAAGCAAGCTTTGCTAGAGGGAGAAGAACAAGGTTGGTGTAAGGAAAAGAGAGACCTTTAGAGGTTTAAATAGGTGCTATCGATGTCTTTGGCAAGGAAACAACTTGATCGTAACTAGGGACGTGATGCTGAGGTGATCAAAGTGAGGTACGAAAAAGATTGGAACGGATTGGCCTGGACAGGGGGGCAGGTCGGTCCCCTGGGCCCGCCTGCCAGCCTCTGTCTTTTGGCCACGTGTTAAGCTGACTATGTAGAATCTTATCCCAGTTACGATCAGGCTTGATGCGAAGAAGATTAGTGTGATCATGTGTATGATACGCTAATAGATTTGAATGAAATTAATGAAAGTTTGTTTAAGATCACACTATCATGCATTTATGAAGGAATATCCCTATGATCTCAAAGATTCATGTTTAAACATAGGGTTATTTTAGTCAAAACATAAATGCAACATTATCATCAAGCATGCAAATATTTATTTGAAATATTATTTTATATATTGATATATATATGTATTTATTATTATTATTATTATTTATTTTATTAGAGGAATCAATTAAGCATTTATTGAAAAGAAATTTTGAAATATTTAAAGTAAAAATTACGGATAACTTACTGATTTACCTTCGGCAAGGGCTCAGCTTTTTAAGTCCGTTGAGCAGGACTTTTCTCCCTCCATTGTTTTCTTGATGATGGTGCATCCGTCTTGGGAGAGGTAGACGGCTGCGCTTGCTTGGGCCTCCATACTTTGCGAGTAGTTTTGAGCGGTGTGGTAGTATTTTCAATTTTTACCTTGGATTTCCACACCGTCTTCTTTGGTGAAGGCTTGGGGATTTTTTCCCTCTTTTTAGGAGCCATTTTATTTTTCTGCTCCTTTATATTTTGTTTGGGAGCCGCCTTTTCTTTTGGCTCCGGCTTTTTCTTTGATTCTTTTGAGATTTTTGATATATTTTTCAAAAGCTGAGGCTTGAATCTCTACCTCCTTAATGCCTTGGGGATTCGGCCCATATCGAATGCGTATCATGTTGCATTCTTCTCGACGGCGAGGCCTGAACTCGAACTTCTCTTCTTGTCCATTGATATTGAAGCGGATTTCTCCAGCTCCAACATCAATTTGTGCTCCTGCCGTGCTCAAGAATGGCCTTCCGAGGATGAGTGGTGTTTCTTTGGTGAGTTCCATGTTGAGCACCATAAAATCCACCGGAACATAATACCCTCTAACTTTTACAGGGATGTCTTGTGCAATCCCTGCTGGGTACCGAATTGAAGAGTCGGCCAACTGAAGTGTCATGTCGGTAGGCTCCAAGTTGGTGAAATTCAGTCTATCAAAGACTGATTTTGGCATTACGCTCACACTCGCCCCAAGATCGCATAAGGCGTGGTCAAATTGCTGGGTGCCTATAGAGCATGTGATTGTGGGGCACCCAGGGTCTTGTTTCTTCTCAGGTAGATGATTGAGTATAGCTGCGCTACACTCTTTCGTCGGCTTGACAATTTCTGATGACGGAAATGGTCGCTTGTTGTTGATGATATCTTTGATGAACTTAGCGTATGATGGTATGTGCAAGACATCCATCAGCGGAACGCTGACGTGTGTCTTCTCGACCATCTCCACGAATCGGAGAAACTGTTCATCTCCGGCCTTCTTCTTTCTTCTCATCCTTGTGGGAAAGGGCAACATCGTGTTGTCCCCATAGCCCTCCGGTGTCGGCTCTTCTTCCATTGATTCTTCACGTGATTGCGTCGAGTCAACCGGTACTTCCTCTTGCTGTCTTGGTGTTTTACCTGTTCTTTGGTTAGGATGTGGAGGATCACGAGTGGTCTTACCCCCTCCCGTGGTCACCGATTTTATATTCTCAACAGGACTAGAAATTTGAATGGCAGATTTTGCAGCAGAGGCAAGTTCGGCAATTTGAATTTCAATTCTTTTATTAAAATTTACTTGATTTTTAACAGATGAGGACAGGCTATCAAGCTTATTATTTATAGCTTCAAACATTTTATCATTATGAGAAAGCTTGTTTGTAAGATTTTCATTTATTTTAGCTTGTCCTACAATAAGATCTTTTAATGAAGGTTGGGAGGAGTTGAAATTTGAATTAAAATTGGAAGAATTACCTTGGGGGCGATTCTGGTTGTTCCACCCATTACCTGTTTGTTGATGTTGGCGAAACCCGTTGTTAACATAGGAAGCTTCTTCATGGGTTTCGGGACAGTTGTTCCCCGAATGGCCAACATCTCCACAGACTTCACACGTCATGTGTGAGTCCATGGCCTGGACAGTGCCGGTGGTAGGATCAGTGGCACGTCCTTCAAGTTTCTTCATTATTAATTCTATTTTTGCACCAAGTAGATCCGTCTCCTTCATGGTGTGCATGCTTTTTGTGTTTTGCCTCCCTCTCCCCAGCTTTGGTTGGCCACCATCTTCTCAATTAACGCCGTAGCATTCTCGATGGTGAGGGAGAGGAATGCGCCTCTAGCAGCGGCATCTATGTGCCCCTTAGACATGGCCGTGAGACCTTCATAGAAATTTTGGAGCACAAGCCAGTCTTCCATCCCATGGTGGGGGCAGGCCTGGATGTATTCTTGAAGCCTATCCCAAGCCTCAGGAATGGACTCGAGTGTAGTTTGCTAGGAAGTTTGATATTTTTCCCCGTAGAGCATTTGTTTTGCTTATGGGGAAGAATTTAGCGAGGAACGCCGCGGAACATTTGTCCCATGTGTTGACTGCTTCCTTGCTTTGATAAAACCATTGCTTCGCCTTCCCCGAAAGGGAGAAGGGAAACAACCGGAGTTTGATGGTGTCCTGTGCGACATCTTTGATGATGATGGTCTCGCACAGCTCAAGGAAGTTTTGCAGGTGCGCGTTTGCGTCCTCACTTGGCAAACTACTAAACTGGTTCGCCTGCACCATCGTGAGTAGGTCAGTGCGGAGTTCAAAGTTTTCGTTCCCGATATTGGCAGCGGCCCCAACAGGCACGTTGGCAATAGCGGGGTGGAATACTCGCGAAGTGACTTGGCCATGGTGTTAGTAGCGGATGATGCGGAAGTGGCCGGTTCTTCTGCCGGCTGAGTAGTAGAAGAAGAGATGGTACGAGGCCTTCTCTTCCTTAGGAGTGCCTCTAGATTTTTAACGAAGTTTTCCGGCAGATTGAAACCGCTCATACACTATCCTGTTTTCATTCCAATAAAAAGAGGAAGAAAACATCAAAGTTAGCCTGCATAAGCTATGGCTACCGATGCTTATTTTGTAATCAGAGTTTATGCCAAAGCTAGATGTTTATATTTTGTTTTTGCCCTCCCCAGCAACGGCACCAGAAATGCTTGTTGGCATTTTTTAACGTCGTTACAAAAGATAGACTAAAAGTCCATCCCCAGCAACGGCGCCAGAAATGCTTGTTGGCATTCCCAACCACCATTACTTCAGAAAGGTAATCCTTGGCCCTTAGTGGCGCCGGCCTAGGTAATCCAGTCTGGTAATAGTAGTTAGAAGTGCCGGATTGGCCTTCCTAACCGTCATTACTTACGATATGCAAAACTGTGGCACGATGCCGTGGGGTGCACAAGATTTACAATCCTTAAGTAATGGTACTTAGGTACGCCAATCGATAGCTTAGTAAGGAATAAGACTACTCTGCAAGCGCACAGAACTATCATTGTAGCATTTCAACCCGTGAGTATTCAAGGGTGTCGTATTTATAATTTCCCATAGGAGGGCATGATAAATTCCATCTAGCTTTTGGTATAAACATGATCACTTATTGGATGCATAGGTAGGCATAGCATAGGCAGGGGTTAAAACATGTTTATAAGATAGTGGACACACACGTCGGAGCAACCTCAAGGATAAAAGGTAAAATAAAGAATAAAGAATAACTATATGAGTAGGCATTGGTCATATACAGCTATGCAACGAATAGTAATTATATCGAATTAATAAGACTAGGATCAGGACTAAGTCTAGGATGATAGGGAGATCCCCGTAGCTGGTCTGCCAGCCGATAGAGACTTTACGAACTCCTACTCAATACCCGAACGTGGCGGAATGCTAGGGATGGACAGGGTTGTCACCACCTGCCCACCTACCCCTCTGCCCGTGGGGTACCGACATATCCTCTGATTCCCGCATACCCGAGCACCACGCCCGTGTAATTGAAAACAACTCCTAGCCCCCCGGGACCCCAACCCTTCGGATTGACAGGCTCGGCTAGGAACAACCATTACAGCACAATGAACTATTATCCTATCCTTAGTTCTTCCTCTATTCATACTAATTTGATGAACGATGAAGAACTTTGATGAACATATCAAGAACATAACACATAGACTATGGACTAGTTTACATGTTATGATCATAATATGGACAAGACTATACTCTAATTCATATGCATTGCTATATAAATAAGATAAGAGCTTGCTCATAGAGGAGAACCGATGTGTATTCATACCAAGATGTTCTTGATTCCTCCAAGGAGACAAGCTCTCCTTGATAGCTTTGCCTTGCTCTACTACTACTACTAAACTAGAGAACAAGTAAGAAATGTGAGGTGTAGTGCTCCAAATGTTGGTGTGTGTTTTGGAGGGGGTGAAGCACATCTATTTATAGTTGATCAAGGGCGGTTTGGACATTCTAAGTATGGTAGGAGGTGAAACCGCCTTCAGGGAACCGCCTTGAGCATGTGGCTGAAAACTGGGCCCGGGAAGTGCCATCTGGGGGGCGGCCACCCCCGGGGGCGGTCGGTCCCTGGGAGATGGCAGCTGGCCACCGCCTTCGGGTGGTTGGTTGCTCTCTGGGCCTGGGCCTCTCCCACGGTTACGGATGGATCCCGTTTGATGCTTTGATGGGCTTTTCTCTTTTATTCTTGATTTGCGCCTTTTCTGAATGCGTTTCCTGGAAGTGCACTTTCCTTGATATTTTGATGCATTTCCACGTGCTATCTCTGTAAGTTAGATGCACAACAAAACTTGAGGAAAGGTTAGATAAAGCCCTATTCTCTATTTGTTTTAGTATTAAAATGATGTTATATTTATGTTGTTAAGGACCGCCAACAGCTAATGATAGTGATGACGGGAATAGTAGTGCGTCTGTGATTGATAGCGATCATAACGACTAGTGGTTTCTAGTAGTTTCTCGGAAGTTAGACAGTGAGTAATATTTTTGTAAAAATCCCCTCTGCGAAGTTCAGGCCATGTGAAGTGTAGTTCTAAATAATGTAAAGACTGTATGGCCGCTTTCAAAGCTGTGGTTTGTTGTAAGACGTAGTTGAACGTTAGCATCGTGGCTTGTAATGTAATGACTACTAAGTAGTTTCCTAACTTTAAACATGGTTGTGTTGTGGAGTTAAATTTTTGTGTCCTTGTTATTATTATGCTTACTCTTTTTGTATCATGTAATACTTGGCATGAATTTCAATTTTTTCTGCAACAACACCATTATTAATCCTCTCTCATTTTTATAAAAATTTTCACAGATGCCGGTTAATACGCGTTCTCATGGGTCCGGTAGTGGTAGCAGGAACGGCAATGAGAATGAAGATTTGCCACCACCACCACCGTTCACCCCTAAGCAGATGTTTGCGCAGTTCATCGAGACTTAGCGTAATCTGGAAGTTGTTCTACGTGAGATGGCAGCCAACAATGTCATGGTGGAGATCGTCATCGTGACAATGATGAGAACCAGTTTAGCACCTACACGGATTTCATGGACACCAAGCCACCCTTCTTTAAGGAAGCCGCTGAGCTATTGCAAGTAGATGAATGGCTTCACGCCATAGAGCAGAAGTTCTCAGTGTTGAGGCTGAATGATACTCTGAAAGTGAACTATGCCGCTCTCCTAGTTCCAGGCACCAGCGGGAATTTGGTGGTCGCACTACAAGGCTACCATTCCGGCAGGTACTGAGATCACTTGGGATCGATTCAAGACTGCCTTCCAGGGTCACTATATTCCTCCAGGTCTGATGAGGATGAAGGCAAATGAGTTCATGCAGCTGACTATGGGTACTAAGAGCCTGACTGAATATCTTCATGCCTTCGGTAATCTTGCAAGGTATGCCCCTGGCTATGTGGATACTGTTGAAAAGAAGATTGAAAGCTTCAAGAGAGGACTTAGCACTAAGTTGACGAAGAACCTGGCAAACTCTACTAGAACAACATTGAATGACTTTATCAGTGATGCCCTGACTCAAGAGCACCAGAATAATCTGCATGCCATTGCTAAGGGTCGTAGGAGGCCATTTGAAGGAGGTTTGTCTCAGCTAAGGACTCCTCTGGCAAATCGTCCTGCTTATCGTCCCCCTGTGCTAGGATCCCGATACAGGCTGCCAACCAAGAAGTTTAATGTGAACTAGCCACAGAATAAGTACCATAGGGCTTTTCACGGTGCCTATTCTGAAGGGTAATGCAAATCCAGGGAATCCAGCAAATGTCAAGATGCCAACTAGCAGTGGACCTTGTTTCAATTGTGGCAAGACTGGACACTTTGTCAAAAATTGTCCATATCCGAAGAAGCAGATTGGGAACACAGGTGTTCAGCAAGGCCGTGTTCACTTCACCAAAGCCCAGAGTTGTTTTGTTTGATTCTGGATCATCTCATTCATTCATAAGTCAAGCATATGCACAACAACATGCTTAGCCTAGTAAAAGAATTGAACTATGGGTTCCATATAAGCTCAGCAGGAGCTGATATTTCCACTAGGCAAATGGTCCGAGGGGTAATCATTAAAATTAAGGAAAGGAATTTTAGGACTAGTCTGATAGTTTTGCCTGGTTTGGGAGTAGATGTGATTTTAGGAATGTGTTGGATGAAGCATTGGGGTGCAAACCTCAATATTGTTGACCGAACCATTTCTCTGAAAGAACCTCAAGGTAGTGGGTCTTTTCAAGTAAGCTTACTGAGAAGTGGTGATCTTTATGGGTTGTCCTTTGCTACTTGGGCTATTAATATAGCTGATATCCCTGTAGTATGTGAGTTCCCTGATGTTTTTCCTGATGATCTGCCAGGACTTTCACCTGACAGAGAAGTTGAGTTTGCTATAGAATTGATAGCGGGTACTGCACCAATTTCGAGAAGGCCATATAGAATGCCACCAAGTGAACTAGCTGAGCTCAAGAAGTAGATTCAGGAGTTGTTGGATAAGGGGTTTATTCATCATAGTTCATCTCCGTGGGGTTGTCCTTGCCTTGTTTGTGAAAAAGAAAGACAACACATTGAGGATGTCTATAGATTATAGACCCTTGAATGCCATAACCATTAAAAATAAGTATCCTTTGCCTCGGATCGATATACTGTTTGATTAGTTGTCTAAGGCTAAGGTGTTCTCAAAGATTGATTTAAGGTCAGGATATCATCAAATAAAGATTCATCCTCAGGATATTCCAAAGACTGCTTTTTCTACCAGGTACGGGTTGTATGAGTATCTTGTTATGTCCTTCGACCTAACAAATGATCCTGCATACTTTATGTACCTGATGAATTCAGTCTTTATGCCTGAATTGGACAAGTTTGCAGTGGTTTTCATTGATGATATACTGATATATTCAGAAAATGAGCAAGATCATGCTGAGCACTTAAGGATAGTTTTGACCAGACTTAGAGACCATAAGCTATATGCCAAGTTTAGCAAGTGTGAGTTTTGGTTACACAAAGTGCCTTTCCTTGGTCATATCTTGTCTGATGAGGTAATATCTATAGATCCTTCCAAAGTGCAACAAGTGTTGGATTGGAAAACACCAACTTTAGTCACAGAAGTTAGGAGTTTCTTAGGGTTAGCAGGATATTATCATCGATTCATTCCTGATTTCTCTAAGATAGCTCACCCTATGACTAAGTTGTTGCATAAAGATAAGAAGTTTGAATGGACTCCAGGTTGTGAGACTGCTTTTCGCACCTTACAGAATTTGCTTACCATCGCTCCTGTTCTAGCACAGCCAAATATTGAGAAACCTTTTGATGTCTTTTGTGAGGCTTCTGGTACTAGTTTATGGTGTGTCCTAATGCAAGAAGGTCGTGTAATTGCTTATGCTTCAAGGCAACTGAGAAAGCATGAAGAAAATTATCCTACGCTTGACTTAAGAGTTAGCCGCAGTAGTACATGCTTTAAAGATATGGAGACATTACCTCATGGGAAATAAATGTCACATTTATACTGATCATAAGAGTCTCCGATATATCTTTACACAGCCAAAGCTAAATATGAGGCAGCGCAGATGGTTAGAGTTAATGAAGGATTATGATTTGGAAGTACATTATCATCCAGGAAAAGCCAATGTAGTTGCCGATGCGCTAAGTCGCAAGTCTCATAATTTGTTAGTGCAACCATTGCTAGAAGATGGATTTAACCTGTTACATCCAGTTGTGTTGCATAACATCACTATTAGCTATACTTTAGAGAGTAAAATCATTGAAGCTCGAAAAACTGATCCTGGAGTGTTCCATATCAAACGTAAGATGAAAGAACAAGAGCTTAAACATTTCTGTGTTGATGAAAAAGGAATTCGGTGGTTCAAAGATCGTTTGGTAGTACCAAAGAATCAGGGAACTTAGAAACCAAATCATGGATGAAGCACATTATTCTCCTTTGTCTATTCATCCTAGAAGTAGCAAGATGTATCATGATCTTAAACCTCGGTTTTAGTGGACAAAGATGAAGAAAGAAATTGCAGCCTCTGTGGCTAGATGTGATACTTGTTGTTGGGTAAAAGCCGTCCATATGAAACCCGCAGGCTTGTTACAACCTTTGTCCGTTCCATGTTGGAAATGGGAAGAAATTAGCATGGATTTTATTGTAGGTCTTCCTAACACTCAATTTACCGCTCGTTTCTAGGAGCATTTGCACAAACAGATGGGTACCAAATTAGTCCGAAGTACTGCTTATCACCCTCAAACCTCTGGACAAACAGAAAGAGTGAATCAAATTCTAGAAGATCTGCTTAGGGCTTGTGTCATATCTTCCAAGGGTTCTTGGGAAATGTGGTTACCATTGGCTGAATTTTCATACAATAATAGTTACCAAGAGAGCATTAAGATGGCGACGTTTGAAGCATTATATGGAAGGAAATGTAGGACACCATTGAATTGGGTTGAAGCAGGGGAAAGGAGATACTATGGTATTGATTTTGTGAAGGAAGTCGAGGAAAAAGTAAGAATTATTCAGCAACATATAGAGGCAGCTCAGTCACGTCAAAAGAGTTATGCTGACAAGAGAAGACAACCGTTTGAGTATCGTGTTGGTGACTACGTATACTTGAAAGTTTCACCAATGAAAGGTGTACAACGTTTTGGTATCAAGCGAAAACTAGAACCAAGATATGTGGGACCATATAGGATTATTGGGAAGTGTGGAAAGGTAGCTTATAGAATACAACTACCTCCAGAAATGCAAGCTATCTTCAATGTCTTTCATGTTTCTCAGCTCAATAAGTGTCTAAGTGTCCCCGAGGAACGAGTAAGGATGGAAGATATAAAGTTGAAAACACACTTGACCTACGAAGAGAAAACTATTCGAGTGATTGACACCAACGAGAGAGTGACCTGTAGCAAAGTAATAAAGTTCTACAAAGTGGTTTGGAACAACCAAGGAGAAGAAGATGCTACGTGGGAAAGAGAAGATTATTTGAAGCAAGTCTACCCTACTTTCTACAAAACCTGGTATTACCCCTAATCTCGAGGACGAGATTCTTTTAAGGGGGAGGGGCTGTAACACCCCAGTGTTAAGCTTGCTAAATCACCTGCATTTCATTGCATTGGCATGACATGAGCATCATATCATCATTTCATGTACATGGGTAAAGTAATTTTTCTATGGAATGCTAGCTACATCATATATATATATATATATATATATATATATATATATATATATATATATATATATATATATATATATATATATATATATATAGGGTTATAATAGTGAAATGAAGCAAAAATGATTTTTAGCATTTTTGGAAAGTCAATTCTAGCTTAGAGGGTCAAACCAAACACTTTTCATGTTGGGAGTATCATTTGATTTGGTCTCTAGCTAGGGTTTGCTTTATAATTCAACTTAGGGTCATTTAGAGTGAGTTTGTCAATTCAATTTAAAAGTGCAATTTAAATCCTTCAAATGACCTTGAGTCTTAAATAAAGATTTTGGGAAATTTAATTTGTAACAAAGTTTGTTTTTGGTGCAAGCAATGAAAATGAATTTAACCTACTCAAATTTGATCCCTAAGATCAAGTATGGTTTGAATTTGAACTCTGAAATTCTGCATAAGTCCCTGTATTGCAGTTTCAAGTGCCATACTTTGTTAACCTGTATTTTGCAAACCAAGCCAAACCAGCCTACAGTGCCTTAATACCGTTTGTAGATCTCTTGTAGTACTTTAATCTGTATTAAAGGAGTTTACCCTGAAACCCAATGGATTAGGAGCTAATTAGCGCTGAAAACTTGAGTTTCAGTTGGTTGCAAGTGCTCTGAACTGAACAACACCCTTTGAGGCCACGTGTCGAACACCTGGCATGGGTAACGTGTCCTCGCCGGACTTTGACACTGCAGAAGCTACCGTGTCGCCTCCGGCCGCGTCCCACCGCTTTGCAACGTTGCCAACTCAGAGGAGAACACTCTAGGTCGATCCTAATCCATTCTTCTCGCCTCTGTCGTCGTTATCGTCTTCCTCCGTCATCTCCTTCCACAGACTGAGAACGCCATGGTGTCGCTGGCCGTGTCCGTCGCACCTGGCTAACCACCCTCCAATCCACTGCGCCACTATCTCCTCCTTGACCCTCTCCACACCCCTGACAACTTTGTTGAAGCAGCCGAACCGTAGCGCCTCAGTTCTTCGCCGTTGCCGTTGTCGGTTTGTCAATGGAGCTCCGCCGCCGCGACGTTCACCGTGTCCAGGAGGCGGTGAGCACTCTTGTTGTTGTGTGCTTTGCGTTTCTAACTCAGGCTAAGTTTTGATTTCGTAGAATCAAAATCAGTTTGGCGTTTAGTGGACTGTGCTCGCCGGAACGCGACCACACCGACGAGCGCTCCGCCGCCGTCCGCCATGGATGCCGCTGTCAACGTTTCGAAGCTCCGTGGTTCGATTGCTTGTAACCCTAGGATAGCTAGAGCCTCAGGAAGCTAGCCATGAGGTCGGTTTGTGTTTTGGTGGTCGGAGTTCGCCGGAGTCGTCCTGCCGTGTGCCACCGCCCGCCATGGCCGCCGTCGAGCAAGCTCCGGGGAGCCACTGTCCCAGACAGCTACCTCAATCGATGCCTCATGGTCCTAGGAGCATGTAGGTGTGCTCAGCTTGGCCGGAGTCCTCGCCGCCGGCGAGTTCTTCGCGGTTAAACGCGGCGGTTCTCCCTAGTCCTTATGATCGGTGGGGTCGGTTGACCCGTGGGACCCGATGGACAGCCCCTATGCCCCATTTTTGTGTACAGATCTGGGTACAACTGCAGTTAGGGTTTGGTCAAAAATTCGAAAATGTTTTATTTCTTAATTTCAGGGTTGTTTCAAAGCTTGCAAAACTCATAACTCCAACAATAATGGTCCCAATTGAGTGCCACGAGTTTTGCTGGGTTTCTGTTGATCTGCTCTAGCTCAAAAAAAAAACCCCTGCATGTTCTGTATAGTTTGTAATTTATAGAAATTTATTTCTATTTCTGCAGCCAACTTCAGAAATGCATAACTAATTCTATCTGGTAGGTCCAATTATAGGTGAAGCAAATGATTTTGTAATCAAACATTTATTTAGGGCAAATTTAAACCATATCTATGTTAATTGGTCCACCAGCAGTGATATTTCTATGATGAAATCATAGGCATGTACTTGCTGGAGTGTAAGATTGAATGCATTTTGAAAGAATGATAAGGTAACCGTGTCTAGGGTAGTTTAGTTAACCCATTTTGAGCTCCTATAATGCATAGTACGGATAGACCAGGGAAGCCTGCCTTGGCTTGTTGTATGAAGCTAGAGATTTCTCTCTAGCCGGACAAGAAATATGCACATACTCAGTAAAAGAAAATAATTAATACATTTGCATCTAGTGGAAGCATGCATATGCATTATGTTGAATACCTTGAAGTTACTATGCATCCCTGTATTCATCACATACACATGCATACAGGATCGTTGGAGGAGGTGAACCTGACCGAGGTGAATCCAGTCGAGGAAGAGATCCCTCAGGAGGCCCCAGCTGCCGAAGCAGGAGTCAAGGACAACACTGACTTGCCCGAGTGCCCTAACCACCAGCCCTCGACCTTTCTGAAAGGCAAGCCCCGGTGCATTCTTACTTCCTACGTTTTCGAAATGACTTGACTTGTATAGTGATTGCTACAGTAAGTGTAGGAATTGCTTGAAAATGTAGTTGCATTATTTTGGACAACTATATATATCCTTCACCTAAATAGGTTCAGGATTGTATCTTCTGCTTAGCCTGGCTTAGAACCGGTAGATATGGTGATCCCGATCACCAAAATAGAAAGTGAGAAGCACGGTTGGCTATATTTGCTATCGTGAAATAACCATGTGAGCTGAGGGTGGTAATGAGTTTGGGCGGAATGATGACTTGGATACAACAAGACATGGAGGTCTTGGTTGTAGGCCAATCACCGCCAAGTGAAATAGGGAAACATCCCTGTGGGACATCGGTCGAGATTGAAAGATGCCATCACTTCGCTGGCCGGATAAGTCGTTCCGACTGCGAAGCCGAATAGCTCTATTTGGGTTGGGAGCTGGTTAGCTCGGTGTATATGCTAGACCGCGTAGGGTTTTGGGAGATAGATTGGACTATGGGCAGGTGGATTCTTTAGCTTTCTGGCCACTAGTCAGTTCCCCAGCATATCGCTCCCCCAGACCCGTGGTTGGTACCCAAATAGTACCAAGGGTGACCTAAGGGACCTCAGTACAGGTCTATCTAGGTTTGTAATTGGCATTTGACACCAGCTGGTTTGTAATCGATTCGAATCGCCATCTCTCCTGGATAGTGAGAAACTTGACTGATCTTCCCTCATGGTAAATATGGATAAGTTTGAACATGAACATGGTTATCCAAGTAAATATCAAGCTGCTATGGTTCTATTATATTGATTGCTTAGAATTAATCAAGTGCTTAAATTAGATCAGGTTTTAAGTGAAAAGCAAGGATTCATGACTACTAAAAGCTTGCTAGTAATGACAAATGACATCTTAAACTAAAATAGCTTTTACGCAAATGAGTCAGCCTACTCCACTGAAAAGCCTTGCATATTCCTTGAGAGTCTTTTATTTGGTAAGACGGTTAAGTCTTGCGGAGTACAATTGTGTACTCAGGGTTTATCCCAAATTGTTGCAGATGGCTAGGTGTTTTATGGTTTTTGCAATAATTGCTTCACTCCGGCCGTGGATGAGGACTAAAGTGTGGGAAGCTTTGTCTTCGTGTTTAATAGTTATCCTATCTAGCAGTTTGATCCCAAGCATGGCACTATATATTTAATAAGTATGGTTGTGTAAGACTTTATTTTCGAAACTGCTTTGCTTCCGCTAAGGTTTGGAAACTATGATGTAAATTATACCTGCGTACTCCGTACTTTGAAGTTATGTAATATGGATGTATGTTGTTAAACCTTGCATGATCTTGGTTGTGTTACAGTTTGGATTGAAATCCTTCGAGATTTCACGGACTATCGGGTTTATATGGGTTCAAGTGTGGTTGTTTAGCTGTATCAATGGCTATCACCGTACTTGTGCTTTTATAAATTGGTCGGTTCTGTCACACAATCCGTCTGCGACTTTTTCTTTTCTCATTACTTGAGAAAGCGAAACATTGGTTCTACATCAACATTGGGTCAATGAACACTTGGGAGAAGTGCTCCAACCACTTCTTGACGAAATTCTTCCCTGTTGGTAAAACCAATCTTTTGCGTAGCAAGATTTCTAACTTTCAACAGGTGATTCGTGAATCCGTCCCCGAGGCATGGGAGCACATGCAAGAATACACTCAAGCTTTCCCTCATCATGGCGTTGAAGATTGGCTATTAATTCAAAGCTTCTATCATGGACTCATGATGGAGTCTCGACAACATCTCGATGCTGCCGCTGGAGGAGCATTCCTGTCTCTCAAGGTGGGTCAAGCCAAGAAGTTGATTGAGAAGATGGTGGACAATCAATGATGGACCGATGATCATCTCAAAGGTAATTCTAATGCTTTCGAAGTTAATTCTTTATCTTTTGATTGCCTTTTGAAAAAGTTAGAAGAAAGAGCTAATTGGAAAAGAGATCGTGCTGCTATAGAATATTATACAAATGCTAAAACACCATGTGCATTATGTGGAGATAAAAATCATAACATAAATATCTGTCCAATAAAAGATGCTAAATCTCTTTTAAATGATGGTGGATATGGTCCCCCACTAGTTTTACCTTATGAAAGATGGAATCCACGTAGGGAGGATAATGATTCTTTACATTCTAACAATCATTCTCTTAAGGAACTTGTTTTAAATCAAGCTAAAATAAACTCTGGTCTAAGTTTAGCATTGATTGATCAAGACAAAATCTTAGGAGACATAAATGCTAGAATAGATAAATTTCATGTGTTGTTAAGGGAACAACTTGACTTTAATAAAATGGTAGAAAAACAATTAGCTGATATTCATGTAAAACTATCATGCCATAATGAAAAAGTTAATGCTGTGACCATGAGAGGTGGTAAGACCACTCGTGATCCCCCGTATCTTGATTCTACGCCCAAGAAGAAGGTAGTAGAAGAAGAAGCTAAAAAATAAGATTACTACACCTCAAGGAAAGGTAAGAACTTCTCCTCATGAATTCTATGACACTGAGGTATTGCCTTTCCCTGACCGTAACAGGAAACCAAAGGAGGATGAACAATTCTGGAAATTCGTGGAGGTAATACAAAAATTATATATACATATACCTCTAGTTGATGCGATGCAGGTACCTACCTACGCAAAATATTTGAAGGACATCCTTAACAGAAAGAAACCAATCCTAAGCATAGAAATGGTGAAATTGACGGAGCAGTGTAGTGCTACTACCCTCAATAACTTCCCCGAGAAAAGAAGGACCCCGGGAATCCCACCATCTCATGCTCCTATCGGAAATCAAAAATATTATCAAGCTCTGTGTGATCTTGGAGCAAGCGTCAGCATCATGCCCAAGGTAATATATGACAAACTTAATCATACATCTTTATCTCCAACTACTATGTGTTTGCAGCTTGCCGATCAATCGATACGATATCTGGTGGGAATAGCGGATAATATCCATGTTCAAATTAAAAATTGTTTCGTTCTCATGGATTTCGTGGTGTTAGATAAAAATCCTCATTTTAGAACACCACTAATCCTAGGAAGACCATTTCTAAGTACTTGCAAATGCAACCATTGATGTGGGAGCCGGAAAAATCCGACTCAATATCAATGGGAAAGAAGAAATCTTTCATTTCATGCCATGTTCGGAGCAGTGCTCATCAGTGGAAGACGCACCTGCCGACACAGCCTTGCATGATGAAGATTCTCTGGAGTATGAAGACAATGTGAAGTGCTGATCATCATGCGAGCATCCGCTGCACCTAACCAAGGTAAGTCAAGCTAAGGTAAGATCTAATCTTATTTTCTTAAGTAATCTCACTTTTCTTTCATGAAATGGCTTAGTATCTCACTTAGGATAATAAAGTTAGCTAATAGGAAGGATTAGAAGGCCTGGTGGCCCACTTTTCATAGGGCGGCCGCCCTGCCCCCTTTGGCCTCTAGTTCCCCTTGCTGCTCCACTGTCTGGTCACATGCAAGTAGAAATCAAAGCATTAGGTATTGGTAGACATATCCATCCATCCTTCACATTGCTTTCTTTCTTATCTTGTCCCAAGCCCTTCCAAACTCTCCTCTCATCTCTCTGGCTGATAGCTGCACTTTTGAATAATGCAAGATGCTCTAGAGTGGAGGCATATGCATGTGAGAGTGCAAAGTTGAAAATTTGGTAAAGTAGTAGGGCGGGCGCCCTGCCTCCTGCCACTTCCTGCCCCCTCCGCTGCCCACTTGCTCATTTTAAACTTGCACAAGTTCGAGCAAGTGCTTCACCAGGACTCCAAGCTCAAACTCTTGCTTCACACTCATTTCCTTTCCCCCGAGCAAACTTCATAAGTGCTAGCCATTATCCACTAAGCAAAACAAAGCAAGGAGAGACATGGGAAGATAGCACGCACACTCCCGAGAGGAGTGGTTTATTTTATTAACCTTAATCCTTGCCTTGTTAGTGTTGTTGTGTTTCATCATGTTGAAGAACTTGTTCGGAAAGAAGAAGAAGAAGAATAAGAAGAAGAAGACAGGAGAGAGCAATGATGGAAGCAGTAGTGGAAGACCGAACCAACACCTACGCTTCCCGTCTGGAAGCTAGTCAAGTACAGAAAGCCGGCATTCCCTGAAGAAGCAACATGTCAGTCGATCAATCAAGCCATGATGAACCTCCAGAAGAACAAGGCACTCAACCACCACCCACTCATATTCTCGTGAATGAGACCCAGATTATTTGGCCAAATAATCAGGACAGAGAAGCCTTCCGCATACTGCGCGAGCGCACGTTCGTCCACACCCCCGAGATCAACCGCGACTTGCTCAACCGTACAGGTATGTTTACTGAATTTCAAACCATATTTCATACCATGGGGTGGGGAAATGCCTGTATAGCTAATGAACTAGGGTGTAGAGAGCTTACTTTAGAATTTCTATGCACTCTAGAAGTCACAAGTAGCCACTGCAACTTTCATGTGTTTAATGAAAATCACTCTTATACATGGAAACAACTTAGTGTGCTGCTAGGATTTGATAAGAATTGTGCACTAGACTTAGATAAGGCCTGTAAAGAATTTAATAAGAAAAACTTTTGGTATGAAATTTCAGGCCGCCAAGATGCAACATATCCTAGAACTTCACAGATTCATGACCCAACTCTTAGGATGCTGCAGAGACTTATTGCTATAACTTTCTATCCTAGACATGACCCCCGTAAGGTTAGAATCGATGAAATGCAAATTTTGTTTGCTGCAATAAAGGGAATTCGTGTCTCACCAGTTAAAACTATGATGGATTATTGGTCTATGGTGTTTACACATGTGACGGATACAACCATCGAAATGACTTCGCTTGTGACTAGAATAGTTAGTAATATGGGTTTGCTAGGGCGCTGCACAAATTAATTTTATGAACACTGAGAGGGTAATTTTAGGACATCGAGCATTTTAGGCAAGCACACATGATGAAATATGATTGGGAAAATGAAAAATACATCATGACATACCAAGGTTTTGTGAATGAAATTCCTTTGCCTGACATGACTCTATGGATAAGAAATGTGAACTCTTTGCACTTACCCATTGAGACTGGGGAATAGCACGCCGCAAGGCTGGCACAAGAACATGCTGTGCAGGTTGCAGGAAGAAGAACTAGGGCCCAGACGAGAGCTGCTCAGGCTGCAGCACAAGAGCAAGCAGAGCGGGCGGCACAAGAAGCATTGCACCAAGGAGCCATGCCACACACTAGTCAGTGGGGTGCATGGCCTGCTCCTGGCTCTCAGCAAGTAGGAGGCTCCAACTGGTACCAGCCACCCCAACAGCAGCAGCACCAGCCGTCTGACCCATGGGACCCATATGGAGAAGCATCTGCACACATCAAGAGTTCTGGGAGTACCCAACAATTGGGTGGCTCTTACAGATATACTGGTGCGCGAGGCTCGCACTCATCCAGCACTGAAGGATATTGTTGGTATAAATTAACTGTACTCTATTAAATATTATTATTATCAAATTATCCGCAAGAGCACAGATATAATACCGATGTAGCACTTCACCCAGACTATCCCGGTTTAATATCGAACCTAAAGGAACAGTAGGTGATATTGACTAAGTTTATTGATTCTTAACCCAATGGCACAATCAATCCAGAGAATATTGAGAATAAAGAAATAGCTAGTGACTATCTAGTTCAACAACCGGTAAGCTTTGAATAATACCGTTCTAACTGGGCAATAACCTGAATGAGAGCAGAAATCAGAGTTCTCTCCTACCAAGTACTTATACACCTATCGATCCTATCAATGGGAAGTGGACTACAGAGGAATCAACGTAGCTGTCACCTACGCAAACTACCACTATCCGGCCAATCAGGGGACATTCACAAGTAATCATAGCCTAGACACCACATCTACACTACAAACTACTACTTCAATCTAGGAGATACCAAGATCAAAGTACTCAATATGAGTTGCAAACTTAAGAACAAATAAGAACAACTACTTACTTGAATTAGAATGTCGAATACAAAAGTACCTCAGAACGCAGCTCTGGGCGAGGGAGCTGAATCCTGACGAATACAGCTACGAAGAAACTCCGACAGGCCGGGACTCCTCCGAATCTCTACTCCTCCACTCTATCTCTCTAATCTCTCTTGATTGCTAGCCTAGATCTAATGGATATCTATCTAATGCTTCAGGCTCTTCAGCTCTTGATCTGGCCTCCTCCAGGGTGGTCTGGCCCTTTATTTGTAGCCCGGTGGGATGTGTCTACCATTGGATCAAACCGACTTAACGTAGGGCTAAGATGACTCCTCATAGGCGGTTGTGGAAGACTCCAGAA
Source organism: Eremochloa ophiuroides (assembly GCA_038502445.1). Classification (NCBI taxonomy): domain Eukaryota; kingdom Viridiplantae; phylum Streptophyta; class Magnoliopsida; order Poales; family Poaceae; genus Eremochloa; species Eremochloa ophiuroides. The sequence goes on from JAHLJS010000006.1 coordinate 47,323,649, forward strand.
GACGGCGGCCAGAAACTATATGGGGCGCCGCCCGGCCCCCTTGGCACTGGCTGGCCCCACTTGTCAGGTGGTGGGGCCCCGGTTGCTTCGGGTGTCCTCTAGATGTTTCTACCTTGCCGATGACGTATGTTGCCTTCGCGTTCAAGTTTCGTGATAATTAAATACTTCAATCCCTCTTTTAAGCTTTTCTAGATAATTCCCTGGAAAATATACAATTCACCAAAACTCGTGGAAATTATTAGTAATAACCCTATTCCAATAGATATTCATGTATAATGCAGGGATAATTGACAATAAAAATTAGACGTTAACAAGTGTCAACAATTACCCCCACACTTAGGCTTTTACTTGTCCCGAGAAAAAGGTTGGTTTCAAGATATAAAAGTTTAGAGAGAGAATGGAACATTTAAAACATAACTTAAGAATATATGACATAAAACTAGTCTATTCATACATGTACTGCGGAATTCAAAGTGTCTACCATGAATCTTTGAGTAGTTGGAGAACAGAACAGCTTGAAATAGATCACTCTCTTCCTTTAGTTAAGTTAATTGGAGGGTAAGTTAATTTTGCAAATAAAGCTTAGCTTTACCTTCTCCTTTTGTAGTACTCTCGAATCACTGATATATCTGATATTTTTGTATTCTTACCAAGGCATTAATGATATTGCCTTCTTTATCCTATTTAGCTCCTTTTCAATAATTTTAAAAATATTCAAAATTTGAATATACTTTGAATACCATAGTTGTGCAGCACAAAATTCTGCATATTTCATATATTATGCATTTTTCAAGTTTTTACATGAATTTTGGAGTATTTGAGCAAATACCTTCAGCAGGGGGGTAAATGCAATTGCGCCCATCCTAATCTGGACATTGCCCGAGCTGCCACGATGCACATCGCGTCACCGGCCGCCGCCCTTCGCTTCTTCCAGCGAACTGCGCGCGCGGGCACGCGTCCAGTGTCGTGGCAATGCTAGTGATCGACGTGGCGACTTCGAGAGCTCGCCCTTGCTCTTTATAACGCGACGACGACGTTCTGCTCATCCTTTTCGCCGTTCTCGTTTTCCACCGGCGCGTTCTTGATGCCGGGAAAAATTCGCCCACGTCGAGTCATCTCTATCCAATTCCTCTTGCCTACACGTTCGTCTCTTCATGGCGCACCCGTAGAGCCTAAACAAGCATCCTCTCGTCGTCGGAGTCGGCCTCGCAGGGTCATCTTCCCCACTGTCGGCAGAGGCGCCATCGCATCGGGCCGCACCGTCACCAGGTCTCTGTAATCCTTCTCTTCCATTTCTAGCTCTTATTATAGCTCTGCCTTGACGTATTGAAGCTCATGGGACCCTCCGTTTCCGTAGTTGAAGTTGGAACACGCTAGAACGGAGCTCTTGCCGCCGGTTCGCGCCATTGGATCCGCCATTGACGTCGAAGCAGTACCTCTGGTCGTCCTCCACCTTTGTTAGCCCAAGCACCTTGTTTGGGTGAGCCCCCTGGACCCTCTCCATCTCTTTCCCCAAACCTTACTGCACCGGAACAGCGGGAACACGGCAAGCCACCGGTGGTCGAGCCGCCGGGCCGCCATGACTACGGCTGCGCATGCTCCAGTTGCCGTTTCGTCAAATGGATTGCACCAGCGCGTAGATCTTGTTGTGGGGGAGCTTGTGGCCTGCTGCCGGCCACCCGGCCGCCGCCGGCCCCTCGCGGCCTTGGCCAGACCTGACCTGGCCGACCGGCGGCCAGCTCTGTTCGCTGGCTTGGCCAGAGAGGGTTGAGCCGAGCTGGGTCGGGCCATATGGGCTGGAGAGTGTTGAGAGGGTGAGGAGGAACTGTGAGCCGCGCTGGGCTCTGCTGGGCTCAAACGGATCGGCCCAGTAACCCTGGCCGAATCTGCAGTATTGATTTTCTAATTTTTCTAAAACATAAACAGCACAGAAATTTGTGATTTTTGTAGGAATTAATTTATAGCTCCACAAATTACGAAATAAATTCTATAGATTCCCTATATAGTGTAGTATTTATGAAAAATATGAAACTTTGAATTTGAGCACTTTTTGTATCTGATAAAAATATGCCTTTTAATTAGGAAATGGCACTTCTATAAAATTTGTAGCTCAAAATAATTATCTAAAAATCATGAAATTTTTGTAGTTACTGATTATTTACCCTATGTTGCAGGTGAGCAGCCTCCCAAGGTCTGCTTCGGACCTTGTTGTATGACCGTGTTTCAGGAGGATGTCGAAGAAGATAGTGATAGCGAGTGAAAAGTTAATCCCTTGGGCAGGGATATTTATGTAATATATGTGTTGTATAAGTTACTTCCCTACAGCCACTACTTATATTTTGGTTTGTAATAATCGCACCTATGTTTAAGTAAGAACAACTAGTTTGTAATCCTATGTAATATTATCAAGTCTTCCGCTCTTGTACTCTGAGATGTATATTTTATGAAATGTTGTACTTAGCAATGTGTTCGCAATTAAGATCCTGTTCGGAGGAAACGGGTTTACGAGTAAACCCGGCAGACCCTTTTAGGTTATGTGGGTCACCTGCACGGCTATCGAAGGTCTTTGAGACGACGACAGGTGCATGTGGGCCATATAGCTTAGGAGGTTCTGTTACAAGAAAAGAAAGAGCTAGGCATGTTTCTAGAAAGGGAAAAGCCATGAAAGAAGTAATTAATATCACCACCATATACATGCACATTCTCGGTCTAAATCTATGACTTGTTGCTCCTTTGATCCAATTGTTTGACTTAGCAATATTACATTATATAAGGTACAACCCATTTTCCTGTGATTCTGGAACTCCACATAAGCTTTTAGAGATAGGAAGTGAGGGCATTACAAGCTTTTTGAGCAAGGTCAAAAATTCCACACACATATTAGAGAGACTGAGTGTGCCACAGAAGCGTCTAGAGCATGATTATTGCAAAATATTCAAAAACGTCCATAAGATTTAACCAAGCAAAAAGGGCATGGAGAACAGACCATCTTTCTACCTAGTCTGTGCTCTATTTTTCGGGATAAGGGATAGATAAAAGCCCCATGGATGAGGGTGATTGGATATCGGTAGTTACATTAGCATGTTGAAATCAAAAGTGGGTCACTAATATGAAGTTAATTATAAGCATAACATTTTGAGTCTTTGCTCAGGGACGAGTGTTGACATCTACTAACGTCGCCAAATATAACTATATAACTTTTAATGCGAGAGGTGAGATTAGAAGATGAATGGTAATTAATCAACTTGTCATTAGCAACTAGCCACTTTTCTATTACCAACATTCTTATGCAAGAACTAGGTTGTCATCCCTAATTAATAATGCTAAGAATAAATAAAGGTTTCATATATTAATCTATGTGACTAGGCAGAAATAAATATAAACAATATAAACCAAGATTAGTCCTACAAGCGGATAGATAATTATACAATTGTAGCATTTTACCTAGGTAGTTCTACCAGGTTGTCGATTTATATTTATACCACTGGGAAGGACTAAGAATAAACTACAATCTATTATATTGATAGTGATGGTATACAATGGATAAGTGACATTACCGAAGTTACTATTTTCACACTTGCATTTGCATGTCATCAAGCATAGATCATGTCATTCCATGCATCATCATCATTTCATTTAAATTGATTCCCTTTTAAAGCTATATGTTTGTTTATATGTCCATAACATGCTAAATGTGTTGACATGCAAATGTGATGCTTGTTTACTGTTTTAAATGCTTTAGACATGTTTGGGATAACATTTGGAACAATGTTCATGTTGATGAAATCCCCAAAATACCCCTTTAGCTCATAGTTGACTAGAGAGCCCTCTAAAAGCTATTCTGTTTGACCAAACAAGAAGGGCATTTTCGAGATTTTGCATGTTAGTGCACCCTTAATCAAAGTTGTGTAGAATTTTATAAGCAACAAACTTTATTTTTGGGTCAACTCATGAAAATGGGTGGAAGGTGGTCAAAAAGTTGAATTAGTGCAGATTTGGAGTTGTTTTGAAGTTTCAAAAATTTGCTAAGTCTAAAACTGGTTTTCAGTTTCGGTGTACCCATGTTCATCGACCTGTATCTCTCAATCTAGGCCGATCTAGAGTAAAGTGTCTTAATAACAAATGATCTACTCATGTAGCTCTTCAATCCATATTAGTGAAGTTTTCACTGAAACGCCCTGGATCACGAGCTAGAGATCGATCAAAAGTCGAGTTTCAGTCGGTTTCTGCAACTGAATCCGGCCGATTCAAATCGGCAATCAGCCGAACAGCTGGCCGCGCCGTCAGACGCCGCGCGCCAGGTGGTGCCGTACGCCGCCGTTGGCCGCCGCGCCGGTCGGCTTTACAAAGGCGACACTCCATCCTGTCTCCAGCACGCTCCTCTCACTCTCACTCGCTCGCTCTCACTCTCCCCCGCTCTCTCGCCCCTCTGCCCGCCGTTTTCCCCTCCGCCAGCGCCATTTCCGCCGCGCCGTTGCCGCGGTGAAATCCGCCGTCATCGAGCCGTCTCCGACCGCTCCATCTCCGCCGTAGCTTCGCCTTGCTCTGCTCTTCATCCTTAACCCGTTGCCGACCTCAGCCGAGCTAAGGTATAACGGTTTGGCCTTTCTCGCCGCCGCGCCATTGCCGGAGCACCGCCGAGCTCTCGGGTCGCCGCGACGAGGGCGATGCCGGGGTCGCCTTCTCTCTCCATTGCTCGTCTAGGAGTCTCCGTTAGCTGTAGATCCAGTCTAGGCCGTCGGATGGGTCGGTCTCGCCGTAGGTTCGCCGGAACCCGAGCTCGCCGTGAACCCGCTCGCCGCCGTGCCGCCATGCGAGCGCGGTCAGTGAGTTCCCGTGCGCAATAGTCCGATTCGTCGCGTACATAGGTCCGCTAGGGTTCCAGGATCTCGGAACGGTGCTTAGCCCCGCGAGCAACGGCCGGAATCGGCCGGCGCAAACTCGCCGGACCACCGCCGTCCGCCATTACCGCCGTCGAGCTCGCTCCAGTGGGGTACGACCCTCGGCAGTTGGTCCATTGGGTTCGTCTCGTTGCCACGAGTCGGTAGGTAGCCTCGGCGTCGCCGGATACCTCGCCGTCGGCGAGCTCTCGCCGGTCAGCGCCGGCGGCTCTGCCTCTCTCTGACGCGTGGGGTCGGGTTGACCCCGGGGCCCGCGAGTCAGCCGTTCGGGTGCGCCTCTGGTTCACTGAGCCGGGTGCACGTAGCAGTTTCTATCGGGTTTGGGTTTTATGGTTTATAAAATGAATTTCCAGAAAATGTGTAAAATCTTCCAAAATTCATAGCTGGAGTTAGGAGTGTCCAATTGGGGTGAACCAAATTTTGTTATGTTTGTATTTCTGAGCTCTATCAAGGAAAAATATAAAATGTACTTTTGGAATACTTTTCTGTGCAGTTATATTTAAATTGTTAATTGCTTGCAAACTTGATAAATGCATAAGTAATTGTAGGAATGTGCTAAAAATGTGATTCCACTTGCATTAATCTTGTTTAGGGAAGTAGAATCTAAGAAAAATATGTTTGCTGGTGTTGCACTGTTATTTATGTGGTGTCTAGTATAATGTGCCTTTTATGCTTTAATCTTGCAAAAATCACCATGCTTAATGTGTTAAGGATATGGTCATGAATATTTTTCATGGACCATGTTATGTTGGAAAGAAGCTAAGAAAATTAGGAAATCTATTGTTTGATACTTTTCACTGTGTTAAGTATTTTCCATTGCTTAAAAGGCTGGTTGCTTGTTATTTTTATGTAGACTGTTATGCTTGTCCAAATGACTTGAAATTTTGTCAGTAGGCTAATCTGGATGTGTAATAGCTACTGTAATTTTTATGGATTTTTCTGGTCACAGTAAACAGTAGGTCCAGTTATAGGCTAGGGTTTGTTTAATTGTTTAAGCAAATATCGTTTGGTTGGGGAGTGTTTTTATGCATTTCTGTGAGGTTCAGTATTATCACTTATTTAAAACAGTAAAGCTGATCCTAATTTGAGCTTAGGGCAGCAAGGCTAATATTTTGTTTATATGATGTTGTTCGCGCTTGTTAGTTATAAGTTGGTTGTGGTAGGTTAGTTGATGCATGTTGATTATTAAGTGCAGGTTGTAGACCTCTCACCCGGGACGAGAAATTGTTCTATGCTTTTCTTAAGAAGGGTGAGTATAAGTTGGTTGTCTAGAGAAGAAATATGCACGTACTCAGTAAATGAGTGTGGATTGTTAAACTGATTGCATATCATGGGTTAATTTGTGCATCTCTATCTTGCATTTCATGTGCATTCTCAGTTCTCATATATGCATATCATGCATACAGGATCACCGGGAGGCGTGATGCTATTGCAATTCGATCCATCGGAGGAGGAAGTTCCGCCGGAGATTGAAGTGCCAGAGGTTCCCGAAGGTCAGGAGGAGGAGGCTGAACTTCCAGAGTGCCATGATCACCAACCTACTAACTTTGTGAAAGGCAAGCCCCGGAGCATCCCTAAGTCTCCACCTACTCTTTTTACAAATGCACTGGTCTTTATTAAATCGTATGATTGTGTACTTAAGTATAGGAGTTGATTTGATACCGTTGCTGCATTTATACCTTGTCCACTTATACTTGATCCTGAAGTTATTACTAGACAAGGGACGGGTTCGATCTTATGCTTAGCCATGCTTAGACCGGTAGAAGTCGAGGGATTTCCTGTCTTTCGCGAGCATAGGTGGTTACTAATGATGATGGGGTTGGATTCCACATGATGGACTATATGTGCCACCATGCCGCAGTGTCTAATGAGAGAATTAAGGCTAGGTAGCGGGGAGCCGCATGACATGGTTGAGGTCATGCCGTCTTCGGTGCTGCTTGCGACCGACTAGGACTGAGGCCACCAGACATCAGTTGAGATTGAAAGACATCGTCACATAGCTGGCCAGATAAGTCGTTCTGACCGCGAAGCCGAGTATTTCTTTCTGAGCCGAGCCTTGGTGCGACTAGGCAGACATATTCTGGAGGTAAGAAGTATGTGCGGAGACACCATCTTACCAAGGGCAGGTCAGGGACCTGATGCATCCTGGAAGTGGGTTGGTCTCTGAGAATATGGTCCCCGCCAAACTCGCGACATATTGTGTCTTAGAAGGATTTAACGGTGGCCCAAGAAGCCAGTGGCTCGGCTGACAGGGTTTGTGATTGGCATATTTGCCAGCTGGTACAATCGATTCGAATCACCATCTCTCCTGGTTAGTGAGAAACTGAACTGATCTTCTGGTGAGGTAGAGGCTAATAACTTGAACATAATGATTATGGTGAGATGAGGTTGATATCTGTGGATATCGGAAATCATATGGTTTTATTGATTGCTATAATATTCAGTGAATGCTTAGTATAGTGGCTAATCTTAGTAAATAGCTTAACTGAAATCGAAGCTTATCACAATTAAAATGAATAAGTTGAGGATCTACTGTAGTAATGCTTTTGATGCAAAAATAATGCTACCCTCCGAGCTCCACCAAATAAGCCTTGCATATCCTTGAGAGTCTTTTTATTTACTCCCTGTCGGGTAAGTCTAGCTGAGTACAATTGAGTACTCAGGGTTTTATTCCCATTGTTGCAGATGGTGTAGTCTACTACGCGTATTGCAAGAATTGCTTCACCCCTGCGGGCGAACAAGACTAGACCCGAGGGCAGGGTCATTATCTATCCTTAGATGCTGTAAGAATGCTATGACATGGTCATTTGATGGTACTCGTATTTGAACTCTGAGGTGTAAAACTATGTTAACTTCCGCTACTATTATATTTGTGTAAAAGACTATGTTGTACTCTGATGTTTAAATTCGGTTGCGAACTGATGTGTCATGTGATCGGGTATTGCTGAATGAATGATCCTTGGGGTATGAAATGTTTGAAATCCTTCGAGATTTCTGGACTACCGGGTTTATATTGGCTCAAGTGCGACTGGATTACGATTAAAAATGCGATCGTTGTACTTGTGCTCGTATAAATTGGTCGGTTCTGTGACATGTCATTTACTCTACTCATAACAGGCAGAGGTCACAAGATAAATAAAGATAAAGGTGATAAGTATGATTAAGCATCATAAATAAAAGATAATCATTAGATCACTTCTCTGGTCATAGTAATAGCTAGCCAATGGATAAACTAAGGAATTAATATCAAAGGTAATTCTATAACTACGTCAATGAATAACTCTAATTAGTGCAATTACATCTAGCAATCATTGTTAGACTAATCCTATATCATGATCACATGCAAAGGGCATCATCTGGGAAAGGTGTGAAACAGAGTCATCACCAAAATTCGCGACCGTGCCTGCTGGCCTACATATGGGGGGTGGACTACAGAGGACTCAACGCAGCTGTCACCTACGCGATCTGCCACACGACCCGGCACATCAGGCTGCACTCGCAGATAAACAAAATACCTAGACACCACGTCTACATATCGTTCATCATCTATCTATCGTACGCATGAATAAACGCTATACGAGCAATTACATGAATTCAATAAGATCAAACCAACTATACTAGACATATAATCAAAGTAGACAAAGACTATTGTAATCAAGAACATATGAACTATTAAGAACAATGTTTCCCTAATCATAATGAAGAATACAATAATCGAGAAAGAACTAGAATTATACCGAACTCTGTGCTCCAGACAGACGCCGGGGCTCCAGATCCGCCGAAGAACTAGAACTCCTCTACTCTCTAATCTAACTAGGCTAGAACTATGAACTAGGAGGCTCTTGATGAACTAGGAGGCTCTTGATGGCTTGAGGACTTGATGCCTTGAATGAATGATGGGTTGATGCCTCCAGGGGGGTCTGCCCCTTTATTTATAGCCCGGTGGGATTTACGTGCGCCGTAGGATCAAACCGACTTGAAACAAGGGCTAAGATGACTCCACAAAGGCGGTGGAAGAAGACTCCAGAAGGTGGGCCAAAACCCTAGCAGGGGGGCGATGGCCGGCCCCACCCTGGCGCCGTCCAGCCCCACCCTGGGGGCTCTCGGGTCCCGATGCCTCGGGTGTGTTCCAGATGCTTCTAGTGTTCTCGTGATGATTGTTTCCTTGGCGGTTAAGTTACGTGGTAATCACGCGCTTTAACCCTTCTTTTATGCTTTTCTGGAATAGCCCCTGGAAAATACAGAACATGCAAAACTCGTGGAAACTGTCAGTTAAAACCCTAGACTAGTGTGTATTCATGTATCCTTTGGTGTCTAAAGTTCTAATAAAAGTTGACGTTATGCACTGTCAACAACACCCCCAAGCTTACCTATTTGCCAGTCCCTTGGCAAACAAACTAAGCCTAATTATTAATGTAATTGGATCAGGAGTTGCTACAATGTTTTCATACTTCCCAAGTACACATGCTTCAAACATAGATTCTCCCCCGGATTAGACAAAACTGCTCTAACTTTTAAACTTACCCATTTTACCTTTAACAATGGGGCTTGTTGGCGCTTCTTAGCGTCAGCAGAAAAGTCCGCAAGCGCACGGAAATACCGTTGTAGCCTTCACCCGGAAGTATTCAGGGTATCGTAATTTCTCAGAGGAACGATCCTTGTACTTAGTCTCTTAAACTAATTTACTCAGAAGAGACGGAAGGGATTGCTTGGGTAGAGAGGTTCTTCTAAGGTCAAATGCATATAAGCGATGGTAACTTCCCCACTACTAGCATGCTTCAGGCCCACTGACGCACCTGGTCTGCCAGGCGATACCAGTATCAGCGCTATTTCGCGTCCGAACGTGGGGGGATGCTGGTACGAGTGGACAGGGCTATCACCACCTGCCACCTACCCCTCTGCCCGTGGGCGCGCTGCAACATACGAAGGTAGACTTCGACCTAGACATCACGTCTACGAAGGCGACTACTACTCTAGCGGCGTACAGGAACATCCGTCTCTATCAGGAGTCCTCTTACTAGAGCATCCGTCCAAAGGACGAACGACGATCCCACAAACAAGTAGCTTTATGGAAGTAACATGCTTAATGAATCAAACCAAAGTTGAACACGAACTTCTTACTTCAAGTAGCAAGACGATCGTAGAGGTTCAAGTTAGGATCGAGAGCCGACAAGCCCAGCACTTCGTCCACCCGGAGGCAGAACTGCTTCGACTCCGCTCTTTCTCCAGTTCTTGCCCTCTCTCACTCCCTATACTAAATTAGCTAGAAGCTAATGGAATGGAGCTTGCTCTTCCTCTGTACATTGTGACCTCTTGTGTTGGTGAATCAATTCATGAATAGGTGTAGAGAGGAGGCCTCCTTTTATAGCTTGAGAGGAGGGGGTTCTATGCAAAAGGATCATCCCCACATGGAAGGACCCAAACCGACCTCCAAAGGGCGGTTTCCACTTTCCATCTATGTGGATCGTAGGTGGGACCGTCCTTGGGGAACCTCCCTACAACCGCGAGAAGAAAACTGGGCCCGAGAGGCCCCTACCAGGGGGCGGCCGCCCCCGGGACCGGTCGGTCCCCTGGTGGGCCCGTTTGGCCACCTGCTTTCGCGTGGTTGGTTCTCCTCTGGGCCTAGACCTCTCCTATGGTTACGAATGGGCCCAGATTTGTAATAAAGGTGGGCTTCTTTGTTATTCTTGGTTGCGCATTCTCTGAATTCACATTTCTCCTTTACGCTTTCCAGTTGGTGTTGTGCACTTCCACTTGTTTCACCATAAATTCTGCAAAAACATAAACACTAGGGGTACAAGTGGAACTCTGTTAATAGCATATGTCTATGTGTTAAAGTATGATAGTTTCTCTCCCTTTAGGCATAAGTTGGCGGTTAAAAATGATCTATAAGGACCGCCAACAAGACCCCCAAGCTTAACCTTTGCTCGTCCCGAGCAAATAGCTAAGTATGGTTGTTGATCAGGAGTTGCTACAATGTCGATCATATTTCAAATGTACCAAGTTTATAACAATGTTTTCCACCGCAATTTGAATAAATCAGCATGCTATCCACCCTACTATTATCTTGAAACAAATGGGGCCTTTTAGCCATCTCAAGTCTTGGGTGATTGCAAGACCGAACAGATTCATAGACATTGCTTATCAATCATCCCAAGATGAACCATCTTTCCGAAGGTTTTGAAAATTTTTGCAAAGAAATGTAAGTTCCTCAAATGATTCTCTCGATCACTCAAAGTGTATGAATACCTCGCCAAAGGCATTGTAATGTTGCCTTTCATATCCTACCACTAAGGCTTATGAGTGGAGTTTTGGGTAGGTATAAAGGTGGGCATACTTGCATCACATATATTGCTAAATCAAAAACCGAACCACAAGGAGATACAAGTCATATACTTTGATTGAGATGTGCCAGTGTGTGGAGCATGAAGATGGTGGAATCCTAATTTCTAAATATTTTGGCACTCCATGCATCATGAATTTCTCCTATATTGGATGGAATGAAACTTTTTTGAGGGATATGGGCTATAAGATCATATATCCATACTATTATTTTTTTCTTCTTCTTTTTTTTTGAACGGGTACTTGGAACTTTTTTCCGTTTGTTTATTGCATGCCCCTTGGCATGGTTTTTATTTTTTTTCTTTTAACCATAACCCATATCTCTTGTTAGTATTTGAAGAACTTTGGCTAGAGAGATGTCATGATGGAATGCGAGGAGTAATTATATGGTGAAAAATGAATGCGCAGCTTCTCAGGGTAAGAGTTGGCATTTTTATTTGGTGGATAACAAATGCACGGCTCTCAAGGTAAGATTCGGTATTTTTATTTGGTGGATAACAAATGCGCGGCTCTCAAGGTAAGAGTCGGCATTTTTATTTGGTTGAAGAGTGCGCAACTCTCAGGGTAAGAGTTGGCATATTTTTGGTGGATGGATGGGTGCATGTTGTGCGCAACTCTCGGGGTGAGAGTTGGCTTTATCTGGTGGGTGCATGTGAATCTCAATCATGGGTGCATGACCATAATCTCACTTAGGTCAGAACAATTTGACCAAACTCAATGTTCCACAAGCTGCATATGACTAAAGGGTTTGCATAATTGAAACATGTCATATGGCCTTGGTAGGTATTTCATAATCATTGAGGAACTTTTGTTTTTGAAAGTTTTCGAAAATAAAACTCCGGATGTCAAGTTTCGCTCAGAACAAAGTCATAGCACAGCCCATGTCACCATATCATATCAGGCAATAACTTAGACAAGATTAAGCATGTGCAACCCATTAGTCCAAGTTTTTAGGATGAGACATTTTTAGCTGATAAACCCAAACCTTAGAGAAAGCTCGATTATAAAATGGGTACAGGTGAAACATAAGACAGAGCAACTGTTCATCATTTCAACAAGGGTAGAAACTAACATATCTTAACACATATGAGAGAGGAGAACATATCTCACCTTTTTGAAGTTGGAGAATTTTAAAAAGAAATGTGAGATACAAGTTACCTTTGTGGGAGCCCTCCCCCAAGCTTGCTTTTGACTTACCAATGTGTTTAACCTGGGGGTGCCGCTAATTGGTGGTGCCTCAGCTTGATGTGCAGTTCGTGGCCTCTCTTTAGCGTGCTAGGAAGCTCCCCCCAAGCTTGTTTTTATGGTGGTATTGAGATAACAAGACAACAAAACTTGGGTTGGAAGATAAATTACTCTTTTTCTTCAAGATTTTATTTATCATTATATTTTTATTTTTTTTCTTTTCAAGGTTCACCTAAGAAATACTTGTCTCTGCTGTCATCTAAAGACTTACCCTCATGGAGTTGATAAATTTCTGCAAGGGGTTGGTCCATAAGATTAACTAAAATCTATACTAGCAGCTTTGGTTTCAAGATAAAACTAGACACCATGTCTAATTTGTCAAGGTAGGTTTAAGAATCTAAGCACCATGCTTACATTAAAAATCCTATAGAGGCATGATCTCACATCCCAGCTTCAAACTAAACACCGTGCTTAGTTAGAAAGATGTAAGACCAACACTTCCAAACCGAAACTTACTAGCATAGAGAAAGGAAATATGACAGGATAACCAAGAGTCATTCAACAGAGACAGATTTTTGAACAAAGGAACCTAGTCAGAAGTTTGCTCAGCCAATCTATTCAAACTCAAACAAGGCTAGGATAAGAGAGCAAAGAAAGGCATGCCTTGCTTCATCTCCAACATGAATTTCTTTCATTATTCATGATAACAACTCAAAGTTCATTAATCAAAATGCAACACCATGTCACAATTTTGATTAAAGAAGGCTAGTTTAACCTAAGCACCGTGATTAAATTAAAAAGCCTATGGATGTACCACAAGTGTACTCATGTGAATATACCCAAACTCAGAGCATATGGCATGAACAGAGGAAGAGCATGATATTATATTTTCATGGAGACAAATATGAGTGAATGAGTTGGTCAACATTACCTTGACATACCTGAATGTGTGTACCAACAGCATGTATGGATGAAGCATCAAAGTTGTCGCTGTGGTGGCTCGGTTTCCATCTCAGGTGACTACCAAGGCGTGGGTTGGAGTCCATCACTTTTAGTAGCATGTCGTCGTGTAGCAAGTCGTTTATTGGTAACTCCTGCATATTAGTGACTCGCATACACGACAAATATAGGAGGAATAACTCATGCAAGCTTCTAACTAAAAGGAATATTGCGACCATGACTCCCCTTTGTTGTGTCTTTTTTTAGAATCTTTAAACGAAGTGTAATCCAAGATATGCATGGAGTCATGGTTGGTCAAAGGAGTGAGAGAGGTGTTGCACAAACCACCGTTGAAGATGAAGGAGGTTTATGGAAGTCATGTGTCCTGTCCTAGTTGCGTGATGAGTCACTCGGTGTTGTGCAACGTGCAGGGGAGATCTTGAAGGTGTGTTAGGTATGCTTGAGAGATCTCCCCCACACTTATTCTTGTACCTGCTTTATTTCGATAAAAAGAAAACAAAACAAGAGCAACAACAACAAGCAAGGACTCTATTGGCTATAAGACCAGAGAGCAAGAAAGATTTTATTATTATTTCTTTATTAGTTTTATTGAAAACTTGTTCACTCAACTTTTTATAAACAAGGCCAAGATAAAGATGCAGAGAAAGATATGCCTTGGTTTATCTCCATATCAGATAACTTTCATTGATTATGTCAACAACTCAAAGTTCATTGATCAAATGAAGACAGTTATAAGAAGTTGGTGAACATTTATTTACCTTTGCATACCTGAGTATATGTACCGGTAATATATATGTATGAGGTGTTGAAGTTGTTATTGCGGCTAGCATGATGGTTCTGCTCAGATGATCTCCGAAGCCAGGCCACACACACATCAATGCACATGGGCCATGGGCCTTGATGATACTAGCAAAGGTTAAGAAGAGGGAGACTTCCAATCTTTTTTTTCTTTTTTTTTGTAGTTTTCTTTCTTCTTCTTTTTTTAGTCTCCCTCATCTCTCTTCTTTTTTTCTTTCATTCATTTTTTCTTCTCTTTTTTTTAAGGCGAGGCTAACATCTTCATCATCTTTTTTTAATGACCCTTTGGTGTGCATGGAACTTGGGTTTCTCACCGTCCTCCCTCACACTTGGAATTTTGCATAAAAGTCAAGTGTAGAGTTAGGGCCTTCTTACGAGTGTGTTCCATTACCTAGGAGTGCATCAAGCTTTTGTAGTTGATGTCGTTCCATGTCGTCAAGCATCATATGACCCGAGTTCTTCTTAATCTTTCCTGAAATGGTTAGCGACATACCCGAAGGTGCATACTAACTTGACATCACCATTCAAAGAAGATATATATTTTGAAAATAACAATCGTAATAATAATAAAATATATATATTTTTTAAGGATAATCCGGGGTATCTCCCGGCAGTGCTTAAGTTATGGTCTTAAGCTTGACCGTGGGAACTTCTTCTTGCAGCAATCAATGGTGGTGTAGTTCCCAGCTTTACCACCAATCATAGGCATTAAAATTCAAGCTGCAAGGTACGCACCATCGTACTACTATGGGATTTGCAATGTTCATGACAAACATAAGCATTCACAACCATTCTCTCAAAAAGTTGAACAACTAGAATCAAGAGATGGTTGCGAGATCCTTGTAGAAGCAGGTGGTCCGAAGCGAAACAAACTCTGGAGACCTTGAGCATGAAACGTGAGGGACCTCAAAACCATGCTTGTTAGTGGGCCCCTTCTTGGCTCTAGAGTTGTTGCTTCGGGCATGTCCGTGGCATGGAAGTTTTCATTCTCAAAAGATATATCATGGAGGATGATCACTAAACCCTGACCATTATCGAGAACAATGTTCTTTATGGCCGGAGGGACATGCATCTTGTTCGAGCAAGGGCGCAGGAGAAGGATTCGCATACTCGAACAAGTAGCTTTGCTTCGCCTTTAGGTTTTCGAGCAAGTGCTATGGCTGGCAGAAGCAAAACTTTCAAACTTCTCATCGGGGCTCCCTTCTTTTTTTATAAATATAAATGAGATTTTCAAAGAGGGTGCCCTATGAGAAGATCAAAATCAAGGATGGCATAGATGAGGAAGTATAAGAAACTTCAGTTTCATTAATTTCCAATGGCACAACCCTAACAATCCCACAAAACTCAAAGATGAGTCCGGATGGACTTCTGAAAAGTTTGTCGGTCGGGACTAGCGGCATATCGCCCTAAAAGGGTTTCCGCTGGAATGAAAGTAGTCCCAACTGTGAGGTTGTGTAGGGCTTTCACGGAAGTCCCCTTTAATGAGCAAGACATGGTTGTGGGAGGTGAAAGAATCTGAATTTCTTCATAAGAACATTTCACTTCCAACAAGCAACAACCGTACTTTCGATGACTCCGCATTAGGGGAGACTTCCTAAGAAATGTCAGAATTTTGTGCCAAGAAATGTTTCGAAGTTCTGCCATAATCCTCGAATTTTGATCGCGAACTCCGAAGGATAAAACATTCCTTCCTTCGGTGTTCGTGGTTCGGGCGAGGGCTTAACAGACGAATCGAAGGGTGGCAAGGGAAAGGATTCGGCTGCTGAGGGCTCTTCAGAACTTGACATGCCCTTGTATGCAGAGGTTTGGGTACGATGACAGGAGAAGCATGCTTCTCTAGGATGTAAACAAGGATTTTCCTCTATTCCATCATGGTTTTTATGAAAACGGCCCTCCAACGGTTATGTCAAAGCATAGGGCAGCATCTATGTCTAGATCCGAACAAAGGATATGCAAAAGCACATTATCGGATAAAGACAAGTCTAGGTCAGCATGTATAAACATTGTAAACCTGGCCTAGGCTGTACCTATGGACTCCTTCTCGTTTTGCTCAAAGTAAAGGTTTGCCCTTGGTAGAGCGGCGATACAAGACATGGGTAAGAATGCAAGATAAAACTTGATCTTAAGTTCATCCCATTCTATATTCGCACTTTCTACGGCATCAGTGTACCATTGTTTTGCCTCCCCTTGAGGGAGAACAGAAATAACTTCCACTTAAGAATTTCTTGTGTCATGCCAGGAATGCTTAGGCACAAACACAATTCCTCGAATTTTTGCAAGTGGTCAAAAGAATTTTCATTGTCGTGACCAAAGAAGGGTTTTGTCCGAACCATAGCTTGGAATCTTGGGTGGAGTTCATAACTGGATGGAAATTTTGGTTTTGAAAAAGAATGTTGTTCAAAGAACTCCCCCTTTGAAGCAGAAGGATTTTGAATTTGGAGCTGGCTTCATGGAGAAAGGATCGGATAAAAAGGAATATTTTGTTTTTATATAAAGAAAAGATAAAAGATTTTTTTTGATAAAACACAAGGATACACAGGGTGAACTAGGTTCGGAGATAAATACGACAACCGTTCCCCGGCAACGGTGCCTGAAAGCTTGTTGGCGCTTCTTAGCATCAGCAGAAAAGTCCGCAAGCGCACGGAAGTACCGTTGTAGCCTTCACCCGGAACTATTCAGGGTATTGTAATTTCCCAGAGGAACGGTCTTTGTACTTAGTCTCTTAAGCTAGTTTACTCTGAAGAGACGGAAGGGATAGCTTGGGTAGAGAGGTTCTTCTAAGGTCAAACACATATAAGCGATGGTAACTTTCCCCACTACTAGCTTGCTTCAGGCCTACTGACGCACCTGGTCTGCCAGGCGATACCAGTATCAGCGCTATTCCGCGCCCGAACGTGGGGGGATGCTGGTACGAGTGGACAGGGCTACCACCACCGTGCCACCTACCCCTCTGCCCGTGGGCGCGCGCAACATACGAAGGTAGACTCCGACCTAGACACCACATCTACGAAGGCGACTACTACTCTAGTGGCGTACAGGAACATCCGTCTCTATCAGGAGTCCTCTTACTAGAGCATCAGTCCAAAGGACGAATGACGATCCCACAAACAAGTAGCTTTATGGAAGTAACATGCTTAATGAATCAAACCGAAGTTGAACACGAACTTCTTACTTTAAGTAGCAAGACGATCGTAGAGGTACAAGTTGGATCAAGAGCCGACAAGCCCGGCACTTCGTCCACCCGGAGGCAGAACTACTTTGACTCCGCTCTTTCTCCAGTTCTTGCCCTCTCTCACTCCCTATACTAAATTAGCTAGAAGCTAATGGAATGGAGCTTGCTCTTCCTCTCTACATTGTGACCTCTTGTGTTGGCGAATGAATTCATGAATAGGCGTAGAGAGGAGGCCTCCTTTTATAGCTTGAGAGGAGGAGGTTCTATGCAAAAGGATCATCCCCACATGGAAGGACCCAAACCGACCTCCAAAGGGCAGGTTTCCACTTTCCATCTGTGTTGATCGTAGGTGGGACCATCCTTGGGGAACCGCCCTATAACCGCCAGAAGAAAACTGGGCCCGAGAGGCCCCACCAGGCACTAGTAGAGAGTAGACTTTCGATCCGCAGCCGATTTCAGCTTTAGTACTGGATTTTTTTGCGCCTGGGAAGAAAGATATCTTTAATCCCGGTTTTAAAGAACAACCGGTATTAAATGTTGCTTCCCAACGGCTAGATGCTCTGGGAGAGCTTTTAGTCCCGGTTGGGGTCAAGAACTGGAACTAAAAGTCAAGCTTTAGTCCCGGTTGAAGCTAAAAACCGGGACTAAAGCTTTAGTCACGGCTTGTAGCCAAAACCGTGACTAAAGCTTGAGTTTTAGCCCAGGGTAGTATCCAAAACCGAGACTAATGTTCCTCCCTGTATTTGAACCTTCTTCTCCCCCGAGTCCGAGCCATTCAAACTCAGTGTTCTTGCTCTCTCAAGCTCAGTTTCTTGCTCTTGCTGTTCTTGCTCTCGGTGTTCTTGCTCTCTCAAGCTCAGTTTCTTGCTCTTGCTGTTCTTGCTCTCGGTGTTCTTGCTCAAGGAGTCAAGCAGGGTATGGAGCTCGGTCTACATTACTCCAAGTTCTGTTCTACGGTTGTAAGGGTTACTATCTTTATTCTCTCTTGTTTAGTTACTATCATATCTCAATTCTTGGCCTAGAAAAAATTGGATCGATATATATATATATATGCATGCATGATTCTTTCCTCCATTTTTATGTGTCAAGCTCAAAATCACTTGATAGTTTGCATTTTTGGTTGAAGGAAGATTAAATGAGCCGGTATACATATTTCATTGCTAATATACATATCACACATTGGTTGCTCAAATATTGGTTGCATATGTTTTAAATTTTAGGATTTTTTAGTTTCACTTGTTAAAATACATTATTAGGAATTTATGTGCTTTACAAATTTGAGTCTAGAGAGTAAAGAGTAGATGACGAATGCTTCCGGGTCGTCGGCCTATCATCGGGTTCAAAAGAGGCTGAGACCAGACCTCCCTCTCATTGAGTGCGGCAAGGGCAAGAAAAAGAATGTACTTGAGTTTCAAGTGAAGAAGGAGGGTCCCAACAAGGGGCGCATCTTCTACAAGTGTCCGGATCGTAATGTGAGTTACTCCATCGCATTTGATGATTACATATAATAAATTATGTATTTTTTACTAAACTTATGTATTTTTTGTCTTAATTTCAGTGGGATGGCAGTGGATGTCTAGGGTGGTACTGGAAAGAAGAGTATGCCAAACACGTGTTTGGAACTCTTGTAGAGGCGGCTGCGGTGGGTGATGAGCTAGCTGATGAGGCACTGAGCCCGCGAGCGAAGCCCATTGATGTTGAACAGACGAATGATTTGTCTGTTTTAGTTGAGATCGGTCATGATATCCTTAGGCTGTTGAAGTGTATTTTAGGTTTAATTAGTTTAGTGCTAGTTGTGACTGTCTACATTGCAGCGAGGCTTCCATAAATTAATGTCCAGTATTGTGATATATGTTCGTTTGTCTTGTAATGTAGATGAGTCGGCATTGGATGTACAATCATTGAGGGCGTGCATATTTTCTTAAATGTGGCCGAGTCAAACAAGCGGGATGGATTCATGTGCTGCCCATGTGCTGTATGTAAGAATTTGAAGGAATATTCTTGCTCAAGGATTCTTCATTCTCACTTGTTCAAGTCGGGTTTCATGCTAAACTACATCTGCTGGACCAAACACGGAGAAAGAGGTGTTATAATGAAAGAAGACGAAGAAGAACAATGGGACGATGGTGACACTATTGCTGACTATGGTATATTAAACAATGATATTCCAATGGAGGAAGCTGAAGAAGAGGTACCAGCACAAGATGATCCCATTGATGATCTTGCTCGGGCTATTTGCGATGCAAAGAGAGAATGCGAAAGTGAAAATGAGAAGATCAAGTTCGAGCGTATGCTAGAGGATCACAAGAAGTTGCTATACCCAACTTGTGATGCAGGACAGAAAAAATTGGGTAGCACACTAGAGTTGTTGCAATGGAAGGCAAAGAATGGTGTATCCGACAAGGGATTTGGGGAGTTGCTTACAAAAATAAAGAAGATGCTTCCAAATGATAACGAATTACCAGCCACTACCTATGAAGCCAAACAGGTTGTCTGCTCTCTGGGATTGGAAATCACAAAGATACATGCATGTCCTAATGATTGCATCCTCTACCGTGGCAAGGAGTACGAGAAGTTGGATTCTTGCCCGGTATGCCATGCATCATGGTATAAGATCAGGCGAGATGACTCTGGTGATGTTGAGGATGAAAGAACCAGAAAGAAAATCCCTGCCAAGGTTATGTGGTATGCTCCTATGATACCACGCTTGAAACGTTTGTTCAGAAACAAAGAGCATGCAAAGTTAATGCGGTGGCACAAAGAAGACCGTAAGATAAATAATATGCTGAGACACCCGGCTGATGGGTCTCAATGGAGAGCAATCGATCGAGAGTTCCCAGATTTTGCAGGCGACGCAAGAAACATAAGGTTTGCTTTAAGCATGGATGGTATGAATCCTTTCGGGGAGCAGAATAGTAGTCATAGCACTTGGCCTGTTACACTATGTATCTACAATCTACCTCCATGGTTATGCATGAAGAGAAAGTTCATTATGATGCCCGTGCTAATCCAAGGACCAAGGCAGCCTGGCAATGATATCGATGTGTACCTGAGGCCACTAATTGAAGAACTACTGCTTTTGTGGAATAAACCAGGTATACGTGTTTGGGATGAGCACAAACAGGAGCACTTTGACCTCCGTGCATTGTTGTTCGTAACAATCAATGATTGGCCTGCTCTAAGTAATCTTTCAGGACAGTCGAACAAGGGATATAATGCATGTGTGCACTGTTTCACGGACATTAAAGGTATATTTTTGAAAAAATATAGAAAGGTTGTCTACCTTGGGCATCGTCGATTCCTACCTGCGAATCACCCTGTAAGAAAGAAAGGCAAGCATTTTAAAGGTAAGGCGGACCACAAGTCCAAGCCTATCAACCGCACCGGTGAGGATGTACTCGATATGGTCAAGGACGTGAAAGTAGTCTTCGGAAAGGGACCTGGCAGTGAACCCGTTCCGAATGACGCTAACGGTCATGCATCTATGTGGAAGAAGAAGTCCATATTTTGGGAGCTACCATATTGGAAAGTCCTAGAGGTCCGTAATGCGATTGACGTGATGCACCTAACAAAGAATCTTTGTGTGAGCCTGCTTGGCTTCAAGGGTGTGTACCGGAAGAGCAAGGACACACCTGAAGCACGAGAGGACCTCCAGCGTTTGAACGAGTAGACAGCTGATGGACGCCAATACTTAGGACCTGCTAATTACAGTCTTAGCAAAGAAAAGAAGGAGAGCCTGTTTGAATGCCCAGACAGCATCAAGGTACCATCCGGATACTCCTCAAATATAAAAGGTATAATAAACATGCCAGAGAAGAAATTCCAAAACTTAAAGTCCTATAACTGCCACGTGCTCATGACATAATTGATTCCAGTTGCATTAAGAGGAATTCTACCTCCAAATGTACGTCTAGCCACCGTGAAGTTATGTGCATTCCTCAACTCAATTTCTCAAAAGGCAATCAATCCTCTAGATCTTGCTAAGCTACAGAATGACGTGGTTCAGTGTCTTGTCAGCTTCGAGTTGGTTTTCCCTCCATCCTTCTTCAATATCATGACGCACCTCCTAGTTCACCTGGTCAAGGAGATTATTACTCTGGGTCCTGTGTTCCTACACAACATGTTCCCTTTTGAGAGGTTTATGGGAGTCCTAAAGAAGTACGTTCACAACCGTGCTCGGCCAGAAGGAAGCATCGTGAAGGGCTATGGAACTGAGGAGGTCATTGAGTTCTGTGTTGACTTTATTCCTGATCTAGACCCAATTGGTGTTCCAGAATCACGACATGAGGGGAGGCTAAGTGGAAAGTGGACACTATGGAAGAAAACATATATCGGTCAGGGTGACGATTATTTCAATAAAGCTCACTACACAGTTCTGCAAAACTCCACCTTGGTGGAGCCATATATTGACAGACACAAGGAATTCCTACTATCACAGTTTCCAGGCAAGTCTGAAGCTTGGATTTCGCGCCATCACATGGAATCTTTTAACGGTTGGTTACGAAAAGAATGTCAGGGTGATGAGAGTATTCCGGAGCAACTGTGTTTGTTGGCTAGGCAACCATCATGGCATATCCTCACATACAAAGGGTACGAGATAAATGGAAATACATTCTACACAGTAGCCCAAGATAAAAGGAGCACCAACCAAAATAGTGGTATCCGCATAGATGCCACAGACCCGAATGGGACTAAGCAAACATACTATGGCCGCATAGAGGAGATATGGGAAATAGACTATGGACCTACTTTTAAAGTTCCTTTGTTCAAGTGCCAGTAGGTAAAGGTGTCCGGAGGCGGGGTAACAGTGGACAACCAGTATGGAATGACAATAGTGGACCTCAATAACAGTGGGTTCAAAGATGAACCATTTGTGCTTGCCAAGTATGTCAATCAGGTATTCTATGTCAATGACATGTCTTCGAAACCGAAAAGAGGGAAAAATGAAAAGAACCCATTTAGCAATGAGCCAAAGCGTCATATAGTTCTTTCAGGAAAAAGAAACATTGTGGGAATTGAAGATAAGACAGACACATCAGAAGATTATGAGAAGGATGATCGAATCCCACCCTTCATGGTCAACAAAGACCCAAGCATCCTATTGAACAATGAAGACACCCCATGGCTGCGTCGATTATGATCAAGGGACATATATTTAAAAAAGTTCACTACTGTGATTGGTTAGAGCGAATTGATCTATTATGTAATAATTGTGAGACATTAGATCCATGAATTTACATTGAAATAAATTGAAAATAATTTTTCTCTCAAATACCAACCATTTTATTTATATTTGTTGAGCACTATATTTTTGCATTAATGAATTAATAATTATTACCGTATATTACTTTTAATATTTGTAAAGAAATCAAGAAATATAGGTAAAAGATTTTTCTTCTGTATAGTATGCAGTAAAATAAAGCATAAACCTTTTTTAAAATTTTTTTGTCAACATTTCTATTTACTATTGAATTATTAAGGTTTATAAGTATTATAAAGTAAGACAAAAAGAAATGAAGAAGTTGGCGGGAGATGAACAGAAATTTCACTTTTAGTCCCGGTTGTAGGCTGCAACCGGGACTAAAGGTGGGCCGAAATTTGCAGGCCCGCCAAAAACACAATTTTAGTCCTGGTTCCTACCAAGAACCGGGACTAAAAGTATGAGATTTAGTCCCGGTTCCTGGTTTGAACCGGGACTAAAACTTTTTGGTCCCGGTTTTGGATCAGACCCGGGACTAAAAGTCCCGACCTATATATAACGCTCATCTTCAACCTCGATCCATCTCGGACTTCTTCGATCTCCCTATCCGCTGTTCGCCCTCGACGCCGCCGCTGCCTCTCAGACCGCTGCAACCGACGCCGGCCGCCAGTGCCCCGCCGGCGCGACGCCCCGCCGCCCGCGCGTCGCCCTGACCTGCTCGAGCTCGCCACCGCCGTGCGCACCGCCGTGCCCCAGCGAACGGGATCTGGACGCGCCCCGCCGCGCCCTACATCAACGCGCCGCCGGCCTCCGTGTTGCCGGCCACCGCCGCCGCAGGCTGCCTGCGAGCCTCGACGCCGGCCGCCGCGAGTTCGGCCTCCGGCCCGGCCCTCTCCCTCTGCGCGCGCCCCGGCCCGAGCTCTGCTTCTTCTTCACGCCATCGCCGTCCGGCCGCCCCTCTCTGCATGTGTGTGTGCGCTACACTAGCTGCTAAGTCCTAAAAGGTAGCTCCACAGTTCTTTTTTTCATTTAGTTAGTTACTTAATTATTGTATTACTCAATTAGTTTTATTTTTAGTTAGTTACTTAATTATTGTATTACTCAATTAGTTTTATTTTTAGTTAGTTACTTAGTTAGTTAGTTTTATTTTTAGTTAATTATAGTTTTTATTTTTACTTAGTTAGTTAGTTAGTTACTTAATTTGTATTATTTAATTATAGTAATACTTAGTTAGTTAGTTTTAATTGATTACTTAATTAGTTTTATTATATTAATAATTAATTAGTTTTAGTTTTAGTTTAGTTTAGTTTTTTTAATTAGTTAATTATTAGTTAGCTTATATTAAGTTTAGTATTAGGGCTAGTGTTAGGGTTTAGGCCGGCTAGGGTTTAGTGTTAGGGTTTAGGGCTAGGGTTTAGTGTTAGGGTTTAGGCTTAGGGCTACGGTTTAGTGTTAGGGCTAGGGTTTAGGTTTTCTGTCTCTTTTGTTCCACATGCAATATTAATATTAACAATTTTTCCCCTCTAGATGGCCGGAGAAAGAGGCAATATGGAACAAGAAATGATGGACATTATCAACATTGGCAGTCAACATTGGCCGGAGGGAGAAGACGACGGGAGTCAGTACTTAGTGGATGATGGGAATGTCCAGCAAGACAATGTTGCAGATAATACTACTGGCGAGGTATATGTTTATTGCGAACACATGGTTACGAAATCATTATATGCGTGGTTACCGATACTTATTAAATATTTGTTTTTTAACTTAATTTTGTAGCCATCTGGAACGACGACATCTACGGGCAAGAGCAAAGGAGTCCGGGGTCCGAAGAAGCCATTAGAGGGTCGCTTTGTGATCACAGAGTTCAACACAGATACGGGCGAACCATTAGGACCACATGCAAAGAAATTCGTGAACCATTGTGGATACCTTGTAAGGGATAGGATCCCAATCAGTGCACGAGAATGGAAGGCAAAGCCTAGTGCTCCTGATGTCAGCTTTGTTTCTAATGTTGACAAGAATCTAATGTGGAATGATATTCTTCAACATTTCACATTAGAAACGGATAATTATCCAGAGTTCAACAGCGAAGACTTGAAGTCGCTAGTTAGGCGCTGGGCAATGAAGAAGATGGCCACACAGTTTTAGAGTTGGAAGAAAAGTCTCTACAAGACATATGTGAAGGAGAACAAGACGCCAGATTTTAACCTAGCCACTGGTCCGATCACAAAGTGTAGGCCCTACTGGGATGAATTTGTACAGTACAAGTTATCGGAAGAGGGTGAGACACGGGTCAGAAGGAACACTGAGAATGCTCGCAAAAAGGAATACCACCATCACTTGGGATCAGGTGGTTACCCTTCTGCCATTCCCAAGTGGGAAAAATTGAAAGCTGATATTTTAGCCAAGGGGCTCATACCAGAATCAGCTACATGGCCTGTACGTGTGAAACAATGGTTTTTGGGTCATGGGGGAAGTCTTGACCTGCAGACCGGGAAGGTAGTTCATGGCCAGAAACTTGTAGACGCAGCAGAAAGATTGCAATATATTATGCACGCTAAAGAGAAAGGGGTATTCAGGCCGAAGAGAGAGAAGGACGAACTGACATATGCCATTGGTACCGCTGAGTACCCTGGCCGAACCAGGGGCTTGGGACCGGGTGTGACGTAGGAACATGGTTTCCCTGAGGACAAATATAGCTACAGAAGCCGTCGAAGAAGGAAGAAAGAGGAGGCAGAGCGGATGCGCAAGTTAGAAGAATATGTTCTCGAGTCACGTGAAGCGCTTCGTCAGTCTCATGAACATGAGAAACAACTTGAAGCAAGAATGCAAGAGGAAATAGTAAGGCAGTTGGAATTAACATTGAGTAGACATACATCAGAAGGAGTTAGCCAACCAGAAAATCTTGCAAAATGCAGTTGTGCTTCTACTGAGCTGCCAAATCAGCAAGATGACAGAGCGTTGCGCTTCCCCGTGGATGATATCACTAATCCACTTACATCGTGTGAGCTGCACATTGCACAGGGGAACTCCACAGTCATGGTTGCTACCGGTATTGTAAACCCGGTAGACCCGACCAAGACACCCACTATCCATGGGAGAATAATACCACCTGGATATGCTAGCGTCTCGGTGGATAGAGTTACCAAAGGTTTTGGTAATGTGCCTCTTGAAATTGAAGGAGGTGATGGGGAGAAGACACTAGGAGAAGCTGAGAAGACATTCATTGTATGGCGCAAGCGATACATTATTATTCCAGGGGTACCACCGCCGCCTCGTCCTGAAGAACAGAAGCAAAGGCCAAGTCTAATAATCCATTCCCCAGACCATCAGAGTGCTCTGGGCTGCGAATACGAAGATGTGTTTACACCAGACACGGCGCCATCACCGCCACGAGTTCCAACACCTCCCCCACCTATCAAGCCATCTACTAAGAGGCCTCCACCGCAGGTGGTGCAACCAACCCTGCCCGCAAAGAAGAAAGCCACCAGGCAAACAAAGCACCCCATTCCTCAGAAACTGCCCGGTGAAAAGACTAAAGAGGAGTTAGATGTTGTGGTGAAAAAACAAGTCGTAGATTTTTTCACAAGAAAACCAAAGGAGACAGAAGAGATGAAGAAAAAGAATGCGCAACTGTACTACTATCAACCTCGCGATGCTTTAAGGCAGAAAAGGATGGAGCACGAGAAGAAGTTGAGAGAAGCTAAACAGCCCCTCTCACTATTGGACTATGATCGCTCTCTCACGAAGTCTATTGACAAACAGAAGAAGGCACGGAAAGATGTTCCGCAACTCGGCAAACAAGACAAGCAATCAATCCCCCCGCTAATTGTTAGTGATCAGATACCGAATCAATATGGCTAATTTATGGACCGCATCCAGGTACCTAGTGAGGTCAATTTGAACGAGTTTGAAGCTTTCATGGCGGAAACTGGTATGAACCTTGCCCAAATGGTTGGATTGGAGCAAGTGGAGAAAGCGCAAGTAGTTGACGAGTGGAGGAAATATCAACATGGTCGGAGTCTATGGAATCCAAAAACGCTCAGTCAACTAGGTACGCAAATGTACTTGCTAAACAAGTGGTACCTTGGGGCATGTACACGAGGTGAGTCTTGGATTTCTGTCCGAATTAGAAACCAACATTGGTTCCATGGCGATGATATTATGTTTGTTGATTTTGCTGAATTACACCAACTATGCCACATGGACTCCCTCGATAAAACAATAATGAGCTGCTATTGTCTGTAAGTGTACTTTCTTTCTGCAATTCAAATCTCTCTCTCTCTATATATATCCTTACTCTCTCTATATATATATGCAGCTATGAGATGCAAATGTGCAAACAGAGAGGGTCTAATGAAGTTGGTTTCATTGATCCACATTTTGTATTCAAACACCCTAAATCCAACCCAACATGGAAAGAAGACACAGAGAAGAATCTCGATCATGAAGTTCTTAGCAAGCAACGCGGCAAGAAACAGATACTCTTCCCCTACAACTTTAACGATCATTGGATATTGATCATCATCGATCTTCAACAAAGCCACATGGAGATCTTAGATTCTATGAGAAAGGCCTGGACCAAATCTAAGATATGATAGATATTTTTCAGAGGTAATTTATTTCTCCTTACCTTCTTCAATTGCAGTGTTTGGAAAATATTCACATCGATCATTGAATATTTTTATTTTGATTGGCAGTGTTTGAAAAAGATTCATTGAGAAATACGACCTCAAACATTGCAAAGCACCACTGACTATAATCCCACACATGGTAAGTATATATACTTAGAGGCCATTCATGTTATATATGTATCTATATATATGTATTGTCCGGATCGGATGACAATCTTTTTTGTCTCGTAAAGTGGGTTCTATGGCAACAACCCGGGAATAACACTTGTGGATACTATGTCTGCGAGTTCATGAGGGTGTACTCAGTCAAAACTGACCGGGAGAAGCTAAAAGTACGTTAAATCGATCTCATATTAACTCACACAAATGTATATATACATATATATAATCATATATATTAATACCTTTCCCTTTGACTCTGTTTGAGGACTGATTATTTAAAGAAAAAGGTTCTGGTAAAAGACGAGCTCAAGGCAATTCAAGTGACTATAGCAGGGTTTCTTAATGATCAAGTTTTGAATTCCTCCGCAGAATATTACAATGACCCCAATGAATCTTAGAAGCCGGGCAATGATGGTGATGAAGATGACTGAAGGGCATATATATATGTTGGAGTGAAAACTTTTGGAGAGGAAAACATTTGGAGTGAAAAAAGTGTTAAACTCTCTAGTATATATGTATATGTATATGTATATGTATATATATATATATGTAGTTTGTAATATATATATGTCTTATGTCGTATTGTGCCCTTTGTCAAAACCGATACACACACATATAATATATATATATATATACATATATATATTTTACACATATATATGTAAAATATATATATGTATATATATATGTAATATGTGTGTGTATAGATAATTTTAAATCGAAACCGTAATTTAAAAACAAAATGAATAATGAACTGAAAAAACACAAAAAACAAAAAAGGAAGGCTTTAGTCCCAGTTGTTTATACAAACCGGGACTAAAAGGTTACACAGACCCGAGGACACATGGTCTGCGCTGCAGACCTTTTAGTCCCGGTTTGTGTTTCAAACCGGGACTAAAGGTCCACTTTTGATCCCGGTTCTGGACCCGGGATTAAAAGGTGTTACATTTACTCTCGGAAGCTTGTTCCCGGTTGGGAAACCAGGGGCTAAAGGGGTTTCCCAACCGGGAACAAAGCCCATTTCTGTACCAGTGAGGGGGGCAGCCGCCCCCAGGGACCGGTCGGTCCCCTGGTGGGCCCGTTTGGCCATTGCCTTCGTGAGGTTGGTTCTCCTCTGGGCCTAGACCTCTCCTATGGTTACGAATGGGCCCAGATTTGTAACAAAGGTGGGCTTCTTTGATATTCTTGGTTGCACATTCTCTGAATTCACATTTCTCCTTTACGCTTTCCAATTGGTGTTGTGCACTTCCACTTGTTTCACCATAAATTCTGCAAAAACATAAACACTAGGGGTACAAGTGGAACTCTGTTAATAGCATATGTCTATGTGTTAAAGTATGATAGTTTCTCTCCCTTTAGGCATAAGTTGGCGGTTAAAAATGATGTATAAGGACCGCTAACAGGGCTTTACAGCTCTTGCCTTAGTCTTGAGTAATCGAAAGAAAGAACAATCAAGTCTTGCACTATGTAGCAAATTCTTCACAGTACCAATATTCCAGGAGTTTTGCAAGTTTTAAAAATAAAACTCAGAGCTTTAATTGTATGACACCCTCAAGTCTCTCAGTATATATGGTATTTGTGGATCTCACTTAAGGCATTAATGTTATGCCTTCCTATAACTAAGGATTTATAGTGGAGCTCATAGGAGTAGCAATAACAAGGTTTAAGCATACTTGCAATTCATATGTTGTAAAGTCAAACAATGGATCCACAGAGAATCGAGGCATACAATCAAACCAAGATGTGCATGTGTATGGAATATGGTGGATAGGTGTATATGTGGTATTTAGTGGCTATTCCTAATTCTACTTTTGCTCTTGAAAATGATTCACTCTCCTTTGTAACTTGGAGGAATACATGGGCTATCTTTGTTCTTTTTTTTCATTCAGGAGGCGGGCATCTATTACCCATTGTTTTAATGCTCGGACACTTGTCCATCTTTTACTCCCTTTTTATATTTTTGCATAGCCACATGTATCCTTTGAATATGAATAACTAGAGAGATAATAATAAGAACTTAGAGCAATTATAGCAAGGCTTGTCCTACGGGGTTTATATATTTTTGGGTATTCACTCCTAGTGCAGGAGAAAACATTTTTATGATGAACATTGATTAAAGTGGAAATGGTTGTGATTACTCCTAGGGTAGGAATAATGCATATGTGCTAAAGTGTGTATATGATCTTGGTTTTAAAAGCATGACAAGACTCTCATATGGTATACAATAAGGGTTGACTGAACTCAATGTAAAGCAAGTAGCAGGAGTATGCAAAAGGTTTTCCTATCTAGATGTATCATATATAGCTTTGGTAGGAATTCACATTTTGTCATACAAGAGCTCATCATGTAAATTTCAAATTTTCGAAATAAATCTCCAGAACTTAGTAATGTTAGGAATAAGATAAATAGTAGTTCAACTTTCATGAATCATATCAATCAATTACCTAGACTTAGCTCAGACATATGCCTCAACAAGTTTCAGGTTCAGAGTAAATTCTTAAGTTAAAACAGCAATATCTTAAACTCGGGAGAATTTAAGTTTGACAACTAGGCATTGAAAAGTATTGTGACAGAGCAACTATTCATCATCTCCAAGACAAAATTTTAATGTTCATCAATTTAATTTAGTTCTAGCCTAGACTGACTCTAAACAAACTCTAATATATAGATAGATATTTATTTGGCTTTTTAGATTTTATCTTACTAGCTAACTCACGTGAAAAAACGATATAGTAATAATGATAAAAAGGATAGGAAACTTATACTTAGCTAGATTTTAATTGGAGGGTGCCCTCCCCAAGCTTGACGTTTGACAGGGTCTTCGATGTTGCAAATTGAGTGATCCTTTTGAGCAGTGTATTGGCAGTGTAAGGACGTCGGGTTGACTAGCTCCTTGATCTTATATTTTCCTGTGAAACTGAATTGCCAATAAAAATACCGAATCTTATGGAGAGGGGTTAGGTTTAATACCACTCCATGATAAGTAATTGATTTTATATTTCCAGCAGAAGTTTAAGCTTCTTTACCTAATTAGGAAACTTCTCTAAGAGTGTGGACCTTCATGTGCCCACATATTATTAGTATTTTTGTGAAAGGTGTGGACCTTCATGTGCCCACATGTTTTTTGTATTTTTAGATTTTCCTATGATACTATGGTGAACCTTCATGTGTTCACATATTTTTGGTATTTTGTTTTTGTATTTGTATAAAGTAGACTTAATAAGCGCATAGATAAAGTTACTAGGTAAATAGGGGATGCACCTCCCCCAAGCTTGATGTCTGCAATACTTGGTGCTTGAATGATCTTCAGAGCGAGTTGGTTAGTAGCAGTCCTAATGGGTGCCACTAATAAACTCTCTCCTTAGTCATAATATTATTCCTGAATAGTTATACTCCAACAAGAACACCAAAACTCGAGGTTCGAATTATCAAGAGGTTAGCGGTTAGCCAATGAGCACTTTGACTTATTTTTTGAGTTGATTTCAATTAATAGATTTTAGCAGGATGCTAACAGGATTCTCTTTTTAGGATTTTCTAATTTTCTTATGTAGAAATCAAATATGTATGCATGCTAATAATTTTTATGCCACCACAGGGAATATTCATTCTCATGGGGCCTAGGATTTTCGTAATGCAACAAAGCAATTATAAATACTACTACTATCTATAAATCATTTTTATTTTTATGCCACCACAGTAAATATGCTTACAGGGTTACCATAGGTTCATTCACATGGGGCTTCAATATTTACGATGCAGTAAATAAAGCAGTTAATATTTTTGTTGGTTTTATATTTCTTAATATGCAAAAATAATTATGCTAAATGTGTTAAAGTAAAATTTAATGAATGCTAACTTAATTAGATAACTATCATTCTAACCTTATGGCTAGGGTACGGAATTTAAAGTCTACCGACAGGACTTAGAAAGAGGAGAGTACTTACTCAGTAGGTTCATTCTCTGAGGTTACCTCAGTCAATTCTCCATTTTGCAGTGGTGTTGCAGGTGCTTCTTCTTTCTCCTTCCATCTCTTTTCTGTCTCTTCTTCTTCTCTCTTTTCTAGCTCCAGCTCTTCCTTGTAAGCTTCTCTTGATTCTTCATCTCCCTTTATCCATTCTTCCACTTGTGCCTGGATCTCTCCTTTCTCTGCCTTAGCAATCTGGTCCATCCTCTCAGCTTCCGCTTCCCACTCACTCCAGCGTGGTGCTTGTACGGCTTCTTCTTGCTCCTTGTAGCGGTCTTCATACTTCACAATCCTTCTAGGAAACTCCTCCCATCCACAGTGAGGCTGGGCAGCCTGACGGCGGGCTTGGCGTTTCCTTCTGTTGCGTTGCTTCCTGATCTGCTCATGGTTAAGATGTGTTTTGAATTGACAGCGTACCTTTCCGGTGGGTAGGTTGAAGTGGATCTGTCCAGACCCGATGTAGCTGATAGCATTGGCGGTGTAGAGGAACGGTCTTCCCAAAAGAATAGGCGATTCATCGTCTCCCTGCGTATCAAGAACTAGAAAATCTGCGGGTATATATTTATTTTGAATTCTTACCATGACATCCTTGACTACGCCTTCAGAGAATCTCAATGATTGGTCCGCCATCTACAACTGAATATATGTTGGGTATAATGGTAAATCATCAAATAATTCATCATATACCTTTTTGGACATTACGTTGACGCCTGATCCAGTGTCGCAGATGGTGTCGGGAAAAGTGATGTCTCTGATTGTGCATTCGATAATTGGTACTCCTGGGTCACCTTTCTTTGTTGGAAATGGCTTCGGGAGCATATGATCATTTTCTGTGTTTATGGCATTGATTAGTCGAGCGGTTCCTTCAGGTACGTGCTAGGGCTTGTTCTTCCTCCATCTTGTATTGTTCTTCTTCTTGAGTGCTGGTTGTTGTTGTTGCTTTTCTTGTTGATGAATTGCTTCGGGACTGCGGGATTCTTGAGGATGCGGTTCTTGAAAGAAAATCTCTCCTTCTTGTCTTTGATGGAGAGGACAATCTTGGCGTGTTCCGCATAGATGATGGCTTTGGTTGTGCATAAGAATGGTCATCCCAAGATAATGGGTGCCTTCTCATCTCCTCCAGTATCCATGATCACAAAGTCAATTGGGACATATGATTGCCCCACTCTAGATAATAGCTTCTTCTAGTACTCCCTCAGGGTAGCAAATGGATTGATCTGCAAGCTGCAAATGCATATCTGTGTACAACAAAGGATCACCTAAAATTCTCTCATAGATTACCTTAGGCATTATGTTGACACTTGCGCCGAAATCACAGATAGCCTCTGGAAAGTTGTGACATCCTATAGAGATAGGAATCACAGGTCTTCCAGGGTCTCCCATCTTTTCAGGTAGTGAGTGATCTATCCACTGTATATCTGCAGGCTCAATTTGGTATTGTGTTGCATTGTGAATATCAACAAGGTTAGCAGTTTCTAAATCCTCCGGCTGGCCCGGAATCTTTCCTTTCTCAAATGGAGGGACAGCAGCAGCAAGCTGAGCTAATTGTGATTCTAACATTTTATTAAAGCTGTGCTGATTCTTTATAGCAGAAGTAAAGGTATCCATTCTGGTATTTATATTTTCTAAAGCTTTATCATTCAAGGCTACCTTTCTAGACATTTGATCTAATAATTTAGATTGACCAGCAACTAAATCTCTTAAAGGCGGAAGATTTTAATTATTGTAATTATTACCTTGGTTGTTACCTTAGTAATTACCTTGTCGAGGTTGCTGATTCCATCCTTGATTTTGCTGAGGATGATAGTAGGTGTTGTTGTTGATGAAGTTCACATCCTCTTGCAATGTAGGGCAGTTGACAGCTGAATGCCCGTAATCTCCACATTCTTCACAGGTCATGCGAGAATAATTGATATGCATGACTTCCTTCTTCTCTATGTCCAGCTTCTTCATGATGAGGTCTAGCTTGGCAGTGACCATGTCAGTCTCCTTTAGATGATGGATTCCTCCTCCTGTCTTGCGAGGTTGAGTACGTTCTTCATTACAGCTTGAATTTGTGGCCATCTTCTCAACAAGTGCTTGAGCTTCTCGAAGCTTAAGTGACAGGAAAGCTCCTCCAGCTGCAGCATCTATGGACTCACGGGTGCTAGAGATTAGCCCGTGGTAGAAGGTCTGCAATAGTAGCTAGTCCTCTATCCCATGATGAGGACAGTCTTCAATATAATCTTCGAATCTCTCCCATGCTTCAGTGAATGATTCGTCATGTTGCTGTTGAAAACTTGAGATTTTCCCACGCAGAGCATTTGTCTTGCCTGTAGGAAAGAACTTTGTTAGGAAAGCAGTTGAGCATCGGTCCCATATAGTGTTCTTGTCTTTGTTGGCATAGAACCACTGCTTGGCTTTCCCCAAAAGTGAAAATAGGAAAAGACGGAGTAAAATAGCATCTCTTGGTACTCCTCTAATCGTGAAGGTGCTGCAAATCTCTAAAAAGTGTTGTAAGTGTGCACTTGCATCTTCATGAGCTTTTCCACAAAATTGGCTGGCTTGAACCATGGTGATAAGAGCATGCTTGAGCTCGAATCCATTTTCCCCCGTGTTGACTGTTGGTCCAGTCCAGATGTTTTCTGTTGTTGGGGCAGAGAACTCGCGCAGCGTCTTCTCAGCCATGTCTTCAAACACAAGAGATAAATTTTCTCCTAAGTGTTCTTCTTCCAATATTGGAGCTGGCTCCTTTGATAAACTAGCTCGAGAAATGATGGGTGTTTTTGATAGTGATTCGGGATCTTCCCTCGTCTCTACAAACTTCTTTCTTCTCAGGAGTTTCTCTAGATCGTCAGTGAAATTATTTGGAAGAGAAAAACCATTCATTCATCACCCTGCATAAGATAAGCAAATGATAAAAAACAAGGGTGTGCCTGTTTGAGTTGGAGATCAATCGGTAATACAATCTTATCCATTATGTGTACATATGCTATCAATATTTCCTAAGTTTATGTGCCTTCCCCGGCAACGGCGCCAAAAATGCTTGTTGACATCTACTAATGTCACCAAATATAACTATATAACTTTTAATGCAAGAGACGAGATTAGAAGATGAATGGTAATTAATTAACTTGTCATTAGCAACTAGCCACCTTTCTATTACCAACATTATTATGCAAGAACTAGGTTGTCATCCCTAATTAATAATGCTAACAATAAATAAAGGTTTCATATATTAATCTAAGTGACTAGGCAGAAACAAATATAAATAATATAAACTAAGATCAGTTCTGCAAGTGGACAGATAATTATACCATTGTAGCATTTTACCTAGGGAGTTCTACCAGGTTGTCGATTTATATTTATACCACTGGGAAGGACTAAGAATAAACTATAATCTATTATATTGATAGTGATGGTATACAATGGATAAGTGACATTACCGATGTCATTTACTTTACTCATAACAGGCAGAGGTCACAAGGTAAATAAAGATAAAGGTGATAAGTATGATCAAGCATCATAAATAAAAGATAATCATAAGAGCACTTCTCTAGTCATAGTAATAGCTAGCCAATGGATAAACTAAGGAATTAATATCAAATATAATTCTATAACTACATCAATGAATAACTCTAATTAGTGCAATTACATCTAGCAATCATTGTTAGACTAATCCTATATCATGATCACATGCAAAGGGCATCATCTAGGAAAGGTGTCAAACAGAGTCATCACCAAAATTCGCGACCGTGCCTGCTGGCCTACATACGGGGGGTGGACTACAGAGGACTCAACACAGCTGTCACCTACGCGATCTACCACACGACCCGGCACATCAGGGTGCACTCGCAGATAAACAAAATACCTAGACACCATGTCTACATATCGTTCATCATCTATCCATTATACGCATGAATAAACACTATACGAGAAATTACATGAATTCAATAAGATCAAACCAACTATACTAGACATATAATAAAAGTAGACAAAGACTATTGTAATCAAGAACATATGAACTATTAAGAACAATGTTTCCCTAGTCATAATGAAGAATACAATAATAGAGAAAGAACTAGAATTATACCGAACTCCGTGCTCCAGACAGACGCCAGGGCTCCAGATCCGCCGAAGAACTAGAACTCCTCTACTCTCTAAACTAACTAGGCTAGAACTATAACTAGGAGGCTCTTGATGAACTAGGAGGCTCTTGATGGCTTGAGGACTTGATGCCTTGAATGAATGATGGGTTCATGCCTCCAGGGGGGTCTGCCCCTTTATTTATAGCCCGGTGGGATGCACGTGCGCCGTAGCATCAAACCGACTTGAAACAAGGGCTGAGATGACTCCACAAAGGCGGTGGAAGAAGACTCCAGAAGGTGGGCCAAAACCCTAGCAGGAGGGCGCTGGCCGGCCCCACCCTGGCGCTGGCCGGGCCCACCCTGGGGGGTCTCGGGTCCCGGTGCCTCGGGTGTGTTCCAGATGCTTCTAGTGTTCTCGTGATGATTGTTTTCTTGGCGGTTAAGTTACGTGGTAATCATGCTCTTTAACCCTTCTTTTATGCTTTTCTGGAATAGCCCCTGGAAAATACAGAACATGCAAAACTCATGGAAACTGTCAGTTAAAACCCTAGACTAGTGTGTATTCATGTATCCTTTGGTGTCCAAAGTTCTAATAAAAGTTGACGTTATCCACCGTCAACAACGAGCAAAAGGTAAGTTTGGCGGAGTTTGTTGATGCTCACTAAATGCACATTTTAACCATCAACAATGATAAAATTGAGTAAGGAAATGGCACATAGAAATTAGGAATTTGGTTTAAATTAATGGAGTTCCACTTGTACTTGAAGAATTTTGGTTGCAGGTAAAAAACAGGTGAATATGAAGCAAACTAAGGCACATTTGAACATTACAAGTGACAAGAGACATGTTAGGGGCCAAGTCACAGGGCGCCCGCCCTGTTGGACAGGGCGCCCGCCCCCTACATGGCACCATTTGTACTCTGTCACGTCACGGATCCGTGTCACATCCTCCCAAACAGAGTGTGGCACGTTGATTCAACATCAATGGCTCAGAATCACTTCACCTGGACATGGTAGCCCTGTTGGACAGGACGCCCGCCCTGTCAAAGTGGCCTGCCACGACAACAATCCAGAGGAGAAACACCCAAGCACTTGTGGCCGTCCATTTGAAGTCAGTTTTCATCCAAGGGAGATCAAATGAAGTCCCAAGGATTCATGGACCCACATGTCATCCTCCAAGGGTCACAAACTGCATCTCCAACTACCGAAACATGCTCAATCGACCCTGTAACCGTGGCGAGGCGGTGGATCCAACCAGGTGCCGCCCTAGTAGGGCGCCCGCCCTGCAACTTCGGGCCACCGACCTTCGGCCACCCCTACAAGTATCCCAGGGGTCTCCAAGTGCTATAAATACCCCCCTTACGCTTCAATTTACTCAGCTTAGGAAGAATAGAGAAATTTGGAGTTTAGTCCATCCTAGCTCATCTAGTGAGAAGAGAAGCCTCTTAGCAAGGCTAAAAGTGAGAGTGTGAGTGAGAAGAGAAGAAGAAGAGTAGGAGAGCTCTGCAGAGGTCTCTCTTTCTCGGGTGTTTCCTTTGTAACGTACTCTTTCATTCGGTAATATAATTTTCTTTCTAGTACTTACATTTCCCACATTACTGTAACACCCAAAAATTTGCATCAATTTAAAATAGGGGAAAACAATTTAATTGTGCTGTTGCATGATCATTTAATTTAGGAAAATAATAGTTTTTCACAAATATAAAATCAACTTAGGGTTAACCACATGTATGATGCATTCATGCTGGCGCATTATTTCTGTTGTACTGCTTATGAATTATTTGAACCTGAAATGTTCAAAACCTCAATTGAAAACCCTTTTGAAAATCTATTTAGAAATAGAAAAGGAATTGGCAAAACCCTCTCTCCCTCCTTTCTGGCCGAGGGCCCATCCTTCCTCCTCTCTCGGCCTCCCCAGTAAGCAGGCCGAGGCACAGCCGGCCCAGCTCTCCAACAATTTAGCCCGGCCAAGCTAGCAGGTTCCCTTCTTTCTCTCTCTATGATAGTCGGGCCCCGCATGGCAGTCTCTCTGCTCTCTTCCCTTCTTCCTCTAGCATCCAGAAGCAGAGCACCGGAGGCAGCTCGCGCGCGCCCCCTTCTTCCTGCTGTGGCTGCCAGCCCGACCCCACACCCTGTGGCACTGACTTGCGGGACCCGCAGGTTAGCTCCTCCCCCTCGCCAGCCTCTCTCCCTGTTCGTTTGGAACACGGCAGCAACCGACGAGGCGAGTTCGTCGCGGCTACGACTCCGTTTCAATCTCCTACTTCCTCGCCGTATCCAACCTCCCTAGCCTTCGCCCTCGGGACTATATAAGCCAGTGGACCTCTGCCCGCCGCCATGCAACCCTAACAGCCACCATCCCCTCGCCCGCGCAGCGCACCGAGCTCGCCGCCCACCGCTGTCGACGAATTCGTCGTGTTTCCTTCGCGATAAGCCGTCCCGGAGCTCCGTGAAGATCCCCCGAAGTCACCAAGCCCCTTATCTCCCTTGAATCGAGCTCTAACATGGCCTAATCACTGTTGTAGGGGACTGCCGACCGACGAGCTCCGCCGCCGGGGCCAAATTGGCAAGCAGGAGCCCCTTTAACCTCACTGTAAGACCCTCCCGAGCTTCATCTCGATCCCACGAACGCGCCGAGCTTTTTCCTCTCTTATCCATGCACTGACGCGGCCTCGCCGTTGTTGCAGGGACCCGCCGCCCGCCTCCGCACGACGCCAGCCGCCTCGAGTCATTTTCCGTCCTCCCCAGTGCCCTAGGTGAGCTCGCGACCGCCTCCACTCTCTCCCGGACCCATCCCTGCAGCAAATAATGGTCTGTAGGCCGTTTCCAAGTTGCACCACCCAACTCCGGCCATGGCGCCGCCGTGCCGGCCTCTGTACCAGCCGGGAGCGCCACCCCGTTTCCTCCCGATCTGTTCCTGGCCGTTCTCTTTAAATCGGACGGCCGAGAGCACCCTGTACCCCTTCGGCCGTTCTTTTACAAAAGAGACCCTGCTAGTTTTTATGTATGAACCCGCGGTCCTTTGCGCCTTTTCCAGTCTATGCTTTCCAGTTCAAAAAGCATATTTTCCCTCGGTATAATACAAAATGTGTTTTCTGATTTTCGGTTTTGAAATTAAAACTGTTTCGTTTATAATTTCTCCGTTTTAATTCTGATTTGAACGATTCAAATTGCGTTAGATTCATAATTTTATGATCTATCAGATAGTACCACTGTTTCATATGTTATTAACTTCTAAAATTTGAGGTTATATTCAATAAATTATTTGTCTATTATAAATCTTGTAAAATTCATATCTTTCTCGTTTTAAGTCTGATTTGTGCAAACTTTATATCGATATGATCGTAGCGGTGTGTAGATCAGTTTTATATACTTTTTATTTTGTTTTATCTCTATTGGTGTACTGTTCTAATCAATAGCTTTGTTTGCTTTGCATGATTGCCCTGGATGTGTGTATGTTGATTTGGCGATCGAGTATAGACGGTGAGCCTTACGTTGGAGATCAAGATCAGTACTTTGACAACCCAGATCACCAGGAGGTTGCTGATCAAGGCAAGTATTAGTATGGACCATCCTTGTTGTCCAATTCACCAAGTAAATAATTACATTTGCATGTGTCTTCCTTGTTAACCATAGTTACTTCCTAGTATTGTTACCCTGTTCCTTGCAACCTATGGGATTATGCAAATGGTATTGGTGCTAGTGCGCTATTGGGATCATGATCGTGTAAACGTGATTAATTGATTATGCAATATGATTAAAAGATGCCTTTTTAGCAACATGGAACTAGGGGATTGGAGCATAGTTTTTGTGATGCTCTAAATCCTTCACCCTTGGTAATGATCTGTCAGCAAAAGCTGGGACTTATAGTGCAACTATGAGGGCTACATGGCTCTGGTTTTAGTCAAGTATAGGCATTTCTTCTAGCTTGTTAGCGGTTACCGAAAGGCGTGACGGGGCTTGACGACTCAGGTGTGGTGTGGCTTCTGTACGAGTGTGTATAATCTACGTGACCTTGTGCCACGATGAAGGAGGGCCCTACATTTGCTTGCCGGGTCCCTAGCGGCCCTAACTTGTTAGACGGAGTACTTTGAAAGGCTTCATAGTGAAACCCTGCTCTCTCACCTTGGTAGTGTTATGGGAGTAATTAACCCGAGCAACTGGGAATCACGGCTCATAGTGAAAGTGCACAACCTCTGCAGAGTGTAAAACTGGTATACTAGCCACGCTCACGGTTACGAGTGGCCCGGAAAACTCACGGAGTAGTTATTTTTTTGGGTGATGTTTACTTGTTGCTAATCTATTTATTGCTACTCATTAATTATGTTTACTATGATCATGAGAATGGGCTTATTCACTTGTTGCTATCCAACTGCATAAAAGCAGATTAATTAAAAGCAACCTGCTGTTAAACCTGTGTCTACCTTTTGAGCCTCATGAACCCATGCTAGTCTTGTTGAGTACGACATGTACTTACGCTTGTTTATTTTTCATTACTTGGTTAAAAATCCCGGATGGGTAACAGATGGTGATAGTGATGAGGACTACCCAGAGGACTACTAGACTTGTGCTTCACCAGTCAACATCCCTGTGGTATGGAGTTACAGCGAGAGTTATCTTTATTTTCCGCTGTGTAATGACTTTGATATTATTCGCTATGTAATAAACATTAGTTATAATACAATTTATGCAATTTGTTGGCTTATGTGTGTGACTGATCTCTGGGCGCACATAAGTTTATGCATCCCATTTTATCCTTAAAATTGGGTGTGACAAATTGGTATCAAAGCCCTGTTGACTGTAGGACGCAAGCCTAGTTAGCACTGGACAGACCTTAGCTTTGTTTATCTCTTTTACTTGTTGTATTAATTTGTTACAAGTTTTTGCTTATATCCTACCCTTGTCCATTGCCAAATTTTAACTTAATCTTAATTCTTGTAGATGGCCAACCTCAAGCGCACTGCCCGCAAGCGTGTCATGCCACCTAGGAGGTACCTGGAGCGCTTCATCTCTGGCGGACGTGTTTCCCGACCGGAGTGTCACACCCCGATATTAAAAACAACACCAGGATGTATAAAAGCTCACATGTGTGCCAAGGATCAAGTCCACACATGCTAGACAAATTCATTAAGTACCATTGCAGAGTTTAATACATAACGAACAATATTTAAACATAGTACTTTATTACAACATCTCAGCGGAAATTAAAATCTCTCGTGGTAGCTCCAACGCAGGGACGTTGACTGGTTGACAACAAGTCTAGAACTCGTTGCGGTAGTCATAACTCCAATCTTCATCTGTGGTGGTGGTAATAGCAAGAGTGAGCACATATCGTACTCAGCAAGTAATACACAGGGTTCATGAGGCTCAAATAGCTTTATGTGGTTATGTTGCGATAGCTTTTTAAATCAAAGTAATAGTAATACAATAAATAGCATCAATGGGGTTGCATAATTTCCAAGGTGCATGATCAATGTAAGATGAACAGTAAGCATAAACAAGTAAATAATGACACTATTTTCTGTCCATGAGGATTCCAGACCACCCATAACCGCGGGTACGGCTAGTATACCAGTTTTACACTCTGCAGAGGTTGCACACTTTCACTATGAGCCGTGATTCCCATTTGCTCGGGTTAATTACTCCCAAAAACACTACCAAGGTGAGTGAGCAGGGTATCACTATGAAGTCTTTCAAAAGTCATGTCTAACAAGTTAGGGCCGCTATGGATTCTGTGCCTGTTCTTATAATAAGTCCTCTGCCTGATGGCACATAACCGCAGCCTATACACATCATTGCAGACAGGGGCCAAACTATAAGCCATCCCGGCTTTATCCCACCCCACTTGCGCCTTTCGGTAACCACTAACAAGCTAGACTAGAGCAATTTACTGAACTAAAACCAGAGCCCATTAGCACTCATAGTTGCGCGGTTTTCCCGGAGGGTCACTTACGGATAATGTCATCTATTAAAGTTCATTACTTCCCATTAATCAACACATGATCATGATAATAATAGCATTGCCAAATCGTTTATGTGCATAAATCGTAGGTATCAAGGTACAGGGACAATTCTAGGGAAATCATCTATGTTTATCAAGGGATTGCATGCATATGATATTTAGTAAAACTTTCATAAATAGGTAACAAGGATAATCCCATGAATTACTTGCCTTGCTCAGGAAAGTCTTGCTGGTCTTGCTGGTCCTCGAAAAGCGGGTCGTAAGCACCGTCGAATTGCTCACCGTCTTGACTCGATTAATCACCAACACACATGCATACAGGAGCATTCATGCATAGCAAACAAGGACATAAATTAGAACAGTACACCAACAGTGAGAAAACCAAATAAAAGATTTATAAAACTATTCTACTCGCTGATACGATCACATCAATATAAAGATCACCGAAAACGGATTTAAAACGCGAAAGATATGATTTTCTGAAGTTTTTATGCATTTTTAAGGGATTAAAATAATACTGAAAAATAAATTACTGTTAACATAGATAAAAATTATATCACTGGAAAGAGGATAAAATTATGAATCCAATGCAATTGGAATCACCTCAATCGGAGTTAAAACGCGCATT
Organism: Eremochloa ophiuroides; assembly: GCA_038502445.1. NCBI lineage: Eukaryota > Viridiplantae > Streptophyta > Magnoliopsida > Poales > Poaceae > Eremochloa > Eremochloa ophiuroides. The sequence continues at coordinate 47,365,623 of JAHLJS010000006.1, forward strand.
TTATAAGCGATTAAAGATAGTGGCAAAACTGTAAATATAAATATCTGATTTTTATTAAACCGAAAGGAAAATACGTCTTCTCTGTTGGAAAGCGCAAACTACAGAATGCGCGGGGCCGTCGGCTGTTGACCGATTGACTGCCACGTGGCGGCTTCGCATTGGTTCGGTCCATGGACCAGGTGCGCGGCGCGGGGGAGCGACGCGGTGGACCGAGTCCACACTGCAGCGGTGCACCGAAACGGTACGCAGCGATGGTGGCCGTCCGATGGGGCACGGATGGCACAGATTAGAAGACAGAGAGGGGGGTGGCGCTCTGGCCGGAGACAGGGCCGGTGCGGCGGCGCCATTGCCGGGGCTCGCCGGCGTAAGCCGATCCAGCGCCGGGGTGCGTGGTTCTGCACGAGGAACGGCTCGGGAGAGAGAGAGCTCAGCGGGGAAGACGATTTTGGCCAAGGGGAAGCTCGCCGAGGACCATGCATGCGGCGGCGCGCGAGAGGGCGGTCGGGAAGCTCCGACGAGCTCGCGGATGCGCACAGCCAGAGCAAAAAGAGAGGGAAAAGGCACGGGGAGGCCCCTTACGGTGCGGCGAAGCTTCGAGGCAGTCGGAAACGGCGGAAGGAGCCACAGAGATAGTCGGCGACGATCGGCGGCGGGCAACGGCGGGTCGGAAACTCCTGTTCATGGTGGCAACGTCGGTCAGTGCTCGATTCAAGACTATGAGGGGCTCGGTGCATTCGTAGGAATCATACGAAGCTCCGAGAGGCTTACGGCAGGAGAGACGAGCGACGGACTCACCGAATCGACCTCGGCGGCAGACAAACTCGACGGCGGCGTGCGGCGAGCTTGCTGCGAAAGGCGAGAGCGAGCTAGGGTTCGGGAAAACGGGGCGGAGGGGTGCGGGGCGGCTCATATAGCCACAGCGCGGCTTCAATTTGGAAAGGGTGCCAATCCTGGCCGGATTCCGCGGTGGCGCCATCGTCGGGCTCGCCGGTAAGGAAGGCAGGGGAGGAAGAAAGGAAAGGTGGGGGAAGAGACTGACCTGTGGGGCCCACTTGTCGGTGACAGAAAGGAAACCGGGCCGCGCGGTCTGTGAGACAGGGAGGGAGCGGGTGCGCGCGCGGCTGCCGGGCCGAGTTGGCCTTGGTGCGGCCCAATAGGGAGGAGAGGAAGGAAGGCCGAGCTGGGGAGGTGGGCCTCTCGGCCAGGCCGGGCCAGGGAGGAAAGGCTGGGCTGCTGCTGCTACTCTCTCTTCTTCCTCTTTTTTTTTTTTCTTTTCTATTTCTATTTTTCCAACAAGTTTTCAAAAGAAATTTTCAAATATTTGAGAGACCAAATAATAATTCAAGCATCACAAAATAAATATGCAGCAGCATGAGTGCAACAACCATGTTTTGACTAGGTTTTTATTTTAAATTACCCCACAAATTCTATTCCCACTATATTTGCAAGAACAATAAATTGCACAATTAAATAAATTCCCCCTTTTGAAATGTTGCAAAATTTTAGGTGTTACAATTCTACCCCCCTTAAAGAAAATCTCGTCCTCGAGATTGAATGCTTACTCAAACAAATGGGAATACTCTTTTCTCAAGTCCTCTTCTCTTTCCCAAGTTGCTTCTTCCTCTGAGTGCCTATTCCACTGAACCTTGCACATTCTGATCACTCTACTTCGAGTGACCCTTTCAGCTGTCTCCAATATCCTCACAGGGTACTCTTCATAAGTCAAATCATCTTTAACTTGAAGTTCATCCATGGGTATTTGTTCCTCAGGTATACGCAAACATTTCTTAAGTTGAGACACATGGAACACGTCATGAACAGCTGATAGATGCTCAGGCAACTCTAATTGATATGCAACTTCTCCACGTCTCTTTATAATCTTGAAGGGACCAACATACCTTGGTGCTAGCTTTCCCTTCATATTAAACCTTCTCACCTTTCTCATCGGTGATACCTTGAGATACACATAATCACCTACTTCAAAACTCAAGTCTCTTCTTCGCTTATCCGCATAACTCTTTTGTCGAGATTGAGCTATCCTTAAGTTCTCCCTTATCTTACTGACTTGTTCTTCAGCAGCCTTTATAACATCAGGTCCAAACAACTGTGACTCACCCGTTTGATTCCAGTATAAGGGTGTTCTACACTTACGCCCATATAATGCTTCAAATGGTGCCATTCCAAGACTTTTCTGATAGCTATTATTGTAAGAGAACTCTGCATAAGGTAGACTCTTGTCCCAACTAGAACCATGCTGTAAGGCACAAGCTCTCAGCATATCCTCGAGAATCTGATTGGTTCTTTCTGTCTGCCCATCTGTCTGAGGATGATAAGCGGTGCTGAAGTTCAATTTAGTTCCCAAAGCTTCATGTACTTGTTTCCAGAAATGAGAAGTAAACTGAGATCCCCTATCAGACACAATCTTCTTAGGCACTCCATGAAGACATACTATCCTTTCCATGTAAAGCTTTGCCAACTTTGGACCATCATACTTAGTATTCACAGGCAAGAAATGAGCAACTTTCGTCAACCGATCGACAATCACCCATATTGAATCATAACCTGTGGATGTCCGAGGTAGTCCCACTATAAAATCCATACCAACTTCATCCCATTTCCATTCCGGTATCTTCATGGGTTGTAGCAATCCAGCAGGCCTCTGATGTTCGGCCTTGACTCTTGAACAAGTGTCACACAGGGCTACATACTCAGCTACAGCTCGTCTCATTTCTTTCCACCAATACTTCTCCTTGAGATCTTGATACATCTTGGTACTTCCGGGGTGAATAGAGTAGGCAGACTCATGAGCTTCCCGAAGAATTGTATCTCGGATAGCCTTCATTGCTGGCACACATATCCTTTTTCCCAACCACAATGTGCCATTCTCATCAAGCCTGAATCCGGGTGCTTTTCCAACAACCACATTTTCAGCTATCTCTTTGAGTTCTTCATCCTCCATCTGACCTTTGCGTATTTCTTCTTCCAAGGTAGGCGTTATCTCAATCTCCACGATATTGTTAACCAAACACAAGTTCAGACGTTGCAACTCTGCACTTAACTCCTCAGGCATCATTGTTTCCTGAACTTCACTATCATAACTTTTTCTGCTAAGTGCATCGGCCACCACATTGGCCTTCCCAGGATGGTAATGCACTTCTAGATCATAGTCCTTAATCAATTCTAACCATCGACGTTGCCTCAAGTTCAGATCCGACTGGGTAAAGATGTATTTCAAGCTCTTATGATCCGTATATATGTCAGTTTTATGCCCCATCAGGTAATGCCTCCAGATCTTCAAGGCATGAACAACCGCTGCTAACTCAAGATCGTGAGTAGGGTAGTTCAACTCATGCTTTCTCAACTGTCTAGACGCATAGGCAACAACCCTACCTTCTTGCATAAGTACACATCCCAAACCTTGTCTAGATGCATCACAGTAGATAGAAAAACTCTTACTTAGATCAGGCAATATCAGCACTGGGGCAGAAGTCAACCTCTTCTTCAACTCATCAAAATTAGCTTGGCACTGTTCGGACCACATGAACTTGGCATTCTTCTCTAACAATGCAGTCATAGGCTTAGCGAGCTTGGAGAACCCTTCAATGAACCTCCTATAGTAACCAGCCAAACCAAGGAAACTGCGAATTTCCTTAACATCAGTAGGTGGCTTCCAATCCAGCACATCCCTCACTTTGCTAGGATCTACAGCAATTCCACCATTTGAGACAATGTGGCCTAAGAAAGCCACTTCCTTTAGCCAAAACTCACACTTACTCCTTTTTGCATACAACTTATGCTCTCTCAATTTCTGCAAGACCAATCTCAAGTGTTCTTCATGTTCTTCTTCCGTCTTGGAGAACACCAGAATATCATCAATGAATACCACCACAAACTTATCAAGATATTCCATGAACACCTTATTCATCAAATACATGAAGTAGGCAGGTGCATTGGTAAGACCAAAAGACATAACTGTGTATTCATATAGCCCATATCTGGTAGTGAATGCTGTCTTCGGTATATCTTGGTTTCTAATCTTCAATTGGTGATAACCAGACCGTAAATCAATCTTGGAAAACACACATGCACCTCTCAATTGATCAAACAAATCATCAATTCTAGGCAAAGGGTACTTATTTTTGATGGTCACTTCATTTAATGATCGGTAATCAATGCACATCCTTTGAGTACCATCCTTCTTGTCAACAAAGATAACCGGTGCACCCCATGGAGAAGAACTAGGGCGAATAAAACCTTTATCTAATAACTCCTTAAGTTGCTTTTTAAGTTCTTCTAACTCATTTACCCCCATTCTATAGGGACGCTTAGCTAAGGGTGCAGTACCAGGTAATAATTCAATAATGAATTCAATGTCTCGATCAGGTGGCATACCTGGCAAATCCTCGGGGAAGACATCCAAAAATTCCCCCACAACACGATCCTCAGGCTTCCCTTCATCTTCAATCATGTTGATGACAGCAGCTGGTGGTGGCTTCACTACAACATTAACTGAGACTCTGTCTCCCTTAGGTCCATTCATTTCCACAACCTTCTCTTTGCATTTGATGTTGACCGTATGTTCTTTCATCCAGTCCAGACCCAGTATCAAATCAATGCCAGATGCTCTCAGGACAATCGGACTGACTGAAAACTCTACCCCCCTTAAAGACAATACTACTGATGGACAAAAATGAGTAGCAGGCATGACACCACCAGGAGAGTTTACTACCATCTCAGTCTTCATTGCAAGCAGGGGTATACTATGTTTTCTAACAAATATATGGGAGATAAATGTATGCGATGCTCCAGAATCAAATAATACAGTCGCAGGAGTGGAGTTGAGGTCGAACGTACCCAGCATGATGTTCGGCCCATCCTGAGCAGTGTCGGTGGTCACATGATTCACCTTCCCATAGAGTGGCTTCTTGTTGGGACAGTGGAAGGACATGTGGCCTTCCTTGCCACAGCTGTAACAGACGGTGGGGGCTCTAGGGGCTCCATTCTTGGCAGGGGGACCATTAGCTTTTCCATTCTGGGAGTTTTGTGTCCCTCCCGACTGACGGAACGGCTGGCGCTGTTGGAAAGGCAAGCGCTGGTTGTTACCACCATGGTACCTTTGCTGGGAATTCTGCTGGTGACCATAGCGTGGACGGTTGTTGCTCCCAGAAGACTGACCAGAGAACTTCCTCTTCTTGTCCTGATCCTGGCGCATGTTGTCCAACACAATAGCACGGTTGACGAGAGCTTGAAAGTTGGGGTAGGTGTTACCAGCCAACTGCAGCCTGAGTTCATAATATAAGCCCTTGAGAAATAACCGCTGCTTGTCAGCATCGTCAGCAACTTCCCTGGGTGCATAGCGTGCCAGCTCAGCGAACTTGTTATGATATTCGCTGACAGACATGGACACCATCCGGAGAGACCGGAACTCTTCAGCCTTCTGATCCATCAAACCTTGAGGAATGTGATGAGCTCTAAACTCTCTGGTGAACTCATCCCAAGTAACATCAGGAGCATTCGCAGGCCATGCATCCTGGTAAGACTCCCACCAGGTTTGGGCTGCACCCTGCAACTGACCTGAAGCATACAGGACCTTCTCCTTGTCACTGCACTGCGCAATGTTAAGCTGCTTTTCCACAGCACGGACCCAATCATCGGCCTCTAGGGGGTCTGTGGCATGTGTGAACACCGTAGGACGTCCCTGAAGGAAGTCCTTGCGCCTGTCCCTGGGTGGCGGTGGTGGTGGTGCTCCACCCTGCTGAACATTCTGCATGAAGCGAGTCATTGCTTCCATGAACTGCCCTTGCATCTGCATGAATTGTTCATGGGGGGTGGTGGAGGTGGTGGGTTGCCTCTGGGGTTCCTCCTTCCGGCCATCTGTCAACCCAACACACGTAACGATTCTCAGACAATACCCAAATAACCAACATGAATAGAGAAACTGAAATTTCAGGACGAGTTCTCAGAAACAGAAGTGCAGTAAATCGATCGTACAGGGAGCTACAGAACTCAAAATGAGACGTTCTATACATTGCTGGAAAACTTATAAAATTTTCTACAACTTTCATTTAGACCACTTTACCAGATTCTGACAGTTACCAGGTCCAATTTCACAATTTACAGAAGCTGTTCAGCACTTCCAGACAGCACAGTTATACCAGATTGCAACAGTCATAACTCTTAGTCCATAATAGATATGAAGGTGATTGATACGGCGCTGGAAAGGCACTGAAGTCTGGTTTATCTCATAAAAATTTCATGACACTTGCATTATCAGATCTCCAGTTATAACCAAAATACCTCAGGTAACTCCAGAAAACAGCAAGGGTAACGAGAATATAAACCAACCCAACAATATATAAAAAGACCTCAACTTAATTTTTTACTTGTTCAAGAAGTACCGTAGACAAGTCTACAGCACTCCAACACTCATAACAAAGATCCAAATCACACAAGTGCATAATAATAAATCATGTTCTCACACCAATCTTACAAGCACACCAAGACTCACTAGACGCAGCTAACGATTTATTACATGAATCCCAAGGGTAACCTAGAACCTATTAACGTGAAGCGTGAAGTCTTCTTTCTTCGTGTAGCGGGGGGACTTCTTGAGCATAGCCCGCAGACAATCATTCTCTTTCTGGAGACGCCGTGACGCTGAGTGTGCTCCCTTCAGCTCTCCCTGGAGCCCCACCACTTGCTCCGTCAAGGCATTGACGTGCAGAGCGGTGGTGTTCAACGTCGGATGCAGGGGATCAGCCTGGGTCACCACAGCTCGTCCAGCCCAGGGCTCAAAGCGGGGCAGGTGGCGAAAGCGATCCTCCTCCATGAGCTCATAGCGAAGACCATGGTAGAATGCGTACGCCACTTGCGCAGCATCCTCCATGCTGGCGTGAGCTGAAGTCCTCCTAGCAGGCGAAAAGAAGACCTGATGAGGAGCCGGCTTCGGCTGTCCAGGCTCCCAGTAGATGACTGCCAACAGGGTCTTGTAGTAGGTCGCCTCCTCAGGGTGGGTGTACCTCGAGCAGAGGTACTCGATGACCGGGTGCTTGTCACTGTAGTACGTAGTCAACACTTCTTGCAGCAGGGAGTGTTGATACGCGTTCGGCGCCGGGTCCTTGATGGTGGTAACACGGAACCACTCCATCACTGGCTCAGGTGCAGGGGGAGTCGGTGCAGGTGCAGGCGTAGGTGTAGGAGCTGGCGTCGTCGGAGTGACTGGCACGATCTCCTCCTCCACGTCGTCATCGAACATGAGGACCTCAGTGGGGTCCTCCTCATCGTCGGAGAGGACCACGACCTCGGGCTTCACCGGCGGTGCGCTGGGAGAGAACTGGGCGACGTAGGAGGCGACGCCACGAGAAGAAACAGCCTCAGCAGCAGAGCGGCGAACGGCGGAACGAGTGAGAACCATCTACAAAATCAGAAAAGAGAAGCTAGAGTCAAACTTTTTGCAATAGAATAAGGAAGTATAGCATAAAACAAAATTGTAATAAAATAGTCAAGGCTGAAATTTAAGTGCAAAAATAAACCTATGTGATTTTTACTATCTAGGCTTGCGTCCTACAGTCAACAAAGCTCCGATACCAATTTGTCACACCCCGATATTAAAAACAACACCAGGATGTATAAAAGCTCACATGTGTGCCAAGGATCAAGTCCACACATGCTAGACAAATTCATTAAGTACCATTGCAGAGTTTAATACATAACGAACAATATTTAAACATAGTACTTTATTACAACATCTCAGCGGAAATTAAAATCTCTCGTGGTAGCTCCAACGCAGGGACGTTGACTGGTTGACAACAAGTCTAGAACTCGTTGCGGTAGTCATAACTCCAATCTTCATCTGTGGTGGTGGTAATAGCAAGAGTGAGCACATATCGTACTCAGCAAGTAATACACAGGGTTCATGAGGCTCAAATAGCTTTATGTGGTTATGTTGCGATAGCTTTTTAAATCAAAGTAATAGTAATACAATAAATAGCATCAATGGGGTTGCATAATTTCCAAGGTGCATGATCAATGTAAGATGAACAGTAAGCATAAACAAGTAAATAATGACACTATTTTCTGTCCATGAGGATTCCAGACCACCCATAACCGCGGGTACGGCTAGTATACCAGTTTTACACTCTGCAGAGGTTGCACACTTTCACTATGAGCCGTGATTCCCATTTGCTCGGGTTAATTACTCCCAAAAACACTACCAAGGTGAGTGAGCAGGGTATCACTATGAAGTCTTTCAAAAGTCATGTCTAACAAGTTAGGGCCGCTATGGATTCTGTGCCTGTTCTTATAATAAGTCCTCTGCCTGATGGCACATAACCGCAGCCTATACACATCATTGCAGACAGGGGCCAAACTATAAGCCATCCCGGCTTTATCCCACCCCACTTGCGCCTTTCGGTAACCACTAACAAGCTAGACTAGAGCAATTTACTGAACTAAAACCAGAGCCCATTAGCACTCATAGTTGCGCGGTTTTCCCGGAGGGTCACTTACGGATAATGTCATCTATTAAAGTTCATTACTTCCCATTAATCAACACATGATCATGATAATAATAGCATTGCCAAATCGTTTATGTGCATAAATCGTAGGTATCAAGGTACAGGGACAATTCTAGGGAAATCATCTATGTTTATCAAGGGATTGCATGCATATGATATTTAGTAAAACTTTCATAAATAGGTAACAAGGATAATCCCATGAATTACTTGCCTTGCTCAGGAAAGTCTTGCTGGTCTTGCTGGTCCTCGAAAAGCGGGTCGTAAGCACCGTCGAATTGCTCACCGTCTTGACTCGATTAATCACCAACACACATGCATACAGGAGCATTCATGCATAGCAAACAAGGACATAAATTAGAACAGTACACCAACAGTGAGAAAACCAAATAAAAGATTTATAAAACTATTCTACTCGCTGATACGATCACATCAATATAAAGATCACCGAAAACGGATTTAAAACGCGAAAGATATGATTTTCTGAAGTTTTTATGCATTTTTAAGGGATTAAAATAATACTGAAAAATAAATTACTGTTAACATAGATAAAAATTATATCACTGGAAAGAGGATAAAATTATGAATCCAATGCAATTGGAATCACCTCAATCGGAGTTAAAACGCGCATTTTATAAGCGATTAAAGATAGTGGCAAAACTGTAAATATAAATATCTGATTTTTATTAAACCGAAAGGAAAATACGTCTTCTCTGTTGGAAAGCGCAAACTACAGAATGCGCGGGGCCGTCGGCTGTTGACCGATTGACTGCCACGTGGCGGCTTCGCATTGGTTCGGTCCATGGACCAGGTGCGCGGCGCGGGGGAGCGACGCGGTGGACCGAGTCCACACTGCAGCGGTGCACCGAAACGGTACGCAGCGATGGTGGCCGTCCGATGGGGCACGGATGGCACAGATTAGAAGACAGAGAGGGGGGTGGCGCTCTGGCCGGAGACAGGGCCGGTGCGGTGGCGCCATTGCCGGGGCTCGCCGGCGTAAGCCGATCCAGCGCCGGGGTGCGTGGTTCTGCACGAGGAACGGCTCGGGAGAGAGAGAGCTCAGCGGGGAAGACGATTTTGGCCAAGGGGAAGCTCGCCGAGGACCGTGCATGCGGCGGCGCGCGAGAGGGCGGTCGGGAAGCTCCGACGAGCTCGCGGATGCGCACAGCCAGAGCAAAAAGAGAGGGAAAAGGCACGGGGAGGCCCCTTACGGTGCGGCGAAGCTTCGAGGCAGTCGGAAACGGCGGAAGGAGCCACAGAGATAGTCGGCGACGATCGGCGGCGGGCAACGGCGGGTCGGAAACTCCTGTTCATGGTGGCAACGTCGGTCAGTGCTCGATTCAAGACTATGAGGGGCTCGGTGCATTCGTAGGAATCATACGAAGCTCCGAGAGGCTTACGGCAGGAGAGACGAGCGACGGACTCACCGAATCGACCTCGGCGGCAGACAAACTCGACGGCGGCGTGCGGCGAGCTTGCTGCGAAAGGCGAGAGCGAGCTAGGGTTCGGGAAAACGGGGCGGAGGGGTGCGGGGCGGCTCATATAGCCACAGCGCGGCTTCAATTTGGAAAGGGTGCCAATCCTGGCCGGATTCCGCGGTGGCGCCATCGTCGGGCTCGCCGGTAAGGAAGGCAGGGGAGGAAGAAAGGAAAGGTGGGGGAAGAGACTGACCTGTGGGGCCCACTTGTCGGTGACAGAAAGGAAACCGGGCCGCGCGGTCTGTGAGACAGGGAGGGAGCGGGTGCGCGCGCGGCTGCCGGGCCGAGTTGGCCTTGGTGCGGCCCAATAGGGAGGAGAGGAAGGAAGGCCGAGCTGGGGAGGTGGGCCTCTCGGCCAGGCCGGGCCAGGGAGGAAAGGCTGGGCTGCTGCTGCTACTCTCTCTTCTTCCTCTTTTTTTTTTCTTTTCTATTTCTATTTTTCCAACAAGTTTTCAAAAGAAATTTTCAAATATTTGAGAGACCAAATAATAATTCAAGCATCACAAAATAAATATGCAGCAGCATGAGTGCAACAACCATGTTTTGACTAGGTTTTTATTTTAAATTACCCCACAAATTCTATTCCCACTATATTTGCAAGAACAATAAATTGCACAATTAAATAAATTCCCCCTTTTGAAATGTTGCAAAATTTTAGGTGTTACACGGAGGTACCCGTGGAAGATCCGGTGGAAGACGTACCCGTGGAGGAGCCCCAGCAGGAGGTGCCCGCGGAGGAGCCCAGTGAAGAGCCCTTGGAAGACAGCTCCGAAGACGTACCTATGGAGGACCCTCAGGAAGACAAACCCGAGAAGGTGGAGCCGCAGGGCGACCAGGATTATGCTGGCGACCCTGATGACGGAGATGATGGAGGCGACTCGGATGACTCCGACGACCCTGATGACGACGGCGACTATGATGGAGACCAAGGTGGAAACCCCTAGGTGGGAATGATTCACTATGATCATCATGGTGATGACTACTACCACCCGCTGCTCCTCGACTTGGTGCGCTGCTTCTACCCCAACGCCTCGGTGCTGTACAAGACGGAGCACTGGAAGCACCCTGATTACGCCGACTACTATGAGACGAAGGTGTACATCAAGGAGGGAAGCCAGGTGAAGAATATCCACTATGCTATCTCCGTTTGACTCTCCAAAGCTGCCGCCATCAAGGATGCCGCACGACAAGCTCTTATGGTGCCGCCATGAGAATTGGGACTACATCAAGTGGGAGATGCACCGCTACCTTCCCCGCCGTCAGAGTGGCCAAGCTAACTGCAGCATCGCCAGTCCACTTGGAGAAGTGAACGCCCAACTCCACGTTGCCTTGGAGTGCTTGGCCCAGACCAACACCTTTCTGGACCAGACACTGGATGAGCTGAACGCCAGGACTGAAGCTAACTACAGGCTCAATCGGGCAGTGGATGAGTTGAACAGGCAACTCGGTGTTGGACCCCCTCCGCCATCACCAAGGTGCCCAGCTGAATCGCTACTGAGGAACTGAGGTAACCATGGAGATGCTCACACCCGCACCAACATCGACCCCTAGAGGAGTTACCCCCCAGTTAGTAGCAAAAGACGCTAGTAGCGCAAGTTGAGTCAGGTCGAGTCTAGTTCGTGTCTTGTGAACTTTTGTGTTAGGTTGCTTTTTATTATGAACAATGCTTGATTTGGAGTTTGTAATGAGTGCTGAGATTGTGGGCATGTCCGCAAATCTCATTTATTATAGGTTTGAATTAATGCATAATAGTTTGGGTTGATTATCTCAGTTTCCAGCAGTGCTGTTTTTCAGACCTCTCTGTCTTAGTTATTTTGCCTATTTAATTATATATGACCAAAAATCGTAAATTTTTTTTTTGAAAAACTAGACTTCTGTAGTTTTCTTTGGCCACAAGAATCATCTTAATATCAGCTACGGTTTGGGAGAAACAATTGTCACAAGACGAAGTTTTTGCGATGTCTGTTACTCTGGAATAGTTTTGAATCAAATCTATTTTTGATAAAGTTAGCGACAGAATCTGGAAAGATGGTCTGAATAAAAGTTATAGAGTTTTTCTCATGCTTTCCAACCATGTATAGAACGTCTCTGTTTGACTTCGGGAACTCCAGATGTGACTATTTTTCTACTCTGCTATTGTTGGATCACGCCCAGAATTTCCTGTTCTATTCTTTAAGTGATATAGTAATTGGAAAGAAATTCTAAATCTCATTCAAATGATTTGAACAGCAGATGGCCAACACTAGGAGGAACGCAAGGAGTGATGGTGCACCCGAAGACAACATTAACCCACCACCACCTCCGCCACAGCCTTCCATGGAGCAGCTGATGATGATGCAAAAACAGCTAATGCAGCAGATGGCCCAGAACATTCAACTGCTGCAACAAAACAATGGCAATGGGAACCCACCTCCACCACCCCATGACAAGAGAAGAGAATTCTTGAAGGGACACCCGCCCAGTTTTGACCATTCCAGTGATCCTCTCCAAGCTGATGATTGGCTGCGTGCAATAGAAAAGCAGCTGGAGATCGCCCAATGCAATGACGTCGAGAAGGTTCTCTATGCATCTGCGCAGTTGCAGGGAGCTGCTCTGGATTGATGGGAGTCTTTTCGCTTTGGACGTGCTGACCCCATCTCTTGGCAGCAGTTCCGTGATGGTTTCCGCAACCATCATGTGCCTGCGGGTCTAATGAAGCTGAAGAAGGAGTTTCTTTCTCTGAAGCAAGGAGGCATGCTAGTTGTTGAGTACCATGACAAGTTCATCCAATTGTCGCGGTATGCTCCAAAAGAGGTTGAAGATGATGCCAAGAAGCAAGAGCTCTTCTTGGAGGGACTGAATGACCATCTCCAGTACCAGTTGCTCTCTCACACTTTCGCCAACTTCCAACAGTTGGTGGACAAAGCCCTGATCATTGAGAGCAAGCGCCGTGAGATGGATGAGAAGAAGAAGAAGAGGATGTTTCAAGGGCAGTCGTCTGGAAGCAACAACCGCTTCTGCAACAACCAGCAGCAGCCTCAGCAGCAACAACGTTTCCGCTGTGGCAAAGAAGGTCACTTGTCCTATAATTGTCCTGAGAAGCAGAACCCCCAAGCCTCCCAGAAGCAGAACAACCAGCAGAGAGTGCCACCTCACACCAGGAAGGTGAACCATGTGTCGGTTGATACGGCACAGGAGACTCCAGAAGTAATGATGGGTACGTTCGATATCGACTCCATCCCCGCTATAGTTCTTTTTGACTCTGGTGCTTCGCATACTTTAATTTCGCACACATTTGTTAGAAAGCATGGTATTCCCCTTAGTGTCATGAAACATCATATTATGGTTTCTTCTCCGGGTGGTGTTATGCAAGCTACTCTTCAGTGTCTCCCGATTACTGTCTCATTAAGAGGGGTAGAATTCGAGATAACCCCTACTGTGTTGAACATTGCCGGAATTGATCTTATCCTGGGTATGGATTGGATGATGAAGAACGACATCAATATAAAGTGCAAGGAGAAGGTCGTGACTATCACTACATAGAAGGGAGATGAGGTCAGAGTTGAGGTTGTTTTGCAAGTTCAACAGAGAGCCACAGTGCATCAGCTCAGGGAAGAAGTGCAGCCGGATAACTCTGTAGTGGATGAGTTTGAAGATGTGTTTCCAGATGAGTTGCTAGGTATGCCGCCTGACCGTGACATTGAATTCATTATTGAGTTATTACCTGGTACTGCACCTATAGCTAAACGTCCATATAGAATGGGAGTTAAAGAATTAGAAGAACTTGAGAAACAAATTAAAGAGTTGTCAGAAAAAAGTTTCATTCGTCCTAGTTCCTCGCCTTGGGGAGCCCCGGTTATTTTTGTTGATAAGAAAGATGGTAGTCAACGGATGTGTGTTGATTATCGGTCACTTAATGAGGTCACCATTAAGAACAAGTATCCGTTGCCTAGGATTGATGACTTGTTTGATCAGTTAAGAGGAGCCTGTGTGTTCTCTAAGATTGATCTTCGTTCAGGCTATCACCAGTTGAAGATTCGTGCCTCTGACATACCAAAGATAGCATTCACTACTAGGTATGGGTTGTATGAGTATACAGTGATGTCTTTCGGTCTGACTAATGCACCTGCCTACTTCATGTACCTGATGAACAAGGTGTTCATGGAATACTTAGACAAGTTTATTGTGGTGTTGTTGGCGCAAAAAGTGGTTCCCTAAGCCCAACACACCAGCGAAGCCGGAAACGACCCTTGAGGCAGTAAAGCTCTCGCAGATCCAGCTAGCTTCGGACCCGGTCTGAGAGTGTCAGTAACACCCAAGCGTACCAGTCAATTTGACCTGCAATTGACAAGGAAAAAGATAGTAATCAGTAATCACAGGGCGGAACTAACCGGTATATCCAGGTAGTTCCAACTGTATGGCTCGAAGAGCCGATGTAATGGGAGATCGACTAGAAAGCCGATTCCGTCATGTTATGAACCGATTGTAGCGAAACATGCATTATAACTCAAGTTAACTGATTCAGACATGAATTCAATGATACATACTTGCTTTAGACAGAAATATGCTATAAGAGATGTAGTCACAGCAAGCTGACATGATCATAAGATGTCTCAATGTAAAATAAGATGAGATCGGCTATTTCAGCCGATTCGGTGTATACGAGTAACATACAAGCCTATAAAGTAGACAATGTTTCAAATCTCCGGCTAATAGATCTAAATCACAATCTTGCAACAGTGGAGATCGAGCGGATCAAGGTAGTCATGATGAAGTTGCAACTTAAATCCGTTAACCTTTGAATCTAGACAATGTTTACTTTATTACTTGAGTGCGACCCGTATCTAATCTAGATCCAAAATACAATCGGCTAGTGCAAAGCATTCAATATAAAACGAATGGCAAACATAATTCGTTGAACATATAAATCTATTAGATACAAGCCGATGCATATGAATTAAGACGGACAAATTGATGATTACTTTAAATAATAAACAATAAACATAAGCAACATCGGTAACTTAATGAATTCAGCTAAACTGCCAAATTTAACTAGAGCCGATAACTAATCCATGCATGCAAACTATCTTAATCTATAGCCTGTCCACCGGATGACGTTAACTAATAGATTAATCAAGCAAACAAACACGAATTGATAACTAATCCGCGCGTGAAAACCGTCCTAATCTGTATCTCGTCCACTGGATGACGGTTAACACAGATTGATCGGGTAAACTAGCGTGAATCATCCTTGACTCACTGTGCTTCCCGCGTCCACTGGATGACGCCAAAGAAACAGAGCTTAGCAAGGACCCTGGTCCGCCATGCTTCCACGTCCACCGGATGACACTAAAAAGACAGTTTAACAGGGGGTTGACGATACTTACAAGCAAGCCTGCATCCACCGGATGACACCCAGCCTGGATGAAGTAACTCGCCGGACTCGACTGACTCTAGGGTTTGTTTGGCCGGAGCCGAAAGTTGTGTTGTATTGATGTTGTTGTTTGTTTTACAATGGCTGAGGGCTTATATTTATACCCTGAGCGTAGATAGAATCCTAGTCGAATTACAACTCATCAATAGATAAGGAAACTAACAAACTATCCTATATCTAAGGTAACTTGGAGTCACATCTTCCCTTTCATAACGGACTCCGATCGTGATTGCATCTTGGCGGTGCAGACTCTGGATGACGTCACTAATACCGACGCTGCACGCCTTCTGTCACCTTCGCCCGATAACTGATTCACCGTTCAATCGGCTATTTTCCTTCCTTCCACTGGACGGAATCTGCCTCCGAGATCGGTTATCTTCCTCCGGTATCGGCTATCGGCTTCTGGCATCGGCTATCGGCTCCCAGCCCAAAATTTGGTGTTAACAGGTGTTCATCGATGATATTCTGATCTACTCCAAGAATGAAGAAGAGCATGCTGAGCATCTAAGGTTGGTTTTGCAAAAGCTCAGAGAACACAAGCTGTATGCCAAGTGAAGCAAGTGCGAGTTCTGGTTGAGAGAAGTTGCTTTTCTAGGACATATTGTGTCCAATGGTGGAATTTCTGTTGATCCAAGCAAGGTGGCAGATGTGTTGAATTGGAAGCCGCCGACTGATGTGAATGGGATTCGTAGTTTTCTTGGTTTAGCTGGTTACTACTGAAGGTTCATTGATGGATTCTCCAAGCTTGCGAAGCCAATGACTGCCTTGCTAGAGAAGAATGCCATGTTTGTGTGGTCTAAGAAGTGCCAAGCTAGTTTTGAAGAATTGAAGAAGAGATTGACAACAGCCCCTGTGTTAGTTTTGCCGGACCTAAGTAAGAAGTTCTCTATCTATTGTGATGCTTCCCGCCTAGGTCTTGGTTGTGTTCTCATGCAAGAAGGAAGAGTTGTAGCATACGCATCGAGACAGTTGAGGAAACATGAGTTGAATTACCCTACTCATGACTTGGAGCTAGCAGCTGTTGTGCACGCTCTGAAGATTTAGAGACATTATCTTATTGGTCATGAGTGCGACATCTATACAGATCATAAGAGCTTGAAGTATATCTTTACCCAGTCAGATCTAAACTTGAGTCAACATCGTTGGTTAGAGTTGATAAAGGACTATGACTTGGAGGTGCACTATCATCCGGGTAAGGAAAACGTTGTGGCAGATGCTCTTAGTAGAAAAAGTTATGTTAATGAGATTCAGACAACAACTATGTCAGCAGAGTTGTGTGCAAAGATGGAGCATCTCAACTTGGGAATTGATCAATGCTGTTGAGATGGAGGTTGAACCAACATTGGAGCAAGAGATACGCAAGGCTCAGTTGGAGGATGAGAAGCTCAAAGAGATAGCAGAGAATATTGTGGTTGGAAAATCACCCGGATTCAGGCTGGATGAGAATGGAACCTTATGGTTTGGAAAGAGACTCTGTGTACCTGAAGTGAAGTCTATCTATGATGCCATACTACGTGAAGCTCATGAGTCAGCATATTCTATACACCCAGGAAGTACCAAGATGTATTTGGACCTGAAGGAAAAATATTGGTGGGTTTGACTGAAGCGTGATGTAGCAGAATATGTGGCTATATGTGACACCTGTCAGAGAGTTAAAGCTGAACACCAGAGACCTGCAGGATTGCTACAACCACTGAAGATACCTGAGTGGAAGTGGAAAGAAGTCGGCATGGACTTCATAGTTGGGTTGCCACGTACTCAGAGAGGTTATGACTCGATCTGGGTAATCGTGGATCGATTGACCAAGGTTGCTCATTTCCTCCCCGTCAAGACCACCTATACCAGAGCAAGACTTGCAGAGTTGTTTATGGAAAGGATTGTGTGTCTACATGGAGTTCCAAAGAAGATAGTGTCCGATAGGGGTACGCAGTACACCTCACAGTTTTGGCAACAAGTGCATAGATCATTGGGAACAAGGTTGAATTTCAGCTCTGCATATCACCCTCAGACTGACGGTCAAACTGAACGGATTAATTAGATTTTGGAAGATATGTTGAGAGCTTGTGCTTTACAGTATGGAACGAGTTGGGATAAGAGTATGCCGTATGCGGAGTTCTGTTATAATAACAGTTACCAGAAGAGTCTCAAGATGGCACCTTTCGAAGCATTGTATGGACGCAAGTGCAGGACACCCTTGTTTTGGAATCAAACAGGAGAAAGTCAAGTGTTTGGACCGGACGTGTTAAGAGACGCAGGAGAGCAAGTCCAGACGATAAGGGAGAACTTGAGAATAGCACAATCTAGACAGAAGAGATATATGGATACACAGAGAAGAGAACTAGCTTTTAATGTAGGAGACTATGTATATCTTAAGGTGTCCCCGATGAGAAGTGTGAAAAGGTTCAACAGTAAAGGAAAGTTGGCACCAAGGTATATTGGTCCTTTCAAGATCCTAGAAAGACGTGAAGAAGTGGCTTATCAGCTAGAACTTCCAGAAAGTTTGTCCGGTGTGCATGTTGTGTTTCACGTATCCTAGCTAAGAAAGTGTTTGAGAGTACCAGAGAAGCAGGTGCCTATGGAGGAAATAGTGTTCAAGGAGAATCTCACATATGAGGAACATCCAGTGAAAATTTTGGAAACCGCAGAAACAGTTACGAGGAGTAGAGTTATAAAAATGTGCAAGGTGCAGTGGCATCGGTATTCAGAAGAAGAGGCTACCTGGGAAAGAGAGGAAGATCTCAGAGAAAAGTACCCAGAGTTGTTTGAGTAAGCACCACCCGAATCTCGAGGATGAGATTAATCTTAAGGGGGTAGAATTGTAACACCCAAAAATTTGCATCAATTTAAAATAGGGGAAAACAATTTAATTGTGCTATTGCATGATCATTTAATTTAGGAAAATAATAGTTTTAAACAAATATAAAATCAACTTAGGGTTAACCACATGTATGATGCATTCATGCTGGCGCATTATTTTTGTTGTACTGCTTATGAATTATTTGAACCTGAAATGTTCAAAACCTCAATTGAAAACCCTTTTGAAAATCTATTTAGAAATAGAAAAGGAATTGGCAAAACCCTCTCTCCCTCCTTTCTGGCCGAGGGCCCATCCTTCCTCCTCTCTCGGCCTCCCCAGTAAGCAGGCCGAGGCCTAGCTGGCCCAGCTCTCCAACAATTCAGCCCGGCCAAGCTAGCAGGCGCCCTCCTTTCTCTCTCTATGACAGCCGGGCCCCGCATGGCAGTCTCTCTGCTCTCTTCCCTTCTTCCTCTAGCATCTAGAAGCAGAGCACCGGAGGCAGCTCGCGCGCGCCCCCTTCTTCCTGCTATGGCTGCCAACCCGACCCCACACCCTGTGGCACTGACTTGCGGGACCCGCAGGTCAGCTCCTCCCCCCCCCGCCAGCCTCTCTCCCTATTCGTTTGGAACACGCCAGCAACCGACGAGGCGAGTTCGTCGCGGCTATGACTCCGTTTCAATCTCCTACTTCCTCGCCGTATCCAACCTCCCTAGCCTTTGCCCTCGGGACTATATCAGCCGGTGGACCTCTGCCCGCCGCCACGCAACCCTAACAGCCGCCATCCCCTCGTCCGCGTAGCGCACCGAGCTCGTCATCCGCCACTGTCAACGAATTCGACGAATTCGTCGTGTTTCCTTCGAGGTAAGCCGTCCCGGAGCTCTGTGAAGATCTCCCGAAGTCACCAAGCCCCTTATCTCCCTTGAATCGAGCTCTAGCACGGCCTAATCACCATTGCAAGGGACTGCCGACCGCCGAGCTCCGCCGCCGGGGCCAAATTGGCAAGCAGGAGCCACTTTAACCTCACTGTAAGACCCTCCCGAGCTTCATCTCGATCCCACGAACGCGCTGAGCCTTTTTCCTCTCTTATCCGTGCACTGACGCGGCCTCGCCGTTGTTGCAGGGACCCGCCGCCCGCCTCCGCATGACGCCAGCTGCCTCGAGTCGTTTTCCGTCCTCCCCAGTGTCCTAGGTGAGCTCGCGACCGCCTCCACTCTCTCCCGGACCCATCCCTGCGTCAAATAATGGTCTGTAGGCCATTTCCAAGTCGCACCGCCCAACTCAGGCCATGATGCCGCCGTGCCGGGCTCTGTCCCAGCCGGGAGCGCCGCCCCGTTTCCCCCCGATCTGTTCCTGGCCATTCTTTTACAAAAGTGACCCCGCTAGTTTTAATGTATGAACCCACGGTCCTTTGCGCCTTTTCCAGTCTACGCTTTCCAGTTCAAAAAGCGTAGTTTCCCTCGGTATAATACAAAATGTGTTTTCTGATTTTCGGTTTTGAAATTAAAACTGTTTCATTTATAATTTCTCCGTTTTAATTCCGATTTGAACGATTCAAATTGCGTTAGATTCATAATTTTATGATCTATCAGATAGTACCACTATTTCATATGTTATTAACTTTTACAATTCGAGGTTATATTTAATAAATTATTTGTCTATTATAAATCTTGTAAAATTCATATCTTTCTCTTTTTAAGTCCGATTTGTGCAAACTTTATATCGATATGATCGTAGCGACGTGTAGATCGGTTTTATAAACTTTTTATTTTGTTTTATCTCTGTTGGTGTACTGTTCTAATCAAAAGCTTTGTTTGCTTTGCATGATTGCCCTGGATGTGTGTATGTTGATTTGGTGATCAAGTATAGACGGTGAGCCTTACGTTGGAGATCAAGATCAGTACTTCGATAGCTTGAATCACCAGGAGGTTGCTGATCAAGGCAAGTATTTGTATGGACCATCCTTGTTGTCCTATTCACCAAGTAAATAATTACATTTGCATGTGTCTTCCTTGTTAACCATAGTTACTTCCTAGTATTGTTACCCTGTTCCTTGCAACCTATGGGATTATACATATGGTATTGATGCTAGTGCGCTATTGGGATCATGATCGTGTAAACGTGATTAATTGATTATGCAATATGATTAAAAGATGCCTTTTTAGCAACAAGAAACTAGGGGATTGGAGCATAGTTTTTGTGATGCTCTAAATCCTTCACCCTTAGTAATGAGCTGTCAGCAAAAGCTGGGACTTACAGTGCAACTATGAGGGCTACATGGCTCTGGTTTTAGTCAAGTATAGGCATTTCTTCTAGCTTGTTAGCGGTTATCGAAAGGCGTGACAGGGCTTGACGACTCGGGTGTGGTGCGGTTTCTGTCCGAGTGTGTATAATTTGCGTGACCTTGTGCCATGATGAAGGAGGGCCCTACATTTGCTTGCCGGGTCCCTAGCGGCCCTAACTTGTTAGACGGAGTACCTTGAAAGACTTCATAGTGAAACCCTGCTCTCTCACCTTGGTAGTGTTATGGGAGTAATTAACCCGAGCAACTGGGAATCACGGCTCATAGTGAAAGTGCACAACCTCTGCAGAGTGTAAAACTGGTATACCAGCCGCGCTCACAGTTACGAGTGGCCCGGAAAACTCACGGAGTAGTTATTTTTTTGGTGATGTTTACTTGTTGCTAATCTATTTATTGCTACTCATTAATTATGTTTACTATGATCATGAGAATGGGCTTATTCACTTGTTGCTATCCAACTGCATAAAAGGAGATTAATTAAAAGCAACCTGCTGTTAAACCCGTGTCCACCTTTTGAGTCTCATGAACCCATGCTAGTCTTGTTGAGTATGACATGTACTTACGCTTGTTTATTTTTCATTACTTGGTTAAAAATCCCAGATGGGTAACAGATGGTGATAGTGATGAGGACTACCAAGAGGACTACTAGACTTGTGCTTCACCAGTCAACGTCCCTGTGCTATGGAGCTACCGCGAGAGTTATCTTTATTTTCCGCTATATAATGACTTTGATATTATTCGCTATGTAATAAACATTGGTTATGATACAATTTGTGCAATTTGTTGACTTATGTGTGTGACTGATCTCTGGGCGCATATAAGTTTATGCATCCCATTTTATCCTTATAATTGGGTGTGACAATTACTTTTAATATTTACTTCCAAGTATTTACTTTAAGTATTACTTTGAGTGCTCAAGTTGCGGTAGTACTTGGGGATCAATTATCGGTTTTCATTTAATTAGTGCGGGATCTTTGCCGCTAGACGGTGCTCTAATCTTAGCGCGAGGTTAGAGTAGTGGCCTATAGTGTAAGCGTGGTGCTTAGACTAGAAGTTACCTTATATTGCGGCTAGACCCACGGATTGTAGTGGTTGATCTTAGGTGGTGACAGCCCCAATAATTTGGGAACGCGCATTGTCCCGAAGTGTTAATTGGAGTTAACCTGCCATGTGACCTTGCACTCCACTCCCGATCTGATCACTATCTACGCCGTTGTTTGGCACTATCTCAGAACTAGATTATCTACATTAGTTATCATTATACTAGTTCACCTTCTATCATAAATCATAATTATTTTTAGCTTACCATTGACACCTCTAGCCATAAGACGCTTCCCTGTGGAGATAAATACGATACTTGGTCACTCTGCAAGCGCACAGATAATTCTTCCATTGTAGCACTTCACCCGGTAAGTATTCCGAGTATCGTTGATTTATTTTATGCCAAAAGGATAAAGAGGCATTCTACTCATTAGGATAATCTACTATAATGATTGGAAAGATAAATGTGCAGACCTATGATAACCCATAACTCTAGTGCTTTACCGATAAATAAGTCAATGATAAATGGTAAATGATAACTGAGTAAATGAGGTAAATGGTATTCCAGAGATAGAATCTAGAGACTCAGTAATGTAGTAAGACAATCTCGAGATTCGGCTAAAGGAAAGGAAACATATGTAATTACTAAATACAAAGTCTACAGCCTACGCCACATTACACATCTTCATCTATAGCATAATTAACTCAGAAAACATCATAAGGAGCATCATCTAATGAGGATATTAAGACACAAGGGTCACCTCCTTCGCGACAGTGCTCTGCTCGTCCTATGTATTGAGGGTGGACTACAGAGGAACCAACGCAGCTGTCACCTACGCGGACTACCACACGACCCGGCACGTCAGGGTGCCTCCGTAGGTACATAATATATCTAGACACCACGTCTACATAATGTATACCACCTAACTTACTCGAATACTGAACTAGGCGCTTTACGATCAAATGACAATAATCATCACCAATAACAACTATATCGAATATGCAACTAGAATAAACTAAGAACTGAATAAGTAGCAATATATTAAAATAAAGCAAAGTCATAATGAGATACAAGATAAGATTACCGATCTCCAGACGAATAGATCTGGAATCCCGAGCGTAGTGCCCAACTCTACTTGAACCTTGCTAGATGCCTAAACTGTGAACTTGAAGAACTAGAGCCTTATTTCTAATCTCTGGAAACCCTAACTTCTGTCTAATCTTGACGAATGAAGCAGGAGAAATGAATTGGTGTTTTGGGAGGGGGGTCTGCCCCTCTATTCATAGCCTGGTGGGATGAACGTGCGCTGTGGGATCAAACTGACTTGAACAAAGGGCCCAAATGACTCCAAAGAGGCGGTGGAAGAAGACTCCAGAAGGCGGCGGTGAAACCCTAGGGGGCGCCGGCCGGCCCCACCTGGCCAGGGCTCGGCCCCAGGTTGGTTCAGGTGCCTTCTACACTCTTCAGGGTCTTCGTGATGATGTTTCCTTGGCGGTTATGTTTCATGGTAATTAAGCACTTTAATCCTTCTTTTAAGCCTTTTTGGAATAATCCCTAAAAAATACACAATTCACCAAAACTCGTAGAATTTGTCAGTAATAACCCCTATGCTTCTATTATTGATCTTCCCTAGGCATTAGTTGACGTTATAAAATTGGTACTTAACGACCTTCAACAACACCCCCAAGCTAAGTCTTTGCTAGTCCCTTAGCAAAGTTGACTTGAAATAATTTATTCAGGGTTCTATAAAAATGTATAACTCCCAACAAATACTTAATTATTTAAACAGAAATTCTTCTCCGGATTGAAATTCATTAATCCACCTTTCAAATCTATTCTTATTCTTTTCAATCGTGGGGCTTTTAAACTAAATCTTGGGTAATTGAGAGACAGAATAATCGAGCAAGCACTAAGTCTTTCATCCTTTGTTTCAACCATTGCTCCAGTTTTTTTATTTATTTATTTTGAATAATTATATAATTTTTGTTTAGGAAATAATGAGAGCCTACTAATAAGATTACAGAGGACTACTAAGCTATACATCATGATTGAATGTGCGAATGTGATCAAATTTTATTTTTGAACTCCTATGCATTATCCTCTCTTTTCTGTCTTTCTGAAGAGTGTGGGCTATCTCCCTCAGCGGATACTTTTTTGTAACCCATTTTTTCTCTCAGGCGGGTGTCTTTGTACCCATTGTTTTTCTCTTTTTTTGGCACATACCCATTTGATATGGCATCTTTCAGGCTCATACTTCTTTGGTATGGCATCTTTTAATTTTATGACCCACACTCTCTGTTGGACTTCTAAGAGAGAGACTTGTGCATAGAGCGAAAACTTTTTGTGCATGTGAATTCAATCATGAATGCATAAAAGAATAGTCTACTTAAATCATATTAGCAGAACAAATTATTATTATATTTGCTTTGATTTTGATTTTTGAAATGTCTGGAGCTTAGGTGCCACTCAGAATGAAATAAATAGTAACTCAAACCTTCTTATATAATATCCATCAATTACTTAGAAAAGCTTATGCTACCCACTGATATCAAGTTTCAGAATAAATTTTCATGGTAGATAAAATTCATGCAATTCGTAGGAGAAATTAAATTTAAACATTAAGCAATTTGCAGGAAAATACATTTAAACAATTTAAATATCCTTTTGATTTTTCTCTAGCTTCAAGTTCTAATTATTCTAAAGACAAATTGAATGCGGAATTTAAAGCAAACTTAATTATACAATCTATTATTATTATTATTTTTGGATTTTCATTTTTTACATAGGCAGGAATTTAATGCAATAACTAAAGAAAACGGTAAATAAAGAAATGCTTGTTGTGTCTTTAGCAATATTGAAATTGACAGAATTAAAGATCGAACTAAATACTGAAATGAAAAGCATATATAAAGGTGAGAGGTACTCACTTAGCGGGGTTCTCCCCCAAGCTAGATGTTGCTGTGCTCAGTAATGTGGTGGAGGTGGCGGCAGGTATCCCATCTGATGTATCAAATACTCTAATCCGCTCTACGTCTGCTGCTGTCCTTGATAGATCTGATCAATTCGTTTGTCCGTGCAGTGCTGCCATTGTTCATGTTGGTAGAACCTGTTGTCGACCTGCTGCTACCACTGCTCGTGCTGGTGCAGTGTGTCGCTTATTGCGTTCTGTCCCTGTTCAATGTTACCGAGACGCATAGATAAAGCTGGAAAATCATTAGCGGTCGCTGTAAAGTGCTGCTTAGGCGGCCGATAGTAGTCATCTTCCGGTGGTGCATGGAACAGATATGGTCCACCAGTGGTGAAGTCCGTGTTCTCACGTGTAGAAAAATATGCTCGTCCTCTCTGAAAATCAGTTGCTCCCTAACCCGCCGCCGCTGCTGCTGACGAAGATTCTCCTTGCTGAAATGTGGGCTGTTCCTCCTATCCTGCATGTGCAGTTCACTGCTGGCGTGGCTCCTGCGTCGATACCTGTTCACCAAAATTAACATAGTGGAAATAAGCTAGCCCAGATGGTGCTGGGTCAGCTCTAGTGAAATTAGTTCTTGGCGCCCTACTGATGCGTGCGGACGGACACCTGCCAACATAAACTGTAACAGCTGGAAAAACAAAATTCTGAACAGAATAAATTCCTAACTCCCTGTCTGGCAGTTCGTACTCATTGTCATAATTTTTATAAATCATAACTATTTTATTATTTCGGCGTTTGAGCATGTGAGCACAAAAGAAAAAATCATAACCAATAATTTTGCGGGCATCAGAAATATAAACAAGTGAAGCATTTGATAATAAACCTAGCCCTGCAGCTAAACGTGTAATCCAGGACGAAAAAGAAATACTGGACTTTTTCAAGAAAGGGACAGTTCTCCAATAATTCAACATCATTTTTACAGGTGACGCCTTCCCCTTTTTAATCATGATATATAACAAATGCAGCTCATCTTGTTTAATAGTATTTAACTCCTCTCTAGGAAAGAATGTAAAAGCTAGCTATTTAAGCATGAATCTCAGTGTGGGGTGATGAACTTCTTCAGTAGTATATTTTTGTTTTCTCTCTGGTTTCTTTGCAGTGATACTCTCCCAAAAATCATCTTTATCAAAGTCTTAGAGAGTTTCAGAAATATTGACCACACACTGATTATTGAATCCTAGTGCTAAACTAAGAGTTTTCCATGAGAGGGTGAAAGGTTTATTAAACATTCTAAAATTAACCTCATCATCATCAAAGTTTAGGGTGCTAATAAATTCTATAGTGAGTAACTTGCTACCCTGCTCATTAATTTGCCATGCATTTTCTCATCCAACATTTCTAAAAATAAGCTCAAACTCGAAATCCATTCCGGTTTCATGGAGCAAAGTGGCATTAAAAATTGGAGTATGCGTAAATTCCTTGTTTTTAACCACATTTAATATCTCCCTCTGCGGTCTAGATGGTAATGAAATTTGAGTGTTGCTTGTGAGCTCATACCTCTCTTCCGGTTGGGAAGAGGATGAAGGGTTGTCATACGTGAAGGGTGATGGAGGATTATATTCATGTCGGAGCCGACGAACGATGGTACTTGCGATAATGATTGACTTCGTGTTGTGCGGTGTGAGAAGGCTCTTCCAAGGGATCGAATGGCACCTTTCATTCTATTGCTCATCTTACCTGAAAAATGAAGAACACGAAGAACACGGCAAGAACAAACAAGAACACAAGAACAAAACAAGAACAAGCAAGAACAAGTGGAGAGAAGGAATTGAAGTGGCAATCTCTCTACTAGATGTTCTTGCTAATCTTCTTCTCTACCCCTTTCCAAGCTTAAACTTGAATCAAATGAAAGGAATATGAGAGTTTGTAATCACGAGCTACGAAGCAAGGTGGCAAGGAGCTCTCTGGTGTGTATGTGAGTGAGTGAGTGAATAAAAGAAAGGAGAGACAGAGAAGTGGAGGAGGGGCGCCGGCCGGCCCCACCTGGTGAACTTTGGCTCTCTGCTTTAGATAATGTCGACACCACCTCGATGCCCTTCCAAATGCATGTGTGTGCATGCTTTCTCTGGTGAATGCATGAGTGGAGGGTAGTACATGGATGAATGGTGGAGTTTGGATGGTAGTGAAAGGTGGTGGTTGGTGATAAGGATTGAAATGACTTGATGTGATGATGGTGGGTCCCACATATTTCCCATATTTATACCGTATAATGACACAAGAATGAAAAACTAAATTACTTTTATGAATCTACGCAAAATTAGAATTCTAATGATGGTCTTTTTATAATTTTCTGCCACCACAGTAAATTTCACTGACGGGGTTTAACACTCCATTAGTAATAATCACATGGGGCTTAAGTTTTAATCATGCTATGCTTATTTTTTTTCTTTTTAATAATGCAATTTATGAAAAAGTAAATATGCAAATTTTAATGCAAGAATTAAATTACCGATAACTACCGAGTTACCTCCCGGCGATGGTTCGGGGTTTTTGAGTCCGCCGATCCGGACTTCTCCAGTTGAATTATTCTTCATGATTCATCTCCGGTGTCGAAGATGTTGTTGCATCTTGTTCTTCATGACACTTCAACGTTTGGCATTGCTCCAGTCTTGGCTTGAATGCGAATCGTTCTTCTTGCCCATTGATGGTGAATGTGATCTCTCCAGCTCCGACGTTGATGGTTGCATTTGCAGTGTTTTGGAATGGTCACCCGAGGATGAGGGGTATCTTCCTCTCTTCCTGCATGTCAAGTATTACAAAATCTATAGGAATGCGAGATAGCGAACCGATTGGTCAGCTAATTGCAAACACATCATGGTTGGTGTGAGCATAGTTGAGTTTATCGAAGATGGTCTTGGGCATGGCGCTGACACTTACTCCAAGATCACATAAAGCATTCTCGAACATCTGGTCTCCTATTGAACAATCAACAGTGGGACACCCTGGATCCTTCTTCTTAGTAGGAGAAGAACTCAGAATTGCCTCACTACACTCCTCCGTTAGCTTGACAACTTCAGTAGAAGGTAGTGGTCCTTTGTTGTTGAGGATGGTTCGAAGATACTTCGCGTATGTAGGTACCTGCATGGCATCTAACAACGGAGTATTGACATATAACTTCTGCATTACCTCTACTAACTTAACAAATTGATCATCTGTTTTAGCTCTTCTTCTTATGCGTGGAAACGGTAGGAGAGTTGTGTCATGAAAATCTTGAGTTAATTCTTGATCTTGTAGTTCAACTGGTGGTAAAGGTGGTATAACTTCTTCTTCTCTGTTGTCCTTTTCAATCTCTTCTTCTACCGGCACTAAATGTGATGGTCTACGTGCCCCTTTTGGGTAAGGTGGATCACGTGTAAACTTACCTCCTCTAGTAGATATTCCTTTTATTTGTTCATGGTTAGTGGTAAACAAAGTAGAAGATAATTGTGCAATTTGTAATTCTATCTTTTTATTAAATAATATTTGATCTTTAACAGCAGAAGAGAAATTATCCAACTTAGAATTAATTCCTTCTAAAACTTTATCGTTAAAAGCAAGCTTCTTATAAATTTTTTCATTAATCCTACCTTGTTCTAATATTAATTCTCTCAAGGGTGGTTGTCTATGATTTGAAAAATTAGTATTGCCTTGGTAGTTACCTTGACTGGTTGACCGAGGTTGATTCCATCCTTGCTTCTGAGAAGTAGACTTGATGATTGTACTAATATCTTCTGGGGGATTTACAAACTCAATTCCTAAAGATCCTTCATATTGATTCTGGGAATTGAATGCATCTTGAATAGCTTGACGATCTCTTTTATGATTGGCTCTTTGCTCTAACCAGTTCAATAGTACATCCATCTTGGTTGACAGTGCACACACTTCCTCTGGAACTTCCTCACTGTTATGGCATATCTGAGTGTTGTTTGTCCAATTCTGATTTTCTGCTATCTTTGCCATAATATCTTTAGCTCTTCTAGGAGTGAGTGACATAAATGATCCTTCAGCAATGGCATCTAGTTGCTCATGTGACCTTTGAGTTAGTCCGTGATAAAATGTTTGCATGAGCAACCACTTTTCCATTCCATGATGGGGACAATCTGATATGTAATCTTGAAAACAGTTCCCAGGCTTCTGAAATAGATTCTCCTTTCTGCTGACAAAATTCTGAAATCTTTCCTCGTAGAGCATTGGTTTTGCCTACTGGAAAAAACTTTTCTAGGAAAGCTTTTGAACATTCTACCCTATGTCTTGACTCGATCTTTATTCTGATAAAACCACTGCTTCGCCTTTCCCTCCAATGAGAATGGAAACAAACGAAGTAGCATGACGTCTTGAGGAATGCCTTTGATGTTGATGGTGTTGCCAATCTCCAGGAAATTCTGTAGATGGACACTTGCATCTTCATCTTTCTTTCCACTAAATGTGATAGCTTGCACTATTTTGATGAGGCTTGGCTTTATCTCGTAATCATGATCTCCAATGTTGAAAGTTGGCCCAACGCGAATATTCTCAGTGCTTGGGGCAGAGAATTCACGTAGAGTCTTCTCAGCCATGGCTCCACAAAATAATGTAAGACCCTTCTTCCTATGGTTGTTCCTGATTGATAAGAGTTAAAGTACACAACCAATCATGCACTTACCCTATATAAGATATTCGAAAATAAACAAAACATGGGTAAGTCTGCTAAAGCAAAATGTTATGCTTATCTCTAAGTATTTATGTCTATAGTTATTTTTATGTTTTTCTATTAATATTATCTATAAAGAACTCTCCTATATGAAATTCTAGAATAAATATCCTGGCGAAATCAACGAACTCAATAAATTAACCTAATGAATACAATCGCCATCCCCGGCAACGGTGCCAGAAATGCTTGTTGGTATTTTTAACATCACTTCACGTTAAGTTGTCATCCCTAACATGATGCCAAAAACCAAAGGTAAAATAATCTTCACTTGCCTCCTAAAAATAATACTATAGAATATATCCGTAAGCGCATAGATAATTCTCTCATTGTAGCACTTCACCCGGTAAGTATTCCAAGTATCGTTGATTTATTTTATGCCAAAAGGATAAAGAGGCATTCTACTCATTAGGATAATCTACTATAATGATTGGAAAGATAAATGTGCATACCTATGATAACCCATAACTCTAGTGCTTTAGCAATAATTAAGTCAATGATAAATGGTAAATGATAACTGAGTAAATGAGGTAAATGATATTCCAGAGATAGAATCTAGAGACTCAGTAATGTAGTAAGACAATCTCGAGATTCGGCTAAAGTAAAGGAAACCTATGTAATTACTAAATACAAAGTCTATAGCCTATGCCACATTACACATCTTCATCTATAGCATAATTAACTCAGAAAACATCATAAGGAGCATCATCTAATGAGCATATTAAGACACAAGGGTCACCTCCTTTGCGACCGCGCTCTGCTCGTCCTATGTATGGAGGGTGGACTACAGAGGAACCAACGCAGCTGTTACCTACGCGGACTACCACACGACCCGGCATGTCAGGGTGCCTCCGTAGGTACACAATATATCTAGACACCACGTCTACATAATGTATACCACCTAACTTACTCGAGTACTGAACTAGGCGCTTTACGATCAAATGACAATAATCATCACCAATAACAACTATATCGAATATGCAACTAGAATAAACTAAGAACTGAATAAGTAGCAATATATTAAAATAAAGCAAAGTCATAATGAGATACAAGATAAGATTACCGATCTCCAGACGAACAGATCTGAAATCCCGAGCGTAGTGCCCAACTCTACTTGAACCATGCTAGATGCCTAAACTGTGAACTTGAAGAACTAGAGCCCTATTTCTAATCTCTAGAAACCCTATGCTTCTATTATTGATCTTCCCTAGGCATTAGTTGACGGTATAAAATTGGTATTTAACTGACCGTCAACAACACCAAAGTTTGGGGCCATGGCCAACAAAAGTCTTCATGAGTTCTCTGCTCCAACCACTGCTAATATTCGTATTGGACAACCTACTGATGTTGGAGACCATGGATTCGAGCTCAAGCCTACGCTCATCAACATGGTGCAAGCTAGTCAGTTTTGCAGGAAGGCACATGAGGATGCGAGTGCACATCTCCAACATTTTCTGGAGATATGTAGCACTTTCACCATCAAGGGAGTAACTAGAGATGCTATTCTGCTTCGTGTCTCTTCTATTCTTACTGTTGGGAAGAGCAAAATAGTGGTTCTATGCAAACAAAGATAAGAACACTACATGGGACATCTTCTCCACTGCCTTCCTAGCAAAGTTCTTCCCTGTGGGCAAGACGAATGCCCTAAGAGGGAAGATTAGAAGCTTTCAGCAACAGCATGAAGAATCTGTCCCGAAAGCATGGGAACGCTTTCAAGACTACATCTCAGAATGTCTTCACAATGGGATGGAGAGTTGGTTGCTTATGTAGACCTTCTACCATGGGTTGACCACCAGCACCCGTGAGACGATGGATGCTGCTATTGGAGGTGCTTTTCTGTCACTCACCATCTTTCAAGCTACCACTCTTGTTGAGAAGATGTAACAGAACCGCCTAAATCATATGGCCCATAGGCACCTGTCATTGTCACTAATGACCTCTGACAACCGGGTCCGTGTTCCAGATGATCTAGAAAGCTTTGCCTGGGCTACATCAGCACCCGTTTCTCTGACAAGATCCCATTGCGAAGCCATTACAGAATTACAACATTTCATAATAAAATACATCAGAGTAAAAATGCAGGAAAGGTTACATAGTATTTAGATGATAACCCAGTTGTCCAAATAGAATTTAAGTGCAGTTATTACAAACCATAATTAAAAGACGGTAGCAGTGGAACAACGATACAACATACTTAGATAAATGATAACAGAAACCCTGCCCACGGGTCCAACTTCACTCTTCCTCACTTCCTTCCTGAACAATGGTCACACAACAGGGAGCAAGACAAACCTGCTGCGGTGGTTCTCTTGCAACAAGGGTTAATAAACTCTGAGTACTGGGGTACTCCGCAAGACTTACTCGACTAAAGAAAAAGATGAGACTCAGGAATGCAGGCTGAGGGGAGTCAAGATAAGGCTTTAGCAAGAGTCAAGGTATTTTTGTAGAAAAGCAATACTAATCTTGAATCCTATTTCCAATAATTTATCTCAATATCAATTTTTATCATTAATCACGGTTCCAGATCGTTCGCATATAACCTCATTCTTTTAATTACTTTTATTCTCAAATAACATAATTCCGAACCACTCTTCAATGTAGGTGTCAGGATCAAGTCTCCATAACCGAGGAGCAACGACGATTCGAATCGATTAGTACCCAGCTGGGGATTCCTATCCACACTGCATATGTAGCACCTAAGCTTGCATATGCCAACCCCTTCTACCACGGCTTTTCCAAACCTGAACCAGTCCTGCGCCACCCGAGAGCACAGTACTCCTCTCATCTCCAGGCACGATGGCCACGAGGGTACACGCTACTCTCGCCATCTCTCCACTCCCAGTGCGTGGTTGTCGGTTCAAGTAATAGAGCTACTGGAGATGGGGCTTCCAGAAGTATGTGGCTAGTTACAAAGTCTCGATCACAGCAGGCCGATAACGAATTGTCCCTAATTTCTTTTTCCGCTGGTGACAATGCATTGGGACTCTAACCCAAGTACAAGTGTCCCATCAGTTTTCAAATCCCTTCTCCGCTAACGACAATGCATTGGGACTCTGACCCAAGTACATGACCGCCGAACAGAAAATCCCTTCTCGTCGGTGACGATGTACTGATCAGGTGCACAGCCACCGAACGAGATCAAAACCATGTCCCTTTTAATTATTCATTCATCTCATATCATCATAATTTAAAATAGTATTTTCACAAATCTAAGTAATGAAGCATAAATAAGCATTTTCCAAATACTTTTATCAAATCAGGTTCTCAGATTATGATAAGTGGTCAAGGATGGTAATGCATCAATTGGTTCTCACTCAACTCCTATAAACCTAACGCAATAGATTAACTCAAGTGATAAACATTTATAAAACACAAGGTAGGCCTTGCTTCCCTCTGATTCTCGATGCGCCCCCGGAGATCTCTGGTCTTCAGCTTTTCACAGAGGTCGGACTGATTCACCTCTTGATCTCCATCTTGGCGATGACGTCTCCGGCCGCCACGGGAATGACCACCGCCGTCGTGAATGATCTCGGTGGCCAACTGCAGTGGAGTGTGACGGAGGTGGTACCTGGCGTTCTTCATTGATCTGGACATGGGCTGCCTGGAGGTAAGCCAGTAAGGCGCTCCACTTCGGGTGTTGGGGCCAGTCTTTTGGCCTCCTCTATCACAACGGCGACGTTTACACTTAGGGTCTTATAAACCTGGTGTTTGTCGACCAGATCAAATTCTGGCTCTAATTTTTGCACGGTGGCCTTTCTTGCCTCGGCTTGCAGCTCGCTGGCGCCGTCTTCGGTGGGCATTTCTCCCTTCGCGGGCTGCTCGGGCCTCTTTAGTTTCATTCGGGGGAGGAGCGTTGTCGTTGCTGATGGCGAGGACGGGCCCACCGATGAACCGACCAGTGGGAGAGGGCAGATCAGTGAGATCGCTACCTCCCATGTTGTCGAGGTTAGAGCAGTCGTTGTCGGAGATGATGAAGCTGGAGCTGGTGCCAACGTGATCGGGGGAGATGTGGTCGGAGGAGTGCAGTAGATGTGCGAAACTGGAAGTCGCGTTCCGTAGACCGAACGGCATATAGCCACTCATAAGGTCATGGTCAGAGGCCTTCGGAACCGTGGCTGCTCGGGGTCGCATCTCAACGACGCGTCCCCGAGGAGTGGTGGTGATGGCCAGAGTCAAGTCTTGGTGGAGCGGAGAAGGTCATCGCGCCATCGATGGACGCTGAAAGCAGTCTGCAGTCGACTCCAAGATCTAGAGACTATCGGACAGCCCTTGGGAGACCTGATCTATGGATCTGATCAGGTCTTCGTTGTCGATGGTCTTCCGGATGTAGCGTGGCAGCTTTCCTACCGGGGCGGAGGTCGCTGGAGGAGTCGGGGTAGATGCGATCTGGGCCGCATCCAGGATCTTTCTTTCACCGCTGGGTCCGATGATCTAGGTGATGGATCCCACCGTGAAGATCTGGCCTGGGGTTGGGAGCTCGATGGAGCTTGAAAAAATAACCTTGTTCGCCATGGATCAGGAAGCACACCCCTACCTGGCGCGCCAACTATCGACGGAATGCCGGTGATAGTCTACCAAGGGGTATGCCCAAGGGTAGTAGATTGATTGGTGAAGGTGCACCTGAGATGAGCAAGAGTTACGCTGGAAGCGTGAGACACGAGATTTATATAGGTTCAGGTCGCCGCGAGGCGTAATACCCTACGTCCTATGTGTTGTTGTATTGTATTGCTAGTAGATGAGATGATTTGAGGAGATCCCCTGCCCACCTCATATAGTCCGGGGGGCAGGGTTACAAGTCGGGTTTACCATACATATCAGATTACAATACTAGCCGAACAAGGAAACTAATCGACTAGATATTAAGAAAGCTATTTCCTTGTCCGCCAATTCTTCGGCGGATATACGTGATCTTCAGGAGAATGTGTAGACGACGCGTCCTTGGCAGTCGGGGCCTGATCGGATGACTTGGCCCATGTATTTCCATGCAGGTATATGGGTCTATACCCCCACAGAACCATGTTCACATTTGTTGGTATAAATTAACTGCACTCTATTAAATATTATTATTTTCAAAGTATCCGCAAGCGCACAGATAGAATACCGATATAACTATTTACCAGACAATCCCAATTTTAATATCGAACCCAAAGGAACAGTAGGTGATACTGACTAAGTCTATTGATTCTTAACCTGATAACACAATCAATCTAGAGAATATCAAGAATGAGGAAATAGCTAGTGACTATCTAGTTCCAACAACCGGTAAGCTTTGAATAATATCGTTCTAACTGGGCAGTTACCTGAATAAGAGCAGAAATTAGAGTTCTCTCCTACCAAGCACTTATACACCTATCGATCCTATCAACGGGAAGTGGACTACAGAGGACTCAACGTAGCTATCACCTACGCGATCTACCACTATCTGGCTAATCATGGGACATTTACAAGTAATTATAGCCTAGACACCACGTCTACACTACGAACTACTACTTCAATCTAGGAGCTACCAAGATCAAAGCACTCAATATGAGTTGCAAACTTAAGAACTGTGTTAACACCTAAATTTTGGGCTGGGAGCCGATAGCCGATACCAGAGGAAGATAGCCGATCTCGGAAGCAGATTCCGTCCAGCGGAAGGAAGGAAAATAGCCGATTGCACGGTGAATCGGTTATCGGGTCAAGGTGACAGGAGGCGTGCAGCGTCGGTATTGATGACGTCATCCAGAGTCCGCACCGCCAAGATGCGATCACGATCGGAGTCCGTTATGAAAGGGAAGGTGGGACTCCGAGTTACCTTAGATATAGGATAGTTTGTTAGTTTCCTTATCTATTGATGAGTTGTGATTCGACTAGGACTCTATCTACGTTCAGGGTATAAATATAAGCCCTCAGCCATTGTAAAAGACACAACAACATCAATACAACACAACTTTTGGCTTCGGCCAACAAACCCTAGAGTCAGTCGAGTCCGGCGAGTTACTTCATCCAGGCTGGGTGTCATCCGGTGGACGCAGGCTTGCTTGTAAGTATCGTCAACCCCCTGTTAAACTATATCTTTTTAGCGTCATCCGGTGGACGTGGAAGCATGGCGGATCAGGGTCCTTGCTAAGCTCTATTTCTTTGGCGTCATCCGGTGCACGTGGGAAGCATAGTGAGTCAAGGATGATTCATGCTTGTTTACCCGATCAATCTGTGTTAACCGTCGTCCGGTGGACGAGATGCAGATTAGGACGGTTCTCACGCGCGGATTAGTTATCGATTCATGTTTGTTTGCTTGATTAATCTATTAGTTAATGTCATCTGGTAGACAGGCTATAGATTGAGATAGTTTGCATGCATGGATTAGTTATCGGCTCTAGCTAAATATGGCAATTTAGTTAGATTCGTTAAGTTATCAAGATGTTATTTGTTGTTTATTGTTTATTTATCAATATAACATCTCTCTGCCCGATCAAGATTGATAGATTTGGCTTTAGATTTATTTGAATCTGATCGTCGTTTATGCTTTCTAATGCTTATTTTACCATGATGATCAGTTCCATGCTTACATCGGCTAATTCCCTATCAATCTTGTTCGTTACATGTTGTGCGTTCGGTACTAGTTGAGACATAAGTGGTTCTGAGGTTATCGTAAGTCTTATTTTTATGTTCTTGTTTAAATTAAACTGAGTGTCATCCGGTGGAACAGGTTTAACCTAAACAAGTTTTCACTAGATTAGACTTGCTTTAATTTGAAGTCTGTTTATGACTGCGCTAGCATTCGTTCATGCTTCATGGACCCTGCATCGGTTAAAGAGCCGATTCAGTTATGCTTTCACGAATAGATCGTGTATATAGATTTATTTGGATATCAAACGATCTAGCTTTATTTGCTGGGTTTGTTGAAGCCCGCTGGCCGTTAGACCAGGTGAATGCAGACTTGGTGAACGTAGCGAAGAGGATTTACTAAAGCCGCCGGCCTTCTAGACCAGCTTTAGCCGATCTCTACTTGTTTGATGTACAGATCGGATCTGTACACATGATCTATTTTTTTTATACACATTAACTGAACTAGATCGGCTAGTACATTATTATCTTCATATGAGTATCCTAATAGCCGTTTTACTTCATTATTATACTATCGGTTCATAACATGATGGAATCGGCTTTCTAGTCGATCTCCGATTATACTGGCTCTTTGAGCCGTACAGTTGGAACTATCTGGATTCACCAGTTAGTTCCGCCTTGGGTTACTGATTATATCTGTTTCCTTGTCAATTGCAGGTCAAATTGACTGGCACGCTTGGGTGTTATTGACACTCTCAGACCGGGTTCGAAGCTAGCTGGATCTGCGAGAGCTCTACTACCTTCAAGGGTCGTTTCTGGCTTCGCTGGTGTGTTGGGCTTAGGGAACCACTTTTTGCGCCAACCGAACGAAAAAGAACAAATGCTTACTTGAATTAGAATGTTGAATACAAAAGTATCTCAGAACGCAACTCCGGGCGAGGGAGCCGAATCCAGACGAATATAGCTATGAAGAAGCTCCGACAGGCTGGAACTCCTCCGAATCTCTACTCATCTACTCTATCTCTCTAATCTCTTTCTTGATTGCTAGCCTATATCTAATGGATATCTATCTAATGCTTCAGGCTCTTCATCTCTTGATCTGACCTCCTCCAGGGGGGTCTGGTCCCTTTATTTATAGCCTGGTGGGATGAATACATGCCGTAGGATCAAATCGACTTATCCAAGGGCCGAGATGACTCCTCAAAGGCGGTGGAAGAAGACTCTAGAAGGCGGAGGGCAGAAACCCTAGGGGTGCCGCCCGGTCCCCTCCTTAGGCTGGCCGACCCCACCACCTGCCAGGTAGGGCCCCGGTTGCTTCGGGTGGCTTCCAGAGACTTCTAGCGTGTCGATGACGTATGCTACCTTGGCGTTCAAGTTTCATGGTAATTAAGCACTTAAATCCCTCTTTTAAGCTTTTCTGGATAATCCTCTGGAAAATATATAATTCACCAAAACTCGTGGAAATTATTAGTAATAACCCTATTCTACTAGATATTCATGTGTAATGCAGGGATAATTGATAGTAAAATTTTAGACGTTAACAAGTGTCAACAAGTACCCCCACACTTAGGCTTTTACTCGTCCCGAGAAAAAGGTTAGTTTTAAGATATAAAAGTTTAGAGAGAGAATAGAACATTTAAAACATAACTTGAGAATATAATATATAAAACTAGTCTAGTCATACATGCACTGTGGAATTCAAAGTGTCTACCACAAATCTTTGAGTAGTTGGAGAATAGAACAGCTTGAAACAGATCACCCTCTTCCTTCAGTTAAGTCAATTGGAGAGTAAGTTGATTTTGCAAATAAAACTTAGCTTTACCTTCTCCTTTTGTAGTACTCTCGAATCACTGATATATCTGGTATTTTTTTATCCTCACCAAGGAATTAATGATATTGCCTTCTTTATCGTACTTCTAAAAAGCTTATGTGGATCTCAGGTAGGTATGAATGTGAAAACATACTTGTATTGCATTCATTGTAAAGTCAAACAATGAATTCACAGAGAAACGAGGCATATAATCGAATCAAGCTTTATTTGGTGGAATATGGTGGAACCTAATTCTACCATGCTCCTTGAGAAAATAAATCTCTCTTTAAATAATTAAGTTTATCCAGAGAGTATGAGCTATCTTCTTTCTTTCTTCTTCTCTCTCTTTCTCTTTTTTTTCAAGGGAGGCAAGCATCTAAGTACACATTGTTTTAATTTCGTCGGACACTCGTCCATTTTTTTATACTTCCCTTTTCTCTTGCATAGCTCATACCTCTCTTGGAATTTATTAACTGAGAGATTTTAACGAAACATGGAGCAATTATTTGGTGGCTATTATATGATTATTTTTGGTGTTTTCTCCCGATGTAGGAGAGAAACATCTTTAGTGGAATAATTTGCTATTAATCCGGATTAGAGTAATGCTTATGTGGAAGTGGCACTTGATTAAAAAATATGACAAATTTCTTCAAAGGGTTACAAAGGTTGACCAAACTCAATACAAAGACAAGTACTATATATAGAAGGTTTCTATCCTATATATGGCTCTGGTAGGATATTATCTTTACCACAAAGGAGAGGTATAACTAATTATTTAATTTCAAAATAAAATCTCCAAAGACGAAACAGCAGGAATTGAGTTCTCATTATTCTACTATCTCGTGTTCCACAACAACTTAACCAATCATGGGGTCCCTATAAATAGTTTCCAACAGTAACATGACTTCTAGAAAAGTGTTATATAATTTATTCTTAAGTCATGAATTAAACAATCCTTTCCTTTCTTAAAAGTGTTTTATCATGTAAATTTTGATTCAGATTGAAACAGGAATTGAAATATATGCAATTATACTTGTTTTGGACTCAAACCTGACCGTGGCCAAGGCGCGGATGCAGAGGAGGTAGGGAGGCTCTGGCCGGCCTAGGTAGGGACGCCGGGCAGCGTGCCTCTGTGGCCTCTCCGGGCCCACTTCGGTACCATGGTCCTGGTTTGTTTGTTTTCCGAATTACATGATTTTTCCCGAGCGAATTGATTTCTGTGGTCGCGATGTGTCTCCCCCACACTTGTTTTCCTATATACTTTTTCTGCGCAACATGTGGAGACAACATGCGTACCAAAAAATACAGAGTAGAGTAGATAAAGAAATACTAAAACATTAATAAGAATAAGGCACTTTATTCATTAATAATAGATAACTCTAACAACTGACTCAGCTAACGACTGCCCTAGCTCATTAGGCCTTGTTCTAATATATAACCGATCAAACTTAATAATATAATCAAACTTAACACTCTTGTGCCTTATTACATAGATAACTAGGGTAGCTTAAGGCTGCCCTTTGTTTGTGAGGTCTCTGATCTCTCTCTTAAGCTTCCCAACCTCTTCTTCAAGCTTATCTTTGTCGCACTTGAGGCTGTGGATTAACTTGACATTGATTTCTATCTACTTAGTCATGTCGCCCATAATCTTAGTTCTTAATTCCTCAGTCTTCTCTATTCCTTTAGAGAGGGCTTCAATCTTCTCATTGAGGATTCGTTCGTAGTGAGAGCGGAGGTTGTTTAGGACATTTCTCTAGCGTTAATGCTGAAGCAGCTCTCTGTCTCTTGGGCGGAGGTGGTATAAAATCGGTGTAGCGGACTTGGCCTAGACGTGCACGGACACCATTGATGGCAGGGCGAGCAGCGGTGTATTTTGCACACACTAACGTCCCGTTATTGTCGGTCCTTGACCGACA
Source organism: Eremochloa ophiuroides (assembly GCA_038502445.1). NCBI lineage: Eukaryota > Viridiplantae > Streptophyta > Magnoliopsida > Poales > Poaceae > Eremochloa > Eremochloa ophiuroides. The sequence continues at coordinate 47,405,071 of JAHLJS010000006.1, forward strand.
GGAGTCGCTCATTGTCTCTAGTGGAAGGAGCTGGGTTCCTCGGGGAATAGCGACCTGCTTTCCCTTGGTACCATCTTCTAGCAGCAGCCTTGCGGGTGGTGATGGCAGAGCAGGCTGAGCTTGCGTGTAGTAAACTTGCTCAAATTGCAGAGGCAACGTAGTGAGGTGCTTCGGTGGCACGATGGCGAGGGGCTTCGGCTGTGCGAGGATGATGGCCTTCGAGTCGTCGCCTTCGATCTTGCCGGAGTTAGCACCAACGACCGCTTCGTCTGCCATTGCTACTAGATCTAAACTAGAAAGTTTCTTTGAAGGATAGAGAGACAGCTGTTGACGGGATTGCAAATGAGGTAGGTATAGGTGCATATTTATATGGGTTTTCAGGGGACAGGATAAGGTCAAATCTAGGTTCTACAGGATTTGTATGAAAGAATATCTGCACGCCTCGGGAATCTACGTGAAAGTGTTAAGGAAGGATGCAGAAAGAAAAGGAAATGAGAGTCGGAGCGAGAGGGGAAAGGGGGCGCCAGCCCTGCCCCACTAGGGTGCCGCCCAGGCTCCACCAGGTTGCCTCTCGGGGAGGCCGAGCTCGTGATGCCTCTAGACTCTATCTACTTTGTAATACCTCTGGTATTACAATTTAATTAATCTGCCATGTCATCATATTTAAATTTAAGCATTTGCATATGATTGTGCTTAGGGCCTAGGGTGATTTGATTTCAACTAAAGTATTGATTGTGTAATTAAGTCCTTAATCAAAAATCAAAAATGAAATTAAATAAAAATCAAATTAAACCCTAAAAGTTGACCTAAAAACCCAATTCAAAATCTATATGGAATATGGGAAAGTGTCTTAATAAAAGTTGTAGAGTTTTACAAATGGAACAACTTTTATTTTTGGAGATTTTGAAGTTATATTATAAAAATTCAAATTAAACTCAAATTACTATATTGAAATTTATATTTGAAACTTCAATTTTAAAAACATTAAGAATCTTCAAAAACTTTCGTAATAGAAGTTGTCAATCTCACTGAGTAGAACAACTTTCATGTTTACCATTTTTCAAGTTGTTGAGAAGAATCAAAAGTAATTTTAAAATTTTAATTTGAAATTCAAACCCTACTTTTACCCCCTTTTCTGTAATTCAAAATTTTGGCCGAATTTGAAATTGGTGTCAAAAGCAAAAATGATCTACACGAAATTCTCTACAACTTTTGTATTCACCTCTTCCTTGGATTCGATTGAAATCAGCTCGAATTTGCATCAAATAGCTTGTGACCTACTTGGCCTAGCACTGTAGCTACAGGGGGGGCCCCCTGTTCATCTTCCACGTCGCGCTCGCGCATGCCGCGCGCGGCGCCGGGCGCCGTCCGGCCGGCGTGGGCAACCAGTGCCGCTGTCGAGCAGCCGAGAGGGGGCCCCGGACCTAGCTGAGCTTATCCCCTCCCTTGCCCGGTGTTATAAACCACCACCGCACCGTCCCGACCTCATTTCTCCTTCTCGCGGCCGCCGTCGAGCTCAATCGGAGTGCGGTGAAATTCACCGTGACCAAGCCACCATTGCCTCTTCCATCTCCAAGCAAGCTCGCTAGCTTCCTTGCGCGTCGATTGGTGCCATCGGTGTGGGCTATGGTGCCTCGAGCATCCGGGAACGCGGGTCGTCGTCTCCGCGTCCGGCCGGAGCCGAGCAGGGCGCCACCGCACGTCGGGAAGCCGAGGCCGGTCTTTTAGGGTGAGGTTCTACCGGAACTTGTGTGCGTTTTGGGGTCCTTGTGTTTCTTAGCTTCTCATGTGCTAGATGGTTCGCCATTTGGTGCTCTAGGATCACCGGAACGGGAAAGGTCATCGCCGGTGCTCTTCGTCGCAGGCACGTCGTCAAGCCCGCTTCTCCGTCCCGTCTCCGTCCCAACCAGCTAGTGGTTTAGGGTCGTGGTGAGTTCCCGAATCGTTTCCTACCTTGAGTTGGTCGCGTTCGTTTCGCGCTCGCCGGCGTGTGGTCATCCGCCGCCGCCGAGTCGCCGTAGTGACCGACGAGCTCGTTGCCGGTCGGGTCTAGCCGTTTTAGGTCTCTAGGGTGGTGCCTCTAGGCTCTGCTCGGTGTCCGGTAGGTTTCCCTTGCCGGAGGGAGGCTGCCGGCGGCGAGCCGCCGTGCGCGCTCGAGCGCGGGGGTTCGGAGCGAAGCAGAGAGCGAGAGGTGGGAGGAGGAACTGACGGCTGGGGTCAGCCTGTCAGTGTCCCGTGCGGTGGCGCGTGAGCGCGCGTGGGAGGCTGACGGCTAGGGCCGGCCTGTCAGCGACCCGGCGCGGAGGCAGAGCGCGCGCGGTCGCAGCTGGGCCGGGCTGGGCCGGTGCGGGGTGTGGGCCGGCTCGGTGGCGCGCGCGCGCGGTGCCGCGGTCTGGGCCATGTTGGGCCTTAGTGGGCCGAATGGCCGTTTTTTTTCCAGCGATTTTCTATTGCTTTTTCATTTTAATTAAAATGAATAGTGGTAAGTTTTGATATTTTTGTATGGATTAATATACTCTACCAAAAAGTATGAAAATATTTCTAGATACTCTCTGTGATGTGTAGAATTTAATAAAAATATTAAATACAGGATTTGGGTGTTTTCTGTATTAATTAAAAATCAGCACATTAAATGTTAAAAGGAACTTTGATGATTTTTAATAATTTCTGTGATGTTCCAAAAATCATGAAATTTATTGTGTCACTGTTTGGTACTGAAATCTATCTGTTGGTGCATTTTGACATCAAATGGAAATAGTTAAATATTTATTAAATTATATGTTAGTTTAAATGATAATATTAGGAATAATAAATGGAATGATTATTGATTGGTGTGATTTTTGGATTGATTGAGATTCTAGGTCAATCACCTTTATGAACTAGGGCAGTATGAATTAGATTATTCATGTCTAGCTAAGATAGGGTCATATACCCATGTGTGGTTTATTTATTATTAAATTACGTCTGTCATTTCATGTGCATCACATTCATACATTCATTCATTGCAATCGTGTAGTGACCGAAAATCCGGAGGTAAAGTCTGAGGGTCCATCTGAGGAGACTACTCAGGAAGTTATACAAGGATTTGATATTTGTGGAACTGACCCGGATCCGACACTCTACACAATTCAAGGCAAGCCCCGGTGCATTCAGCCCCTCCTTGTTATTTAAATTATTTATCACTTGAGTTAATCTACTGCATTAGGTTATTAGGAGTTGAGTGATAACCTATTGATGCATTACCTTTCCTTGACCACATATTATACCTAAGACCCTGATTTATTTAAAGGTATTAAAAAATGCTTAGTCATGCTTAATGATAGAATTGCAAAATGCTATTTTGAAAACTGTGATAATATGAAACAAATGAATCACTTTATGGGATTGGTTATGTCCTTGTTGGTTGGCAGTGTGCCTAGCTAGTTCAATGTCAACCACATGGATGGGTTGTTCCGTTTGGTCGACCATCTGTTGGGTTAGAGTCCCAGCGATCCTCGCCATCGGAAAGGGATGTGAAAACCGGGTAGTTACCAGTGTACTTGGGTTAGAGTCCCAATGCATGGTTTCTAACGGAAAAATATTAGGGACCGTTCATTGTCAGGCCTGCTGTGATCAAGACTTTGCAACTAGCCACATACTACGGAAAGCCTCTGACTCCGGTGGCTCTACTGCTGGAACCGACAACCACGCACTGGGAGTGGAGAGATGGCGAGAGTAGCGTGTACCCTCGTGGCCGTCGTGCCTGGAGATGAGAGGAGTACTGTGCTCTCGGGTGGCACAGGACCGGTTCCGGGGTATGAAAAGCCGTGGTAGGCGGGGTTGGCGTATGCAAGCTTAAGTGCTACATACGCAGTGTGGATAGGAATCCCCAGCTGGGTATTAATCGATTCGAATCGTCGTTGCTCCTCGGATATGGAGACTTGATCCTCACCCCTACATCGGAAAGCGGTTCGGAACTAGGATTGTTTTTGAATGGATTAAGTAAACGAAAGAATGTTGATATATGAGAAAGTATTTCGAGAAATGGATAATGATGAATAGTATTATTGAAATAAAATATTGATTTAGGATTAGTAATGCCTTTCCGCAAAAATTCTTGAACTCTTGCTAACCCTTACCTTGACTCCCCTTAGCCTGCATTCCTGAGTCTAATCTTACACCTTTAGTCGGGTAAGTCTTGCGGAGTACCCCATGTACTTAGGGTTTGTTAACCCCGTTGCAGGAGGGCAGCAGGAGACTGAAGTTTGTCTCGCTCCGTGCTGCGTCACCATCGTCCAAGAGAGTGAAGAAGACTAAGGTTAAACCCTTGGGCAGGGTCCGTGTAATGTTTAACTATCTGTAGTACTGTTGTTCCAAACTCTACTGCTACTCTTTTATATTTATGGTTTGTAATAACCGCACTTAATTTTATTCGAACACTGGTCTGTAATATTAAGTACTATTTACTCTTCCGCAACTTCTACTCTAATGTATTTTGTTATGAAATGTTGTAACTCTGTAATGACTTCGCAATGGGATCCTGTCGGAGATAACGGGTGCTTATGTAGCCCGGCAGAGCCCGTCTAGGTCATCTGGAACACGGGCCCGGCTGTCAGATGTCATTAGTGACGTTGACAGGTGCCTGTGGGCCACGTGATTTAGGCGGTTCTGTTACAGCTGGTATCAGAGCGTTCCATTGCTAAATCATTGCAGGTTACCTTTCGAAAACTTCAAAATGTTTTGGATCATAAAAACTTAAACTGCTATTTTGAGTCCAAACTGCTTACAATCTTACCTTACTCAGTAGTTCTTATCTTGTTCTATAATTTATCTTATTATGGTAGCAGGTGGAACGACATTATTAACACTAGCCCTATGTTTAAACTAATTATGCTTTGACCTGTATTGCATGGTTTAAAATTCGTAAGTACGTGCATGCATCATGATAATCACCCATGTTAATAACTTCCTCCTTTATAGTGGGTATATGGGTTAGGAATTATCACACCTATTCTTCCTAGCCTTGTATATCCTCATTAATTCAAACTTACCTTTCCAGCTGGCACGAACTAGGTTAACGGCGCGCAACATGACTGGTCCTCGTGGAGTTCCGCGTCACCAGTTGGCACCCCGCGGCAGTGACGAGGCGTCTGGCAGCCGTCCACCTCGCCGCAGCCGCAAGGAATTGAAGAAAGAGATCAAGGAGCTGCACCGTGAGATAAGCCTCATGAGGGAGGACTTCCAGGTAGCCCGGGCTGATCATTACCGGGATGTGAGGACCAACAGAGACCTACGGCGGGAGATCGACCGCCTGACTCAAGAGAGGGATGAAGCTTTGGAGCAAGTTGGCACGGCACGTGATCGCGTTGAGGAGCTGGAGGGGTACATTGAGAACCTTGAGTGGAACAATGGGATGCTGCACGAGGAAGTGCATAGGCTGAACGATCAGCTTAACCCGATTCTGATTCCACGAGAGGAGGAGCCTGAGGAGGGTGTGGTCATAGGACCAGATGATGAGTATTATGACAGTGAGACTTCAGAGGACGGTTACCTTGAGGCAGCCGACTCAATGGAGGATGTAGTCGTCGAGGAGGACGAGGAGGAGGAGGTTGTCGTTATCGATTAAGCTAGTCTTAGGACTAGTGGGGTTTAGTCTTCTGTATCCGAGTATTGTAATCGTAGTGCCAAGAACCATAGCCTGGGCGGGACTTGTTCCGTTTATGTGTGTTGAACCTTGTTAAATTTGGTATTCTAAGTTGTAATGCTACTATGTTTTAATTATGCAATGTGAGTCCTTAGTGGTTGTCCTGAAACAGATGGTCAACACTCACTCAAATGGTGCTGGTACTTCTGACGAAAGAGCTGCTCCCTATCCACCACCCATTCCACCAACCTTAGCAGATGCCATCGCGGCCCTGGCTAATGCAGCCAACGCTATGGCTCAAAACCGAGAAAACCGTGACGGGCGTCGAGGCCGCCGCGAAGATGAGGAAACCACCTATGTAGACTTTACTGAAACCCGTCCACCAGTATTCACAAAAGCTGAAGAACCTTTGGATGCCGATGACTGGCTTCGTACTATGGAGCAGAAATTCAGTTTGATCCGCTCTACGGAAATCCAAAAGCCACTATTCGCGGCTCAGCAGCTGCGTGGTCTGGCCAGTGCCTGGTACGCCAACCTGTTGTCTGCACAGCCCGAGGGGCATCAGTTTACTTGGGCAGAATTCCGCGAAGCTTTCCGAGCACTTACATCCCAGCAGGTGTAATGAAGATGAAACTGGACCAGTTCTTAGCTCTACAACAGAAAGATTCTTCTGTGATGCAATATGTGAACCAATTCAACCATCTTGCCCAGTATGCTCCTGAACACACCAATACCGATCAAAAGAAGAAAGATTGCTTTGTCAGGGGCCTAAACTTCAAGATCCAGCGTAGTTTAGCTAACAACCACAACTGCTCTTATCACAAAGTTGTACCATTGCTTACGAAGAAAGTGATCGTAAGCATCAGGATGAGAAGAAGAAAAAGAAGTCAGGCTTTTCTGGCGGTCAAAAACGCCAGAAGATCATCTATCATCCCACACACCACAATCGCCCCGCTTACCCTCAGCAGCAAGTCGTGGTACGCACTGCGGCTACCTCCCATACCTCGAATCAACAGAACACCACTCAGCCGAATGCCCCAGGCGTTCGTATCAATACACCTCAGACCACCTATAATCATCCTTGCTACAACTGTGGCAAATTGGGACATTGGGCTCGTGACTGTCCATATCCCAAGAAGTACAATCAAAATGCCCAGAAGAGTCCTGGACAGCAGCAACAGCAACATCAGAATCAGCACCGTGGTCAGCAGCACCAGGTTCAGAAGGTCAAGCTTGTCAAGAAGGCTGGACATGTCTATTATACTCATGTGGATGACATCCCTGCAGGAGAGCCCATCATGATGGGTAGGTTTCCTGTCGCCAGTCACCCCGCTATTACACTTTTTGATTCTGGTGCATCACATTCATTCATCAATCGTACATTTGTGGTAAAACATGAGATTCCAATTGGGGAAATAAAGGAAAACTTCCTTATACATTCGCCCGGAGGGCGTATAAATACTAAGGAGGTAGTGCATCGAGTACCTATCGAATTGGGTGGGCATATATTCCCAACCACCATGATAGTACTCAAGGATCAGGACATAGATGTCATATTAGGTATGAATTGGATGTATCAGCACAAGGCACTGATAGATATGCTGAATAGGACCATAAAGGTCAGCATACCTGGTAGTCAGTCTCAACTTCTTATCCAACTGCCTCTACCCGTGAGAATGATTGATAAGACAGTGCAGAGATTGTGTGCCACCTCAGTTCAAGAAATCCAAAATATTCCGGTAGTTTGTGAATTTCCGGATGTATTCCCTGATGATCTACCCGGTCTGCCACCTGACCGTGATGTAGAGTTCGCTATTGAGTTGAAGCCAGGAACTGCACCTATATCCCGCAGAGCCTATAGGATGCCTCCCAAGGAATTGGCTGAGCTTAAAATTCAACTGCAAGATCTACTTGATAAGGGTTTCATCAGACCAAGTTCATCTCCTTGGGGTTGCCCTGCTATATTCGTGAAAAAGAAGGACAAGTCACTCAGACTCTGTGTCGATTATCGCCCACTCAACGAGGTCACCATTAAAAATAAATACCCTTTGCCTCGCATTGACCTACTCTTTGACCAACTAGCTGGAGCCAAGGTCTTTTCCAAGATTGATCTTAGGTCTGGTTACCACCAAATAAAGATCCGTCCTGAGGATATTCCTAAAACAGCATTCACCACCAGATACGGCCTTTATGAGTATCTGGTCATGTCTTTTGGCCTAACCAATGCACCTGCCTATTTCATGTATCTCATGAACTCTGTTTTCATGCCCGAGCTTGACAAGTTTGTAGTCGTGTTCATCGATGACATCCTTGTTTATTCTAAAACCCCTGATGAACATGCCAACCACCTCCGTATTGTCCTGACCCGTTTGAGAGAGCACCAACTATATGCCAAGTTTAGCAAATGTGAGTTTTGGCTAGATCGAGTTCCTTTTCTCAGACACATTCTATCAGCTGAAGGTGTATCCGTGGATCCCAGCAAGGTGGAAGAAATCTTGAATTGGAAGCCACCAACCACAGTTCATCAAGTCCGTAGTTTTATGGGAATGGCAGGGTATTACCGTCGGTTTATTCCAGACTTCTCAAGAATAGCCAAGCCCATTACCAACCTGCTGAAGAATCAGGTCAAGTTCATCTGGTCGCCAGAATGTGAAAAGGCATTTCAAACCTTGAAAAAGTTGTTGACCACTGCACCAGTACTGGCCCAACCAGATATAGAAAAGCCCTTTGATGTGTACTGTGATGCTTCTGGTACCGGACGTGGTTGTGTCTTGATGCAAGAAGGAAGAGTCATTGCTTATGCCTCACGGCAACTCAAGCGTCATGAGGAGAATTATCCCACTCATGATTTGGAGTTAGCAGCTGTGGTACATGCCTTGAAGATATGGCGTCACTATTTGCTGGGCAGTACCTGTAATGTGTATATAGATCATAAGAGTCTGAAATACATTTTTACTCAAGAAAAGTTGAACATGAGACAGCGAAGATGGCTCGAGCTAATCAAGGATTATGATATTGAAGTGCATTACCATCCTGGCAAGGCGAATGTGGTCGCTGATGCACTCAGTCGTAAAGTGCACTGCAATTGTTTGACGGTCAAGCCGTATGATATGTCCTTGTGCTATGAGTTGGAAAAATTAGGGGTAGAAATAATTCCACAAGGCAGTCTGACCAATATTAGTATTGAAACACCCATCCGGGATAAGATTATTGCCGCTCAGCGGGAAAGTAATGGAATCAAGCACATCAAGGAAAAGGTTCAAGCTGGCAAGGCAGATTGTTTCCGGATTGATGATGATGGTGTCGTGTGGTTCAAGGATCGTCTGGTAGTTCCAAAGATGCCGGAGTTGCGACAAAAGATCCTTGATGAAGCACATTTGACAAGGTTTTTCATCCACCCCGGCAGCAACAAGATGTATCAGGATTTGAGGCAAAAGTTCTGGTGGACAAAGATGAAGATAGAGATTGCCCGGTACGTCGCGAGATGTGACACGTGTCAGAAGGTGAAAGTTGTCCACATGAGGCCTGGAGGAGAATTGCAACCATTGCCTGTTCCTGCATGGAAGTGGGAAGACATCAGCATGGACTTCATCGTGGGATTACGCAAGACTTCAAGAGGTTTTGATTTCATCTGGGTTATTGTGGATCGCCTCACCAAGCAAGCTCATTTTCTACCTGTCAAGAAGAAGTACAGGGCACTGGCTTATGCAAAGCTTTATATTGAGAACTTGGTGAAGTTACATGGTGTACCAAGGACCATCGTTTCTGATCGAGGTACCCAGTTCGTCTCCAAGTTTTGGAGAGCTTTCCACAAGTCCTTAGGTACAAAGCTTTTGCATAGCACTGCCTACCATCCGCAGACGGATGGGCAGACGGAAAGAGTCAATCAAGTATTGGAGGATATGTTGAGGGCTTGTGCGCTCAATTACCCTGACAAGTGGGATGATTGTCTGGCATTGGCAGAATTCTCGTACAACAACAGTTATCAAGAAAGCATCAAGATGGCCCCATTTGAGGCAGTCTACGGTCGAAGGTGCCGAATCTCATTGAATTGGTCTGAACCTGGAGAGAGATGGTTTTATGGTGTGGATTTGGTCAACGAAGCCGAAGAAAAGGTTAAGCAGATTCAAGAAAATTTGAAAGTAGCACAGTCTCGGCAGAAAAGTTATGCCGATAAAAGGCGTCGACCTTTGGCATTCAAGATAGGAAACTATGTGTATTTGAAGGTATCGCCAATGAAAGGAGTCAGCCGATTTGGCGTTAAAGGCAAGTTGGCTCCGCGTTACATTGGACCTTTCTTAATCATAGAACGCGTGGGAAAAGTAGCTTATAAGCTGCAGTTGCCTGAGCATCTTTCGGAGGTACACAATGTATTCCATGTGTCACAGCCCAAGAAATGTCTTCGAGTTCCTGATCAAGTCGTCGAAGTGGAAGGAGTGGAACTTGAACCTGAGCTGACATACTCGGAGTATCCTATTCGAGTCTTGGACATAAAAGATCATGTCACGCGGAGGAATACAACCCAATGGTACAAGATCCAGTGGAGTGCACATTCCGAAGAAGAAGCCACTTGGGAATCGGAAGATTACCTCGCAGAGAATTTCCCTGAGTTCTTTGCTACCTTGTAGAATGTACACGTTTTAGTCTCGACATATGTAAACGTTCTTCTGTTTTTAGCAGATTTTAGAATTAGTTAGTTGAGACCTGTTCTTGTCCATTACTTTGTTTCAGTTAATATTTCTATTAAGTCTCGGGACGAGATTTCTTTTAGGGGGGAAGGCTGTAATACCTCTGGTATTACAATTTAATTAATCTGCCATGTCATCATATTTAAATTTAAGCATTTGCATATGATTGTGCTTAGGGCCTAGGGTGATTTGATTTCAACTAAAGTATTGATTGTGTAATTAAGTCCTTAATCAAAAATCAAAAATGAAATTAAATAAAAATCAAATTAAACCCTAAAAGTTGACCTAAAAACCCAATTCAAAATCTATATGGAATATGGGAAAAGTGTCTTAATAAAAGTTGTAGAGTTTTACAAATGGAACAACTTTTATTTTTGGAGATTTTGAAGTTATATTATAAAAATTCAAATTAAACTCAAATTACTATATTGAAATTTATATTTGAAACTTCAATTTTAAAAACATTAAGAATCTTCAAAAACTTCCTTAATAGAAGTTGTCAATCTCACTGAGTAGAACAACTTTCATGTTTACCATTTTTCAAGTTGTTGAGAAGAATCAAAAGTAATTTTAAAATTTTAGTTTGAAATTCAAACCCTACTTTTACCCCCTTTTCTGTAATTCGAAATTTTGGCCGAATTTGAAATTGGTGTCAAAAGCAAAAATGATCTACACGAAATTCTCTACAACTTTTGTATTCACCTCTTCCTTGGATTCGATTGAAATCAGCTTGAATTTGCATCAAATAGCTTGTGACCTACTTGGCCTAGCACTGTAGCTACAGGGGGGCCCCTGTTCATCTTCCACGTCACGCTCGCGCGTGCCGCGCGCTGCGCCAGGCGCCGTCCGGCCGGCGTGGGCAACCAGTGCCGCTGTCGAGCAGCCGAGAGAGGGCCCCGGACCCAGCCGAGCTTATCCCCTCCCTTGCCCGGTGTTATAAACCACCACCGCACCGTCCCGACCTCATTTCTCCTTCTCGCGGCCGCCGTCGAGCTCAATCGGAGTGCGGTGAAATTCACCGTGACCAAGCCACCATTGCCTCTTCCATCTCCAAGCAAGCTCGCTAGCTTCCTTGCGCGTCGATTGGTGCCATCGGTGTGGGCTGTGGTGCCTCGAGCATCCGGGAACGCGGGTCGTCGTCTCCGCGTCCGGCCGGAGCCGAGCAGGGCGCCACCGCACGTCGGGAAGCTGAGGCTGGTCTTTTAGGGTGAGGTTCTACCGGAACTTGTGTGCGTTTTGGGGTCCTTGTGTTTCTCAGCTTCTCATGTGCTAGATGGTTCGCCATTTGGTGCTCTAGGATCACCGGAACGGGAAAGGTCATCGCCGGTGCTCTTCGTCGCAGGTCGGCACGTCGTCAAGCCCGCTTCTCCATCCCGTCTCCGTCCCAACCAGCTAGTGGTTTAGGGTCGTGGTGAGTTCCCGAATCGTTTCCTACCTTAAGTTGGTCGCGTTCGTTTCGCGCTCACCGGCGTGTGGTCTGCCACCGCCGCCGAGTCGCCGTAGTGACCGACGAGCTCGTTGCCGGTCGGGTCTAGCCGTTTTAGGTCTCTAGGGTGGTGCCTCTAGGCTCTGCTCGGTGTCCGGTAGGTTTCCCTTGCCAGAGGGAGGCTGCCGGCGGCGAGCCACCGTGCGCGCTCGAGCGCGGGGGTTCGGAGCGAAGCAGAGAGCGAGAGGTGGGAGGAGGAACTGACGGCTGGGGTCAGCCTGTCAGTGTCCCGTGCGGAGGCGCGTGAGCGCGCGGGAGGCTGACGGCTGGGGCCGGCCTGTCAGCGACCCGGTGCGGAGGCGAGCGCGCGCGGTCGCGGCTGGGCCGTGCTGGGCCGGTGCGGGGTGTGGGCCGGCTCGGTGGCGCGCGCGCGCGGTGCCGCGGTCTGGGCCATGTTGGGCCTTAGTGGGCCGAATGGCCATTTTTTTTTCCCAGCGATTTTCTATTGCTTTTTCATTTTAATTAAAATGAATAGTGTTAAGTTTTGATATTTTTGTATGGATTAATATACTGCACCAAAAAGTATGAAAATATTTCTAGATACTCTCTGTGATGTGTAGAATTTAATAAAAATATTAAATACAGGATTTTGGTGTTTTCTGTATTAATTAAAAATCAGCACATTAAATGTTAAAAGGAACTTTGATGATTTTTAATAATTTCTGTGATGTTCCAAAAATCATGAAATTTATTGTGTCACTGTTTGGTACTAAAATCTATCTGTTGGTGCATTTTGACATCAAATGGAAATAGTTAAATATTTATTAAATTGTATGTTAGTTTAAATGATAATATTAGGAATAATAAATAGAATGATTATTGATTGGTGTGATTTTTGGATTGATTGAGATTCTAGGTCAATCACCTTTATGACCTAGGGCAGTATGAATTAGATTATTCATGTCTAGCTAAGATAGGGTCATATACACATGTGTGGTTTATTTATTATTAAATTTCGTCTGTCATTTCATGTGCATCACATTCATACATTCATTCATTGCAAACGTGTAGTGACCGAAAATCCGGAGGTAAAGTCTGAGGGTCCATCTGAGGAGACTACTCAGGAAGTTATACAAGGATTTGATATTTGTGGAACTGACCCGGATCCGACACTCTACGCAATTCAAGGCAAGCCCCGGTGCATTCAGCCCCTCCTTGTTATTTAAATTATTTATCACTTGAGTTAATCTACTGCATTAGGTTATTAGGAGTTGAGTGATAACCTATTGATGCATTACCTTTCCTTGACCACATATTATACCTAAGACTCTGATTTATTTAAAGGTATTAAAAAATGCTTAGTCATGCTTAATGATAGAATTGCAAAATGCTATTTTGAAAACTGTGATAATATGAAACAAATGAATCACTTTATGGGATTGGTTATATCCTTGTTGGTTGGCAGTGTGCCTAGCTAGTTCAATGTCAACCACATGGATGGGTTGTTCCGTTTGGTCGACCATCTGTTGGGTTAGAGTCCCAGCGATCCTCGCCATCGGAAAGGGATGTGAAAACCGGGTAGTTACCAGTGTACTTGGGTTAGAGTCCCAATGCATGGTTTCTAAGAGAAAAATATTAGAGACCGTTCGTTGTCAGGCCTGCTGTGATCAAGACTTTGCAACTAGCCACATATTACGGAAAGCCTCTGACTCCGGTGGCTCTACTGCTGGAACCGACAACCACGCACTGGGAGTGGAGAGATGGCGAGAGTAGCGTGTACCCTCGTGGCCGTCGTGCCTGGAGATGAGAGGAGTACTGTGCTCTCGGGTGGCGCAGGACCGGTTCCGGGGTATGAAAAGCCGTGGTAGGCGGGGTTGGCGTATGCAAGCTTAAGTGCTACATACGCAGTGTGGATAGGAATCCCCAGCTGGGTATTAATCGATTCGAATCGTCGTTGCTCCTCGGATATGGAGACTTGATCCTCACCCCTACATCGGAAAGCGGTTCGGAACTAGAATTGTTTTTGAATGAATTAAGTAAACGAAAGAATGTTGATATATGAGAAAGTATTTCGAGAAATGGATAATGATGAATAGTATTATTGAAATAAAATATTGATTTAGGATTAGTAATGCCTTTCCGCAAAAATTCTTGAACTCTTGCTAAGCCTTACCTTGACTCCCCTTAGCCTGCATTCCTGAGTCTAATCTTACACCTTTAGTCGGGTAAGTCTTGCGGAGTACCCCATGTACTCAGGGTTTGTTAACCCCGTTGTAGGAGGGCAGCAGGAGACTGAAGTTTGTCTCGCTCCGTGCTGCGTCACCATCGTCCAAGAAAGTGAAGAAGACTAAGGTTAAACCCTTGGGCAGGGTCCGTGTAATATTTAACTATCTGTAGTACTGTTGTTCCAAACTCTACTGCTACTCTTTTATATTTATGGTTTGTAATAACCGCACTTAATTTTATTCGGACACTGGTCTGTAATATTAAATACTATTTACTCTTCCGCAACTTCTACTCTGATGTATTTTGTTATGAAATGTTGTAACTCTGTAATGACTTCGCAATGGGATCCTGTCGGAGATAACGGGTGCTTATGTAGCCCGGCAGAGCCCGTCTAGGTCATCTGGAACACGGGCCCGGCTGTTAGATGTCATTAGTGACGTTGACAGGTGCCTGTGGGCCACGTGATTTAGGCGGTTCTGTTACATACTTCCTGTTAGTTGTGATGCGCGATAATTTTTTGTAACGGATGATGACGGGACTAAAAAGTTGGTAACTGGACAAAGTCCAGCCCGTCAACAACTTCTGAATTAAATGGCTCTAAAAATAATTTAAGTCGGTGACCATTTACCTTGAATAACGTACCTTCGTGTGATTGTAGAGTTACTGCTCCATGTGGCGATGCATTCACAACCGTAAATGGTCCTTCCCATTTGCTTCGTAGCTTTCCAAGCCCGAATAATTTAAACCTGGAATTAAAAAGTACTACCTTATCTCTTGGTGCAAGCTCCTTTTTCTTGATCCTCTTGTCATGCCATCTTTTTGTTCTTTCTTTGTAAATCTTTGAATTGTGTTAAGCATTTTCTCTCCGTTCTTCTAATTCTGATATTTGCATCTTTCTCTTTTCTCCAGTGGCTTTAAAGTCCATATTCCATCTCTTAATAGCCCAGTAAGCCTTATGCTCTAATTCTACTAGTAAATGATAGGTTTTACCATACACTAACTGATAAGGTGACATGCCCAAGGGTGTCTTGTAGGCAGTCTGATATGCCCAAAGTGCTTCGGGTAATCGATCCTTCCATGCAGTACCCATCTCATTTACTGTTTTCTATAGAATATTCATGATCTGTTTGTTTGATGTTTCTGCCTGGCCACTTGTCTAAGGATGGTATGTAGTAGCAACATTATGATGGATTCCATGAGCTTGTAAGTATTGGTGAAACTTCTTATCAGTGAAATGTGTTCCTCCGTGACTAATGACCATCAATGGTGTCCCAAACCTTGGAAATATAATCTCTTCGAACATCTTCTTTGAATGTTTGGAATCAGCATTCATGCATGGCATAGCTTGTACCCACTTGGATACATAATCAACTACCACCATAATGTATTCATAGTTTCTTGATTTCATAAATGGTCCCATGTAATCAATTCCCTAGACATCAAAGAGCTCGATCTGGAGATTGTTGGTGAGTGGCATAGCATCTCTTGCATTGATATTTCCGTGCCTCTGACATGATCCACATCTCTGGACAAAATTTTTGGTGTCTTCATACATAGTTGGCCAAAAGAACCCACTCTGCCAGATCTTAGCATGAGTGCGGAATGCCCCATAATGACTTCCATATGGTGATGCATGGCATTTTTGAATGATCTGCATGCCTTCTTCTACTGGTACACATCTTCTAAGTAACCCATCTGAGCAGATTCTGAAGAGGTATGGTGGATCCCATATGTGAAAACGACTTTCATAAATGAGCTTCTTTTTATTTTCCCCTGGTGGTACATAACCTGCAACCATAAAGTTGACAATATTCACGTACCAAGGGTCTGACTTGGTCACTTTAAACAACATGTCATCTCTTAATGAGTCATTAATAGGTAGTTCCTGGAGGTTTCTCAAAGTGTATTCTAGACAAGTGATCAGCAACTGGATTTTCTATTCCTTTCCTGTCTTTAATCAATTCAAATTCTTGAAGTAACAGAATCCATCTTATCAAACGAGGTTCAGCATATTTCTTAGTAAGCAAATATTTTAAAGCAGCATGATCAAAATAGATAATTACTTTTGCTCCTACTAAGTAAGATCTGAATTTATCAATAGCAAAAACAATAGCCAGGAGTTCTTTTTCAGTTGTTGCATAATTTAATTATGTTCCTGTCATAGTTTTACTAGCATAAGCAATTGCATGACGCTTCTTATTCTTTGTTTGTCCTAATACTGCCCCTACAGCATAATCACTAGCATCACACATAATTTCAAAAGTTAAAGACCAATCAAAGGGTTGAATGATTGGTGCTGATGTAAGTGCTTCTTTAAGAATATTAAAAGATTTTAAACATGCATCATCAAATTCAAAAGGAACATCCTTAGCTAATAAGTTAATCAGTGGTCTAGCAATATGTGAAAAATCTTTTATAAATCTACGATAAAAACCACAATGACCAAGAAAATTTCGGATTCCTTTTATATTAACAGGGGGAAGTGGTTGTTCAATTACTTCAATTTTTGCCTTGTCTACCTCTATACCGCTTTCAGACACTAGGTGCCCTAGCACTATTCCTTCTCTAACCATGAAATGACATTTTTCCCAATTAAGGACTAAGTGCTTTTCTTCACATCTTTACAAAACCTTATCTAGATTTTCTAGACAATCATCAAAAGTTTTTCCATAAACTGAAAAATCATCCATAAAAACTTCCATGATTTCTTCTATCATTTCAGAGAATATAGACATCATACATCTTTGAAAAAAGTAGGTGCATTACATAATTCAAAAGACATTCTATGATAAGCATAAGTTCCATAAGGACATGTAAAAGTGATTTTGTTTTGATCATCAGGGTGAATAGGAATTTGGTGATATCCAGAATAACCATCAAGGAAGCAAAAGAAAGAATTATTCGCTAAATACTCTAACATCTCATCAATGAAGGGTAGCGGAAAATGATCTTTCTTTATTGCTTTATTAAGTTTTCTATAATCTATGCACATTCGCCATTCAGTGACAGTTCTCTGGGGTATTAATTCATTTTTATCATTTTGAACTACGGTCATTCGACCCTTTTTAGGTACAACTTGAACAGGGCTTACCCTACTCACTATGCAGGTACAGGATAAATAATCCCAGCATGCAAAAGTTTTAAGACCTCTTTCTTAACAACTTCTCTCGTCACGTTTTGAAGCCTACGCTAGGGCTCTCTAGAAGGTGTTATGTCTGGGTTGGTTGGAATGCGATGGGTGCATAAAACAGGACTAATCCCCTTAAGGTCTTGGAGTGAATAACCAAAAGCCTTATGATGTTTTTCTAAAATAGTTATTAATCTAAAAGATTCTTCATCAGAAACTTTATCACTTATAATAACAGGAGAATTTTGATAATTATTCAGAAAAACATATTTAAGACCAGAAGGTAGTTGTTTAAGTTCAATAGAAGGCTTAAGTGGCTCTAGTAATTCATCTAGAGGTTCAAGATCAATAGGATCATCCTCCTCTTCATTAATGAAGAATTGGGTATCATCTTCTAAATTAGGTTCAATAAATTCTTCAAATGACACAGCCTTAACCTCTTCTATTAAATCTAACTCAAGAAGTGGCTCTGCCTTAGCTTTTAATGCATGAGTTATAGGCACAGAGAGTTTAATTCCTTTCCCAAGTTTAATGTCTAAATTACCTGTACAACCTTCTCACAAAAGTTGTCCTATTGGTAATCCAATCATCACATCGAAATCCCAAACATCAAAGATATAAAAATTCAGCAGAATTCGGAATTCATTAATCACAATAGGAAGGGCACATAAAACTCCTGAACTAGGAATAATATGTCCTGAATGACTTTTCAATAATTTATTTATAGAAATTAATGGCATATCTTTCAAGAATTTCTCAGCAAATGTAAGAGACATGATATTGACACCTACTATTGGGTTATAAAAGGCATCAAAAGGATATGCATCAATTTGATATTTAATAGTAATGGCGGGAGAATTTAAACGAATTATATCATTTAAAAGTTAAGATTCTATCAACCATTCATTACTCATAACAAAAATCAATTCTCTTGTTATTTCTCTAAGGAACTTCAAATCAGCAGGATATGAAACATTAAAACTTTTAAAATTCATAGACTCTTGAGGTTTTATAATTTTATGATAATATGAGGTATTTCCATAATCATCAAAAAGTTCGTCCTCAAATTCAAGCATAAAATCAGAAATTGGAGTTATCTCCTTTTGATTAGATAGTTCAGGTAAAGGTTGAGATGAATCAGACAAAAATTTAGAATTGAGTGACAAAAATTCATCTTCTAACAATTCTTCTTTTTCTTCAGAGAGATCATTTAAGATACTAGTAAGAATAGTTTTACCATGTGGTGCAGCAATATGCATAAATGCTCCTCCCGCGGCCAAATTAAGATATTCTTTATTTTTATCATTAAGGCCTAAAAAGAAATGTTGCAAAAGCATAGGTTCTGGCAAAGTAAGATTAGGTCCAGAATTTATAAATCCATTAAAGCGTTCCCAAGCCTTACCTAATGATTCGTTATCTAATTGTTTAAATCCAATAATTTCAAAACGAAGTTTAGCGACTTTTTCGATAGGGAAAAATTTAAGACAAAAATTAACACGCAATACTTCCCAATCTCCTTGACTACTCCCAACATGGCGATTATACCATTTCTTTCCTTTTCCCGTTAATGAAAATGAAAAGTGCTTCCATTTTAAAGTTTCATCTGTCATGCCCTTAATATGCAGACATGCACATGTCTGCTCAAAATTAGCTAAATGGGAATAGGTGTTTTCGCTAGAACTACAAGAAAAAATGTGTTCCTGAACTAAATTAATCCCGGGCCTAACTCATAGCCAGATGATGCAATAGGTTTAGATGATTCTTTTGGCTGGAGATACGATCCCGATGGTGCTCCATATTGATATAAAAGTTGGGATATAGGTTCCATATTTAAAAACATAAAAGATAAAAGATAAAAGTATAATACAAGATTAAGATAAACTATAGTCAAGATCAGCAAACCGTTCCGCGGCAACGGGGCCAGAAATGCTTGTTGGTATAAATTAACTGCACTCTATTAAATATTATTATTATCAAAGTATCCGCAGGCGCACAAATAGAATACCGATGTAACACTCCACCAGACAATCCCGGTTTTAATATCGAACCCAAAAGAACAGTAGGTGATACTGACAAAGTCTATTGATTCTTAACCCGATAACACAATCAATCCAGAGAATATCAAGAATGAGGAAATAGCTAGTGACTATTGTTGACGGTCGCTAACACCCTATTTTACCGTCAACATTCCACCCATAATCAAGGTAAAACCACATGAAAAGCAAAGAACTCACTTTGAAACTTACCTAGTTCCACATGTCCTTGGAGAAATCTTGTGTATGCAGGGAAAATGGTGAAATCAGGCAAACATGAAGCATACCAAGACAGCTTGACACCTCAGCTGCCACATGGGGGCTAGAGGGAGGGCGCCCGCCCTACCAAGTAGGGCGCTCGCCCTATCAAAAGTGCCAAATGGCACTTGCCACCTCACTGATCCGTGTGCCAACCTCCCAAATGGCTTGTGGCATATTGAAACAACATCAATGGCTTAGATACAAGGCACGAGGATCCGGTGGCCCTATCAACAGGGCACCCGCCCTATCCAAGTTGAGTGACACGTCCACAATCCGAGGGAAGGTGTCCAAGAGTCATCCAAGCCATCAAATGAAGTCAGTTTTCATCCAACGGTGATCAAGTGATGTGCCATGGATTGAAGGACTCACATGTCATCCTCCCAGGGGTTGCAAACCGCCATTTCAGGGCACCAACCGACCTTGCAACCGCCTATGAGGAGGAAGGAGAGCCTGTAGGATGCAAGGCGGTGCATCCAACGGGGCGCCCACCCCCTAGGAGGGACGCCCGCCCTGCTCCTTCGTGCCACCGACCTCTAGGACTCCTACAAGTACCATGGAGCACTCCTACGCTATTGTTGACGGTCGTTAAGTACCAATTTTATACCATCAACTAATGCCTAGGGAAGATCAATAATAGAAGCATAGGGGTTATTACTGATAAATTCCACGAGTTTTGGTGAATTGTGTATTTTCCAGGGATTATTCCAGAAAGGCATTAAAAGAAGGATTAAAGTGCTTAATTACCATGAAACTTAACCGCCAAGGAAACATCATCACGAAGACCCTGGAAGAGTCCCGAACACACCCGAAGCGACAGGGGACTAAACCCCACCAGGGTGGGGCCGGCCAGCGCCCCCCTAGGGTTTCGGCCCACCATCTGTAGTCTTCTTCCACCGCCTCTCTAGAGTCATCTGGGCCCTTTGTTCAAATAGGTTTGATCCCACGGCGCACGTTCATCCACCGGGCTATAAATAGAGGGGCAGACCCCTGTCCCAGAACACCAATTCATTCTTCCTTGCTTAATTCGTCAAGAGTAGACAAAAGTTAGGGATTCTAGAGATTAGAAATAGGGCTCTAGTTCTTCAAGTTCATAGTTTAGGCGTCTAGCAAGGTTCAAGTAGAGTTGGGCGCTACGCTCGGGATTTCAGATCCGTTCGTCTGGGGATCGGTAATCTTATCTTGTATCTCATTATGACTTTGCTTTATTTTAATATATTGCTACTTATTCAGTTCTTAGTTTATTCTAGTTGCATATTCGATATAGTTGTTATTGGTGATGATTATTGTCATTTGATCGTAAAGCGCCTAATTCAGTACTCGACTAAGTTAGGTGGTATGCATTATGTAGACGTGGTGTCTAGATATATTGTGTACCTATGGAGGCACCCTGACGTGCCGGGTCGTGTGGTAGTCCGCTGCGTTGGTTCCTCTGTAGTCCACCCCCATACGTAGGACGAGCAGAGCACGGTCGCGAAGGAGGTGACCCATGTGTCTTAATATCCTCATTAGAAGATGCTCCTTATGATGTTTTCTGAGTTGATTATGCTATAGATGAAAATGTGTAATGTGGTGTAGGCTTTAGACTTTGTATTTAGTAATTACATAGGTTTTCTTTACTTTAGCTGAATCTCGAGTTTGTCTTACTACATTAGTGAGTCTCTATATTCTATCTCTGGCATACCATTTACCTCATTTACTCAGTTATCATTTACCATTTATCATTGACTTATTTATCGCTAAAACACTAGAGTTATGGGTTATCATAGGTCTGCACATTTATCTTTCCAATCATTATAGTAGATTATCCTAATGAGTAGAATGCCTCTTTATCCTTTTGGCATAAAATAAATCAACAATACTTGGAATACTTACCGGGTGAAGTGCTACAATAGGATAATTATCTGTGCACTTGCGGATATACTTCTATAGTATTATTTTTAGGAGGCAAGTGAAGATTATTTTACCTTTGGTTTCTGGCATCATGTTAGGGATGACAACTTAACGTGAAGTGATGTTAAAATTACCAACAAGCATTTCTGGCGGCGTTGGCGGGGACAGCAATTGCATTCATTAGGATAATTTATTTAGTTCGTTGATTTTATTCGCCAGGATATTTATTCTAGAATTTCATATAGGAGAGTTCTTCATAGATAATATTAATAGAAAAACATAAAAATAACTATAGACATAAATACTTAGAGATAACCATAACCTTTTGCTTTAGCAGACTTACCCGTGTTTCGTTTATATTTAAATATCTTATATAGGATAAGTGCAGGATTGGTTGTGTACTTTAACTCTTATCAATCAGGAACAACCATAGGAAGAAGGGTCTTACATTATTCTGTGAAGCCATGGCTGAGAAGACTCTACGTGAATTCTCTGTCCCAAGCACTGAGAATATTCGCGTTGGGCCAACTTTTTACATTGGAGATCATGATTATGAGATCAAGCCAAGCCTCATCAAAATGGTGCAAGCTATCACATTTACTGGAAAGAAAGATGAAGATGCAAGTGTCCATCTGCAGAATTTCCTAGAGATTGGCAACACCATCAACATCAAAGGCATTCCTCAAGACGTCGTGCTACTTCGTTTGTTTCTGTTGTCATTGGAGGGAAAGGCGAAGCAGTGGTTTTATCAGAATAAAGATCGAGTCAAGACATGGGTAGAATGTTCAAAAGCTTTCCTAGAAAAGTTTTCTCCCAGTAGGCAAAACCAATGCTCTACGAGGAAAGATTTCAGAATTTTGTCAAGCAGAAAGGTGAATCTATTTCAGAAGCCTGGGAACATTTTCAAGATTACAAATCAGATTGTCCCCATCATGGAATGGAAAAGTGGTTGCTCATACAAACATTTTATCACGGACTAACTCAAAGGTCACGTGAGCAGCTAGATGCCACTGCTAAAGGATCATCTATGTCACTCACCCCTAGGAAGAGCTGAAGATATTATGGCAAAGATAGCAGAAAATCAGAATTGGATAAACAACACTCAGACATGCCATAAAAGTGAAGAAGTTCCAGAGGAAGTGTGTGCACTGTCAACCAAGATGGATGTACTATTGAACTGGTTAGAGTAAAGAGCCAATCATAAAAGAGATCGTCAAGCTATTCAAGATGCATTCAATTTCCAGAATCAAGGATCTTTAGAAATTGAGTTTGTAAATCCCCCAGAAGATATTAGTACAGTCATCAAGTCTACTTCTCAGAAGCAAGGATGGAATCAACCTCAGTCAACCAGTCAAGGTAAGTACCAAGGCAATACTAATTTTTCAAATCATAGACAACCACCCTTGAGAGAATTAATATTAGAACTAGCTAGAATTAATGAAAGTATTTATAAGAAGCTTGCTTTTAATGATAAAGTTTTAAAAGGAATTAATTCTAAGTTGGATAATTTCTCTTCTGCTATTAAAGATCAAATATTATTTAATAAAAATATAGAATTATAAATTACACAATTATCTTCTACTTTGATTACCACTAACCATGAACAAATAAAAGGAATATCTACTAGAGGAGGTAAGTCTACACGTGATCCACCTTACCCAAAAGGGGACACGTAGACCATCACATTTAGTGCAGGTAGAAGAAGAGATTGAGAAGGACAACAGAGAAGAAGAAGTTATACCACCTTCACCACCGGTTGAACTACAAGATCAAGAATTAACTCAAGATTTTCATGACACAACCCTCCTACCGTTTCCACGCAGAAGAAGAAGAGCTAAAACGGATGATCAATTTGGTAAGTCTGTAGAGGTAATTCAGAAGTTATATGTCAATATTCCGTTGTTAGATGCCATGCAGATACCTACATACACGAAGTATCTTCGAACCATCCTCAACAACAAAGGACCACTACCTTCTACTAAAGTTGTCAAGCTAACGGAGGAATGTAGTGAGGCAATTCTGAGTTCTTCTCCTACTAAGAAGAAGGATCCAGGGTGTCCCGCTATTGATTGTTCAATAGGAGACCAGATGTTCGAGAATGCTTTATGTGATCTTGGAGCAAGTGTCAGCATCATGCCCAAGACCGTCTTCGACAAACTCAACTATTCTACACTCACACCAACCACGATATGTTTGCAATTAGCTGACCAATCGGTCCGCTATCCCGCAGGAATCGCAGGAAATATTCCGGTAAAAATCCGCAACTTTTTCATTCCTGTAGATTTTGTAGTACTTGACATGCTGGAAGAGAGGAAGATACCCCTCATCCTCGGGCGACCATTCCTAAACACTGCAAATGCAACCATCAACGTCGGAGCTGGAAAGATCACATTCACCATCAATGGGCAAGAAGAGCGATTCGCATTCAAGCCAAGACTGGAGTAATGCCAAACGTTGAAGTGTCATGAAGAACAAGATGCAACAACATCTCCGATACCGGAGATGAATCATGAAGAATAATTCAACTGGAGAAGTCCAGGATCGGTGGACTCAAAACCCCGAACCATCGCCGGGAGGTAACTCGGCTAGTTATCGGTAATTTAATTCTTGCATTAAAATTTGCATATTTACTTTCTCATGAATTGCATTATTAAAAAGAACTAAATATAAGCATAGAATGATTAAATCTTAAGCCCCATGTGATTATTACTAACGGAGTATTAAACCCCCATCAGTGAAATTTACTGTGGTGGAAGAAAATTATAAAAAGACCATCATTAGAATTCTAATTTTCGTAGATTCATAAAAGTAATTTAGTTTTTCATTCTTGTGTCATTATGTGGTACAAATACGGGAGACATATGGGATCCACCATCATCACATCAAGTCACATCATGCATTATCTTCAATCACCACTTTTCACTACTATCCAAACTACATTATTCACACATACACTACCCTACCATCCATCCATTCAGCCGTTTCAGCCAGAGAAAGCATGCACTCACATGCATTTGGAAGAGCATCTAGGCAATGTCGATATTTTCAAAAGTTGAGAGCTAGAGCACACCAGGTGGGGCCGGCCAGCCCCATGGCCACGCCGGCCGGCGCCCCTCCTCCACTTCTCTGCCTCCCACTTCTCTCATTTGCTCACTCACTCACACACACTCCAGAGAGCACATAACCAAGTTGCTTTGCAACTCATGACTTCAAACTCCCATAATCCTATAATTTGATTCAAGTTTAAGCAAGAGAAGGAGTAGAGAAGAAGATTAGCAAGAAGACCTACAAGAGTGATCATCACTTTGATTCCTTCTCTTCACTTGTTCTTGCTTGTTCTTGTTTTGTCCTTGTGTTCTTGTTCGTTCTTGCCGTGTTCTTCGTGTTCTTCATTTTACAGTCAAGATGAGCAATAGAATGAAAGGTGCCATTTGATCCCTTGGAAGAGCCTTCTCACGCCGCACAACACGAAGTCAATCATCATCACAAGTGCCATCGTTCGTCGGCTCCGACATGAATATCGATCCTCCGTCACCCTGCACGTATGATAATCCGTCATCCTCTTCCCAACCGGAAGAGAGGTATGAACTCACAAGCATTACTCAAATTTCATTACAAACTAGAGCGCAGAGGGAGATATTAAATGTGGTTAAAAACAAGGAAATTTACGTATACTCCAATTTTTTATGCCACTTTGCTCCATGAAACCAGAATGAATTCCGAGTTTGAGCTTATTTTTAGAAATGTTGGATGGGAAAATGCATGGCAAATTAATGAGCAGGGTAGCAAGTTACTCACTATAAAATTTATTAGCGCCCTAGACTTTGATGATGATGAGGTAAATTTTAGAATGTTTAATAAACCTTTCACCCTCTCATGGAAAACTCTTAGTTTAGCATTGAGATTCAATAATCAATGTGTGGTCAATATTTCTGAAACTCTCCAAGACCTTGATAAAGATGATTTTTGAGAGAGTATCACTGCAAATAAACTAGAAAAAAAACAAAAATATACTACTGAAGAAGTTCATCAACCCACACTGAGATTCATGCTTAAATGGCTAGCTTTTACATTCTTTCCTAGAGAAGAGTTAAATACTATTAAACAAGATGAGCTACATTTGTTATATATCATGATTGAAAAGAGGAAGGCATCACCTGTAAAAATGATGTTGAATTATTGGAGAACTGTCCCTTCCTTAAGAAAGTGCAGTATTTTTTTACTTTCCTGGATTACTCGTTTAGGTGCAGGGCTAGGTTTATTATAAAATGCTTCACTTGTTTATATTTCTGATGCCCGCAGAATTATTGGTTATGATTTTTTCTTTCGTGCTCACATGCTCAGACGCCGAAATAATAAAATAGTTATGATTTATAAAAATTATGACAATGAGTATGAACTACCAGACAGGGAATTAGAAATTTATTCTGTTCAAAATTTCGTTTTTCCAGCTGTTATAGCTAATATTGCCATGTGTCTGTCCACGTGCATCAGCAGGGCGCCGAGAACTAATTTCACTGGAGCTAATCCAGCACCATCTGGGCTAGCTTATTCCCACTATGTTGATTTTGGTCAACAGGTATCGACGCAGGAGCCACGCCAGCAGTGGACTGCACATGCAGGAATGGGAGAAACAGCCCACATTTCAGTAAGGAGAATCTTTGTCAGCAGCAGCGACAGCGGGTTGAGGAGCAACTGATTTTCAGAGAGGACGAGCATCTTTTTCTACACGCAGGAACATGTACTTCACCGCTGGTGGACCATATCCGTTCCACGCACCACCAGAAGATGACTACTATCGACCGCCTGGGCAGCATTTTACAGCTACCGCTAATGATTTTCTAGCCTTTATCTATGCGTCTCACTAACATTGAACAGGGACAGAACGCAATAAGCAGCACACTGCACCAGCACGAGCAGTGGCAGCAGCAAGTCGACGACAGGTTCTACCAGCATAAACAATGACAGTACAAGCACGGACCAACGACTTGATCAGATCTATCAGGGACAGCAGCAGACGCAGAGCGGATTAGAGTATTTGATACATCAGATGGGATACCAACCGCCACCTCCACCACGTTACTGAGCAACATCCAGTTTGGGGGAGATCCCCGCTAGGTGAGTGCCTCTCACCTTTATACATGCTCTTTATTTCAGTATTTAGTTCGGTCTTTAATTCTGTCAATTTTAATATTGCTAAAAACAACAAGAAAACCAAATAAAAATTTATTTACAGCTTTCTTTAGTTATTGCATTAAATTCCTGCTTGTGTAAAAATGAAAATCCAAAAAAATAATAGATTTTATAATTAAGTTTGCTTTAAATTTCGCATTCAACTTGTATTTAAAATAATTAGAACTTGAAGCTAGAGAAAAATCAGAAAGATATTTAAACTGTTTAAATATAATTTTCTGCAATTGCTTAGTGTTTAAATTTTAATTCTCCTACGAATTGCATAAAGTTTATCTATCATGAAAATTTATTCTGAAACTTGATATCTGTGGGTAGCATAAGTTTTTCTAAGTAATTGATGGATATGATACAAGAAGGTTTGAGTTACTATTTATTTCATTCTGAGTGACACCTAAGCTCCAGACATTTCAAAAATTAAAATCAAAACAAATAATAATTTGTTCTGCTAATATGATTTAATGTAGACTATTCTGTTATGCATTTATGATTGGATTCACATACACAAAAAGTTTTCACTCTATGCACAAGTCTCTCTCTTAGAAGTCTAACAGAGAGTGTGGGTTATAAAATTAAAAGATGCCATACCAAAGAAGTATGAGCCTGAAAGATGCCATATCAAAAGGGTATGTGCCAAAAAAAGAGAGAAAAACAATGGGTGCAAAGACACCCGCCTGAGAGAAAAAATGGGTACAAAAAGTGTCCGCTGGGAGATAACCCTACTCTTCAGGAAGACAGAAAAGAGAGGATAATGCATAGGAGTTCAAAAATCACATTCACACATTCAATCATGATGTATAGCTTAGTAGTCCTCTGTAATCTTATTAGTAGACTCTCCTTATTTCCTAAATAAAAATTATATACTTATTGAAAAAAACCTGGAGCAATGGTTGAAACAAAGGATGAAAGACATAGTGCTTGCTTGATTATTTTGTCTCTCAATTACCCAAGATCTAGTTTAAAAGCCCCACGATTGAAAACAAAAGGAATAAGTTTGAAAGGAAGATTAATGAATTTCAATCCGGAGAAGAATTTCTGTTTAAATATTTAAGTATTTGTTGGGAGTTATACATTTTATGGAACCCTGAATAAATTATTTCAAGTCAACTTTGCTAAGGGACTAGCAAAGACTTAGCTTGGGGGTATTGTTGACGGTCGTTAAGTACCAATTTTATACCGTTAACTAATGCCTAGGGAAGATCAATAATAGAAGCATAGGGGTTATTACTGACAAATTCCACGAGTTTTGGTGAATTGTGTATTTACCAGGTTGGGGCCGGCCGGCACCCCCCTAGGGTTTCGGCCCAGCTTCTAGAGTCTTCTTCCACCACCTCTCTGGAGTCATCTGGGCCCTTTGTTCAAGTCGGTTTGATCCCACGGCGCACGTTCATCCCACCGGGCTATAAATAGAGGGGCAGACCCCCCTCCCAGAACACCAATTCATTCCTCCTGTTTCATTCGTGAAGAGTATACAGAAATTAGGGTTTCCAGAGATTAGAAATAGGGCTCTAGTTCTTCAAGTTCATAGTTTAGGCGTCTAGCAAGGTTCAAGTAGAGTTGGGCGCTACGCTCGAGATTCGAGATCCGTTCGTCTGGAGATCGGTAATCTTATCTTGTATCTCATTATGACTTTGCTTTATTTTAATATATTGCTACTTATTCAGTTCTTAGTTTATTCTAGTTGCATATTTGATATAGTTGTTATTGGTGATGATTATTGTCATTTGATCGTAAAGCGCCTAATTCAGTACTCAAGTGAGTTAGGTGGTATGCATTATGTAGACGTGGTGTCTAGATATATTGTGTACCTACGGAGGCATCCTCACGTGCCGGATCGTGTGGTAGTCCGCGTAGGTGACAGCTGCGTTGGTTCCTCTGTAGTCCACCCCCCGTACATAGGACGAGCAGAGCGTGGTCACGAAGGAGGATGACCCTTGTGTCTTAATATCCTCATTAGATGATGCTCCTTATGATGTTTTCTGAGTTGATTATGCTGTAGATGAAAATGTGTAATGTGGCGTAGGCTGTAGACTTTGTATTTAGTAATTACATAGGTTTCCTTTACTTTAGCCAAATCTTGAGATTATCTTACTACATTAGTGAGTCTCTATATTCTATCTCTGGAATACCATTTACCTAATTTACTCAGTTATCATTTAACATTTATCATTGATTTATTTATCGCTAAAGCACGAGAGTTATGGGTTATCATAGGTCCGCACATTTATCTTTCCAATCATTATAGTAGATTATCCTAATGAGTAGAATGCCTCTTTATCCTTTTGGCATAAAATAAATCAACGATACTCGGAATACTTACCAGGTGAAGTGCTACAATAGGAGAATTATCTGTGCACTTGCGGATATATTCTATAGTATTATTTTTAGGAGGCAAGTGAAGATTATTTTACCTTTAGTTTTTGGCATCATGTTTGGGATGACAACTTAATGTTGAGTGATGTTAAAAATACCAACAGCTATAAATAGGACTTGAATCCTCACTTGTGAGCAGAAACACACTAGAAACACCTCTAGCAAATCACTAGAGATTCAGCTCATAGTCAGTAGCTCCTCTCTCTCTAGCGAAGCTCTGCTCTTAGGAATAGTGCTAGCTAGAGAAGAGTAGATTGGTTGAGAGAAGTCGGGAGAAGGAGGAAGTCTGTGGAGGAGTCAGGGCTTGTCGGCGACCTCCTCTGCGGTGATCTTCACTCTTATCGGTAATAAAGATCCCCTTCTTCATTTACTTATTGTTATACTTTAAGCAGTTGCATACATGTTCATTGCTTGGTTAGAGTGCTCTAATTCTTGAGCTCGAGTTAGAGTAATAAGTTTTATAGAATAAGCGCGGTGCTTAGGCTATAGCTTACCCTTGAGTGCGGGTAGACCCACAGGATAGTAGTGGTAGGTTCTAGGTGGTGACAGCCCTAGAATCCCCTGGATTCCACCATGTTCGGTCCTAGTTTTGTGATCGTATGACTTTGGGACGTACGGTGCCTAATCAGTCGAACCCCGGCGAGTTTAGGACTTTGCGTGTCCCGAGTATAGCAGTCTCTTTGGTATAACAATCATTTGATCTTTTACTGAGATAGAGTTCTCCCCCAAAACTCCAGAGCTACCTGGCATGTTTCCACCTTAGTTATACTTCATTGATTTATCCTTACTAAGGTTATTATCCCATTTATCCATATCTAGATCCTTGATTATCAGATCCTTGGAATCACAAACCCCGCCTTCCTTTGGGAAAATATAAATTCGACACCTGGTACTCTCAGGTAAAGTGCTACATGATAGTTCTGTGCGTTTGCAGAATCCCATCACCTATCCTATAGAGCTATCCATAGCATTTTTTGCGCAGTTGCTAGAAATAACTTTATTCCTAGTAGCGACGTTAGAAGTGTCAACAACCACATACTTTGAGCATAGGGATTGACAACCCCAGTGATTGAGAAGTATTATTACCATTGCTAGAGGATAGATTTGGCTACATTCTTTTGATAGCATTAGTATCTGTCAACAAGTATTTATGGCGCCGTTGCTGGGGAAGGCAACTGTGGAATTCCTCTGATTTGAGTCAAGACTAGATAGTTATCTTTAGAATCACAAATACGGCCGAAAGGACCATCCGTGAATTCTCTGCACCTTCTGCTGCTAATATAGCAACAGGCCCTGGTGTCATCGAGGCGAATACTCAGTTCGAGTTAAAGCTCGCATTAATCACAATGGTTCAAGCTAGCCCATTTTGTGGCAAAGCTCATGAGTCTGCTAATGCACACCTCCAACACTTCTTGGAGATATGCAGCACCTTTACCATTAATGGAGTAACCCCAGACGCAATTCGTTTGCTGACTCTTTCCTTTCTCCTTGTTAGGAAAAGCCAAGCAATGGTTCTATATGAACCGAAATGATGTGGACACATGGGAAAAGTGTACCAACTCTTTCCTAGTGAAATTCTTTCCTCTAGGCAAGACCAATGCTCTTCGCAATAAGATCTCTAGTTTCCAACAACAAACCGATGAATCGATTCCCGAGGCTTGGGAACGAATGCAAGAGTATGTCACTACCTGTCCGCACCATGGTATGGAGGATTGGCTTTTGATCCAAAACTTCTACCATGGATTAACCCCTCTTGATAGAGGCCATTTAGATGCCGCCGCCGGTGGAGCATTCTTTTCTCTTAAAGTTTCAGATGTGAAGGCTTTGATCAAGAAGATGGTGTCCAATCAAGGATGGAACGAGGAACTGTCTGCAACCGCACAAGTGAGGTATGCATTCTTTAAAGGAAGTTGACATGATTGCAGCTAAGGTGGACCTACTGGCCAAAAGGCTAGAAAATTGCGAGAAGATGCATACACCTGAGACCGTGCAAGCCATGAAGACTCACATGATGTGTGGAGTCTGTGGAGAAGTTGGCTATTCTGGACTCCATTGTCCTAAGACACATGAAGACCTCAACTTCATCAACAATGACAACAATTTTCGTTCTTCAAACCAAGGATGGACTCAGCGCTCCAATTCTCATGGTAACACCTTCAATTCTTCGCAACGTCCGAAACAACCAAGGTAATAACTATCCTTCTCTTAAAGATTTTGTCTATGGTCAAGGTAGAATGACTGATAGTATAAACAAGAAGCTCCATGCTAATGATAGGATAAATGCTAAATTGGATGATTTCTCTTCTGCAATTAAGAATCAACTTAGTTTCAATAAGATGCTTGAAACCCAATTAGCACAACTAGCAGCTGCAATTCCATCTTTTGAAAAAGATAGAATACCAGGAAAGCCTGAAACAACCATGGAATCTGCTAATCTTGTTACTATTACTTATAATGGCTATGAACTAGATGGATGAAATTTTCCAACTAAAAAGGGAGATCTTGGAACCCCTGTCATATCTTGTTCTATTCAATCTCAAAAGTTCCATAATGCTATATGTGATCTAGGATCTAGCATTAACATCATGTCTAAAAAACATTATGAAAAGCTGTTCTACACTGAGTTAGTACCAACTTCTGCATATGTGCAATTAGCTGATCAAACAACTTGCTACATAGAAGGAGTACTTTGTGACGTTCTGGTAAAAGTAAGAAATAACTTTGTGCCTGCCAATTTCATGATTTTAGACATGGGTAATAGGGACAACTTACCCCTCATTCTTTGCCGACCTTTCTTGAATACTGTGAATGCATGCATATTTGTTGCTAGTGGTAGCATGGATTTCTATATAAATGGGAAGAAAGAAAGATTTGTTTTCTCTTGTGCACCGCACCATGCAACTAACATGCAGGGAAATAAGAGTCGATCCATGAGGAGGAGAAAACCAAGAATCTGGAGAAACAAGAAAGACAGAGATGCGGTTAAGAAGGGACCATCATCTACAGCCTCTACACCAGACCCCGCTACCGTCAAAGAAGGACAAGATAAGAAGAAGATATCGGTCAAGGAAGAACCTCCTTTCGAGAAAGGACAACTATGGGAGTAAGTGTTGTATCTCTCTCTTCAATTATTGCATTCGCATATTTACCTTCTTCGTGCATTGAATCAATTAATTGTTAGAAGCATATTTAAATTTTTGTCTTGCATTTAATAAAAACCATGATAAAAGAGAGATTAAATAAAAAAGAGAATAATAATAATATAAAATAATAAAATAAAATATAAATTTGGTTATCATAGTAGAAATAAATAAAAGTAGAATAAAAAGTAAAGCCTAGTGATCATAATAAGATGTAAAAGAGAAAATAACGCGACCAAGAGGAGAATACGATCATGAAGAAGAAGCTAGCTTGGGGGAGCCGTCATCCTCGCCAAGGTATGATCTCTAACCGCAGCAATCCTTTTTCTTAATTATTGTGAGTTATAATATGAAAAGCAATTCTAAATCCTTGCATAACAATAAATAAATGAAAATAATGATAACATGAAAAAAAGAATATGATATGTCTTTGTTGGAAATAATGAACAAATTGCTCTATGATGATTTGCAAATCTTGTTATACAATCCTTACTATGAAAGTTTTGAGTGTGATATCTGAATTCGGTCTTAAGTCAAATACTATTGTGAGTTGCACATGCTAATAACCTAAGTTATGCTCTTGCAAGATTGAAATTGATATAAGTAGAACTTTTGCCTGACCTAAGGAATGAGTGAGAACCAACTAGAGATTTTGATATATAAAATTCAAATTCTTGCTCATACTTCCTTTATGGAATTAATTACCTACCATCAAGCCATACATCCACAACCAACTAAAACCACCAAAAGAAAGAGCTCTTGTCTGTTTTGAGCTTGCTTAGACCTTATTTGATCTAGGTAGAGAAACTAGTCATATTCTTTGATCAAGATCACGTATACATTCCGCCTATGTATTACTTCTACACTGGAAGTATACATCTATGCTCCACACACCAATTGAGACAACCAACCACAATCAATTTTTGTCCTTTTGATAGATGGGGAGTATAGGTTACTGAAAAAAAGAAAAGAGAGCAAATGCTCAAGGAAGATAAAAGAGGAAAAATGTCCCATGGGCAGGTGTCCATATATCTATTCTTCAAAAAAACTATGTATTCAGTAACCTTGCTCTCCCCTGTCTAAGGCAAAGGAATAAGTCTCAAGGAGCCCACCAAATAATTTACACTTGCACTTCTTGATCATTTTATATGACTTGTTGCTCCCTGTGATCTAAGAGTCTAATCTTGCAATACATTCAGTTCAAGTATACTTTTGCTCCAATCCTATAAACCCCACATAAGCTTAGGATAGACATGAAAAGCTCTTTTGAGCTCTTGTGAGGTCCATCACACTAAGGAGTGGTTGAGAGTACCATTAAAGGAACCAAAGCAAGATTTTATTTTTTAAAAGAATAAGAACACTCTAGTAGATGGTTTCACTCTACCAAAGTAAGGGATGAAGTATCTACTTATCTATGCTATCTTGTTTTTGCATAACACATGGTGAAAAAGCTAAAAGCCCCATATAGTTAAGACATAAGATGAATTTCTGAATCATGCTCAATACTAGAATAGTGTTGGTTTTTATGCAAGATCCTTGTGAATTATTATATTGAAGAAATTCTTGATACAACCTTGCCATGTTAAAACCACATCTTTGCTTGAGGACAAGTAAAAGGTTAGCTTGGGGGAGTTTGTTGACGGTCGCTAACACCCTATTTTACCGTCAACATTCCACCCATAATCAAGGTAAAACCACATGAAAAGCAAAGAACTCACTTTGAAACTTACCTAGTTCCACATGTCCTTGGAGAAATCTTGTGTATGCAGGAAAAATAGTGAAATCAGACAAAAATAAAGCATACCAAGATAGCTTGACACCTCAGCTGCCACATAAGGGCCAGAGGGGGGTGCCCACCCTACCAAGTAGGGTGCCCGCCCTATCAAAAGTGCCAAATGGCACTTGCCACCTCACTGATCCGTGTGCCAACCTCCCAAATGGCTTGTGGCACGTTGAAATAACATCAACGGCTCAGATACAAGGCACGAGGATCCGGTGGCCCTATTAACAGGGCACCCGTCCTGTCTAAGTTGATTGACATGTCCACAATCCGAGGAAAGGTGTCCAAGAGTCATCCAAGCCATCAAATGAAGTCGGTTTTCATCCAACGGTGATCAAGTGATGTGCCATGGATTGAAGGACCCACATGTCATCCTCCCAGGGGTTGCAAATCGCCATTACAGGGCACCTACCGACCTTGCAACCGCCTATGAGGAGGAAGGAGAGCCGTAGGATGCAAGGTGGTGCATCCAAGGGGGCACCCGCCCCCATAGGAGGTCGCCCGCCCTGCTCCTTCGCGCCACTGACCTTCAGGACTCCTATAAGTACCCCTGAAGCACTCCTACACTATAAATAGGACTTGAATCCTCACTTGTAAGCAGAAACACACTAGAAACACCTCTAGCAAATCACTAGAGATTCAGCTCATAGTCAGTAGCTCCTCTCTCTCTCTAGCGAAGCTCTGCTCTTAGGAATAGTGCTAGCTAGAGAAGAGTAGAGTAGTGCAGAGAAGTCGGGAGAAGGAGGAAGTCTGTGGAGGAGCCGGGCTTGTCGACGACCTCCTCTGCAGTGTTCTTCACACTTATCGGTAATAAAGATCCCCTTCTTCATTTACTTATTGTTATACTTTACGCAGTTGCATACTTGTTCATTGCTTGGGTTAGAGTGCTCTAATTCTTGAGCTCGAGTTAGAGTAGTAAGTTTTATAGAATAAGCGTGGTGCTTAGGCTATATCTTACCCTTGACTGCGGCTAGACCCACGGATAGTAGTGGTAGGTTCTAGGTGGTGACATCCCTAGAATCCTCTAGATTCCACCACGTTCGGTCCAAGTTTTATCATCGTAGGACTTTGGGACGTACGGTGCCTAAGCAGTCGAACCCCGGCAAGTTTAGGACTTTGCGTGTCCCGAGTATAGCAGTCTCTTTGGTATAACAATCATTTGATCTTTTACTAAGATAGAGTTCTCCCCCAAAACTCCAGAGCTACCTAGCGTGTTTCCAACTTAGTTATAGTTCATTGATTTATCCTTACTAAGGTTATTATCCCATTTATCCATATCTAGATCCTTGATTATCAGATCCTTGAATCACAAACCCCGCCTTCCTTTGGGAAAATATAAATTCGACACCTGGTACTCCCAGGTAAAGTGCTACACGATAGTTCTGTGCGCTTGCAGAATCTCATCACCTGTCCTATAGAGCTACCCATAGCATTTTTGGCGCAGTTGCTAGAAATAACTTTATTCGTAGTAGCGACATTAGAAGTGTCAACAACCACATACTTTGAGCATAGGGATTTACAACCCCAGTGATTGCTTTGAGAAGTATTGTTACCATTGCTAGAGGATATATTTGGCTACATTCTTTTGATAGCGTTAGTATCTGTCAACAACTATCTAGTTCCAACAACCGGTATGCTTTGAATAATATCATTCTAACTGGGCAGTGACCTGAATAAGAGTAGAAATCAGAGTTCTCTCCTACCAAGCACTTATACACCTATCGATCCTATCAACGGGAAGTGGACTACAGAGGACTCAACGTAGCTGTCACCTACGCGATCTACCACTATCCGGCTAATCAGGGGACATCCACAAGTAATTATAGCCTAGACACCACGTTTACACTATGAACTACTACTTCAATCTAGGAGCTACCAAGATCAAAGCACTCAATATGAGTTGCAAACTTAAGAATGAATAAGAACAAATGCATACTTGAATCAGAATGTTGAATACAAAAGTGCCTCAGAACGCAACTCCAGGCGAGGGAGCCCAGACGAATACAGCTACGAAGAAGCTCTGACAGGTCAGGACTCCTCTGAATCTCTACTCATCTACTCTATCTCTCTAATCTCTTTCTTGATTGCTAGCCTAGATCTAATGGATATCTATCTAATGCTTCAGGCTCTTCAGCTCTTGATCTGGCCTCCTCCAGGGGGGTTTGGCCTTTATTTATAGCCCGGTGGGATGAATACGTGCCTGTAGGATCAAACCGACTTAACCAAGGGCCGAGATGACTCCTCAAAGGCGGTGGAAGAAGACTCCAGAAGGCGGCGGGCAGAAACCCTAGGGGGGCGCCGCCTGGCCCCTCCTTAGGCTGGCCGGCCCCACCACCTGCCCGATAGTCCCCTGGTTGCTTCGGGTGGCTTCCAGAGACTTCTAACGTGTCGATGATGTATGTTACCTTGGCGTTCAAGTTTCGTGGTAATTAAGCACTTAAATCCCTCTTTTAAGCTTTTCTGGATAATCCCCTGGAAAATATACAATTCACCAAAACTCGTGAGAATTATTCAGTAATAACCCTATTCTACTAGATATTCATGTGTAATGCAGGGATAATTGATAGTAAAATTTTAGACGTTAACAAGTGTCAACAACATTCTGCACAAATTTGAAATTATTCAAAAGGGGGTAAAAAGGGTTTTTGTATTTCAAATGCAATCCAGTGAAATTCTCCAAAATTTCCTTCAATAACATGAAAATCTGTAAAAATAAAAGTTGTTCAATTTGTCAAGCTCTACAGCTTTTATTAATAGAGTTTGGCCAAATTTTTGATAATTTTTGAAATAGCATTTCAAATTCAAATTTCAACACACTATTTTGAGTATAATTTGAATTTCCACACTATAAGTTCAAAATCTCCAAAAATAAAAGTTGTTCTATTTTAAAAGATCTACAACTTTCATTAAGACATTTTCACCTAGATTCCTTATAGTTTTTGACTTAGGTTATTGGGGTCCAATTAGGGTTTAAATTTGATTTTCTTTTTGAATTTATTTTTGGGATTTCCATTTAACTACACAATCATCATAATTCATAGTCAAACCACTCTAAGGTCCCTAAGCATAATCATATGCAGGCAATTAAATTAAACATGATGACATGATAGGTTTTAATTAACCGTAACACCAGAGGTGTTACAGAAGATGGCGTCCAACCAGAGTTGGAATGAAGAATAAACTCCGCCCCGCAAGAGAGGAGGAATGCACCAGCTCAAGGAGACTAACATGATTTTTACCAAGATGCACTTGCTGATTAAGAAGCTTGATGACCGAGTGAGTGATAAGAGAGAGGTCAACCACATTCATGATGCCTACATGACATGTGTGAAGAGTGTGGAAGTACTGGCCACTCAGGCCACAGCTGTCTAGAGATTCAGGAGGATGTGAACTACGTCAGCAACAATAACAACTACCGTCCACAGAATCAGAACTGAAATCAGAATCAAGGTTGGAATCAGTAACAGAGGCCCAATTACCAAAGTAATTACTTTGGTAATTACCAAGGTAACAACTTCAAGACACCGTTGAGAGACTGCTAGATCATATTTCCAAGAAACTAGTCTCCAATGATAAGTTGCTAGAAACCATCAACAACAGGATGGATGATTTTTCCTCTGTTATCAAGAACCAGCTCAGCTTCAATAAAATGCCAGAATCTCAAATAGCTCAGATGGCATCTTCTATCCATCCGGCCAATGAAGGAAAGATCCTAGGCCAACCAGAAGAATTAGAAACTGCAAATCTGGTGGATATCTTCAATGCAAGATGGTACCATATAGACCATTGGTCCAAGGGATGGAATGATGACTTTCTGCCAGAGAAGAAGGGAGACCCAGGAAGACCCGTCATACCCATAGCCATTGGTCAACATGCTTTCGAGAAAGCAATCTGCGACTTTGGTGAAAGTGTCAACATTATGCCCAAGATGATTTATGAGAAGATCCATGGCGATCCACTACTATACACGATCATATGCTTGCAGCTAGCATACCAGTCTCTCTGCTATCCGAAGGGGATACTAGAAGATGTCTGTGTACGAGTTGGACACTCGTATGTACTAGCGGATT
Organism: Eremochloa ophiuroides; assembly: GCA_038502445.1. NCBI lineage: Eukaryota > Viridiplantae > Streptophyta > Magnoliopsida > Poales > Poaceae > Eremochloa > Eremochloa ophiuroides. The sequence goes on from JAHLJS010000006.1 coordinate 47,442,898, forward strand.
TTGTGGTAGTTGAGATAGGAGGAGATGAGAAGTCACCAATCATTTTGGGAAAACCATTCTTGAGCACCGCCAAGGCTATCATCTACACCGATAGTACCAAAATCTGTTTCACTATCAGGGGGAGTAAAGAGAGATTCACTTTCAAGAACAAGACACTGCAAAGTCCTGCCCATCCACAGAAGCCATACATCTATGAGGACAAGCCAGCACAAAAGAAGACAAGGAGAAGGAAGAACAAGGCTAGGCAGACTCACACTAAGCTGTGAGGATGATCAACTTAGTCCGAGCTGAGTACGATCACCTTCTGGCCTCACCACACATGCCCAAGATAGGAGATCCAGGAGTACCGATGATCGACTGCACAATCAACCAGAAGATCTTCTACAAGACCTTCTGTGACACAGGATCGAGTGTCAACATAATGGCCAAGGTAACATATGACTTCTTATTTGGCAAGACACCCTTGTATCCTACCTATACGCAACTACAGATGGCGGATTAGACGTTTAGATTTCTCGAGGGGAATGCAAAAGATGTTATGGTAAAGATTCAAGATCATTATGTCCCCACTGACTTCTTGGTCCTGGACATGGGAGATGAAGAGTAAGATCCACCGCTCGTACTTGGATGATCAGGGGAAGTCCACTTCTAGTTCCACAAGGAGAAGGTCCGCTGCTACTTCAACAGTCACACAACCTATGAGCAGCTAAAGAAGAACAGATCAAGAAGAAGATGTCATTCATCCGAAAATCACCAACCACTCAAGGATGGTTGGGCAGATTATGAAGAAAAAGTCAAACGGAGTATTTACATCAAACCAGAAGAGTAGAAGGATGAAGAGACTATGAAAGATGAGCTTCCAACTTCAACCTCAACACCATCATCAAGTTCACAAACCAGAAAGGAATGGAGGAAGGACTCACCTTCCAGCTCATCATCAGAAGTGCAACTAGGGTCACCGTCTCAACCCAACGATGCACCCAACAAGGAGTGAACAGACAAGGAGTCCTGTTCGGAGGACTATAAACCACCGAGCCTTTGCCAAAAGGTAAACTTAGTACCTATCCATATTTCCTTTTAAGCATTGCATTAGTATCTTAGTAGTTGCATATTTACTTTCCTGCATTGAAAAGAAAATAAAAATATTTATTGCTTTACACAATAAAATCTGAAAGCCCCATGTGACTAATCTTGTGGCATAGCTCATAAAGGCTATTCACTGTGGTGGCACAAAAATAATTTGCATGCATCTAGGATATACTTCTGCATCATATTTACTTTCTACATTCATAAACTCTAAAATACCAAAAAAATATGTGGCCACATAAATATCCACCCACTTACGGAAACTTGTGCTAGAATCATAAAAACAATCGCTAACCATAGAGTGGTATTAACATAACCCCTCTCCATGAGATTTGGTATTCTTGTTGGCAATTGAGTTTTACATGACAATACATGATCAAAGAGCTAGACAACCTGGTGCCCTTATGCTACCAGTACACCTGCTCCCAGAAGGATCACTCAACTTGCAACATCAAAGACCATGTCAACATCCAGCTTGGGGGAGGGCATCCTCCACTTAATCCAAGTATACGTTTCCCACCTTATTACTGTACCATATTGCTTTTCACGTGTGCTAGCTAGTGAGATAAAATTTGAAAACCAAGTAAATATTTGCTTAGATTAGTTAGTGTGTTCTTAAGCTTGAATAAATAAAGAGAGAGTGCTTACAATAATTTTGCTCAGATAAGATGGAAACCATGCATAGGAATTGATAAGTAGCACTCCACCCTGATTCCTCACAATACTTAGTTTTAAAACCTTGAATTATCCCAAGTTTTAGACACAACCATTTTAACTTCAAGATTTGTTTTGAACCTGAAACTTGTGGGTAGCAAATGCTTGATCTAAGTAATTGAGGGATATGATATGCAAAGTTTGAGCTGCTATTTATCTTATTCCTAGTGATACTTGAGTTCTAGAGATTTATTTGGAAAATCCTTAAAACCACATGATGAGTTCGTGTATGCAAGAGCTTTACATTTCTACCACAGCCATACATGCTAGATTAGGAAAAACATACACATTATATGCTACATGTTTTGCTTTGAGTTTTGTCAAGCTTTGTTGATACCTTAGGAACTTGTCATGCTTTTACAATTAAGATCACATGCACTCCACCCATAATGCACTACTCATATCTGAGTAGGCGCATCCACATTCCATCTTTTCCACAGTTGGTATAAGATAACTCAAACAAATAAACACTTGGATTATCTGCAAGCGGATAGATACCGATGTAGCACTTTACCCGGGAGTATTCCAGGTATCGTTATTTATATTTTACCACAGGGAAAACGGGATGACTAGAATCTAGACTTAACCCCTGAGCTGCTATCAAGGATGGAGAAAATAGGTGATATAGGAGATTGCTAAGGCTTCTAGTTCTAATCCTCACAAGATATGATATGATTATTCTGAAAGGGGTATTACTATAGGAATACACCAGCAAAGGGTAAATTCCTTAGTAAAAGAAACCTACGGTCCTACTGACGGGAGGTGGACTGTGTAAGACTCAACAAGGCTAGGTCACCCTCACGATCTACCACCGATCCGGACAGTATAGGGCACTTACGAGTAAATATAATCTAAACGCCACGCTTAAACTATAAATAACTACTTTAATCAAGGAGCTACCACGACTAAAGCACTCAAAAAAAATCGTAAATCTGAAGAACAATAATAACAACGTTACTCGCTTGGATTAGAAGTTGAACTCCACAGAAATCTTCAGAAACAAGCCCCAAAGAAGGACTTGAATCCGCGGGTACAAGTCGAAGAGCAGTCACCAACACGCCGGCAACTCCTCCAACTATCTCCAGCTCTACTACCACACCACTTCTAGAACAAGAATAGCCCTCATCTGGAGAGACTACAAGGCTAATCTTCTACTTGATGCTTGGCTCTAGACCTATCTTGGTTTTCTGCTCTACTATAGATATGTCGGTGGAATTCTGAAACCCTGGATTGATTTCTCTCTGAACCATATGAAACCCTAGGGGTCTGGGGGTCCTTATATTGGCCAGTGGGATGAACCGTAGCCTTGGATCAAACCGACTTCGACGGACGGTGTAGATTGCGTGAAATTTTGGGATGTGGGTCCACGTTGAAGCGGAGGCAGAGCAGGCTCTCTGACAGTTCAGTGACCTAGTCAGAGGGTCGGCCGACCCTCTCTCTCTGACATTCGGGTCCCACTTCGGCAAGCGTGTCTCTGGTGTTCTCTAAAATATTCTTGATCTCCTGCCGCGGTGTAATTCGATATTTTCTCTGCGGTATGGGTCCTCTTTGGTTCTTTTCCTGTATAGTCCTTGGAAAACACAGATTCACCAAAACTCGTGGAATTCTATCAGTTTAAACCCTATTCTAGGTGTTGGCTCTCATTTATATCCTTTTTCATGATTGGTTGATGGGTAAAATCATACAATAACTACCGTCAACGAGCTCCCCCACACTAGATCTTTGCTAGACCCGAGTAAAGGATGGAATTAAGCATTCTTAACTTTAGGACTTAGAAATCATCATTTCACCATTCCTAGTCATACCTGCACTGCGGGATTCACTGTGTCTACCATGAAACTTTGAGCGGTTGAAGAATAGAACAACTAGAAACTGATCACCTTCCTCTATCAATCAAGTAGTTGGAGGTTTTTTAACATTTTTGAAAATAAAGCATAACTTACCTTCTCCTTCTTTGTAGTACTCTCACATCACTCATATGTGGTGGTGTTGATCCTTACCAAGGCATAGATGATGTTGCCTTCTCTATTGCCTACTTCTAAAGCTTATGTGGAGCCGAGGTAGGGGTAAAGTGAAAACATACTTGCATTGCATATATTGTAAAGTCAAAACAAGGATCCAAAGAGAAAGATGTCATACTCTTAGATCAAGATGTGCATGTGTGTGGAATATATGGTGGCTAACCTAATTCTACTATGCTCCTTTTGAGGATTTTCTCTCTTTTTCTTTTGTGGGATAACATGGGCTATCTTTCTTTTTCTCTCTTCTTTTTTTAGGCGGGCATCTGAGTACCCATTATTTTGGCATTCCAGACACTTGTCCATTTTTACCTCTCAGGCGGGCATCTTTGTACCCATTGTTTTCTCTCTTCTCACACTTTTGCATAGCCACATGCCTCTTCTCTGTATGCTTTTGAGAGATGATAATAAGAACTTTGAAGCATTTATTCCTAACTTCTTTTTGTGATTCCTCCAATCAGAGTGAAACATTTTTGGGTGGAAAGGCATGTTGTTGTGTACTTCCAGTGTAGGAATAGCAGATATATGTGGAGTGTACGTGATCTTGATCTTGGGAGCATGATAAATTTCTCAACAAGGGTCACTCGGTTTGACAAAATTCAAAGCAATAGCAAGTAGTAAATGTAGAAGGTTGATTCTATCCTATTTTTGACTCTGGTAGGTAAATGCTTTTACTACAAAGGAGAAGCATAGCTATTGATTTTAAGTTTTGCAAATAAAATTCTCCAACAACTAGATATCAAGAATCAAGCTTTCATTATTCTTACTATCTCGTATTCTACAACAACTTAAGCAACATGGAGTCCCTATTTTAAGTTCCTCAACAGTAGCAAGACTTCCAGGAAAAGTGTTATGTCTGTCTATCCTTAATGTCAAGGCTACTCAGGTTAATCCTTTCATGTTTTAAAGTTGTTTAATCATAAGATTTCAATTCAGTGCAAAACAGCGAGCAACTTACGAGAAAATATGGAGTTCAAGGTGCGTACCTAACCATGGACGAAGCTCATGGCGAGGCGGCACTGGGGTGGATCGGCCAACCAAGGGCAGGGGTTAGTTGACCCCTCCTGGTGGCCATTCGTGCCCTGTCTCGGCGTGTGTGATCTGTGCAGTCGGTTGCTTCTGTTTTGGTGTACTTTCATCTTCGGCGTTCGTAGTTCCATCATGTGCTCCTCCCCCACACTTGTTTCCTATTTTCCTTTATGCACAGCAAAGTGGAGACAAACATAAATATATCCAAATGAGATAACATTGACTCAAACTGACTTTTATTAATAGGGCACTTTTATTACACAAGACTTTCAAACTAAAACGAACTAAGCAAACTAAAGCCGACTAATCGAGCTAAAGCGACCTAAATGAACTAAGGGTGCCCTATTAGATACATAACTCTAATGCCTCTTAGAATTGTTCTGACAGAAAAGATCAAACTTAATCTCTAATTCCCTGTGCTTTCCTTCTTTCAGATCAATCCTATGATTGGTATTAACTATAGTTCTAGCAAGGGGACTATTCTGATTCTTCATGACCTCTATCTCGCGCGTTATCTCGGCTGTCTGCTGCTAAAGTTCTATGTTGGCGACCTTGGAACGCTTCCGTGGAGGTTGATCTTCCCCGTGGTCCTTCCTTGGGTGGCACGAACTTGACTTGGGCCGGGTCAGCACGGACTCCATCGAAGGTTGGGCAAGAGGTGTACTTGGCACATGATACATGGCCATCCCTATCGAGCTTCACCCCCGTCAGCGTCTCATTTGGCTTCGGTGGCAGGAGCTTGACATCCTTCGACAGCATGACGATCGGTTCCTTCCATGGCACGTCCTTCAGGTAGAGGGTCTCCGGCGGTAATGGAAGGGCTGATCTAGTACAAGCACGAAAGGATTGCTCATGCTTGTTGTTGACACTTCTTAGCACAACCACCAGAGACAGGGTGTTAGGCTATCGCTGATAACGGCGTTAGAAGTGCCCTGAGGGGTATTTCTTATGTCTATTAGATAATTCCGCAAGCGCACAGAATATACCGCTGTAGCACTTCACCCGGGAGTATTCTAAGGTATCATTATTTATTTTATCCCATGGTAAAGCGGTTGCTAGGAATAATTAATAAAAGAGAGAGATCCTTAAGTCTATAGCAACTTAGTATCAACTAGTGATAGGGGGTAAATCGATAAATAGAGGAAAGGGTAATGACACAACGACACGACAAGGTTTTAGGATAACTAAGAATAACTAGTAGGGTATAGCTAGGTGGGAGCACAATGAGTGAGTATAAGACCCTTATGACTCTTACTTTACTCTTGTGAACTATCTTATCAAATGGATGAATTACACTAAGACAGCTACCTTACTTCCGGTTTGTAGGGGGTAGTGCGAGACAATAGAGGATATAACCTCTACCAGAAGTGCCTACTCTCTTATGGGAGCCTACCTTTTAAGAACTTGCCTAAAACACGTGGAGGGATATTAAGACTAGACAGGGCTATCACCACCTGCTAGCACCCACTGACAATCCGTACGACAAGCGGCATTCAAGGGTAAGATCTAGCCTAAGCACCACGCTTACACTAATTCTCACTACTCTAGCTGGGTACCAAACAGCTAAAGCACCCTATGACAGGCAATGAACTACACACGTGAGCTGGTTACAGGATCACAATCTAGTATAACTCAACTATAAGGTAAGACAAGACACAACAATACTATAATGAATAGTAAAGCACTAAGTAAAGACTTAGTAAAGTAAAGTAAAGATAATATATTGATAAAGGTAAAGTCTTATAGAAGGAAAGGTACAAGAGTTATACCAGACTCTCCAGCAGACAACTCCGGAGACTCCGAGCGTAGCTCGACTCGACTCTAACTCCCACACTAGACTAATACTACTACTAAAGAGTGAAACTCTAGCTCCTCTTGTCTCTTGTGTATCTTGTGTGTCCTGAAGAGAGTGATGGTAGCCTATATTTATAGGGGAGAGTGAAGGGGCACCACGTCAGCGATCCGTGTGCCTTTCCACCTTGGCCCTTGGATGAACCACCCTTGAACCGCCTTAGAATGGACGGCGTTGGTGAATCCAGCACGTGGGGTGCATGCAGGAAGGCGGTGGAGGCCAACTGACCTGGCTGGGCACCAGAGGGGTCGGCCGACCCCCTATGACAGGTGGGCTCGACCAGGTGTCGTCCCCACCAGTCATAGAGTGTCGCCTTGTGCTGGTTCTATCTTGATTGTGTTGTTTCATGCCTTGATCCTTGTGCTTTGATTCTGCACCGTTGAGTGAAGATCTGATGGTTAAAATGAGCTGGGTGGAGTGTCACACGGATCATGCCACATCACTAGAGCCAGGTGGTAGGGTCGGCCGACCCACACATGGGCCCACACTGAGCTCTCCTCTCTTCTATCTGCTTCCTTGTGTCATTTCTTGAAGTGTGATGATCTGATGCCTTCATATGTGGGTCGGCTGAATCACATATGTGAGCTCCAACTGCTGCATTTTGTCCTGTTTTGATCTTCCATGCATTCACAAGCTAAGAGTACAAGTAGAACTAGTTATTGATAAAATATGTTCATGATATGCTTATTCTTCCTTGAATCCGAGGCATGTTGACGGTGTTTGAATGTGGATTTTCATGGTATATCCACTGTCAACAAGATCCTCCAAGCTTAACCTTTGCTCGTCCCGAGCAAATAATTAAACTTAGTCTTGGTAGATCAGGAGTTGCTACAATATTCATATCTCCTTAGTACCAAGTGCACAACAAAATACTTCTCTTTTGAATAGAAACATTAGCTATAAAAATTCACCCATTTTACCTTAGTCCTTTATGGGGCTAATGGCCTTTCCTTTGCCTTAGGTGGTTGAGAGACAGAATAGTTTAACTTGAGCACTAATTTTCTCATTCTTTGCAAGTTTCATACTGGAGGTTTTAACAATGTTTTTGCAAAAGAAAACTTAATGTTCCTCATATGGTTCTCTCATGTCGCTCAGATGGTGTATGATTCCTTACAAAGGCATAGAGTAGATGTTGCCTTCTCTTTGTCATCCTACCTCTAAAAATGGCTTATGTGGAGCTTAAGGCAGGAATGAAAGAGTATAGCATACTTACTTTGTATGTATTGTAGAGTCAAAGCTTGGATCCAAAGAGAGAAGTGTCATGCCCTTAGATCAAGATGTGCAAGTGTGTAGAAAATATGAACTATAATGCTCCTCTATTTAAAATTGTATCTCTTTCTAATAAATTTTTAGAGACATGGACTATCATTTTTTCTTTCTTTATTCATGAGCCTAGACTTGCTCATATATTTTTCTTTTCTATGGACTTCCCATGTCCATCTTTCTTTCTTTTTCTTTTCATTTTGCATAGCCTTTTGTCTCTTCTACCATAATAACTAAGAGAGATTTTCTATGACTTTAACACATGGAGCATTTATTTAGTGGAAATGAAAGGCATGTGGTTGCGTACTTCCAGTGCAGAAGCAGCATATATATGTGGTGTGTACAGTGATCTTGATCTTGGGAGCATAATAAGACTCTCAATAAGGGTCAATAAGACTTGACAAAACTCAATACAAAGCAAATAGCTTGGAAGGTTTTGAACATGTATAGCTTATATGGCTGTGGTAGGAATTTGTTACCATTGAGGAACAATAAGGTTTTGATTCCTTAAGAAATAAATCTCTAGTAATCATGCATGCTTAGAACAATATTATAGCAGCTCTTGTTTTACCATATCATGTCTCACAACAACTTAGACTTAGTTCTAGCACTTAACATCCATAAAGTTTTCAGGTTCCTGATGATTTTAAATAAGCCAAGTGATCCATACTCAAAGAAATACTAAGTTGTAAACTAGGCATTAAAGAAATATTAACAGAGCAACTATTCATCATTTCCATGAGGAAGATAAACATTCAAGAGACATATGGGATTTTTATAGTAAAGTAAAGATAATAAACTGAAAATAATGCAAATAAGATGAGATAGAGGACTTACCTTGGTGGAGGAGAGGATCTCCCCCAAGCTTGTCTTCTTGCTCATTGTGGCGGCGGATAGTATTGGAACCATCCTGCCCAGCGTTGTGCTTCTTCATCTTGTATGGCTTGTAATAATTGGGCATTTTGTTGTGCCTATTGACACTTGTTATCATCCAAATTTTATTATCAATTATCCCTACATTAAACATGAATATCCAGTAGAATAGGGTTATTACTGACAGATTCCACGAGTTTTGGTGAATTGTCTATCTCCCAGGGGATTTTCCAGAAAAGCTTAAAAGAAGGATTAAAGAGCATAATTACCACGAAACTTGCACGCGAAGGAAACATCATCACAAAGACCCTGGAAGAGTCCAGAACACACCCGAAGCAACCGGGGCCCAAACCCCATAGGGTGGGGCCGGCCGGCGCCCCCAAGGGTTTCCTCCCCGCCGCCTTCTAGAGTCTTCTACCACCACCTATTAGGAGTCATCTGGGCCTTTGGTTAAGTCGGTTTGATCTAACGGCGCGCGTGTATCTCACCAGGCCTATAAATAGAGGGCCAGACCCCCTGGAGGAGAGCCAGATCACGAGATGAAGACCATGAAGCATTAGATATATATCCACTAGATCTAGGCTGGCAATCAAGAGAGAGATTAGACAGATAGAGTAGATGAGTAGAGATTCGGAGGAGTCCCGGCCTGTCGGAGCTTCTTCGTAGCTGTGTTCGTCTGGATTCAGCTCCCTCGCCCGGAGTTGCGTTCTGAGGTACTTTTGTATTCAACATCCTGATTTAAGTAAGCATTTGTTCTTATTCGTTCTTAAGTTTACAACTCTATTTGAGTGCTTGGATCTTGGTAGCTCCTTGGTTGAAGTAGTAGTTTGTAGTGTAGACGTGGTGTCTGGGCTATAATTACTTGTGAATGTCCCCTGATTGACCGGATAGTGGTAGATCGCGTAGGTGACAGCTGCGTTGAGTCCTCTATAGTCCACTTTCCGTTGATAGGATCGATAGGTGTATAAGTGTTTGGTAGGAGGGAACTCTGATTTCGCCTCTTATTCATTTCACTGCCCAAATAGAACGATATTATTCAAAGTTTACCGGTTGTCGGATTTAGATAATCATTTGTTATCTCCTCATTCTTGATATTCTCTGGATTGATTGTATTATCGGGTTAAGATCCAATAGACTTAGTCAGTATCACCTAATGTTCCTTTGGGTTCGATATTAAAACCTGGGATTGTCTGGTGAAGTGCTACATTGGTGTTTTATCTGTGCGCTTGCGGATACCATGATAATAATAATCTTTAATAGAGTGCAGTTAATTTATACCAACAAGCATTTCTGGCTCCATTGCCGGAGAACGGTTTGCTGATTTTGGCTTAGTCTATCTTAATCTTGTATAATACTTTTATCTTTTATCTTTTACCTTTTAAAGTATGGAACCCATGTCCCAACTTTTATATCAATATGGAGCACCATCGAGATCGTATCTCCAGCCAAAAGAATCATCTTTACCCATCACATCATCTGGCTATGAGTTACGCCCGGGATTAATTAAGTTAGTTCAGGATCACATTTTTTCTGGTAATTCTACCGAAAACCCCTATTCCCTATTTAGCCGATTTTGAGCAGACATGTTCATGTTTGCACATTAAGGGCATGGCAGATGAAACTTTAAGATGGAAACTCTTTCCATTTTCATTAATGGGAAAAGCAAAGAAATGGTATAATCGCCATGTTGGGAGTAGCCAAGGAGATTGGGAAGTATTGCGTGCTAATTTTTGTCTTAAATTTTTCCCTATCGAAAAGGTCACTAAACTTCGCTTTGAAATTATTGGATTTAAACAATTAGATCATGAATCATTAGGCAAGGCTTGGAAACGCATTGATGGATTTATAAATTCTGGACCTAATCTTGCTTTGCCAGAACCTATGCTTTTGCAACATTTCTTTTTAGGTCTTGATGATAAAAATAAAGAATACCTTAGTCTGGCCGCAGGAGGAGCATTTATGCACATTACTGCTTCACATGCTAAAACTATTCTTACTATATCTTAATTGATCTTCCTGAAGAAAAAGAAAACTTGTTAGAAGATGAATTGTTGTCATTTGATTCTAAACTTTTGTCTGATTCATCTCAACCTTTACCTGAACTATCTAATGAGAAGGAGATAACTCCAATTTCTGATTTTATGCTTGAATTTGAGGATGAACTTTTTGATGATTATGGAAACACCTCACGCTATCATAAAATTATAAACCATAAGAATCTCTGAATTCTAAAAGTTTTAATGTTTCATATTCTGCTGATTTAAAATTCCTTAGAGAGATAACAAGAGAATTAATTTTTGTTATGAGTAATGAGTGGTTGATAGAATCTGAGCTTTCAAATGATATAATTCATTTAAATTCTCGTGCCATTACTATTAAATGTCAAATTGATGCATATCCTTTTGATGCCCTTTATAATCCAATAGTAGGTGTCAATATCATGTCTCTTACATTTGCTGAAAAATTCTTGAAAGATATTCCATTAATTCCTACACATAAATTATTGAAAAATCGTTCAGGACATATTATTCCTAGTTCAGGTGTTTTATGTTCTCTTCCTATTGTGATTAATGAATTCCGAATTTTGCTGAATTTCTATATCTTTGATGTTTGGGATTTTGATGTAATGATTGGGTTAGCAATAGGAAAACTTTTACGAGAAGGTTGTGAGGGCAACTTAGATATTAAACTTGGGAAATGATTTAATCTCTTAGTGCCTATAACTCATGCATTAAAAGCTAAGGCAGAGCCACCTCCTGAGTTAGATCTGATAGAAGAAGTTAAGGCTGTGTCATTTGAGGAACTTATTAAACCTAATTTAGAGGATGATACTCAGTTCTTCATTAATGAAGAGGAAGAGGATCTGATTGATCCTGAGCCTCTGCATGAATTACTAGAGCCACCTAAGCCTTCTATTGAGCTTAAGCAACTACCTTTTGGTCTTAAGTATGTTTTTCTGAATAATGATCAAAATTCTCCTGTGATTATTAGTGATAAACTTTCTGATGAAGAGTCTTTTAGATTAATAACTGTCTTAGAAAACATCGTGCTACTTTTGGTTATTCACTCCAAGACCTTAAGGGGATTAGTCCTATTTTGTGCACCCATCGTATTCCAACAAACGCAGAAATTACACCTTCTAGAGAGCCCCAACGTAGGCTTCAAAATGCGATGAGGGAAGTTGTTAAGAAAGAGGTCTTGAAACTTTTGCATGCTGGGATTATTTATCCTGTTGAGTGGGTAAGCCCTGTTCAAGTTGTACCTAAAAAGGGTGGTATGACCGTAGTTAAAAATGATAAAAATGAATTAATACCCCAGAGAACTGCTACAGGATGGCGAATATGTATAGATTATAGAAAACTCAATAAAGCAACCAAGAAAAATCATTTTCCACTGCCCTTAATTGATGAGATGTTAGAGCGTTTGGCAAATAATTCTTTCTTTTGTTTCCTTGATGGTTATTCTGGATATCACCAAATTCCTATCCACCCTGATGATCAAAGCAAAACCACTTTTACATGTCTCTATGGAACTTATGCTTATTGTAGAATGTCTTTTGGATTATGTAATGCACCTGCTTCTTTTCAAAGATGTATGATGTTTATATTTTCTGAAATGATAGAGAAATCATGGAAGTTTTTATGGATGATTTTTCAGTTTATGGAAAATTTTTTGATGATTGTCTAGAAAATCTAGATAAGGTTTTGTAGAGATGTGAAGAAAAGCACTTAGTCCTTAATTGGGAAAAATGTCATTTTATGGTTAGAGAAGGAATAGTGCTAGGACATTTAGTGTCTGAAAGAGGTATAGAGGTAGACAAGGCAAAAATCGAAGTAATTGAACAACTACCTCCACCTGTTAATATAAAAGGAATCCGAAGTTTTCTTGGTCACTGTGGTTTTTATCGCAGATTTATAAAAGATTTTTCACATATTGCTAGACCACTGACTAACTTGCTAGCTAAGGATGTTCCTTTTGAATTTGATGATGCATGTTTAAAATCTTTTAATATTCTTAAAGAAGCACTTACATCAGCACCAATCATTCAACCACCTGATTGGTCTTTACCTTTTGAAATTATGTGTGATGCTAGTGATTATGCTGTAGGGGCAGTATTAGGATAAACGAAAGATAAGAAGCATCATGCAATTGCTTATGCTAGTGAAACTATGACAGGAGCACAATTAAATTATGCAACAACTGAAGAGGAACTCCTAGCTGTTGTTTTTGCTATTGATAAATTTAGATCTTACTTAGTAGGAGCAAAAGTAATTGTTTATTCTGATCATGCTGCTTTAAAATATTTGCTCACTAAGAAACATGCTAAACCTCGTTTGATAAGATGGATTTTGTTACTACAAGAATTTGACTTAGAAATTCAAGATAGAAGAGGAATAGAAAATCCAGTTGTTGATCACTTGTCTAGAATACTGTTGACGGTGGATAACGTCAACTTTTATTAGAAGTTTAGACACCAAAGGCTACATGAATACACACTAGTCTAGGGTTTTAACTTGACAGTTTCCACGAGTTTTGCATGTTCTGTATTTTCCAGGGGCTATTCCAGAAAAGCATGAAAGAAGGGTTAAAGAGCATAATTACCACGAAACTTAACCGCCAAGGAAACATCATCACGAAGACACTGGAAGAGTCTAGAACACACCCGAAGCACCAGGGCCCGAGGTGGGGCTTGGCCGACGCCAGGGTGGGGCCGGTCGGCGCCCCCCCACTAGGGTTTCGGCCCACCTTCTGGAGTCTTCTTCCACCGCCTTTGTGGAGTCATCTCGGCCCTTGTTTCAAGTCGGTTTGATGCTATGGCGCACGTGCATCCCACCGGGCTATAAATAGAGGGGCAGACCCCCCTGGAGGCATCAACCCAATCATTCATTCAAGGCATCAAGTCCTCAAGTCATCAAGAGCCTCCTAGTTCATCAAGAGCCTCCTAGTTCATAGTTCTAGCCTAGTTAGATTAGAAGTAGAGGAGTTCTAGTTCTTCGGCGGATCTGGAGCCCTGGCGTCTGTCTGGAGCACGGAGTTCGGTATAATTCTATTTCTTTCTCTATTATTGTATTCTTCATTTTGATTAGGGAAACATTGTTCTTAATAGTTCATATGTTCTTGATTATAATAGTCTTTGTCTACTTTGATTATATGTCTAGTATAGTTGGTTTGATCTTATTGAATTCATCTAATTGCTTGTATAGCGTTTATTCATGCGGACGATGGAGAGATGATGAACAATATGTAGATGTGGTGTCTAGGTATTTTGTTTATCTACGAGTGCACCTTGATGTGTCGGGTCATGTGGTAGATCGCGTAGGTGAAGCTGCGTTGAGTCCTCTGTAGTCCACCCCCCGTATGTAGGCCAGCAGGCACGGTCGCGAAGTTGGATGATGACTCTGTTTCACATCGTTCCTAGATGATGCCCTTTGCATGTGATTATGATATAGGATTAGTCTAACAATGATTGCTAGATGTAATTGCACTAATTAGAGTTATTCATTGATGTAGTTATAGAATTACCTTTGATATTAATTCCTTAGTTTATCCATTGCCTAGCTATTACTATGACTAGAGAGTGCTCTGATGATTATCTTTTATTTATGATGCTTGATCATACTTATCACCTTTATCTTTATTTATCTTGTGACCTCTACATGTTATGAGTAGAGTAAATGACATCGGTAATGTCACTTATCCATTGTATACCATCACTATCAATATAATAGATTAAAGTTTATCCTAGTCCTTCCCAGTGGTATAAATATAAATCGACAACCTGGTAGAACTCCCTAGGTAAAATGCTACAATGGTATAATTACCTGTCCGCTTGCAGAACTTGATCTTAGTTTATATTATTTATATTTCTGTCTAGTCACATAGATTAATATATAAAACCTTTATTTATTCTTAGCATTATTAATTAGGGATGACAACTGTTGGCGTTTCTTAGCGTCATTACTAAAGATAGACTAAAAGCCCATTCCCTAGCAATGATACTAGAAACGTGTGTCGACATCCCTAACCACCATTACTTCAGAAAGGTAACTCTCGGCCCTTAACGGCGCCGGCCAAGGTAATGCAGTCTGTTAGAAGTGCCTGATTGGCCTTCCCAACCATCATTACTTACGATATGCAAAACTGAAGCACGACGCCTTGGGGTGCAACAAGAATTATAATCCTTAGGTAACTGGTACTTAGGTATGCCAATCATGATAGCTTAGTATAGATAAATCCGCAAGCGCACGGAACTATCGTTGTAGCATTTCAACCCGTGAGTATTCAGGGGTGTCGTATTTATAATTTCCCATAGGAGGGCAGGACGAATGCATCTAGCTTTGGCATAAACATGATCATTTATTGAATGCGTAGGTAGACATAGCATAGGCAGGGGTAAATCATAGTTCAAAGATAGTGGACACACATCTGAGCCGACCTCAAGGATAAAAGAGAAATAAAGAATAAAAGAATATATCTAATTGAGCAGGCATTGGTCATATATAACTATGCAAAGAACTGTTAGTAAACATCTAACTAGCATGTCTAGTATCAGGACTAGGTCTGGGATGATAGGGAGATCCCCGCAGCTGGTCTGCCAGCCGATAGAGACTTTATGAACTCCTACCCAATATCCGAACGTGGGGGAGTGCTAGGGATGGACAGGGCTGTCACCACCTGCCCACCTACCCCTCTGCCCGTGGGATACCGACATATTCGCCAATCTCCGCATACCCGAGCACCATGCTCTGCGTACTTGGAAATAACTCCTGACCCCCTAGGACCCCGCCCCTTCGGAGTGACAGGCTAGGCTAAGAGAAACCGAGAAGGCACGACGAATCGTCACCTCATCCCTAGTTCTTCCTCTATTCATACTAAGTCGATGAACGATGAGTGACCAAGACTATACTCTAGTTCATATACATTGCTATATAAATAAGATAAGAACTTGAACTTGGAAGAGAACTGCATTGTATTCATACCGAGGTGTTCCTTCTTCTCCCAAGGATACAAACTCTCCTTGCTAGCTCTTGCCTTGCTCTAATAATAAAACTAATCTAAAGAATGCAAGTGAGAGGTGAGGTAAATGGCTCCAAATGATGGTGTGTATGTTGGAGGGGAGCTCTTCCCTCTCTTTTATAGTCTAACAAGGACGGTTTGGGCGCCAACAAATATGGAAGCAGGTGGAACCGCCTTGAGGGAACCGTCCTATGCACCGCCTGAGAAGACTGGGCCCGAGTGGCCCCACTAGGGGACCGTCCGCCCCCTGGTGGGTCCGTTTGGCCACCGCCTTCGCGTGGTCGGTTTGTCTCTGGGCCTAGACTTCTCCTGTGGTTACGAATGGGCCCATAATGCTAATGAAGGTGGGCTTCTCTTCTTCTTTGCGCCTTTTCCGAATACGAATTCTGGAATGCGCTTTCTTTATGGTTTTTGTGCATTTCCACATGTCACACCTGCAAGTCAAGTACACACCAAAACTTGTGGAAATGTTCGTTTAAAGCCCTACCTACTATTTATTTTAGTAACACATTGGCGGTAAGAAATAGGCTCTAAGGACCACCAACAACTCCCCCACACTTAGTCCTTTGCTCGTCCTCGAGTAAAGGTTTGAAAGACTAAGCGGGTTTATCTCCTCGATTTGAAATCTGCGTACAAGTTATTCCAAGCTTCACCTAAACCTGTGAACTTCCAAGTGTCTACCAAGTCATCTTGGGTAATTGAAAAATGGAATAGCCTGGATTCAAATCTTCTTACTCGTATCCCTGCTCAGAAACTTGGTTTTTTGTGAAGTTTTTAAAACAAAAAGATAGCACTTGTTCCTTGAATGATTCTCTCAAGTCACTTATTTGTATGTGGTTCCTCACCAAGGCATATATAGGGATTGCCTTCACTTGATCACCCTGCCTCT
Source organism: Eremochloa ophiuroides (assembly GCA_038502445.1). Taxonomy (NCBI): domain Eukaryota; kingdom Viridiplantae; phylum Streptophyta; class Magnoliopsida; order Poales; family Poaceae; genus Eremochloa; species Eremochloa ophiuroides. The sequence goes on from JAHLJS010000006.1 coordinate 47,459,639, forward strand.
AAAAAGTTTATCTGGAGCTTTAGGTAGGGAGGAAAATACTAAGGTACACTTACCTTGCATGTATTGTCAAGTCAAACCCTGGATCGCACCGGAGGGAAGCATCATACTCTTAGATCAGAATGTGCATGTGCGTGGAAAGAATATGGTGGGTATTATTGGTGTCTAACCTAATTCCACTATGCTCTTTGAAACACATCTCCCTCCTTATCAGGAATTAGAAAAATCTTCTATGAGGGCATGAGTTATCCTTATTCTCTCTCTTCTTTTTATATATATATTTCTCTTCTTCTTCTTCTTCTTCTTTTCTTCTCCACTTTTTTTTCTTCTTTTTTTTCATTTTTTTCTTCTCCACCCTTTTTTTAACCTTTTGGAAGATAGCTTCATGCTTTTATTTGCAACAAAAACTTTAAGGGAGATGTGAACAAAGATTCAGTGCATTTATTTGGATGGGACCTAATAAGTATATTTTTGGTTCACCCCTAGTGTAGGAGTAGAACATTTTGGGTGGATCAAAATGGAAGGTATATTTTGCGCCTACTCCCAAGGTAGGAGTAGTGCAATTATTTGGTGGATGGATGAATGTTGTGCGCAACTCTTAGTGTAAGAGTTGGCAACCTTATTTGTGGGTGCGTGAAATCTGATCTTGGGAGCATGAAATTTCTCTCAATAGGGGTCACAAAACTTGACCAAACTCAACACAAAGTAAGATGTATATGTGGAAGGTTTTGTCATGAAAGATCATGTATGGCCTTAGTAGGTATTTGCAATCATTCAAGGAACATGCTATATTGATTTTTGTTTTATAAAAATAAATCCCAAGTTCTTTGCAAGAAATGAGTAGGCGTCATGTCATCCTACTATATCTCATTCGTCAATCACTTAGATAAAATGGGGTCTCTATGAAGTGTTCACAAGTAATAGGAATATTGGCAAGGAATAAAGAGTATGTAAACTTTAATCACAGGCTAAGTGTTTGTTGGCATTTCTTAACGTCATTACAAAAGATAGACTAAAAGTCCATCCCCAGCAACGGCGCTAGAAATGCTTGTTGGCATTCCCAACCACCATTACTTCAGAAAGGTAATCCTTGGCCCTTAGTGGCGCTGGCCTAGGTAACGCAGTCTGGTAATAGCAGTTAGAAGTGCCGGATTGGCCTTCCTAATCGTCATTACTTACGATATGCAAAATTGTGGCACGGCGCCGTGGGGTGCACAAGAATTACAATCCTTAAGTAATGGTACTTAGGTACGCCAATCGATAGCTCAGTAAGGAATAAGACTACTCTGCAAGCGCACAGAACTATCATTATAGCATTTAAACCCGTGAGTATTCAAGGGTGTCGTATTTATAATTTCCCGTAGGAGGGCATGATAAATTCCATCTAGCTTTTGGTATAAACATGATCACTTATTAGATGCATAGGTAGGCATAGCATAGGCAGGGGTGAAAACATGTTTAAAAGATAGTGGACACACACATCGGAGCAACCTCAAGGATAAAAGATAAAATAAAGAATAAAGAAATACTGCGAGAACAGGCATTGGTCATATACATCTATGCAACGAATAGTAATTACATCGAATTAATAAGACTAGGATCAGGACTAAGTCTGGGATGATAGGGAGATCCCCGCAGCTGGTCTGCCAGCCGATAGAGACTTTACGAACTCCTACTCAATACCCGAACGTGGGGGAATGCTAGGGATGGACAGGGCTGTCACCACCTGCCCACCTACCCCTCTGCCCGTGGGGTACGGACATATCCGCTGATTCCCGCATACCCGAGCACCACGCCCGTGTAATTGGAAACAAGTCCTAGCCCCCCGGGACCCCAACCCTTCGGATTGACAGGCTCGGCTAGGAGCAACAATGACAACACAACGAACTATTATCCCATCCTTAGTTCTTCCTCTATTCATACTAATTTGATGAACGATGAAGAACTTTGATGAACATATCAAGAACATAACACATAGACCATGAACTAGTTTACATGTTATGGTCATAATATGGACAAGACTATACTCTAATTCAGATGAATTGCTATATAAATAAGATAAGAGCTTGCTCATAGAGGAGAACCGATCTATATTCATACCAAGATGTTCTTGATTCCTCCAAGGAGACAAGCTCTCCTTGATAGCTTTGCCTTGCTCTACTACTACTAAACTAGAGAACAAGTAAGAAATGTGAGGTGTAGTGCTCCAAATGTTGGTGTGTGTTTTGGAGGGGGTGAAGCACATCTATTTATAGTTGATCAAGGGTGGTTTGGGCGTTCTAAGTATGGTAGGAGGTGAAACCGCCATCAGCAAACCGCCTTGAGCATGTGGCTGAAAACTTGGCCCGGGAAGTGCCATCTGGGGGGCGGCCGCCCCCGGGGGCGGTCGGTCCCTGGCAGGCGGGAACTGGCCGCCGCCTTCGGGTGGTCGGTTGCTCTCTGGGCCTGGGCCTCCCCCGAGGTTACGGATGGATCCCGTTTGATGTTTTGATGGGCTTTTCTCTTTTATTCTTGATTTGTGCCTTTTCTGAATATGTTTTCTAGAAGTGCGCTTTCCGGTGATTTTCATGCATTTCCACGTGCTGTCCCTGTAAGTTAGGTATACAACAAAACTCGTGGAAAGATTAGATAAAGCCCTATTCTCTATTTGTTTTAGTATTTAAAATGATGTTATATTTATGTTGTTAAGGACCGCCAACAACTCCCCCACACTTGGTCCTTTACTCGTCCTCGAGTAAAGTGCTAAGGACCAAATGGGTTCATCTTCCTTGTCAAAAAAAATCTGCATACAGGATATTCCAAGCTTCACCTGGATTTATGAACTTTAAAGTGTCTACCAAGTCACCTTGAGTAATTGAAAAATGGAATAGCCTGGAATCAAATCTTCTTACTCTTGTCCTTGCGTAGATGCTTGGGTTTTTGCAAGATTTTGAAAACATAAAGATAGCTTATGTTCCTTGAATGATTCTCTCAAGTCGCTCATTTTTTGTAAGTGGTTCCTCACCAAGGCATGAAAAGGTGATGCCTTCACTATGATCATCCTACCTCTAAGAAGGCTTATTTGGAGTTTTAGGTAGGAATGAGAAATGATGAGGCACACTTACTCTGCATATGTTGTCGAGCCAAACCCCAAACCATACCGGAGGGAGTGCGTAATACTCTTAGATCAGAATGTGCATGTGTGTGGAGAGAATGAAGGTGGAAACCTAATTCTAAATCATTTTGGTACTCCATGCATCATGATTCTCCTTGGATAAAACTTTAAGAAGATATGGGCTATAGGATCTTTATTTATATATATATATATTTTGAATGGGTATTTAAACCTTTTCTTTCCCGTTATTTTCTTATGCCCCTTGGCATGATCTCTCTTTTTTTATATATCATAGCCTCATATCTTTTATTGGCATATGAAAAACTTAAGGAGATATTATGATGGTAGATGAATAGAGTAAAATTTTGTAGAAGGAATGCATGGTTCTTAGGATGAGAACCGATACTTTTATTTGGTGGATGGATGCAGTGCATGTTTTGCGCAACTCTCAGGGTGAGAATTGGCTTTATTTGGTGGGTGCAAGTAAATTCTGATCTTGGGAATATGAAACATCTCTCAACAGCGGTCAGAAATTTGACCAATACTCAACACAGAATAAGTGGCATATGTGGAAGGTTTCATCATATATGGCCTTGGTAGGTATTTGTCAATCATTCAAGGAGCATGCTATTGAGTTTTTGTTTTTGTAAGACAAATCCCAAGTACTTTGCAAGAATGAGCAAGCATCATGTCATCCTACTATATCTCATTTGTTAATTACTTAGATAGAAATGGGGTTCCTAAACAGTGTTCATAAATCTCTAGGAATTTTAACAGGGAATAAAAAGTATGCAAACATTTTGGAAGACATGTTTGATGGATTATGTAGGAAACATCATTTTAAATCTTATCTTTAAAAACTTTTTAAAATGAGAGAGGGGGAAAGGTTGCACAAACCGAATTTTTTATTTTTATTGTTGTGCAATTGTCTTGGAGAGTCCTCCCCCACACTTGTTTTCTTCCCTGTCTTGATTAGTCACAAAATACATATATAGGGAGAACAAGTGCTAAACATAAAACCTTATTTTATTGATGAACTCAAATAGGCACATTTAAAAGATCATGAAGGTGAAATGTGTGCCTAATTATTCATGCAGCAGGTGCAGCCTAAAGATACTCAAGATGATGCTCAACACCTAGGGCTTTAGCGACTTTCCTTAGCTTGGAATTGGACTTGAAGCGGAAAGCTATTGATGTCGTCGCTAAGGTTTTTAATCTCAGTATTTTTGGTTTCTAAGTCTTCTTCTAAAGCCCTTAGAAGAGTACTCAAGCTAGCATGTTTAGCTCTAAGGTCAGCGAGGATCTTAGAGTCGTCTTCATCTTCACTGCATTCGTACTGCCCTGCACGACGTTTGATGGGAGGCTGAGGCAGATGCCTCCTAATTCTAGGAAGGGTGCTAAATGATTCTACTTCCTTGGCCGAAAATGTGGGCTTGCTAGCATACTTATCTTCAATGTGCTTGCTAGGCCTACTACCGCTAGGTGTTTTTCTCTTGAGGCCTAAAGTGCTGGTAGGATGGGCAGGAGCGGTTTTCTTCTTGGCGCCACCTTCGGGTGCATGAGAGCGTGCTGGCAAGATCGCTAAAGGCTTTTCCTTCACAACACGGGCTTCTTCCCTTGCTAAAGAACTCTGTTGATAGAGTGCTATGTCTAGGTTTGCTATGGCCACTGGGGCATTGATTAGCGAGAGAGCAAAGCTAGACATGGTTGACACTAAAAGATGAGAGAGGTAAGCAAGCTTTGCTAGAGGGAGAAGAACAAGGTTGGTGTAAGGAAAAGAGAGACCTTTAGAGGTTTAAATAGGTGCTATCAAGGTCTTTGGCAAGGAAACAACTTGATCGTAACCAGGGACGTGATGCTGAGGTGATCAAAGTGAGGTACGAAAAAGATTGGAACGGATTGGCCTGGACAGGGGGGCGGTCGGTCCTGGGGGCGGTCGATCCCCTGGGCCCGCCTGCCAGCCTCTGTCTTTTGGCCACGTGTTAAGCTGACTATGTAGAATCTTATCCTAGTTACGATTAGGCTTGATGCGAAGTAGATTAGTATGATCATGTGTAAGATGTGAAGGTGGATTTGATTGAAATTTTTGAAAATTTGTTTAAGATCACACTATCATGCATTTATGAAGGAATATCCCTATAATCTCAAAGATTTATGTTTAAATATAGGGTTATTTTAGTCAAAACATAAATGCAACATTATCATCAAGCATACATATATTTAATTTGAAATATTATTTTATATATATTTTTTATTATTATTATTGATTTTATTTTATTAGAGGAATCAATTAAGTATTTATTGAAAATAAATTTTGAAATATTTAAAGTAAAAATTACGGATAACTTACCGATTTACCTTCGGCAAGGGCTCAGCTTTCTAAGTTCGTTGAGCAGGACTTTTCTCCCTCCATTGTTTTCTTGATGATGGTGCATCCATCTTGGGAGAGGTAGACGGCTGCTTGCTTGGGCCTCCATACTTTGCGAGTAGTTTTGGGTGGTGTGGTAGTATTTTCAATTTTTACCTTGGGTTTCCACACCGTCTTCTTTGGTGAAGGCTTGGGGATTTCTTCCCACTTTTTAGGAGCCATTTTGTTTTTCTGCTCCTTTATATTTTGTTTAGGGAGCTGCCTTTTCTTTTGGCTCCGGCTTTTTCTTTGATTCTTTTGAGATTTTTAATATATTTTCAAAAGCTGAGGCTGAATCTCTACCTCCTTGATGCCTTGGGGATTCGGCCCATATCGAATGCGTATCATGTTGCATTCTTCTCGACGGTGAGGCCTCAACTCGAACTTCTCTTCTTGTCCATTGATATTGAAGCGGATTTCTCCAGCTCCAACATCAATTTGTGCTCCTGCCGTGCTCAAGAATGGCCTTCCGAGGATGAGTGGTGTTTCTTTGGTGAGTTTCATGTTGAGCACCACAAAATCCACCGGAACATAATACCCTCTAATTTTTACAGGGATGTCTTGTGCAATCCCTGCTAGGGTACCGAATTGAGGAGTCAGCCAACTGAAGTGTCATGTTGGTAGGCTCCAAGTTGGTGAAATTCAGTCTATCAAAGGCTGATTTTGGCATGACGCTCACACTTGCCCCAAGATCGCATAAGGCATGGTCAAATTGCTGGGTGCCTATAGAGCATGTGATTGTGGGGCACCCAGGGTCTTGTTTCTTCTCAGGTAGATGATTGAGTATAGCTGCGCTACACTCTTCCGTCAGCTTGACAATTTTCGAGGACGGTAATGGTCACTTGTTGTTGATGATATCTTTGATGAACTTAGCGTATGATGGTACGTGCAAGACATCCATCAAGTGGAACGCTGACGTGTGTCTTCTCGACCATCTCAACGAATTGGAGAAACTGTTCATCTCCAGCCTTCTTCTTTCTTCTCATCCTTGTGGGAAAAGGCAACATCGTGGTGTCCCCATAGCCCTCCGGTGTCGGCTCTTCTTCCATTGATTCTTCATGTGGTTGTGCCGAGTCCACCGGTACTTCCTCTTGCTGTATTGGTGTTTTGCCTGTTCTTTGGTTAGGATGTGAAGGATCACGAGTGGTCTTACCCCCTCTCGTGGTCACCGAATTTATATTCTCAACAGAACTAGAAATTTGAATAGCAGATTTTGCGGCAGAGGCAAGTTGGGCAATTTGAATTTCAATTCTTTTATTAAAATTTACTTGATTTTTAACAGATGAGGACAGGCTATCAAGCTTAGTATTTATAGTTTCAAATATTTTATCATTATCGAGAAAGCTTGTTTGTAAGATTTTCATTTATTTTAGCTTGTCCTATAATAAGATCTTTTAATGAAGGTTGGGAGGAGTTGAAATTCGAATTAAAATTGGAAGAATTACCTTGGGGGCGATTCTGGTTGTTCCACCCATTACCTGTTTGTTGATGTTGGCGAAACCCGTTGTTAACATAGGAAGCTTCTTCATGGGTTTCGGGACAGTTGTTCCCCGAATGGCCAACATCTCCACAGACTTCACACGTCATGTGTGAGTCCATGGCCTGGACAGTGCCGGTGGTAGGATCGGTGGCACGTCCTTCAAGTTTCCTTCATTATTAATTCTATTTTTGCGGCAAGCAGATCCATCTCCTTCACGGTGTGCATGCCTTTTTGTGTTTTGATTCCCTCTCCCCAGCTTTGGTTGGCCACCATCTTCTCGATTAACTGCCGTAGCATTCTCGATGGTGAGGGAGAGGAATGTACCTCCAGCAGCGGCATCTATGTGCCCCTTAGACATGGTCGTGAGATCTCCATAGAAATTTTGGAGCACGAGCCAATCTTCCGTCTCAGTTGTGAGGGCAGGCCTGGATGTATTCTTGAAGCCTATCCTAAGCTTCGGGAATGGACTCGAGTGTAGTTTGCTGGAAGTTTGATATTTTTCCCCGTAGAGCATTTGTTTTGCTTATGGGGAAGAATTTAGCGAGGAACGCCGTGGAACATTTGTCCCACATGTTGACTGCTTCCTTGCTTTGATAAAACCTAATGCTTCGCCTTCCCCGAAAGGGAGAAGGGAAACAACCGGAGTTTGATGGTATCCTGTGCGACATCTTTAATGATGATGGTCTCGCACTAGCTCAAGGAAATTCTGTAGGTGCGCGTTTGCGTCGTCACTTGGCAAACCACTAAACTGGTTCACCTGCACCATCGTGAGTAGGCCAGTGCAGAGTGCAAAGTTTCGTTCCCGATATTGGCAGCAGGCCCAACAGGCACGTTGGCAATAGCGGGGGTGGAATACTCGCGGAGTGACTTGGCCATGGTGTTAGTAGCGGATGATGCGGAAGTGACCGGTTCGTCTGCCGGCTGAGTAGCAGAAGAAGAGATGGTACGAGGCCTTCTCTTCCTTAGGAGTGCCTCTGGATTTTTAACGAAGTTTTCCGGCAGATTGAAACCGCTCATACACTATCCTGTTTTCATTCCAATAAAAAGAGGAAGAAAACAACAAAGTTAGCCTGCATAAGCTATAGCTACCGATGCTTATTTTGTAATCAAAGTTTATGCCAATAGCTAGATGTTTATATTTTCTTTTTGCCCTCCCCGGCAACTGGTGCCAGAAATGCTTGTTGGCATTTCTTAACGTCCTTGCAAAAGATAGACTAAAAGTCCATCCTCAGCAACGGCGCTAGAAATGCTTGTTGGCATTCCCAACCACCACTACTTCAGAAAGGTAATCCTTGGCCCTTAGTGGTGCCGGCCTAGGTAATGCTGTCTGGTAATAGCAGTTAGGAAGTGCCGGATTGGCCTTCCTAACCGTTATTACTTACGATATGCAAAACTGTGGCACGGCACCGTGGGCTGCACAAGAATTACAATCCTTAAGTAATGGTACTTAGGTACGCCAATCGATAGCTCAGTAAGGAATAAGACTACTCTGCAAGTGCACAGAACTATCATTATAGCATTTCAACCCGTGAGTATTCAAGGGTGTCGTATTTATAATTTCCCGTAGGAGGGCATGATAAATTCCATCTAGCTTTTGGTATAAACATGATCACTTATTGGATGCATAGGCTAGGCATAGCATAGGCAGGGGTTAAAACATGTTTAAAAGATAGTGGACACACACATCGGAGCAACCTTAAGGATAAAAGATAAAATAAAGAATAAAGAAATACTGCGAGAGCAGGCATTGGTCATATACAACTATGCAACAAATAGTAGTTACATCGAATTAATAAGACTAGGATCAGGACTAACTCTGGGATGATAGGGAGATCCCCGCAGCTGGTCTGCCAGCCGATAGAGACTTTACGAACTCCTACTCAATACCCGAACGTGGGGGAATGCTAGGGATGGACAGGGCTGTCACCACCTGCCCACCTACCCCTCTGCCCGTGGGGTACCGACATATCTGCTGATTCCCGCATACCCGAGCACCACGCCCGTGTAATTGGAAACAACTCCTAGCCCCCCGGGACCCCAACCCTTCGGATTGATAGGCTCGGCTAGGAGCAACCATGACAGCACAACGGACTATTATCCCATCCTTAGTTCTTCCTCTATTCATACTAATTTGATGAATGATGAAGAATTTTGATGAACATATCAAGAACATAACACATAGACCATGAACTAGTTTACATGTTATGATCATAATATGGACAAGACTATACTCTAATTCAGATGCATTGCTATATAAATAAGATAAGAGCTTGCTCATAGAGGAGAACCGATGTGTATTCATACCAAGATGTTCTTTATTCCTCCAAGGAGACAAGCTCTCCTTGATAGCTTTGCCTTGCTCTACTACTACTAAACTAGAGAACAAGTAAGAAATGTGAGGTGTAGTGCTCCAAATGTTGGTGTGTGTTTTGGAGGGGAGTGAAGCACATCTATTTATAGTTGATCAAGGGCGGTTTGGGCATTCTAAGTATGGTAGGAGGTGAAACCGCCATCAGCAAACCGCCTTGAGCATGTGGCTGAAAACTTGGCCCGGGAAGTGCCATCTGGGGGGCGTCCGCCCCCGGGGGCGGTCGGTCCCTGGTAGGCGGCAACTGGCCACCGCCTTCGGGTGGTCGGTTGCTCTCTGGGCCTGGGCCTCCCCCGAGGTTACAGGATGGCTCCCGTTTGATGTTTTGATGGGCTTTTCTCTTTTGTTCTTGATTTGCGCCTTTTCTGAATATGTTTTCTAGAAGTGCGCTTTCCGGTGATTTTCATGCATTTCCACGTGCTTTCCCTGTAAGTTAGGTACACAACAAAACTCGTGGAATGATTAGATAAAGCCCTATTCTCTATTTGTTTTAGTATTTAAAATGATGTTATATTTATGTTGTTAGGGACCGCCAACAGTGTTCACAAGTAATAGGAATATTTGTCAGGAATAAAGAGTATGCAAACTTTAATCACAGGATGCCATGGAGATGGAGCGTCAAAAGTTTTGTCTTTTCAAAAGTGTTCAAAGTTAAATTTCAAAACTTTGAAAAGAGCGGGGGTAGAGTTGCACAAACCATCGTTGAAGATGAAGGAACTAATGGAAGTTGTTTGTCTCGTCCTTTTGTTTGATGGGTTGCTTGATGTTTGTGCAATGTGTTAGAGATATCTCGAATTTGTTGTAGTTATGCTTGAGTGATCTCCCCCACACTTATTTTTTTGTACCTGCTTTTATTATAACAAAGAAAACAAAACAAGAGGGACTACAACAGGCAAGGATCTTATTGGCTAAAAGATCAAGGAAACAAAATTTTATTATTTAGTTATTTTTATTTTATTAGGGAACTTGTTCAACCAACTTTTATTAGAGCTCAAACAAGGCTGATATAAAGGATGCAACGAAAACATAGCCAAGACTTATCCCCATATCAGATTACTGCCATTGTTTATGAAAACAACTCAAGGTTCATTAATCAAATTTCAACACCATGTCAAAACATGATTAAAGAAGACTATTTCAACCTAAGCACCATGCTTAATTTGAAAACAGCCTATGGATGTTACTCATGAGAATACATCCAAACAAGAGCATATGACATAAACAGGGAAGCATGAATTTGAATGATCATAAGGAGACAAGTATGAGCGAAGGGGTTGGTGAACATTTAGTACCTTTTTGCATACCTGAGTGTTCTTACCGGCAGCATATGTGGATTTCTTTGAAGATGCTGCACCGGTGGCGTGGACGTACAGGCTCCAACTCAGCTGATCCATCAGGCTGGATCACACACACAACTAGTGTATATGGACCATTGGCCTTATTGGTAGCAAAGGTGTAAAGGAGTAGAGTCCTTTTCTTTTCTCTCTCTCTCTCTCTCCTTTTTTCTCTTTTTTTGAAAGATAACTACCGATGACCTTCGGCAAGGGCTCAACATTTATAGTCTGTTGGCAAGACTTCCCCCTTTTCATTGCTCTGTAGCTGCATGAACAAACTTGGGAGAATTCTTTGGTTGCCCCGAGATTTTTCCCGTATTGTTGATAGGAATAGAAGCAGCAATTTGAGCAAACTGTTTTTCTATCATTTTATTGAAACTCAGCTGATGTTTAACAAAAGAAGATAGAGTTTTAGGTTTAGCATTTATAGATTCAAACATTTTATCATTAAAGGAAAGCTTTCTAGCAAGATCTGTATTAAACTTAGCTTGCCTTAAAACAAAATCTCTCGAGGAAGGTTGATTGAAATTCAATTTGAAATTTGAATTGAGATTAGAAGAATTACCTTGTGGGTGGTTATGGTTGTTCCACCTATTATTACCTGGTTGTTGATGTTGGCAAAACCCGTTGTTGACGTAGGTCACTTCTTCCTGGGTTTTGGTACAGCTGTTCCCCGAATGGCCAATATTTCCACAGACTTCACATGTCATGTGTGAGTCCGTGGCTTGGACGGTGCCTGTGGTGGGTTCGGTGGCACGGTCGTCCAGCCTCTTTATTAAGAGGTCTATTTTTGCGACAAGCAAATCCGTCTCCTTCATGGTATGCATGCCTTCTTGTGTTTCTCTTCCTTCTCCCAAGCTTTGGTTTGCTACCATCTTTTCGATGAGTGCAGTGGCATTCTCGATGGTGAGGGAGAGGAATGCCCCTCCAGCTGCGGCATCAAGGTGCCCTTTTGACATGGCCGTCAGGCCCTCGTAAAAGTTCTGGAGCACCAGCCAATCTTCCATTCCATGGTGGGCACAGGCTCAGACATAGTCCTGCAGCCTCTCCCATGCCTGAGGGATGGACTCGAGTGATGTTTGCTGGAAGTTGGATATCTCCCCCTTAGAGCAATGGTTTTGCTCATGGGGATGAACTTGGCGAGGAACGCCATGGAACATTTGTCCCACGTGTTGACAGCTTCCTTGTTTTGGTAGAACCACTGTTTCGCCTTCCCCGTAAGGGAAAAAGGAAACAGGCGGAGCTTGATGCTAGTTGGTGCGACGTCTTTGGTGACGATGGTGTCGCACAATTCAAGGAAGTGTTGAAGATGAGCATTTGCGTCCTTATTTGGCAAGCCACAGAACTGGCTTGCCTACACCATCTTGATTAGGCCAGTACGAAGCTCAAAGTTTCCATTCCCGATATTGATAGCGGGCCCAACGGGCACGTTGGCAACAGTAGGGGTGGAGTAGTCGCGGAGTGTCTTGGCAATGATGATAGTAGCGGATGGTGCGGGAGTGAATGGTTCGTCTGCCGATGGAGTAGCAGAAGAAGAAGTGGTACGGGACCTGTTCTTCCTTAGGAGTGCCTCCAGATTGTCGGTGAAGTTGTTCGGCAGGTCAAAACCATTCATACACTATCCTGTTTTCTTTCCAATAAAAAAGAGGAAGAAAACAAGAGAAGTTAGCTTGCCTAAACTATGGCCACCTTTTGCTTATTGTGCAATGAATGCCTATGCCAAGCCAGATGTTTTTATTTCCTTTTGCCCTCCCAGGCAACGGTGCCAGAAATGCTTGTTGGCGTTTCTTAGCGTCATTACTAAAGATAGACTAAAAGCCCATCCCTAGCAATGATACTAGAAACGTGTGTTGACATCCCTAACCACCATTACTTCAGAAAGGAAACTCTCGGCCATTAACGGCGCTGGCCAAGATATTGCAGTCTGGTAATAACAGTTAGAAGTGCCTGATTGGCCTTCCCAACCATCATTACTTACGATATGCAAAACTAAAGCACGACGCCTTGGGGTGCAACAAGAATTACAGTCCTTAGGTAATGGTACTTAGGTATGCCAATCATGATAGCTCAGTATAGATAAATCCGCAAGCGCACGGAACTATCATTGTAGCATTTCAACCCGTGAGTATTCAGGGGTGTCGTATTTATAATTTCCCGTAGGAGGGCAGGACGAATGCATCTAGCTTTGCATAACATGATCACTTATTGAATGCATAGGCAACATAGATAGGTGGTTAATCATGTTCAAAGATAGTTGCACAATTGAGCGACTCAGGAAAAAGGAATAAAGATAAGAATATATCTAATGAGCTTGTCATATATAACTATACAAGAACTGTGTAACATCTAACTAGCATTTAGTATAGGAAGGTCTGGGGACGGGATCCCGCAGCTAGTCTGCCACCTAGAGACTTACGAACCTACCCAAATCCGAACTGGGGAGTGCAGGATGGAAGGGCTGTACCACCTGCCACCTACCCTCGCCCTGAGATACGACATTTCGCCGATCTCGCATACCCGAGCACCATGCTCGCATGCTTGGAAACAACTCCTAACCCCCTAGGACCCCACCCCTTCGGAGTGACAGGCTAGGCTAAGAGCAACCGAGAAGGCACGACGAACCGTCACCTCATCCCTAGTTCTTCCTCTATTCATACTAAGTCGATGAACGATGAAGAACAACAATGAACATATCAAGAACATAACACATAAACTATATGCTAGTTCATATATCATGATCATAACATGACCAAGACTATACTCTAGTTCATATGCATTGCTATATAAATAAGATAAGAACTTGAACTTGGAAGAGAACTGCATTGTATTCATACCGAGGTGTTCCTTCTTCTCCCAAGGATATAAACTCTCCTTGCTAGCGCTTGCCTTGCTCTAATACTAAAACTAATCTAAAGAATACAAGTGAGAGGTGAGGTAAATGGCTCCAAATGATGGTGTGTATGTTGGAGGGGAGCTTCCCTCTCTTTTATAGTCTAACAAGGACGGTTCGGGCGCCAACAAATATGGAAACAGGTGGAACCGCCTTAAGGGAACCGTCCTACGCACCGCCTGAGAAGACTGGGCCCGAGAGGCCCCACTAGGGGACCGGCCGCCCCCCTGGTGGGTCCGTTTGGCCACCGCCTTCGCGTGGTCGGTTTGTCTCTGGGCCTGGACTTCTCCTATGGTTACGAATGGGCCCATAATGCTAATGAAGGTGGGCTTCTCTTCTTCTTTGCGCATTTTCTGAATACGAATTCTAGAATGTGCTTTCTTTATGTTTTTCTACATTTCCACAAGTCACACCTGCAAGTCAAGTACACACCAAAACTTGTGGAAATGTTAGTTTAAAGCCCTACCTACTATTTATTTTAGTAACACATTGGCGGTAAGAAATAGGCTCTAAGGACCGCCAACAACAACCTACTTCTTGCATAAGAATGTTGGTAGTAGAAAGTGGCTCGTTGCTAATGACAAGTTAATTAATTACCATTCATCTTCTAATCTCGCCTCTCGCATTAAAAGTTATGTCGTTATTGTTGACGGTAGATAACGTCAACTTTTATTAGAACTTTAGACACCAAAGGATACATGAATACACATTAGTCTAGGGTTTTAACTGATAGTTTCCATGAGTTTTGCATATTCTGTATGTTTCCAGGGGCTATTCCAGAAAAGCATAAAAGAAGGGTTAAAGAGCATGATTACCACGTAACTTAACCGCCAAGGAAACAATCATCACGAGAACACTAGAAGCATCTGGAACACACCCGACGCACCGGGACCCGAGACCCCCTAGGGTGGGGCCGGCCGGCGCCCCCTGCTAGAGTTTTGGCCCACCTTCTGGAGTCTTCTTCCACCGCCTTTGTGGAGTCATCTCAGCCCTTGTTTCAAGTCGGTTTGATCCTACGGCGCACGTGCATCCCACCGGGCTATAAATAAAGGGGCAGACCCCCCTGGAGGAATCAACCCATCATTCATTCAAGGCATCAAGTCCTCAAGCCATCAAGAGCCTCCTAGTTCATAGTTCTAGCCTAGTTAGATTAGAGAGTAGAGGAGTTCTAGTTCTTCGGCGGATCTGGAGCCCTGGCGTCCATCAGGAGCACGGAGTTCGGTATAATTCTAGTTCTTTCTCTATTATTGTATTCGTCATTATGATTAGGGAAACATTGTTCTTAATAGTTTATATGTTCTTGATTGCAATAGCCTTTGTCTACTTTGATTATATGTCTAGTATAGTTGGTTTGATCTTATTGAATTCATGTAATTGCTCGTATATCGTTTATTCATGTGTACGATGGATAGATGATGAACGATATGTAGACGTGGTGTCTAGGTATTTTGTTTATCTGCGAGTGCACCCTGATGTGCCGGGTAGTGTGGTAGATCGCGTAGGTGATAGCTGCGTTGAGTCCTCTGTAGTCCACCCCCGTATGTAGGCCAGCAGGCACGGTCGCGAAGTTTGGTGATGACTCTGTTTCACACCTTTCCTAGATGATGCCCTTTGCATGTGATCATGATATAAGATTAGTCTAACAATGATTGCTAGATGTAATTGCACTAATTAGAGTTATTCATTGATGTAATTATAGAATTACCTTTGATATTAATCCCTTAGTTTATCCATTGGCTAGCTATCACTATGACTAGAGAAGTGCTCTGATGATTATCTTTTATTTATGATGCTTGATTATACTTATCATCTTTATCTTTTTTTACCTTGTGACCTCTGCCTGTTATGAGTAGAGCAAATGACATCGGTAATGGCACTTATCCATTGTATACCATCACTATCAATATAGTAGATTGTAGTTTATTCTTAGTCCTTCCCAGTGGTATAAATATAAATCGACAACCTAGTAGAACTCCCTAGGTAAAACGCTACAATGGTATATTTGTCTGTCCGCTTGCAGAACTGATCTTAGTTTATATTATTTATATTTATTTCTACCTAGTCACATAGATTAATATATAAAACCTTTATTATTCTTAGCATTATTAATTAGGGATGACAACCTAGTTCTTGCATAAGAATGTTGGTAATAGAAAAGTGGCTAGTTGCTAATGACAAGTTAATTAATTACCATTCATCTTCTAATCTCGCCTCTCGCATTAAAAGTTATATAGTTATATTTGGCGACGTTAGTAGAATGTCAACAAGCATTTTTGGCGCCGTTGCCGTGGAAGGCACATAAACTTAGGAAATACTGATAGCATCTGTATACATCATGGATAAGGTTGTATTACCGATTGATCTCTATCTCAAACAGGCACACCCCTGCATTTTTATCATTTACTTATCTTATGCAGGGTGATGAATGAATGGTTTTTTCTCTTCCAAATAATTATATTGACGATCTAGAGAAACTCCTGAGAAGAAAGAAGTTTGTGGAGACGAGGGAAGATCCCGAATCACTATCAAAAACACCCATCGTTTCTCGAGCTAGTTTATCAAAGGAGCCTAGCTCTAACATTGGAAGAAGAACACTTAGGAGAAGATTTATCTCCTGTGTCTGAAGACATAGCTGAGAAGACGCTGCATGAGTTCTCTGCCCCAACAACAGAAAACATCAGGACTGGATCAATAGTCAATACGGGGGAGAATGGATTCGAGCTCAAGCCTGCTCTTATCACCATGGTTCAAGCCAGCTAGTTTTGTGGAAAAGCTCATGAAGATGCAAGTACACACTTACAACACTTTTTAGAGATTTGCAGCACCTTCACGATTAGAGGAGTACCAAGAGATGCTATTTTACTCCGTCTTTTCCCATTTTCACTTTTGGGGAAAGCCAAGCAGTGGTTCTACGCCAACAAAGACAAGAACACTACATGGGACCGAATGCTCAACTGCTTTCCTGGCAAACTTCTTTCCTACAGGCAAGACAAATGCTCTGCGTGGGAAAATCTCAAGTTTTCAACAGCAACATGACGAATCATTCACTGAAGCATGGGAGAAATTCCAAGACTATATTGAAAACTATCCTCATCATGGGATAGAGGATTGGCTACTATTGCAGACCTTCTACCACGGGCTTATCTCAAGCACCCGTGAGTCCATTGATGCTGCAGCTGGAGGAGCTTTCCTGTCACTTAAGCTTCCAGAAGCTCAAGCACTCGTTGAGAAGATGGCCTCAAATTCAAGCTGTAATGAAGAACGTACTCAACCTTGCAAGAGAGGAGGAGGCATCCATCATCTGAAGGAGACTAACATGGTCACTGCCAAGCTAGACCTCATCATGAAGAAGCTTGATATAGAGAAGAAGGAAGTCAATGCATATCAATGATTCTCGCATGATCTGTGAAGAATGTGGAGATTACGGGCATTCAATTTTCAACTGCCCTACATTGCAAGAGGATGTGAACTTCATCAACAACAACACCTACTATCGTCCTCAGCAAAACCAAGGATGGAATCAACAACCTCGACAAGGTAATTACCAAGGTAACAACCTAGGTAATAATTACAATAATTATAATCTTCCGCCTTTAAGAGATTTAGTGGCTGGTCAATCTAAATTGTTAGATCAAACATCTAGAAAGGTAGCCTCGAATGATAAAGATTTAGAAAATATAAATACTAGAATGGATACCTTTGCTTCTGCTATAAAGAATCAGCACAACTTTAATAAAATGTTAGAATCATAATTAGCTCAGCTTGCTGCTGCTGTCCCTCCATTTGAGGAAGGTAAGATTTCGGGCCAGCCGGAGGATTTAGAAACTGCTAACCTTGTTGATATTCACAATGCAACACAATACTAAATTGAGCCTGCAGATATACAGTGGATAGATCACTCACTTCCTGAAAAGATGGGAGACCCTGGAAGACCTGTGATTCCTATCTCTATAGGATGTCACAACTTTCCAATGGCTATCTGCGATTTCGGCGCAAGTGTCAACATAATGCCCAAGGTAATCTATGAGAAAATTTTAGGTGATCCTTTGTTGTACACAGATATGCATTTGCAGCTTGCAGATCAGTCCATTTGCTACCCCGAGGTAGTACTAGAAGAGGCTATTATCAGAGTGGGGCAATCATATGTCCCAATTGACTTTGTGATCATGGATACTGGAGGAGATGAGAAGGCACCCATTATCTTGGGACGACCATTCTTATGCACAACCAAAGCCATCATCTATGCGGAACATGCCAAGATTATCCTCTCCATCAAAGACAAGAAGGAGAGATTATCATTCAAGAACCGCATCCTCAAGAATCCAGCAGTCCCGAAGCAATTTCATTAACAAGAAGAGCAACAACAACAACCAGCACCCAAGAAGAAGAACAATAGAAGATGGTGAAAGAACAAGCCTCAGCATGTACCTAAAGGAACCGCTCATCTAATCAATGCTATTAACACAGAAAATGATCTTATGCTCCCGAAACCATTTCCAACAAAGAAAGGTGACTCAGGTGTACCAATCATCGGATGCACAATCAGAGACATCACTTTTCCCAACACCATCTGCGACACTGGATCAGGTGTCAATATAATATCCAAAAAGGTATATGATGAATTATTTGATGATTTACCATTATACCCAACATATATGCAGTTGCAGATGGCAGACCAATCATTAGATTCCCTGAAGGCGTAGTCAAGGATGTCATGGTAAGAATTCAAAATAAATACATACCCGCAGATTTTCTAGTTCTTGACACTGCAGGGGGACGATGAATCGCCTATTCTTTTGGAAAGACCATTCCTCTACACCACCAATGCTATCATCTACATCGGGTCTGGACAGATCCACTTCAACCTATCCACCGGAAAACATACACTGTCAATTCAAAGCAAATCTTAACCATGAGCAGATCAGGAAGCAACGCAACAGAAGGAAACGCCAAGCCCGCCGTCAGGCTGCCTAGCCTCACTATGGATGGGAGGAGTTCCCTGGAAGGATTGTGAAGTATGAAGATTGCTACAAGGAGCAAGAAGAAGCCGTACAAGCACCACGCTGGAGTGAGTGGGAAGCGGAAGCTAAGAGGATGGACCAGATTGCTAAGGCAGAGAAAGAAGAGATCCAATCACAAGTAGAAGAATGGATGAAGAGAGATGAAGAATCAAGGGAAGCATACAAGGAAGAGCTGGAGCTAGAAAAGAGAGAAGCAGAAGAGACAGAAAAGAGATGGAAGGAGAAAGAAGAAGCACCTGCTACACCACCGTAAAATGGAGAATTGACTGAGGTAACCTCAGACAATGAACCTACTGAGTGAGTACTCTCCTCTATCTAAGTCCTGTCGGTAGACTTTAAATTCCGTACCCTAGCCATAAGGTTAGAATTGTAGTTATCCAATTAATTTAGCATTCATTAGTAATTTTTCTTAGCACATTTATTAGTACAATCATTTTTGCATATTAAAAATAAACCAACAAAAATATTTACTGCTTTATTTATTGTATCATAAAAATCAAAGCCCCATGTGAATGAACTTATGATAACCCTTGTAGGCATATTTACTGTGCTGGCATAAAAATAAAAATAATTTATAGATGGTAGTAGTATCTATATTTACTTCATTGCATTATAAAAATCCTAAGCCCCATGGAAATAAATATTCCCTGTGGTGGCATAAAAATTATTATTAGCATGCATACATATTTGATTTCTACATAAGAAAATTAGAAAATCCTAAAAAGACAATCCTGTTAGAATCCTGCTAAAATCTATTAATTAAAATCACTCAAAGAATAATCAAAGTGCTCATTGGCTGACCTGCTAACCTCTTGATAATTCAAGCCTTGAGTTTTGGTTTTCTTGTTGGAGTATAACTATGCAGGAATAATATTATGACTAAGGAGAGAGTCTATTAGTGGCACCCATTAGGACTGCTACTAACCAACTCGCTCTGAAGATCATTCAAGCACCAAGTATTGCAAACATCAAGCTTGGGGGAGGAGCATCCCCTAGTTACCTGGTAACTTTATCTATGTGCTTATTAAGTCTACTTTATACAAACACAAAATACCAAAAATATGTGAACACATGAAGGTTCACCATAGTATCATAGGAAAATCTAAAAATACCAAAAATATGTGGGCACATGAAGCTCCACACCTTTCACAAAAATACCAAAAATATATGGGCACAATGAAGATCCACACTCTTAGAGAAGTTTCCTAATTAGGTAAAGAAGCTTAAACTTCTGCTGGAAATATAAAATCGATCACTTACCATGGAGTGGTATTAAACCTAACCCCTCTCCATAAGATTCGGTATTTTTTATTGGCAATTGAGTTTCATAGGGAAATACAAGATCAAGGAGCTAGTCAATCCAACATCCTTACACTGCCAATACACTGCTCAGAAGGATAACTCAATTTGTAACATCAAAGACCCTGTCAAACGTCAAGCTTGGGGGAGGGCACCCTCCAATTAAAATCCAGCTAAGTATAAGTTTCCTATCTTATTATCGTTATTATCATATCGTTTTTTCGCGTGAGTTATCTAGTAAAATAAAATCTAAAAACTAAATAAATATCTATCTATATATTAGAGTTTGTTTAGAGTCAGTCTGGGATAGAACTAAATTAAAAATGATGAACATTAAAATTTTGTCTTGGAGATGATGAATAGTTGCTCTGTCACAATATTTTTCAAACGCCTAGTTGTCACAACTTAAATTCTCCTGAGTTTTAGATATTGCTGTTGTTAACATCAAATTTTGGGCTGGGAGCCGATAGCCGATGCCAGAAGCCGATAGCCGATACCGGAGGAAGATAACCGATCTCGGAGGCAGATTCCGTCCAGTGGAAGGAAGGAAAATAGCCGATTGAACGGTGAATCAGTTATCGGGCGAAGGTGACAGAAGGCGTGCAGCGTCGGTATTAGTGACGTTATCCAGAGTCTGCACCGCCAAGAGGCGATCACGATCGGAGTCCGTTATGAAAGGAAAGATGTGACTCCAAGTTACCTTAGATATAGGATAATTTGTTAGTTTCCTTATCTATTGATGAGTTGTAATTCGACTAGAATTCTATCTACGCTCAGGGTATAAATATAAGCCCTCAGCCATTGTAAAAAAACAACAACATCAATACAACACAACTTTCGGCTCCGGCCAAACAAACCCTAGAGTCAGTCGAGTCCGGCGAGTTACTTCATCCAGGCTGGGTGTCATCCGGTAGACGCAGGCTTGCTTGTAAGTATCGTCAACCCCCTGTTAAACTATGTCTTTTTAGCGTCATCCGGTGGACGTGGAAGCATGGCGGACCAGGGTCCTTGCTAAGCTCTGTTTCTTTGGCATCATCCGGTGGACGCGGGAAGCACAGTGAGTTAAGGATGATTCACGCTGGTTTACCCGATCAATCTGTGTTAACCGTCATCCGGTGGACGAGATACAGATTAGGACGGTTTTCACGCACGGATTAGTTATCGATTCGTGTTTGTTTGCTTGATTAATCTATTAGTTAACGTCATCCGATGGGCAGGCTATAGATTAAGGCAGTTTGCATGCATGGATTAGTTATCGGCTCTAGTTAAATTTGGCAGTTTAGCTGGATTCATTAAGTTACCGATGTTGCTTATGTTTATTGTTTATTATTTAAAGTAATCATCAATTTGCCCGTCTTGATTCATATGCATCGGCTTGTATCTAATAGATTTATATGTTCAACGAATTATGCTTGCCATTCGTTTTATATTGAATGCTTTGCACTAGCCGATTGTATTTTGGATCTAGATTAGATAGGGTCGCACTCGAGTAATAAAGTAAACATTGTCTAGAGTCAAAGGTTAACGGATTTAAGTTGCAACTTCATCATGACTGCCTCGATCTGCTCGATCTCCACTGTTGCAAGATTGTGATTTAGATCTATTAGCCGAAGATTTGAAACATTGTCTACTTTATAGGCTTTTATGTTACTCGTATACACTAAATCGGCTGAAATAGCCGATTTCTTCTTGTTTTACATTGAGACATCTTATGATCATGTCAGCTTGCTGTGACTACATCTCTTATAGCATATTTCTGTCTAAAGCAAGTATGTATCATTGAATTCATGTCTGAATCGGTTAACTTGAGTTATAATGCATGTTTCGCTACAATCGGTTCATAACATGATGGAATCGGCTTTCTAGTCGATCTCCCATTACATCGGCTCTTCGAGCCATACAGTTGGAACTACCTGGATATACCGGTTAGTTTCCGCCCTGTGATTACTGATTACTATATTTTTCCTTGTCAATTGCAGGTCAAATTAACTGGCACGCTTGGGTGTTACTGACACTCTCAGACCGGGTCCGAAGCTAGTTGGATCTGCGAGAGCTTTACTGCCTCAAGGGTCGTTTCCGGCTTCGCTAGTGTGTTGGGCTTAGGGAACCACTTTTTGCGCCAACACACTTTTTGGCACGCCTAGTGGGACAATTCACTGAAGACCATGGCAAAAGGAAAGGCTGCGGCGGACGGCCCCTCCAGGGATGACTGTGTCCTCAGGGTCAGGGTCGAAGATCTCAGTGAGGAGGACGCGGCAGTGCTGAACAAGATTGTTGAAGAATTCGCTGATGCGTGCCTGCTTTCATTCAGCAAGCAGCGTGATGGCTCTATAGTGAAGAAGAATGCATTCCCGAGATGGATCATGGACGGTCATTCTGATAAATCTGAAGAGGAGTGAAAGGCCGACCTCAAGCAGATGCTGGAAGAAGCGACCTGGGAGGCCGCCTATTCAGCAGTCGGCCATCACCATAAATCCTTCCTGCAGACATTCTATAACATCGTGAAGACTGTTTTCAAACGGCAGGATTGGGAGTCTCTGGGTCTGGTTTACTTCAACATACCCGCAGAGGATGCAGATCCAAAAGCAGCGGCAGGGACCTCTAATTCCTCACCGCAACAGCCGAGCCAGCCGAAAACGCCAGGGCAGGGTGCCACTGCGGCCGGTTCAGGCTCAAAAAATAGCAGCTTCTCCCAGATTATACAAAGATCATACTCCGGAGGAGCTCACCGCTTTCATGCAGGCTACTGGACAGTCGGTGAACTCGATGAACTCATCAGCAGTGAACCTGACAGCTGGAAATACGCCGGCGGCAGACGTGGCCAACCCAACTCCTGGATACCATGAGGGGATCACATATCAAGACCTTCAGGCAGCACCGCATCCGGGGTACGCCCAGACATCCAACAATCAGCTGCTGGAGCAGATGAGTGCCATGCTCCGTGATACGTTCGGTTTACAGCCGAAGACCAGGGACTGGAATCAAGTACAGACGCCCTTACCCCGAGTGGTACGACCGAGTGACATTGCCGCCCAGGTATCGCTTACCTGACTTCTCTAAGTTCAGTGGGCAGGACGACATCACCACCATGGAACACATCAGCCGTTACCTGACCCAGCTCGGCGAAGCTTCGTATGAGGTAGCTCACAGGGTCCGGCTCTTTCCGCTATCACTGACAGGGCCGGCGTTTAGCTGGTTTGCATCTATGGAGCCTGGCTCGATTCAAGGCTAGGAAGATCTGGAGACTAATTTCCATAATTACTTCTTCTCTGGTACTGGGGAGAAAGACATCACAGATCTCACTAACATGCGTCAAAAGCCGAGTGAACTTGGATCGGCTTTCATCAAGCGGTTCAGGGAGACCAGGAACATGTGTTACTCTTTGAACCTGAACGACAAGCAGCTCGCCAAGATAGTGGTCAATGGGTTGCTCCCACACGTCCAAGAGAAGCTTGTGGGCATCAACTTCAACAGCATTAGCGAGGTGATGCAGAGGGTGGCCGCATTAGAACAGCAGGCCCAGAGTTTCAAGAAGGAATCAAAATACAAGCAGGCCTACGTCTGTGATTCTGACTCAGAGGATCGAGAGAATGAAGAAGTGGCTGCTGTTGAGCTCAAATGGGGAACAAAGCCCATGGCCGTACCGAAGGGTTGGAGCGCGGAAGATCAATACGACTTTGACACGCGCAAGCTGGACAAGCTCTTCGACCTATTGGTCAGTGCAGGCCACATCACCTTCCCAGCTGATTACGTCAAGCCATCTCCTGAAGATTTGCAGGGAAAATCAGTTCTGCCAGTACCACGGCCTCACCTCACACTCTACAAACAATTGCCGCAATTTCAAAGCAGCAATCCAGAATGCTATTAGGCGCGGTTTGTTGAAATTTGAGGCTCCTCCCAAGGGGAAGATGAAGATCGACAAATTTCCATTCCCGAAAGAGCAGAACATGGTCCAGATCGCGAATCCTCTGACTAAAGTAAAGGTATTAACCTCCGAACGGGCCAAGAAGAACTCCTCAGTTGATACCGATGCACAAATCACAGCTGAGGAGCTGGCGCTGATCAAAGGAAGGAGGGAGCAGAATCAGAGGCAGCCGGAGCAGGGAGAATCCAGTGGCACCAAGAGCAGAAGGCCCACACACCAGCACCTTCTGAACAAGTGGCGGTGACAGAAAGAGAAAGATCATCAGAGGCAGCTGCAGCGCGAAGAAGAGGAGTACCGTAGGTGGCTCCGCGAAGAAGAAGAGGCGCGCTATCACGAAGAAATGGCCCGCCACCAGGGAGGTGAGGAGGATCATTGGCATTGCCCATTCTTCCGACACTGCTGGAATGAAGGCCTAAGACTGCCAACGCTGCGCAACTGCCCAGAATGCAGCGATCAGTACCGAGAGTATAGGCAGTCCCTGGTCAACCGCCGGTCTGTGCATCAGAGGTGTCACAGAACCGACCAATTTATATGAGCACAAGTACAACGATCGCATTTTAATCGCAATCCAGTCGCACTTGAGCCAATATAAACCCGGTAGTCCGGAAATCTCGAAGGATTTCAAACATTTCATACCCCAAGGATCATTCATTCAGCAATACCCGATCACATGACACATAAATTCGCAACCGAATTTAAACATCAGAGTACAACATAGTCTTTTACACAAATATAGTAGTAGCGGAAGTCAACATAGTTTTACACCACAGAGTTCAAATACGAGTACCATCAAATGACCCTGTCACAGCATTCTTACAACATCTAAGGATAGATAATGACCCTGCCCTCGGGTCTAGTCTTCTTCACCCGCAGGGGTGAAGCAATTCCTGCAATACGCGTAGTAGACTACACCATCTGCAACAATAGGAATAAAACCCTGAGTACTCAATTGTACTCAGCTAGACTTACCCGACAGGGAGTAAATAAAAAGACTCTCAAGGATATGCAAGGCTTATTTGGTGGAGCTCAGAGGGTAGCATCATTTTTGCGTCAAAAGCATTACTACAGTAGATCCTCAACTTATTCATTTTAATGGTGATAAGCTTCGATTTTGGTTAAGCTATTTACTAAGATTAGCCACTATACTAAGCATTCACTGAATATTATAGCAATCAATAAAACCATATGAGTTCCGATATCCACAGGTATCAACCTCGTCTCACCATAATCATTATGTTCAAGTTATTAGCCTCTACCTCACCAGAAGATCAGTTCAGTTTCTCACTAACCAGGAGAGATGGCGATTCGAATCGATTGTACCAGCTGGCAAATATGCCAATCACAAACCCTGTCAGCCGAGCCACTGGCTTCTTGGGCCACCGTTAAATCTTTCTGAGACATAATATGTATCGCGGGCTTGGAGGGGTCCATATTCTCAGAGACAAACCCACTTCCAGGATGCATCAGGTCCCTGACGTGCCCTTGGTAAGATGGTGTCTCCGCACATCCTTCCTACCTCCAGAATATGTCTGCCTTATCACGCCCAATTCCCGGCTCAGAAAGAAATACTCGGCTTCGCGGTCAGAACGACTTATCTGGCCAGCTATGTGATGACGTCTTTCAATCTCAACTGATGTCTGGTGGCCTCAGTTCTAGTCGGCCGCAAGCAGCACCGAAGACGGCATGACCTCAACCATGTCATGCGGCTCCCCGCTACCTAGCCTTGATTCTCTCATTAGACACTGTGGCATGGTGGCACATATAGTCCATCATGTGGAATCCAACCCCATCATCATTAGTAACCACCTATGCTCGCGAAGGACAGGAAATCCCTCGTCTTCTACCGGTCTAAGCATGGCTAAGCATAAGATCGAACCCATCCCTTATCTAGTAATACTTCAGGATCAAGTATAAGTGGACAAGGTATAAATGCAGCAACGGCATCATATCAACTCCTATACTTAAGTGCACAATCATACGATTTAATAAAGACCAGTGCATTTGTAAAAAGAGTAGGTGGAGACTTAGGGATGCTCCGGGGCTTGCCTTTCACAAAGTTAGTAGGTTGGTGATCAGGGCACTCTGGAAGTTCAGCTTCTTCTTCCTGACCTTCGGGAACCTCTGGCACTTCAATCTCCGGCGGAACTCCCTCCTCCGGTGGATCGAACTGCAACAGCGTCACGCCTCCCGGTGATCCTGTATGCATAATATGCGTATATGAGAACTGAGAATGCACATGAAATGCAAGATAGAGATGCACAAATTAACCCGTGATATGCAATCAGTTTAACAATCCACACTCATTTACTGAGTACGTGCATATTTCTTCCCTAGACAACCAACTCATACTCACCCTTCTTAAGCAAAGCATAGAACAATTTCTCGTCCCGGGTGAGAGGTCTACAACCTGCACTTAATAATTAACATGCATCAACTAACCTACCACAATCAACTTATAATTAACAAGCGCGAGCAATATCATATAAACAAAATATTAACCTTGCTGCCCTAAGCTCAAAGTAGGATCAGCCCTACTGTTTAACACAGGTGATAATGCTGAGCATCACAGAAACGCATAAAAACACTCCCCAACCAAAAGATATTTGCTTAGAAACAATTAAATAAACCCTAGCCTATAACTGGACCTACTGTTTACTGTGACCATAAAAATCCATAAAAATTACAGTAGCTATTACACATCTAGACTAGCCTACTGACAAAATTTTAAGTCATTTGGACAAGTATAACAGTCTACACAAAAATAACAAGCAACCAGCCTTTTAAACAATGGAAAATACTTAACACAGTGAAAAGTATTAAACAATAGATTTCTCAATTTTCTTAGCTTCTTTCCAACATAACATGGTCCAGGAAAAATATTCATGACCATAACCTTAACACATTAAGCATGGTGATTTTTGCAAGATTAAAGCATAAAAGGCACATTATACTAGACATCATATAAATAATAGTGAAACACCAGCAAACATATTTTTCATAGATTCTACTTCCCTAAACAAGATGAATGCAAATGGAATCACATTTTTAGCACATTCCTGCAATTACTTATGCATTTATCAAGTTTGCAAGCAATTAACAATTTGAATATAACTGCACAGAAAAAGTATTCCAAAAGTACATTTTATATTTTCTCTTGATAGAGCTCAGAAATACAAACATAACAAAATTTGGTTCACCCCAAATGGACACTCCTAACTCCAGATATGAATTTTGGAAGATTTTACACATTTTCTGAAAATTCATTTTATAAATCATAAAACCCAAACCCGATAGAAACTGCTACGTGCACCCGGCTCAGTGAACCAGAGGCGCACCCGAACGGCTGACTTGCGGGCCCCGGGGTCAACCCGACCCCACGCGTCAGAGAGAGAGGCAGAGCCGCCGGCGCTGACCGGCGAAAGCTCGCCGACGGCGAGGTCTCCGGCGACGCCGAGGCTACCTACCGACTCGTGGCAACGAGACGAACCCGATGGACCAACCACCGAGGGTCGTACCCCACCGGAGCGAGCTCGACGGCGGCAATGGCGGACGGCGGTGGTCCGGCGAGCTTGCGCCGGCCCATTCCGGCCGTTACTCGCGCGGCTAAGCTTCGTTCCGTGTCCCTGGAACCCTAGCGGACCTATGCGTGCGACGAATCGAACTATTGCACACGGGAGCTCACTGACCGCACTCGCATGGCGGCACGGCGGTGAGCGGGTTCACGGCGAGCTCGGGTTCCGGCGAACCTACGGCGAGACCGACCCATCCGACGGCCTAGACTGGATCTACAGCTAACTTAGACTCCTAGACGAGCAATGGAGAGAGAAGCCGACCCCGGCATCGCCCTCGTTGCGGCGACCCGAGAGCTCGGCGGCGCTCCGGCAATGGCGTGGCGGCGAGAAGGCCAAACCGTTATACCTTAGCTCGGCTGAGGTCGGCAACAGGTCGAGGATGAAGAGCAGAGCAAGGCGAAGCTACGGCGGAGGTGGAGCGGTCGGAGACGGCTCAGTGACGGCGGATTTCACCGCGGCGACGGCGCGGCGGAATGGCGACGGCGGAGGGGAAAAACGGCGAACCGAGGGCGAGAGCGAGCGAGTGAGAGCGAGAGGAGCGTGCGGGGGACAGAGTGGAGTGTCGCCTTCGGTTTATGCAGAGGTGCGGTAGACAGGCGTGGCCCGACGCCGGCGTACGGTCGCCACTTGGCGCTGTTGGTCTGCGGTCGCGGCCAGCTGTTCGACCGAACGCCGATTTGAATCGGCCGGATTCAGTTACAGAAACCGACTGAAACTCGACTTTTGATCGATCTCTAGCTCGTGATCCAGTGCATTTCAGTGAAAACTTCACTAATATGGATTGAAGAGCTACATGAGTAGATCATTTGGTATTAAGACACTTTACCCTAGATCGGCCTGGATTGAGAGATACAGGTCGATGAACAGGGGTACACCGAAACTGAAAACCAGTTTTAGACAGGAAAATTTTGAAACTTCAAAACAGCTCCAAATCTGCACTAATTCAACTTTTTGATCACCTTCCACCCATTTTCATGAGTTGACCCAAAAATAAAGTTTGTTGCTTATAAAATTCTACACAACTTTGATTAAGGGTGCACTGACATGCAAAATCTCTAAAATGCCCTTCTTGTTTGGTCAAATAGAATAGCTTTTAGAGGGCTCTCTAGTCAACTATGAGCTAGAGGGGTATTTTGGGGATTTCACCAACATGAACATTGTTCCAAATGTTATCCCAAACATGTCTAAAGCATTTAGAACAGTAAACAAGCATCACATTTGCATGCTAACATATCTACCACACATAAGCATAAAGGAAACATATAGTATAAAAGAAATGCAATTTGACTTGAATAGTGATGATGCATGAAATGACATGATAGGTGCTTGATGACATGCAAATGCAAGTGTGAAAATAGTAACTAACACTAGGGTGTTACAAGGGGCTGGGGAGCCCCCACAGCCCGCGGGATCGGCGTGAAAAAAGGGACTCGCGCGATCGGCTTGATGAAGCGGTAGTTGAACGCCGACAGCCGGCTTGGCAAGAGAATCAGTGGTGCCCAGGGGATCTAACTAGGAGCCAAAGGCGCCGGGTGCAGCGGCTCAGAAACAGAGAGCTCCAAGCTGAGGAATGTGTCAAACAGGTGTGGCGTGAGAAGCCTCCACAAAATAATGGAAAGGCTGTAGCCGATGCACAGATGGTGTTCGTGCTGCCTGCAGAGTTCAGAGCCAAGAAGTATGATGCTGAGTCCGACTCAGACGATTCGGGATCAGAAGACAGAGTGGCCAAGTTAGTGCTCGCACAGCAAGCTACTTTTGATAAGCCAGCCAAGAATCAACATTTGAAGG
This sequence comes from Eremochloa ophiuroides, assembly GCA_038502445.1. Classification (NCBI taxonomy): domain Eukaryota; kingdom Viridiplantae; phylum Streptophyta; class Magnoliopsida; order Poales; family Poaceae; genus Eremochloa; species Eremochloa ophiuroides. Next base: position 47,488,814 of record JAHLJS010000006.1, read on the forward strand.
CCCTCTATCTCAAAGGTTATGTCGACGGCATGCCCATGACGAAGATGTTGGTGGACGGTGGTGCCACTATCAATCTCATGCCCTACACTACATTCCGCAAGCTAGGCAAGGGTCCCAATGATCTAATAGAAACTGATCTGATGCTCAAGGATTTCGGGGGCAATTCTTCCAACACTCGGGGGGCAATCAACGTCGAGCTAACAGTGGGGAAGAAGACACTGCTTACCACCTTTTTCGTGATCGACAGTAAAGGTGCCTACAGCTTGCTACTCGGACGTGACTGGATTCATGCCAACTGCTGCGTACCATCGACCATGCATCAGTGCCTCATTCAGTGGCATGGCGATGAGGTCGAAGTGGTCCCGGCCGACGACTCGGTCAGCGTGGCGACGGCAGATGCCACATACTGGGAAGCTGGGGATCATGACTGTTTCTCTGGCAAGGCTTGGGAAGGAGGCTTCATCAAGGTCAGTGATGAGAGTCAACAGCCGATCAGGGCAATCGGCTCTGAGTCTTTTTATTAAATGGAGAATCCGATCGACGGCACAGAGGGTAAGTTGGGGCAAGGATTCACGTCGGCCGACAAGCTCGAAGAAGTGGATGTTGGACCCGGTGACGGACCAAGGCCGACGTTTATTGCCGCCAATTTAGACCCAGAGTTCAGGCAGGAGCTGATTCAACTGTTGAAGGAGTACAAAGATTGTTTCGCCTGGGAATATTATGAAATGCCTGGATTGGACAAATCTATTGTTGAGCACAGGCTACCTATCAAGCCAGGGTTTCGGCCACACAAGCAGCCTCCACGTCGTTTTAGAGAGGATGCTCTACCCGACATTAAGGCCGAAATCACGAGGCTGTTAGAAGCCAAGTTCATTCGAGCTTGCCGATATGCCGAGTGGATATCGAACATCGTCCCTGTGTATAAGAAAAATGGTAAATTGCGAGTTTATATTGATTTCAGGGATTTAAATAGAGCTTCACCGAATCAGAGCTAGTATGGAAAGTCATTCTATCTATTGATACCAAAGATAGCCGATTCGGTAAATGGTCGCCAAACTGGGAAGGCCCGTATCGCCTGGTGGAATGCGCTCCGGGTAATGCTTATATCCTTGAAGACTTGGAAGGGCAGAGACTTGCCAGAGCCATCAACGGGAAGCATCTGAGGAAATACTACCCTAGCATCCCAGTTAGGGGATAATAGCCGATTCATGTGAATCTGGCTCTAACAGCCGATGCCGTGCAAGCGGGTCGCCTTCAGGACAAAAATGGCCGACATCGTAGTAACGAGTCGCCCTTAGCAAAAAAAAAAAGAAAAGAAAATTCTGGAAAATACATATATGTATCCAAGCACATATGGAAATCAGATTGATGCTTTTGAAGGAAGTTTTATTTCTGATTGTGCTTACAGGAGCCCTATTACATCCTAATCATGCGTGACTTTATCTATAATGTCCTGGGTGTCGGTGACAGCCATGACCTCGTCGGCATGAGGGAAGAAGTTCGCCAGTTGGGCGCTGGCCTCCTCCATGTTCTGGCCCTCCGGGAACCCAGGCTCAACGGCCTCCAGAGCAATGCCGGAACGGAGTCGCGCGGCTGTAAGAGCCCCAGTGGCGCCGTGACGAACGCCGGCCATGGCCACCTGGGAGACGCGGTGATGAACATCCAGGAGCCGTTTCGCCTGCGTGTTGCCATGCGCATTAACGGCATTGGCAGCGGCCTCGGCGGCCACACGTAATTCTTCAAGCTGCGCAGTCAGGACTGCAAAAGAAAGAAGTGTCAGCATGAAGGTGATTGTTGGCACATCACAATTCAAGATTGTTACCGGCCACTGCAGCGTCCGATTCGGCGAGTTGAGCTTGCACCCTGGCCACCTCGGTTTCGGCGGCCGTAAGAGCAGCGGCTTGAGCTTCGGTGACGCCCTGCAGCCGGCCATTCTCTTTCGTAGCCTCTGAGTAGAGGTTACGGTACTCCACCATCTGGTGATGGAATCGGCGACCGTCGGCGGCGGTGTAGGACCCATCAGAAGACCCCGATTCTGATCCAGCGCTCGGGGCTGGATTTTGAGGGGGTTCCTGAGGAGGCACAGTTCTGAGAGGCCGGGTGTCCACGCCAATCGGTGCTCCTGGTAGGAAAGGAATCACGCGGGCCTGACTGAAGGTTGACAAAGAAGCAGATGTGTCAGAGTCGAAAGAAAATCAATGTCTTGGGCACAAACTGATTTACCTGCTGTAGATGGCTAACTGCCGGGGCGTCACCCAGCGACGACGGCCGTGATACGGGTCAGCAGTGGCATCCGAGCCAGGGGTGGCTCTAGCGGCTGCAGGGACGGTTTGAGACGACCCGGCACCGGTTCCCGAACCTCCGACGCCGGCAATGCCCACATCGCTGTGCAGGACGGTGATGGTCAGATTAGATCAGGTCGATCTATCAAGAAGTGAGCAGCAGCCTTACCCTAACCAGGCTTGCAGGCGATGCCTCCATTCACCCACGGCTCGTAGGCTCCGGGTGAAGTTGTCACCTTCGGCGGAACTTGAGGCCGGCCGCTTGCCGTGGTTTCCGTCGCTAGTCATGGATTTGGGGGATTTTTGTTTCCTCTGGTCTGAGGAGAGAAGGCCGGGAGAGCGAAGGCTTCGATGTTGCGGTTGCTTGTCCAGGCCGAGTGTGTATTTATAAAGATGAGGGTATTGAGACGGTTCCTCCTCGGAAGGCGAGACGGCACGGCGGATTTTAGGTTGCAGTTAATCCACGTTTCTTGAATCTGGAACAGTTGCCGAATCGGGGAGACGAAGCGACGCCATCAATGGTCGCACGCCGATCGGTTTTTTGGGTCAGGCTGTTTTAGCCGATCCTATTGTGAGTACCTACAAGCCGATTCGTGATGGGTCTGGCTGAAGAGTTAGTTCCAAAGGAAAGCCGAACAAAGCCGATGCTAAGAAGTACGCCCGAAAGTCGATTCGCATACAGAAGTATATCAGGCTGAACAGAGTCAGTGCGAAACAAAACAAAGCCGGTATTACGGTGTAAAATCGAAATATAGATCAGGCTAAGTTGTCACATTCAGGGTGAACAGCACATGCCAAGCAGTATACCCATTATATTACAAAGGTAATAAGGATCGAATCAGTTCTACTAATTCAGCACGGAGCGCGTGGCCAGCCTGCAGCATTTGTTGATCTCGGTTTTCAGTGAACTGTAGCAAGTTTAGGCGTTGGCATGACTTTCTATCTGCAACGATCAAGCTGCTGATTTCCTTCTTTTTCTGGGAGAGCTCGATCGTGCTGGTGGAGATGGTGATTTCGCGCTCACTGATAGCCGACTCAACTGCTTCCAATTCTTTTCTCAGCTGGTCTCGTCTTGTTTTCAATGTCTCCAATTCTGTTTCGGCCGTGCTGATGGAGGATTTGAGCAACCTGGCTCGATCGGTTAATCCGGTGGCCTCTTGTCTGTTGATCGATTTGTTGCTCCTTAGCTGTTCAAGTTCTGCCAGGTTCTTGTGAGCAGTGATGATCCCTGATGCTGTCACTTTAAGATCGTCAAGTCTTTGCAGGGACTTCAAGGCTGACAGATTGGGTTGCTGCTGGACGAGTTCCATTATTTGATCAATCAGATCGGGATTCGAGGCCAGAGCGACCAGATCACCCTCTAGATGGGGTAACAGTGCACTTAGCCGATTGTTAAAATCTGGCTCTGAAAGTCTCTCGGAGGAGGAGGCCAGTTCATCTTTATCACAGAACTCTTCTATGTCGAATGGAAAGCTGGGAGACAAGGGCTTCGGTGCCTACAGTATATGCATTCTCTCATCAAAAAAGGGTACAATATAGATTAATTGTTTTCTGGCAGAGATGGGATACCTGAATGAGGCCTGAAGGTTGTAGAATTGATGCCGATGCTGTTTGTTCGACTAAAGCAGTTGTATCTTTTGCGGCATGCGGATCCTCGATTGTCACTGCCTCAGGTAGTTGGGTTTCTGCAAACCAGAAGTAAGAACAGTATGGAAGCAAAGATAATTGCTAATAGCCGAATAGGAGTTACCTAGATTCCTCTCAGGGGGCAACTCCTCTTCTTCAAGGTTCGCCCAGATTTCTTCGGAAGGGCTGTTCGGCTGTATTTTTGAAAAGAAGATTTGGTCAATTAGGACATTTAAGAAAGAAGAGCCCAGTGAGTAGTACCTGAGTTTTTGCTCCTTCTTCCCGGATCCCTTCTTCTTGAGCAGCTGATTCCTCATGGCCGGTAGATTCTGGTGGTTCTTCGGCCTATTTCTCTCCCAAGGTACCTTGAGTTGGTTGGGGGTTCACCTGGTAGAAAGCCGATTTAAGAGTCGGGGTGTACTGAAGTAAAGGAAAAAATGCTACTAGGTACCTGAATTTTTCTTATCGATCGGCGTTTCTTGGGAGTTTGCTTTTGGAGTTGGGATGCAGCTGGTCATTTTGAAGCAGAAGGGGAGGTCAGTACAGCAGGACCTGCCATTAGTTGTCTCAGCGTTGGCGCTCGGGAGCTTAGTCTTGCTGTTGGACAAGGTGGACAGTATTCCACTCGCTCTGGTGGATTGGATGATAGATCCTGCGAGAAATAACTGTTAAGTAACATGTTTGAATAAAGCCGTTTTTATTGGAATCGGCTGAGAGCACTTACTGCTCGGGGAGATTGGAAGTTTGAATCCAGGGCTTTGCATTTATCGTGGATGGTTTGGTAGAACAAGTGAGCGTGCCATTGTTGCCACCAATCGTCAAAACTCTGATGAGCGATGCAGATTTGATTCCACGGTTTCGGCGAGAATGTGGGCAGGTTTGCTCCGAGTTGAAAAATTCTGACGGCCTGAAGGCGCTCTGTAATGTTCTCCCTGGGTTTCAATGTATTCAAAACAGGGAGCCAAGGGGGCAATTGGCCGAAACCTAGCTGTCTTGCTGCTATGTTTGGATGATAGAATTCATAAGAAGGATAGCTACTTGCCTTGCCGCTTGCGCTCTGAAGGTGCTTGAAATCTGCTGGCAAGGCACAGGGTTTGATGATCGCGTTCAAGATATTGATAGCCTCGTCATCAGAGCACCCATTGTTGAATTTGAAGCTGGAGGGCGCTGGAAATTCATCTTCATCTTCATAAGGGAGCCAGGTAGTAACATTTGGTCCCAAGCCCCTGTATAATGTTTCCAGCATATTGCCCTTTGAGGTTGAGATGGTTATGGCAGAGGCAGCTTCACCAAAACTTTGACAACCTCTGGTTTTTGGGTCTTCCTCCTCTGAATACTCGGTGGATGGAAAGTTGAGGCCTTGGAGTTGTGTCCTTGCCAGCTTATGCAGGTACAGGTTGAGCCATAACTGTACTAGCCACCAAGGGCCTGTTATGCATTGCACTTCTTCACCTATGATCAAGGAACTGAATACCCGGCTCATAAGCCTATATGCTGCACCCAACAAGAGTTTGCCCAGGGGGATGGAGTGCCCTTGAGACAGTTTCTCTGCTAAGACCCGATAAGGATATGCTGGCCCGGCAGTGGCGCCACAGAACACGAACCTTTCAAGCCACATGGTCAAGAATGCAACATGTTCTTTCTCGCTGACAGAGGAGGAGCTTTTCTGGTGGTGTTGAATATAACCACTCCATCCTTTGTATGTGTCCAGCTTTGTGAAATAGGGGTCCTTCTTGCCACTGGAGCAAAGACCCCAGAAATCATATGATCCAGTAATCTGAAGCCCGGTGAGCATATAGATATCGCCCAGGGTGATGGTTTTTGGACCGTCTCCGAACACGAAAGCATTCAAGGAGTTGGACCAAAAATGACTGGCAGCGATCAGGAGCGGCTCATTCCTTGTCATCTCTGATAATGATAGATCAAGACATTGGCTCAGATGGTGCATCTCCCAGTTAGCGCGCTTCTTCGCCGCGACGCGACGGAACCAGTTCCTCCACCCAGCAGGTGCGCTTGGCCAGTTTCTGAAAGATTTTGCCCAAGAGGAGGCACCCATCATGGAGCTTCGGAATGGGAGCTGGTTGGTTTCTTGAATGATGAAGTCTTTGGGGATCGGATCGCCCATCGGGCCCAGATAGTAGGCATTGGGGATGTCCTTCAGTGGAATCGGAATATCATTCCTCAGCACCTGGATTTGAAACTCGTACTTAGTGAGGTTGAAAAGGGATTCACGAATCAGGGGGACGGATCGATGAAATTGATACCTTAGGGACCTCGGAAGGAGTCGCCATTAGCTTGGGGGTGATTTGACGGCGACGAATCGAAGCTGACGGCCGCGGATTGAAACCCGTGGCAGAAGTTGCGACGGTTTAGGGTTTCGTTTTGGTGCGAAAGTTTGAAGTGCCGAGAAGGAAGCTGCGGTTTGGCTATTTGAAGGCTCAAGCGCTAATTTCGGAACAAACCAGTTTATTCCAAAATTGGGGGGCATATGTTAACACCAAATTTTAGGCTGGGAGCCGATAGCCGATGCCAGAAGCCGATAGCCGATACCGGAGGAAGATAACCGATCTCGGAGGCAGATTCCGTCCAGTGGAAGGAAGGAAAATAGCCGATTGAACGGTGAATCGGTTATCGGGCGAAAGTGACGGAAGGTGTGCAGCATCGGTATTAGTGACGTCATCCAGAGTCTGCACCGCCAAGATGCGATCACGATCGGAGTCCGTTATGAAAGGGAAGATGTGACTCCAAGTTACCTTAGATATAGGATAGTTTGTTAGTTTCCTTATCTATTGATGAGTTGTAATTCGACTAGGATTCTATCTACGCTCAGGGTATAAATATAAGCCCTCAGCCATTGTAAAAAAACAACAACATCAATACAACACAACTTTCGGCTCCGGCCAAACAAACCCTAGAGTTAGTCGAGTCCGGCGAGTTACTTCATCCAGGCTGGGTGTCATCCGGTGGACGCAGGCTTGCTTGTAAGTATCATCAATCCCCTGTTAAACTATGTCTTTTTAGCGTCATCCGGTGGACGTGGAAGCATGGCGGACCAGGGTCCTTGCTAAGCTCTGTTTCTTTGGCGTCCTCCGGTGGACGCGGGAAGCACAGTGAGTCAAAGATGATTCACGCTGGTTTACCCGATCAATCTGTGTTAACCGTCATCCGGTGGACGAGATACAGATTAGGACGGTTTTCACGCGCGGATTAGTTATCGATTCGTGTTTGTTTGCTTGATTAATCTATTAGTTAACGTCATCCGGTGGACAGGCTATAGATTAAGGCAGTTTGCATGCATGGATTAGTTATCGGCTCTAGTTAAATTTGGCAGTTTAGCTGGATTCATTAAGTTACCGATGTTGCTTATGTTTATTGTTTATTATTTAAAGCAATCATCAATTTGCCCGTCTTGATTCATATGCATTGGCTTGTATCTAATAGATTTATATGTTCAACGAATTATGCTTGCCATTCGTTTTATATTGAGTGCTTTGCACTAGCCGATTGTATTTTGGATCTAGATTAGATACGGGTCGCACTCAAGTAATAAAGTAAACATTGTCTAGATTCAAAGGTTAATGAATTTAAGTTGCAACTTCATCATGACTGCCTCGATCCGCTCGATCTCCACTGTTGCAAGATTGTGATTTAGATCTATTAGCCGGAGATTTGAAACATTGTCTACTTTATAGGCTTGTATGTTACTCGTATACACTAAATCGGCTGAAATAGCCGATTTCTTCTTGTTTTACATTGAGACATCTTATGATCATGTCAGCTTGCTGTGACTACATCTCTTATAGCATATTTCTGTCTAAAGCAAGTATGTATCATTGAATTCATGTCTGAATCAGTTAACTTGAGTTATAATGCATGTTTCGCTACAATCAGTTCATAACATGACAGAATCGGCTTTCTAGTCGATCTCCCATTACATCGGCTCTTCGAGCCATACAGTTGGAACTACCTGGATATACCGGTTAGTTCCGCCCTGTGATTACTGATTACTATCTTTTTTCTTGTCAATTGCAGGTCAAATTGACTGGCACGCTTGGGTGTTACTGACACTCTAAGATCGGGTCCGAAGCTAGCTGGATCTGCGAGAGCTTTAGTGCCTCAAGGGTCGTTTCCGGCTTCGCTGGTGTGTTGGGCTTAGGGAACCACTTTTTGCGCCAACAGCTATTTTAACTTAAGAATTTACTCTGAACCTGAAACTTGTGGAGGCATATGTTTGAGCTAAGTCTAGGTAATTGATTGATATGATTCATGAAGTTGAGCTACTATTTATCTTATTCCTAGCATTACTAAGTTCTGGAGATTTATTTTGAAAATTTGAAATCTGCATGATGAGCTCTTGTATGACAAAATGTGAATTCCTACCAAAGCCATATATATGATACATCTAGATAGGGAAACCTTTTGCACATTCATACTGCTTGCTTTACATTGAGTTCAGTTAACCTTTGTTGAATACCATATGAGAGTCTTGTCATGCTTTTAAAACCAAGATCACGTACACACTTTAGCACATATGCATTATTCCTACCCAGGGAATAATCGCAACCATTTCCACTTTCATTAATATTCATCATGAAAATATTTTCTCCTACACTGGGAGTGAACACCAAATATATAAACCCCGTAGGACAGGCTTGTTATAATTGCTCTAAGTTCTTATTATTATCTCTTCAGTTATTTATGTTCAAAGGATACATGTGGCTATGCAAAAATATAAAAAGGGAGTAAAAGATGGACAAGTGTCCCAGCATTAAAACAATGGGTACTAGATGCCCGCCTCCCGAATGATCTGGAAAAAAGAGAGAGAAAGAATAATGATAGCCCATGTGTTCCTCCAAGATTCCAAAGGAGAGTGAATCATTTTCAAAGAGCAAAAGTAGAATTAGAAATAGCCACTAAATACCACATATACACCTATCCACCATATTCCATACACATGCACATCTTGGTTTGATTGTATGCCTCGATTCTCTGTCGATCCATTGTTTGACTTTACAACATATGAATTGCAAGTATGCTTAAACCTTGTTATTGCCACTCCTATGAGCTCCACTATAAATCCTTAGTTATAGGAAGACATAGCATTGATGCCTTAAGTGAGATCCACAAATACCATATATACGAGAGACTTGAGGGTGTCATACAATTAAAGCTCTCAGTTTTATTTTGAAAACTTGCAAAACTCTGGGATATTGGTACTGTGAAGAATTTGCTACATAGTGCAAGACTTGATTGTTCTTTCTTTCGATTACCCAAGACTGAGGCAAGAGCTGTAAAGCCCCATAGTTAAAGGTAAAATGGGTAAGTTTAAAAGTTAGAGCAATTTTGTCTAATTCGGAGAAGAATCTATGTTTGCAGCATGTGTAATTGGGAAGTATGAAAACATTGTAGCAACTCCTGATCCAATTACATTAGTAATTAGGCTTAGTTCGTTTGCCAAGGGACTGGCAAACAGGAAAGCTTGGGGTGTTGTTGACGGTGGATAACGTCAACTTTTATTAGAACTTTAGACACCAAAGGATACATGAATACACACTAGTCTAGGGTTCTAAATGACAGTTTTCGCGAGTTTTGCATATTCTGTATTTTCCAGGAGCTATTCTAGAAAAGTATAAAAGAAGGGTTAAAGAGCATGATTACCACGTAACTTAATCGCCAAGGAAACAATCATCACGAGAACACTAGAAGCATTTGGAACACACCCGAAGTACCGGGACCCGAGACCCCCCAGGGTGGGGCCGGCCGGCGCCTCCCTGCTAGGGTTTCGGCCCACCTTCTGGAGTCTTCTTCCACCACCTTTGTGGAGTGATCTCAGCCCTTGTTTCAAGTCGGTTTGATCCTACGGCGCACGTGCATCCCACCGGGCTATAAATAAAGGGGCAGACCCCCCTGGAGGAATCAACCCATCATTCATTAAAGGCATCAAGTCCTCAAGCCATCAAGAGCCTCCTAGTTCATCAAGAGCCTCCTAGTTCATAGTTCTAGCCTAGTTAGATTAGAGAGTAGAGGAGTTCTTGTTCTTCGGCAGATCTGGAGCCGCGGCATCTGTCTGGAGCACGGAGTTCGGTATAATTCTAGTTCTTTCTCTATTATTGTATTCTTCATTATGATTAGGGAAACATTGTTCTTAATAGTTTATATGTTCTTGATTACAATAGTCTTTGTCTACTTTGATTATATGTCTAGTATAGTTGGTTTGATCTTATTGAATTCATGTAATTGCTCGTATAGCGTTTATTCATGCATACGATGGATAGATGATGAACGATATGTAGATGTGGTGTCTAGATATTTTGTTTATCTGCGAGTGCACCCTGATGTGCTGGGTCGTGTGGTAGATCGCGTAGGTGACAGCTGCGTTGAGTCCTCTGTAGTCCATCCCCCGTATGTAGACCAGCAGGCACGGTCGCGAAGTTTGGTGATCGCTCTATTTCACACCTTTCCTAGATGATGCCCTTTGCATGTGATCATGATATAGGATTAGTCTAACAATGATTGTTAGATGTAATTGCACTAATTAGAGTTATTCATTGATGTAGTTATAGAATTACCTTTGATATTAATCCCTTAGTTTATCGATTGGCTAGCTGTTACTATGACTAGAGAAGTGCTCTGATGATTATCTTTTATTTATAATGCTTGATCATACTTATCACCTTTATCTTTATTTACCTTGTGACCTCTGCCTGTTATGAGTAGAGCAAATGACATCGGTAATGTCACTTATCCATTGTATACCATCACTATCAATATAATAGATTGTAGTTTATTCTTAGTCCTTCCCAGTGGTACAAATATAAATCGACAACCCGGTAGAACTCCCTAGGTAAAACGCTAAAATGGTATAATTATCTGTCCGCTTGTAGAACTGATCATAGTTTAAATTATTTATATTTATTTCTGCCAAGTCACATAGATTAATATATAAAACCTTTATTATTCTTAGCATTATTAATTAGGGATGACAACCTAGTTCTTGCATAAGAATGTTGGTAATAGAAAAGTGGCTAGTTGCTAATGACAAGTTAATTAATTACCATTCATCTTCTAATCTCGCCTCTCGCATTAAAAGTTATATAGTTATATTTGACGACGTTAGTAGATGTCAACAAGCATTTTTGGCACCGTTGCCGGGGAAGGCACATTAAACTTAGATAATATTTACAGTATATGTATACATAGTGGATAAGATTGTATTGCCGATTGATCTCTAATTCAAACAGGCACACCCCTGTTTTTTATCATTTGCTTATCTTATGCAGGGTGATGAATGAATGGTTTTCTCTTCCAAATAATTTCACTGACGATTCAGAGAAACTCCTGAGAAGAAAGAAGTTTGGAGAGGCGAGGGAAGATTTCAAGCTACCATCAAAAACACCCATCGCTGCTCAAGCTCATTCATCAAAGGAGCCAGCTCCAATATTGGAAGAAGAACACTTAGGAGAAGATTTATCTCATGTGTTTGAAAACATGGCTGAAAAGACGCTGCGTGAGTTCTCTGCCCCAACAACACAAAACATCAAGACTGGACCAGTAGTCAACACAGGGGAGAATGGATTCAAGCTCAAGCCTGCTCTTATCACCATGGTTCAAGCTAGCTAGTTTTGTGGAAAAGCTCATGAAGATGCAAGTGCACACTTCCAACACTTTTTAGAGATCTGCAGCACCTTCACGATTAGAGGAGTACCAAGAGATGCTATTTTACTCCGTCTTTTCCCATTTTCACTTTTGGGGAAAGCCAAGCAGTGGTTCTACGCCAACAAAGACAAGAACACTACATCGGACCGATGCTCAACTGCTTTCCTGGCAAAGTTCTTTCCTACAGGCAAGACGAATGCTCTGCGTGGGAAAATCTCAAATTTTCAACAGCAACATGATGAATCATTCACTGAAGCATGGGAGAGATTCCAAGATTATATTGAAGATTGTCCTCATCATGAGATAGAGGATTGGCTACTATTGCAGGCCTTCTACCATGGGCTTATCTCAAGGACCCGTGAGTCCATAGATACTGCAGCAGGAGGAGCTTTCCTATCACTAAAGCTTCCAGAAACTAAATCACTCGTTGAGAAGATGGCCTCAAATTCAAGCTGTAATGAAGAACGTACTCAACCTCGCAAGAGAGGAGGAGGCATCCATCATCTGAAGGAGACTGACATGGTCACTACCAAGTTAGACCTCATTATGAAGAAGCTCGACATAGAGAAGAAGGAAGTCAAGCATATCAATGATCCTCGCATCACCTGTGAAGAATGTGGAGATTACGGGCATTCAGTTGTCAACTGCCATACGTTAGAAGAGGATGTGAACTTCATCAACAACAACACCTACTATCATCCTCAGCAAAATCAAGGATGGAACCAGCCAAATCAAGGATGGAACCAGCCAAATCAAGGATGGAATCAGCAACCACGACAAGGTAATTACCAAGGTAACAATCAAGATAATAAATACAATAATTATAATCTTCCGCCTTTAAGAGATTTAGTTGCTGGTCAATCTAAATTGTTAGATCAAATGTCTAGAAAGGTAGCCTCTAATGATAAAGCTTTAGAAAATATAAATACTAGAATGGATACCTTTGCTTCTACTATAAAGATTCAGCACAGCTTTAATAAAATGTTAGAATCACAATTAGCTCAGCTAGCTGCTGCTGTCCCTCCATTTGAGAAAGGAAAGATTCCGGGCCAGCCAGAGAATTTAGAAACTACTAACCTTGTTGATATTCACAATGCAACACAATACCAAATTTAGCTTGCAGATATACAGTGGATAGATCACTCACTACCTGAGAAGATGGGAGGCCCTAGAAGACCTGTGATTCCTATCTCTATAGGATGTCATAACTTTTCAGAGGCTATCTGCGATTTCTGCGCAAGTGTCAACATAATGCCTAAGGTAATCTATGAGAAAATTTTAGGTGATCCTTTGTTGTATACAGATATGCGTTTGCAGCTTGCAGATCAATCCATTTGCTATCCCGAGGGAGTACTAGAAGAAGTTGTTATCAGAGTGGGGCAATCATATGTCCCAATTGTCTTTGTGATCATGGATACTGGAGGAGATGAGAAGGCACCCATTATCTTGGGACGACCATTCTTATGCACAACCAAAGCCATCATCTATGCGGAACACGCCAAGATTGTCCTCTCCATCAAACACAAGAAGGAGATATTTTCATTCAAAAACCGCATCCTCAAGACTCCTGCAGTCCCGAAGCAATTCCATCAACAAGAGCAACAACAACAAGTGTCCAAGAAGAAGAACAATAGAAGATGGAGGAAGAACAAGCCCCAACATGTAACTGAAGAAACCGCTCAACTATAATCAATGCTATCAACAAAGAAAATGATCATATGCTCTTCAAACCATTCCCAACAAAGAAAGGTGACCAAGGTGTACCAATCATTGAATGCACAATCAGAGACATCACTTTTCCTGACACCATCTGTGACACTAGATCAGCATCAACGTAATGTCCAAAAAGGTATATGATGAATTATTTGATGATTTACCATTATACCCAACACATATTCAATTACAGATGGCAGACCAATCACTAAGATTCCCTGAAGGCGTAGTCAAGGACGTCATGGCAAGAATCCAAAATAAATATATACCCGCAGATTTTCTAGTTCTTGACATGCAGGAAGACAACGAATCGCCTATTCTTTTTGGGAAGACCGTTCCTCTACACCGCCAATGCAATCATCTACATCGGGTCTGGATAGATCCACTTCAACTTACCCACCGGAAAGGTACGCTGTCAATTTAGAACACATCTTAACCATGAGCAGATCAGGAAGCAACGCAACAGAAGGAAACGCCAAGCCCGCCGTCAGGCTGCCCAGCCTCACTGTTGTAACACCCTAGTGTTAGTTACTATTTTCACACTTGCATTTGCATGTCATCAAGCATAGATCATGTCATTTCATGCATTATTATCATTGCATTTGATTTGATTCCCTTTTATTGCTATATGTTTGTTTATATGTCCATATTATGCAAAATGTGTTGTCATGCAAATGTGATGCTTGTTTACGGTTCTAAATGCTTTATACATGTTTAGGATATCATTTGGAACAATGTTCATGTTGGTGAAATCCCCAAAATACCCCTCTAGCTCATAGTTGACTAGAGAGCCCTTTAAAAGCTATTCTGTTTGACCAAACAAGAAGGGCATTTTAGAGATTCTGCATGTCAGTGCACTCTTAATCAAAGTTGTGTAGAATTTTATAAGCAACAAACTTTATTTTTGGGTCAACTCATGAAAATGAGTGGAAGAAGGTCAAAAAGTTGAATTAGTGCAGATTTGGAGCTGTTTTGGAAGTTTTCAAATTTTCCTAAGTCTAAACCGGTTTTCAGTTTCGGTGTACCCCTGTTCATCGACTTGTATCTCTCAATCCAGGCCGAACTAGAGTAAAGTGTCTTAATATGAAATGATCTACTCATATAGCTCTTCAACTCATATTAGTGAAGTTTTCGCTGAAACGCTCTGGATCGCGAGTTGTAGATCGACGAAAATCGAGTTTCAGTCGGGTCCGCGGAAACTGAATCGGAGCCGATTCAGTTCGACCCTCGGGCGAATCGCGAGCGAATCGCGCGACCGCGTCAGGCCTCGGCCGCCAGATGGCGCCGTACGCCGTCGTTGCTGCCGCGCGGTCGGCTTACAAAGGGGAACACGCAATGCTGTCTCCCGCACGCTCGCCCTCACTCTCCCTGCTCTCTCGCCCTCTGTTCGCTCGCTGCTCTCCTCTTTCCCCTCCGCCGTCGCCATTTCCGCCGTCGCTATTTCCGCCGCGACCGCCGCGGTGAAATCCGCCGCCACCGAGCCGTCTCCGACCGCGCCACCCTCGGCGCAGCTGCGGCTTGCTCTCCTCTTCGTTTCTGACCCGTTGCCGACCTCAGCCGACCTAAGGTACAGCTCCAGCGAGCTTCTCGCCGTCCGCCATTGCCGGAGCGCCGCCGAGCTCTCGGGTCGCCGTGACGAGGGCGATGCCGGGGTCGGCTTCCCTCTCTTTTGCTCGTCTAAGAGTCTCCGTTAGCCGTAGATCCTTTCCACACCGTCGGTTAGATCTACCTCGCCGTGGTTTCGCCGGAACCCGAGTTCGCCGTGAAACCGCTCGCCACCGTGCCGCCATGCGAGCGCGGTCAGTGAGTTTCCGTGCGCAATAGTTCGATTAGTCGCGCGCACAGGTCCGCTAGGGTTGCAGGAACACGGAACGAGGCCGAGCCGCGCGAGCAACGGCCGGAATCGGCCGGCGCAAGTTCGCTGGACCACCGCCGTCCACCATTGCCGCCGTCGAGCTCGCTCCGGTGGAGTACGACCCTCGGCAGTTGGTCCATCGGGTTCGTCTCGTTGCCGCGAGTCGGTAGGTAGCCTCGGCGTCGCCGGAGACCTCGCCGTCGGCGAGCTCTCGCCGGTCAGCGCCGGCGGCTCTGTTTCCTCTCTCTGACGCGTGGGGTCGGGTCGACCCCGGGGCCCGCGAGTCAGCCGTTCAGGTGCGCCTCTGGTTCGCTGAGCCGGGTGCACGTAGCAGTTCTATCGGGTTTAGGTTTTTGATTTTATAAAATGAATTTCCAGAAACTGTGTAAAACCTTCCAAAATTCATATCTGAAGCTAGGAATGTCCAATGGGGGTGAACCAAATTTTGTTGTGTTTGTATTTCTGAGCTCTATCAAGGAAAAATATAAAATGTACTTTTTGAATACTTTTTATGTGCAGTTATAATTAAATTGTTAATTGCTTGTAAACTTGATAAATGCATAAGTAATTGTAGGAATGTGCTAAAAATGTGATTCCACTTGCATTCATCTTGTTTAGGGAAGTAGAATCTATGAAAAATATGTTTGCTGGTGTTTCACTGTTATTTATATGATGTCTAGTATAATGTGCCTTTTATGTTTTAATCTTGCAAAAATCACCATGCTTAATGTGTTAAGGTTATGGACATGAATATTTTTCCTGGGCTATGTTATGTTGGAAAGAAGCTATGAAAATTAGGAAATCTGTTGTTTGATACTTTTCACTGTGTTAAGTATTTTCCATTGCTTAAAAGGCTGGTTGCTTGTTATTTTTGTGTAGACTGTTATACTTGTCAAAATGACTTGAAATTTTGTCAGTAGGCTAATCTGGATGTGTAATAGCTACTGTAATGTCTATGGATTTTTCTGGTCACAGTAAGCAGTAGGTCCAGTTATAGGCTAGGGTTTATTTAATTGTTTCTAAGCAAATATCTTTTGTTTGTGGTAGGTTAGTTGATGCATGTTAATTATTAAGTGCAGGTTGTAGACCTCTCACCTGGGACGAGAAATTGTTCTATGCTTTGCTTAAGAAGGGTGAGTATGAGTTGGTTGTCTAGGAAAGAAATAAATGAGTGTGGATTGTTAAACTGATTGCATATCATGGGTTAATTCGTGCATCTCTATCTTGCATTTCATGTGCATTCTCAGTTCTCATATATGCATATCATGCATACAGGATCGCCGGGAGGAGTGACACTGTTGCAATTCGATCCACCGGAGGAGGGAGTTCCGCCGGAGATTGAAGTGCCCGAGGTTTCCGAAGGACAAGAAGAAGAGGCTGAACTTCCGGAGTGCCCGGATCACCAACCCGCTAACTTTGTGAAAGGCAAGCCCCGGAGCATCCCTAAGTCTCCACCTACTCTTTTTACAAATACACTGGTCTTTATTAAATCGTATGATTGTGCACTTAAGTATAGGAGTTGATATGATACCGTTGCTGCATTTATTCCTTGTCCACTTATACTTGATCCTGAAGTTATTACTAGACAAGGGGATGGGTTCGATCTTATGCTTAGCCATGCTTAGACCGGTAGAAGTCGAGGGATTTCCTGTCCTTCGCGAGCATAGGTGGTTACTAATGATGATGGGGTTGGATTCCACATGATGGACTATATGTGCCACCATGCCACAGTGTCTAATGAGAGAATCAAGGCTAGGTAGCGGGGAGCCGCATGACATGGTTGAGGTCATGCCGTCTTCGGTGCTGCTTGCGGCCGACTAGGACTGAGGCCACCAGACATCAGTTGAGATTGAAAGACGTCGTCACATAGCTGGCCAGATAAGTCGTTCTGACCGCGAAGCCGAGTATTTCTTTCTGAGCCGGGAATTGGGCGTGATAAGGCAGACATATTCTGGAGGTAGGAAGGATGTGCGGAGACACCATCTTACCAAGGGCAGGTCAGGGACCTGATGCATCCTGGAAGTGGGTTTGTCTCTGAGAATATGGACCCCTCCAAGCCCGCGATACATATTATGTCTCAGAAAGATTTAACGGTGGCCCAAGAAGCCAGTGGCTCGGCTGACAGGGTTTGTGATTGGCATATTTGCCAGCTGGTACAATCGATTCGAATCGCCATCTCTCCTGGTTAGTGAGAAACTGAACTGATCTTCCGGTGAGGTAGAGGCTAATAACTTGAACATAATGATTATGGTGAGATGAGGTTGATATCTGTGGATATCGGAAATCATATGGTTTTATTGATTGCTACAATATTCAGTGAATGCTTAGTATAGTGGCTAATCCTAGTAAATAGTTTAACTGAAATCGAAGCTTATCACAATTAAAATGAATAAGTTGAGGTTCTACTGTAGTAATGCTTTGATGCAAAAAATGATGCTACCCTCTGAGCTCCACCAAATAAGCCTTGCATATCCTTGAGAGTCTTTTTATTTACTCCCTGTCGGGTAAGTCTAGCTGAGTACAATTGAGTACTCAGGGTTTTATTCCCATTGTTGCAGATGGTGTAGTTTTCTACGCGTATTGCAGGAACTGCTTCACCCCTGCGGGCGAAGAAGACTAGACCCGAGGGCGGGGTCATTATCTATCTTTAGTTGTTGTAAGAATGCTATGACGGGGTCATGTGATGGTACTCGTATTCGAACTCTGTGGTGTAAAACTATGTTGACTTCCGCTACTACCCTATTTGTGTAAAAGACTATGTTGTACTCTGATGTTTAAATTCGGTTGCGAACTTATGTGTCATGTGATAGGGTATTGCTGAATGAATGATCCTTGGGGTATGAAATGTTTGAAATCCTTCGAGATTTCCGGACTACCGGGTTTATATTGGCTCAAGTGCGACTGGATTGCGGCGAAAATGCGATCGTTGTACTTGTGCTCGTATAAATTGGTCGGTTCTGTGACGACTGTGGATGGGAGGAGTTCCCTGGTAAGATTGTGAAGTATGAAGACTGCTACAAGGAGCAAGAAGAAGCCATACAAACACCACGCTAGAGTGAGTGGGAAGCGGAAGCTGTGAGGATAGACCAGATTGCTAAAGCAGAGAAAGACGAGATCCAGGTGCAAGTAGAAAAATGGATGAAGAGAGATGACGAATCAAGAGAAGCATACAAGGAAGAGCTGGAGCTAGAAAAGAGAGAAGCAGAAGAGACAGAAAAGAGATGGAAGGAGAAAGAAGAAGCACCTGCTACACCCCCGTAAAATGGGGAATTGACTGAGGTAACCTCAGACGATGAACCTACTAAGTAAGTACTCTCCTCTATCTAAGTCATGTCGGTAGACTTTAAATTCCGTACCCTAGCCATAAGGTTAGAATGGTAGTTATCTAATTAATTTAGCATTCATTAGTAATTTTGCTTATCATATTCATTTTGCATATTAAAAATAAAACCAACAAAAATGTTTACTGCTTTATTTACTGTATCATAAATACTAAGCCCCATGTGAATACACCTATGGTAACCCTGTAGGCATATTTACTGTGGTGGCATAAAAAATAAAAATAAAAATAACAATCTATATTTACTTTGATGCATTATGAAAATCCTAAGCCCCATGGGAATGAATATTCCCTGTGGAGGCATAAAAAAACACATATATAGCATGCATACATTTTTTTGATTGCTACATAAGAAACTTAGAAAAACCCTAAAAAGAGAATCCTGTTAGAATCCTGTTAAAATCTATTAATTAAAATCAACTCAAAGAATAATCAAAGTGCTCATTGGCTGACTGCTAACCTCTTGATAATTCGAGCCTCGAGTTTTGGTTTTCTTATTGGAGTATAATTATGCAGGAATAATATTATGACTAAGGAGAGAGTTTATCAGTGGCAACCATCAGGAATGCTACTAACCAACTAACTCTGAAAATCATTCAAGAACCAAGTATTGCAAACATCAAGCTTGGGGGAGGAGCATCCCCTAGTTATCAGGTTGTTTTACCTGTGCGATAATTGAGTCTACTTTATACAAGCACAAAAACCCAAAAATATGTGGGCACATGAAGGTCCACTCATCTAGGAAGCTTCTGCTGGAAATATAAAATCAATTACTTACCATGGAGTGGTATTAAACCTAACCCCTCTCCATAAGATTTGGCATTTTTATTGGCAATTGAGTTTCATAGGACAACACAAGATCAAGGAGTTAGTCAACCCGACGCCCTTACACTGGCGATACACTGGTCAGAAGGATCACTCAATCTGCAACATCAAAGACCCTTCAAACGTCAAGCTTGGGGGAGGGCACCCTCCATTTTAAATTTAGCTAAGTATAAGTTTACTATCATATTATCATTATTACTATATCGCTTTTTCGCATGAGTTAGCTAGTAAGATAAAATTTGAAAACCAAATAAATATCTATCTATATATTAAAGTTTGTTTAGAGTCGGTCTAGGCTAGAGATAATAAAAAATGATGAACAATAAAATTTTGTCTTGGAGATGATTAATAGTTGCTCTGTCACAATACTTTTCAAATGCCTAATTGTCAAACTTAAATTCTCCTGAGTTTTAGATATTGCTGTTTTAACTTAAGAATTTACTCTGAACCTGAAACTTGTGGAGGCATATGTTTGAGCTAAGTCTAGGTAATTGATTGATATGATTCATGAAAGTTGAGCTACTATTTATCTTATTCCTACCATTACTAAGTTCTAGAGATTTATTTTGAAAACTTAAAATCTACATGACGAGTTTTTGTATGACAAAGTATGAATTCCTACTGAAGCCATATATGCATTTAGATGGGAAAACCTTTTGCACATTCATGCTGCTTACTTTGCATTGAGTTTAGTCAACCTTTGTTGAATACCATATGAGAGTCTTGTCATGCTTTTAAAACCAAGATCACGTACACACTTCAGCACATATGCATTATTCCTACCCTGGGAGTAATCGCAACCATTTCCACTTTCATCAATGTTCATCATAAAAACGTTTTCTCCTACACTGCGTAGGACAGCCTTGATATAATTGCTCTAAGTTATTATTATTATCTCTCCAGTTATTTATATTCAAAGGATACATGTGGCTATGCAAAAATATGAAAAGGGGAGTAAAAGATGGACAAGTGTCCCAGCATTAAAACAATGGGTAGTAGATGCCCGCCTCCCGAATGAAAAAAACAAAAACAAAGAGAATAAAGATAGCCCATGTGTTCCTCCACGTTACAAAGGAGAGTTAATCATTTTCAAAGAGCAAAAGTAGAATTAGGAATAGCCACTAAATACCACATATACACCTATCCACCATATTCCATACACATGCACATCTTGGCTTGATTGTATGCCTCGATTCTGTGTGGATCCATTGTTTGACTTTACAACATACGAATTGCAAGTATGTTTGAACCTTGTTATTGCCACTCCTATGAGCTCCACTATAATCCTTAGTTATGGGAAGGCATAACAACATTAATGCCTTAAAGTGAGATCCACAAATACCATATATACTGAGAGACTTGAGGGTGTCATACAATTAAGCTCTGAGTTTTATTTTGAAAACTTGCGAAACTCCGGAATATTGGTACTGTGAAGAATTTGCTACATAGTGCTTGACTTGATTGTTCTTTCTTTCAATTACTCAAGACTAAGGCAAAAATTGTAAAGCCCCATAGTTAAAGGTAAAATGGGTAAGTTTAAAAGTTAAAGAAGTTTTGTCTAATCCGGAGGAGAATCTATGTTTGAAGCATGTGTACTTGGGAAGTATGAAAACATTGTAGCAACTCCTGATCCAATTACATTAGTAATTACGCTTAGTTTGTTTGCCAAGGGACTGGCAAACAGGTAAGCTTGGGGTGTTGTTGACGGTGGATAACGTCAACTTTTATAAGAACTTTAGACACCAAAGGCTACATGAATACACACTAGTCTAGGGTTCTAACTGACAGTTTCCACGAGTTTTGCATGTTCTGTATTTTCCGGGGGCTATTCCAGAAAAGCATGAAAGAAGGGTTAAAGAGCATAATTACCACGAAACTTAACCGCCAAGGAAACATCATCACGAAGACACTAGAAGAGTCTAGTAACACACCCGAAGCACCGGGGCCCAAGACCCACCAGGGTGGGGCCGGCCGGCACCAGGGTGGGGCCGGCCAGCGCCTCCCCCACTAGGGTTTTGGCCCACCTTCTGGAGTCTTCTTCCACCACCTTTGTGGAGTCATCTCGACCATTGTTTCAAGTCGGTTTGATCCTACGGCGCACGTGCGTCCCACCGGGCTATAAATAGAGGGGCAGACCCCCTAGAGGCATCAACCCAATCATTCATTCAAGGCATCAAGTCCTCAAGCCATAAAGAGCCTCCTAGTTCATCAAGAGCCTCCTAGTTCATAGTTCTAGCCTAGTTAGATTAGAAGTAGAGGAGTTCTAGTTCTTCGGCAAATCTGGAGCCCCGGCGTCTGTCTGGAGCACGGAGTTCGGTATAATTCTAGTTCTTTCTCTATTATTGTATTCTTCAATATGATTAGGGAAACATTGTTCTTAATAGTTCATGTGTTCTTGATTACAATAGTCTTTGCCTACTTTGATTATATGTCTAGTATAGTGTTGGCGCTTCCTAGCGACAGCAGAAAAATCCGCAAGCGCACGGAAGTACCGTTGTAGCACTTCACCCGGAAGTATTCAGGGTATCGTATTTTCCCAAAGGAACGTCTTATGTTAGAGGTCTCTTTGCTAGTTAACCCTAGAAAAGATAGAAGGGATAAGTTGGGTGGAGAGGATACACTAAGTCTGGAAACACTAAGTGAAGATAACCTTCCCACTACTTGCTTGCTTCAGGCCCACTGATGCAGCTGGTCTGCCAGCCGATACCAGTATCAGCGCTATTCCGCGGCCGAACGTGGGGGAGTTCAGATACGAGTGGACAGGGCTGTCACCACCTGCCACCTACCCCTCTACCCGTGGGCGCGCGCAACATACGAAGGTAGACTCCGACTTAGACACCATGTCTACGAAGGCGACTACTACTCTAGCGATGGCCAGGAACTTCCGCCTCTATCAGGAGTCCTGTAACTAGAGCACCCGTCCTAAGAACAGGCGACGATCCCACAAACAAGTAGCTTTATAAAAGTAACTGACTTAATGGATCAAAACTAAAATGTATCACAAACCTCTTACTTCAAGTAGCAAGATGGTTGCAGAGGTACAAGTTGGATGTGAGAGCCGACAGGTCTGGCACTTCGTCCACCCGAGAGTAGAACTGCTTCGACCCCGCTCTCACTTCTCAAGCTTCTATCTCTCTCTAACCCTATACTAGGCTAGCTAGAAGCTACACTAATGGAAAATGGTGGTACTCCCTTCTTCTTCTCTATTGTATCATGTGTTGTCTCCATGGAGGGGGTGAGGGCCTCTTTTTATAGCTCTACAGGTCGGTTTCGGCGTAGATAAATATGGAAGGAGGTGAAACCGACTTCAGGGAACCACCATGAGCATTGTCACTGAATCTGGGCCCGGGAAGTGCCATCTGGGGGGGCGGCCGCCCCCGGGGGCAGTCGGTCCCTGGGAGGCGGCAACTGGCCACCGCCTTCGGGTGGTCGGTTGCTCCCTGGGCCTGGGCCTCTCCCGCGGTTACGGATGGATCCCGTTTGATATTTTGATGGGCTTTTCTCTTTTATTCTTGATTTGCACCTTTTCTGAATATGTTTTCTTGAAGTGCGCTTTCCGGTGATTTTTATGCATTTCCACGTGTTCGTCCTGCAAGTCACATTTGCAACATAACTCGTGGAAAGATTAGATAAAAGCCCTACCTTCTATTTATTTTAGTATTAGAATGATATTATATTTTGGTTGTTAAGGACCGCCAACAACTCCCCCACACTTGGTGCTTTACTCGTCCTCGAGTAAAGTGCTAAGGACCAAATGGGTTTATTTTCCTTATTCATAAAGATCTGCATACAGTTTATTCCAAACTTCACCTAGATTTATGAACTTCAATGTGTCTACCAAATTATCTTGAGTAATTGCAAAATGCAATAGTCTGGATTCAAATCTGCTTAGTTTGTTAATGCGTAGGAACTTGGGTTTTTGTAAGCTTTTGAAAATCATAAGAATAGCTCATGCTCCTTGAATGATTCTCTCAAATCGCTCATGTATGTAAGTGGTTCCTTACCAAGGCATAAAAATAATGCCTTCACATGGTCATCCTACCTCTAAAAAGGATTATCTTGAGTTTTAGGTAGGAATGAAAATGATGAGGCACACTTACCCTGCATATATTGTCGAGTCAAATCTCAGACCATACCAGAGGGAGTGCGTCATGCTCCTAGATCAGAATGTGCATGTGTGTGGAGAATATGAAGGTGGAAACTTAATTCTAAATCTTTTTGATAATTTATGCATCATGATTCTCCTTTTTGAAAAAGACAAGATATGGGCTATAGAATCTTCATCACTATTATATATATATTTTTTTGTTATTTTGTTTATTTATTTTTTGAACAGGGTATTTGGAATCTTCTTTCCCATTTATTTTCTGATGCCCCTTGCCACAGTTTCTTCTCTCTTTTTTTAGCATAGCCCCATATCTTTTATTGGCATATGACATATTTTGAGTGAGGAGATATCATGATGGATGAGTAAAGTTTTGCATCAATGGTGCGTGTGTCTTAGGATAAAAACAGCACTTTTATTTGGTGGAGGAAAACTGCGCAACTTCTAGTGTAAGAGTTGGCATATATTTTTTTTTGTGGATGGATGGATGCCTGTTTTGCGCAAGTCGCAGGGTGAGAGTTGCTTTGTTTGGTGGGTGTATGTGAATTCTGATCTTGGGAGCATGAAACATCTCTCAACAGTGGTTACAAAATTTGACCAAACTCAACACAAAATAAGTGGCATATGTGGAAGGTTTCATCATAAAGAATCATATATGGCCTTGGTAGGTATTTGTTAATCATTCAAGGAACATGCTAATTAATTTTTTTTGTAAAAATCAATCCCAAGTACTTTGCAAGAACGAGTAAGCATCATGTCATCCGGCTATATCTCATTTGTCAATTACTTAGATAAAAAGGGGTCCCTAAATGGTGTTCATAAATCTTGTAGGAATATTAGCAAGGAATAAAAAGCATGCAAACATTCTGAACATAGGAAGACATGTTTGATGGAGTATGAAGGGGACATCATTCTTTAAATTTTATTTTTAAAACTTTTTTAATTAGGGAGAGAGAGGGGAGATGTTTGCACAAACCGAATTTGATTTTTGTTCTTGTGCAGTTTAACTTTGAAGAGTTCTTCCCCCCCCACACTTGTTTTCTTTCCTGTTTGGTTAGTCATAATATATAGAGAAAACAAGTGTGCAATATATAAAGATAAAAAACTTCTTTTCCATTAATAAATCAAATAGGCACATTACATTGAAAGAGGACATGATTGGAAAATAAAAGATCATGAAGAGAAAAAATGTGTGCCTAATTATTTGTGTAGCAGGAGCGTTCTAAAGATATTTAGAGGACGTGCTCAACTCCTGCTGCTTTAGCGATCCTGCGCAGCTGCTCTCCATAGCCACAGCGCATCTCATCTAATTCATCTCTAAGTCCTTTCACGCTAAGATGAGCTTCGGCTATGCGGGCTCGTGCCTTTTCAACATTTAGGCGCGTGCTCCTGATGCTAGCATTTAGTGAGGCGATGGTTGGGCCCTTGGAAGGTTTTTCATCCTCACTATCGCTAAAGAATCCCTTAGGCTGCCCTCTAATAATTTTCCTAAAGACTGTGCACCTGGCGCCTGAGGCTTCGGCAGAGGGTGTAGGTTTCTTAGAAGGTGTTTCGCCTCTGTGGAAAAGGCCTTTAGCGTACCCTTCATCAGGTTTGCGCACTCCCCTAATGGTGTAAGAACAAATGTCTTTAGTGGGAGATGACAGAGAGGGTAAACTGGATGAAGAGGGCATCACGGCAGCACGTTTGTTAAGCCCGCTACTACTAGGGGCCATTCCTCTTGAGGCCTAAAATGCCGATAGTTGGTCGGGCAGCAAAACTCTTCTTCTTGGCACCTCCTTCAGGTGCACGGGAACGTGCTAGTGGACTTCAAGCTTGAAATGTTGCTAACATCATTGGTTGACGGGGGTAGAAGGGCTAGTATCTTCTCCACTATGGCACGAGCTTCTTCTCTCACGAAAGAGCTCTCTTGATAGGGGACTATGTCTAAGTTGGCAATGGAGCCGGGAGCTTGGATCAGTGAAAGAGCATAGCTAGACATGGTCACAGTTTGTAAGTGGGAAAGCTTAGCAACTTGTGTGAGAGGGAGAAGAGAATGGTTTGGTGTGAAGAGAAGAGAGGCCTTTGAATTGCTTTTATAGCTTCTACCGAGGTCTCTATTGAGGAAATGATCTGATCGTAACCAGAGACGCGATACTGGAGCAATCACAAACAGGTACGAAAAAGATCGATGATGTTTGAGCTGGCTGGGGGGCGGTCGACCTCGGGGGCGGTCGGTCCCCTGGGTCCTACCTGCCAGCCTCTACCTTTTGTGTAACTGCTGCTCAAATCGTGTGGATTCCAATCCCGATTACGATCAAGAGTGATGCGCAGTGGATCAAAATGATTGAGTGTAATTTGAAGTGTGATTTTTGTAAAAATATCTCAAGATTACACTATCATGCATTTATGAGAGAATATTCCTATGATCAAAAGGATTTCATGTAAATGAAAGGAAAGATCATAGGGGCTTTTTGGGTATTTCATAAATGCAACACTATTGCTCTACAACCATCTATTTATTTATAAAGTAGTAAAGTATAAAAAATGTTTATATATATTTATATATTTATTTATTATTATTATTATTCTATATATATATTTTTATAAGTTTTTAATGAACTCTTTAAAGGATATTATGTTTATTTCATCAATGAAATTCAGTTCGGGTTCAAGGAATACCTTGAGTCGTTGGACATTTACTTTATGGATGTTACCGTCATCGTCTTCTATTGTGATTGCTCCATGTGACGATTCGTTGATGACGGTGTAAGGTCCGTCCCATTTACTTCTGAGCTTGCCTTTCCCGAACAATTTGACTCTTGAATTGAAGAGCAGAACTTTGTCGCCTATCTTGAATTCTTTGTGTTGAATTCTTCGATCATGCCATCTCTTTGTTCGTTCTTTGTAGAGCTTGGCACTATGATAGGCCTTTTCTCGCCATTCTTCTAGTTCTGCTATTTGTTTCTGCCTATTTTTACCAGCTGACTTGAGATCCATGTTCCAGGTTTTAATTGCCCAGTGAGCTCTATGTTCAAGCTCAACAGGCAAATGGCAACTTTTCCCATAGATCAGCTGATATGGTGACATCCCGATGGGGGTTTTGTAAGCTATCCTGTATGCCCAAAGCGCATCAGGTAGCTTATCTTTCCATCCTCTTCCCATCTCGTTCACTGTTTTCTGAAGGATGTTTTTAATTTGTTTGTTTGAAGTTTCGGCTTGTCCACTGGTTTGGGGGTGATAAGGAGTAGCTATGTTGTGCTTGGCTCCCAGTTCTCGCAGGAATGCTCTGAAAGTTTTATCTATGAAGTGTGAGCCCCTGTCGCTTATCACCATCGTAGGTGTTCCAAAGCGATGGAAGATCACTTCATGAAACATCTTTCTTGCATGTTTTGCATCCGCTGCTCGACTAAGGTAGCGCTTCGACCCACTTCGAGACATAGTCAACTGCCACGAGGATGTACTCACTAGTCTCCCGACTTTTTGGAATGGTCCTATGAAGTCAATGCCCAGACGTCGAAGACTTCTATTTGGAGGTTGAAATGAAGGGGCATGGCGTTGCGGGAGCTGATACTGCCTTGCAGCTGGCATTGTCGACACCTTCGAATGAATTCTTTGGTGTCGTTATACATTGTTGGCCAATGGAATCCGCACTGCCAAATTTTGGATTGTGTGCGGAAAACTCCATAATGGCCCCCGTATGGTGCTGCATGACACCTCTCAATGATTTGTGCACCCTCGGCAGTAAGCACGCATCTTCTCAACAGTCCATCGGCACAAACCTGGTATAGGTAGGGTTCATCCTACAGGTGACGTCTGCTTTCATATTCTAGCTTCTTTCTGGGTTCGCCTGGGGGTACATACCCTGAAACCATGTAGTTCACAATATTTGCATACCATGGGTTTGTGTCGGTGACCATGAGGAGCATGTCGTCGCATAAGAAGTCATTGATCTCCTGTTCCTGTATGTTAGTGACTTGCATACGTGAAAGATGATCGGCAACAGTGTTTTCTACTCCTTTTTTATCTTTTATTTCAATATCAAATTCTTGTAATAACAAGATCCAGCGGATCAAACGAGGTTTAGCATCTTTTTTGGTGAGCAGATATTTTAAAGCAGCATGATCAGTATAAATAATTATCTTTGCTCCTACCAAGTAAGATCTAAATTTATCAATAGCAAAGACTACTACAAGGAGCTCCTTCTCAGGTTGTGGCATAATTAAGCTGAGGTCCTGTTAGAGTCTTGCTAGCGTAGGCGATCGCATGATGCTTCTTATCTTTGGTTTGGCCTAGGACCACACCAACAGCATAGTCACTAGCATCACACAAGATCTCGAAGGGTAACGTCCAATCCGGAGGTTGGATGATGGGAACAGAGATGAGTGCTTTCTTGATGGTTTCAAAAGCTTTTAAACACTCATCTGTGAACACAAAAGGTACGTATTTTGCTAACAGGTTAGTCAAGGGTCTGGTGATTTGTGAAAAATCTTTGATAAAACGCCTGTAGAACCCTGCATAGCCTAGAAAGCTTCGGATCCCTTTGATGCTCACAGGGGGAGGTAGCAGCTCAATAACTTCTATTTTTGCCTTATCTACTTCTATCCCCCTTTCGGACACTAAATGTCCAAGAACAATGCCTTCACGGACCATGAAATGGCACTTTTCCCAGTTAAGTACTAGGTCCTTCTCTTGGCATCTTTCCAAAACTTTGTCCAAATTCTCGAAGCAATTATCAAAAGTTTTTCCATAGACTGAAAAGTCATCCATGAAAACTTCCATGATCTCCTCAATCATTTCTGAGAAAATAGACATCATGCAGCGCTGGAACGACACGGGTGCATTGCAAAGTCCGAATGACATTCTTCTATATGCATACGTTCCATACGGGCATGTAAACGTTGTTTTGCTTTGGTCGTCGGGATGGATGGGGATTTGGTGATAGCCAGAATACCCATCGAGGAAACAAAAGAAAGAATGTTTTGCCAACCGCTCCAACATCTCATCGATGAAGGGCAGTGGGAAATGATCCTTTCGTGTTGCCGCATTGAGTTTTCTATAATCAATGCACATCCTCCATCCCGTGACGGTACGTTGTGGAATGAGCTCATTTTTAGCGTTCTCAACTACCGTCATTCCTCCTTTCTTGGGAACCACTTGGACAGGCACTAACCCAATCACTGTGTGGTACGGGATAAATAATCCCGGCGTGAAGAAGTTTGAGGACTTCCTTCTTCACGACTTCCCTCATCGCATTATTGAGCCTACGCTGTGGTTCGCGTGAGGGAGTGCTGGCAGGGTCAATAGGGATGCGATGGGTACAAAGCGTTGGGCTAATCCCCTTAAGGTCTTGTAATGAAAACCCGAAGACCGATCTATGTTTTTCTAGAACGGCAATAAGTCTAGTCGTCTCCTTATCTGAAAGCTTGTCACTAATGATGACAGGAGTGCTTTTGTTGCCGTTTAGAAAAACGTAACATAGTCCTTCAGGCAGGGTTTTTAGCTCAACGGGAGGTGGAGTCGGCACTTCCTCTTTAGGAAGGTCAAAAGTCTCCCCTAGTGTCTTCCTCTTCTTCTATAAAGAAGTCAGCATCTTTTTCTAAGGTTGACTCAGGGGGTTCAAAGGGGGAAACCGACATAACCTCCTCGGGCAAGGTAGGACAGGGGAGAGGGTCTGCCATCGAGTTTTTAGCTCGATGAAAAGGTATGGAATAATCATTCCTTCCCTAGCTTAACATTCAATTCCCCTATTCTTGTTGCATTGGAGAGAAATTTCTCCAGGGGATGCCCGATCAGCACGCTGGAGTCTACATCGTCAAAGATGTGAAAATCTAAAGTTAAGACAACATCATCGTGCTGAATTTTGACGTTGTGAACCAACCCTTGTCCTAGCTGACAAGTACGCGAGCTGTTTCTCATGGACAGGGTCGTAGGAGCAAAATGTCTATCATTCAGATGAGTGTGTGCAAAGGTTGTGGACATCAGATTTGCTCCTACCGTGGGGTTGTACAACATCTCCACCCAATCATCCTAGATTTTGCAATGGATGGTTCGCGAAGGAGAGTGAATCTGAATTACTTCAGATGAAGACTCCCTTTCGTTTGTCCATTCGTCGCTCATGATGGCCGTCAACTCCCTAATGGATTCCTTTAAGGAATCGAGGCAAGGCTTTGGAGTGACAGGGACATGGGTGCTTTTTCTGTATGCATACTTCGAGACATTCCCATAATCATCGAAGAAGTCATCATCGAAGTATGGGAGACCTGAAGGTTGGAGACCTTCCTTCGGATCTTCTGGTTCGGGTGAGGATGTCTCTATAGGTATTGACGAATCAGCCTCAGCCGAAGAGATTTCCTCATGACACAGCTTTGGCTCTACATGGAGGGGTTCTAATGGAGGAGTATTTTCTAGAATGCGATCTAGAAGGGCCTCTCCTTCGGCCGTGGTTTTGTGTGTGAACGACCCTCCTGCGGCTATGTCAAGTTGTAGGGCAGATTCCTTTGCTAAGTCCTAACCAAAAATATTGTAGGAGCACGTGGTTGGGAATAGACAAGTCTGGGCCAGATTTGTTAAAATTGTAAATCTTTCCCAAGCTGCACCTATGGATTCCTTCTCATTTTGTTGGAAGTTGAGAATCTCTTGACGTAGGACAGTGATTCGGGATATAGGGAAGAATGCTACACAAAACTTGTTTCGCAATTCCTCCCAATCACCAGCTACCTTCCCTACGTTGAGGGCGTACCATTGTTTCGCTCTCTCTTCAAGCGAGAAAGCAAACAATTTCTACCGCATTGTTTCGTGTGACATGCCAGCAATGGTTAGGCATGCACAGAGCTGCTTAAACTCCCTTAGGTGGTGATATGGATTTTCATAATCTAATCCTAAGAAGGTTTGTTCCCGAACCATGGCTATAAAAGCCGGGCAGAGTTCATAACTCGAAGCTATGATTGGCTTCGCGGATTGTGGAGGTTCTACGAACTCGCCCTTGGGAGCAGAAAGTTTAAAAATGGTGGGTTGCTCCATTGGAACAAAAGAGGTAAAAGAAGAGAAAGGTAAAAACAAAGGATACACAGGCAACTAGGTTCGGAGACTAAAAATGGCAACCATTCCCCGGAAACGGCGCCAGAAAATGCTAGCTGGCGCTTCTTAGCAACAGCAGAAAAATCCGCAAGCGCACGGAAGTACCGTTGTAGCACTTCACCAGGAAGTATTCAGGGTATCGTATTTTCCCAAAGGAACGGCTTATGTTAGAGGTCTCTTAGCTAGTTAACCCTAGAAAAGATAGAAGGGATAACTTGGGTGGAGAGGATACACTAAGTCTGGAAACACTAAGTGAAGATAACGTTCCCACTACTTGCTTACTTCAGGCCCACTGACGCAGCTGGTCTGCCAGCCGATACCAGTATCAGCGCTATTCCGCGGCCGAACAGTGGGGGAGTTCAGATACGAGTGGACAGGGCTGTCACCACCTGCCACCTACCCCTCTATCCGTGGGCGCGCGCAACATACGAAGGTAGACTCCGACTTAGACACCACGTCTACGAAGGCGAACTACTACTCTAGCGATGGCCAGGAACTTCCGTCTCTATCAGGAGTCCTCTAACTAGAGCACCCGTCCTAAGAACGAGCGACGACCCCACAAACAAGTAGCTTTATAAAAGTAACTGACTTAATGGATCAAAACTAAAATGTATCACAAACCTCTTACTTCAAGTAGCAAGATGGTTGCAGAGGTACAAGTTGGATGTGAGAGCCGACAGGTCCGGCACTTCGTCCACCCGAGAGTAGAACTGCTTCGACCCCGCTCTCACTTCTCAAGCTTCTATCTCTCTCTCTAACCCTATACTAGCCTAGCTAGAAGCTACACTAATGGAAAATGGTGGTACTCCCTTCTTCTACTCTATTGTATCATGTGTTGTCTCCATGGAGGCGGTGAGGGCCTCTTTTTATAGCTCTTCATGTCAGTTTCGGCATAGATAAATATGGAAGCAGGTGAAACCGACTTCAGGGAACCGCCATGAGCATTGTCACTGAATCTGGCCCCAGGATGTGCCATCTGGGCGGCGGCCGCCCCCGGGGGCGGTCTGTAACAGAACCGCCTAAATCACGTGGCCCACAGGCACCTGTCATTATCACTAATGACCTCTGACAGCCGGGCCCGTGTCCCAGATGATCTAGGCAGCCCTGCCGGGCCTACATAAGCACCCGTATTCTCCGACAGAGTCCCATTGCGAAGCCATTACAGGGTTACAACATTTCATAATAAAATATATCAGAGTAAAGGTGCAGAAGACTTCATAGTACATAGGTTACAAACCAGATGTTCAAATATAAATTCAAGTACAGTTATTAAAATCTATACCTAAATAGAAGTAGCATCAGGGTAGCAGATACACATAATAATACGAACCCTGCCCAAGGGTCCAACATCACTCATCATCACTTCCTTCACAAACGAGTATCACGCAGCAGGGAGCAAGACAGACCTTCGGCTGCTGGCTCCCTGCAACAGGGGTTAACAAACCCTGAGTACTGGGGTACTCCGCAAGACTTACCCGACGAAAGGTGTAAAATTATACTCAGGAATGCAGGCTGAGGGGAGTCAAGGTAAGGCTATAGCAACAGTTCAAGAGTTTTGCGGAAAAGCATTACTATCCTATTTCAATATTTCATCTCAATATTATTTTAATCATAACCATAGTTCCAATATTCCTTTTCATATGTCACATTCTTTCAATTGCTTAATCATTCTCAAAATCACCTAGTTCCGAACCACTTTTCGGTGTAAGTCAGTGGATCAAGTCTCCATTAACCGAGGAGCAACGTTGATTCGAATCCAGAAAGTACCCAGCTAGGGATCCCTATCCACACTGCATATGTAGCACTTAAGCTTGCATATGCCAACCCCGCCTACCACGGCTTTTCATACCCCGGAACCGGTCCTGCGCTACCCGAGAGCACAGTACTCGTCTAGTCTCTAGGCACGCCGGCCACGAGGGTACATGCTACTCTCGCCATCTCTTCACTCCCAGTGCGTAGGTTGTCGGTTCCAGCAGTAGAGCCACCGGAGTCAGAGGCTTGCCGTAGTATGTGGCTAGTTACAAAGTCTCGATCCAGCAGGCCGACAACGAATGGTCCCTAAAGCATTTTTCCGTTGGTTACCTTGCATTGGGACTCTAACCCAAGTACAAAGTAGCCGAACTGGTTCTAAATCCGTGCCCAGTTGGTGACAATACATGGGAACGCCGCCACATGTGCACATCCATCCGAACGGACTTCCTTTTTCATTTTCATTTTTCCAGGCGGCGGCAATGCATCGGGACTCTAACCCAAAGTGCAAAGCCAACCGAACGGTTTCCAATCCGTCGATGACAATACATTGGGACTCCAACCCAAGTGCAAGTCACCCGCACGGTTGCAAATTCATATTCATCTCTAGTATATCATCATAGCTCAGAAAATAGCATTTTATGCAAAACTAACTTTAAAGAGCAGAGCTAAGCATTTTCAAATATTTTTATTTTAAAACAGGTTTCGGGGTTATATTATCAAGGCAGGTCATGCAGCAAGTAGGTGACAATTAACTCCTAGTAACCTAATGCAATTATTTAACACAAGGTGATAAAGTTTTGTAAAACACAAGGAAGGGCTGAATGCACCGGGGCTTGCCTTGGATTGCGTGAAGTGTCGGATCCGGACCAGTACCACAGATGTCAAAATCCAAAAGGACCTCGAGAACAATCTCCTCAGTGACTGCCTTCACTTTTACCTCCGGTTCCTCGGTCACTATACGCATGCAATGATGAATATTTTAATGCGATGCAACATGAAATGACAAATGCAAAATCCCAGAATAAATAATGCCTAATTCAAGCATATCACCTAGTCATAACCATACTAGACTAAGGTGCCCTAGGTCATAAGGGTGTTTGACCTAGAACTACAATCAATCCGAAATCCACATCGAACCCTAATCACCAAAATTTCCTATTTAATTTATTAATCAATTAACCAAGCATATAATTAATACATAATTAAATTACACTAATAGATAGATCTTGACTTATAACAGTGCCAAATAAAATTTCATGATTTTTAGGAATTACAGAGAATTAATTAAAATTGCCTAAAGTTGCATTTTTTATTTAATATGCTGATTTTAATTACTGTAGAAAGTGTTTCAAAACCTATATTTAATATTTTTATAAAATACTACACAATACAGAGAATATTCATAAAAATTTCCATAATTTTTGGTGCAGTATATTAATTCACACAAAAAGATTAAAACACAGAACTATTCATTTCAAATATCAATAGAAAACCCTTTGCAAATTCCTGAAAAAAGGAAAACGTGAAACTGGCCCGGGTCGACCCAACAGCACGCAGGCCGGCCCAGCGCGGCCTCCCTCTGCCCCGCGCCACCTGACAAACGGGCCCCTGCCCGCCAGTCGCTTCCCTCTCTCCCCCATTCTTCTTCCTCCCGCCGACTCCCACACACGCGCGCGACGGACCGCCGCGGTGCTCGCCGACGGCAACCACCACGACCAACCCGAACGTGCCTAACTAAGCCCTAGAGCCTAGCGTACCCCTAAGCGTACGTAGCGCAGACCCGACACGCCTCCGACGAGTACCTCCTCACCCATGGCGGACGCCGTGACGCGGCTGACAAGTCCCGGCCACTTGGGCACGGTAGAGACCAGGTGAAAGGGTCGATGATGGTAAGAAGCTCACTGAGATCATGAATCAACAGGTGGTTGAGACGGAGAAGGCTCGGAACGACGAGCTTGACGATGGCGGTCAGAAACAGCAGCTCGGACTCGACGGCGACCTCCCGTTCCGGCGATTCTAAGGCACCAGAAGGGAAACCATCACACGCACGAGCATCAACAAGGAATAGACAAGCCAAAACGTGGGAACCAAGAGGTGGCGGCTCACCGAAACAGACTAGACGCGAGGGAGAAGGCTGCGGCTGGGCTTCGGCCGGACCCGATGACGACGGCGACGTTCCGGCTCTCCCAGACTACTACCGCCTGCACCAGTAGTATCAACCGGCGCGCAAGTGAGGAGGGAGACTAGCCACGCGAGCAATTAGATGATGGTGGTGTGGTGAACGCCAATTTGGCCGGGAACTGAAGAGAGCGCTCGGCCGAACGGAGAAGAATGGAGACGGTAGTGGTGCTCGTCGCCTTTAAGAGGCCTGGGGAGGAGTGGATAGGGTCAAGGCGTCCCGGGGCCCCCCTGCGGCGCACCACGCGGCAGTGCCCCGGCCCCGGCTGGCCAGACGGCGGCCGGCGCGCGGCGCGGCATGCGCGTACGGCGGAAGCAGGGGACCCCCCCTAGTCTACTGTAGCTAGGGCTCAAGGTCAAAAGCTATTCTACTCAATTAAGCCCTACCCAAGCTGAATTAGAGAGTGGTCCCAAAATAAAATTTATGGAGAATTTTGTGTAGAATACTTTTGCTTTTTGAAGTATGTTCAAATTCAATCAAATTTTTAAACTACAGAAAAGGGGGTAAAAACGGTTTTGAATTTCAAAACTGAAATTCTAAAATTACTTTTAATTTTTCTCAACAACTGGAAAAATGGTCAAAATAGAAGTTGTTACTTTCAGTGAGCTCTACATCTCTTATTAAGGAGGTTTTGTCAAATTCCTAATATTTTTGAAATTGAGGTTTCAAATTTAAATTTAAACATAGTAATTTGAGTTTAATTTGAACTTCTGGAACATAACTTCAAAATCTCCAAAAATAAAAGTTGTTGCATTTTAAAATAGCTACAACTTTCATTAAGACCTTTTCCTCAGATTCCTTATAGATTTTGATTTAGGTTTTGGGACCAATTTAGAGGTTAAAAGCAATTTCCTATTTGAATTTATTTTTTTTACTTCTATTAGGGTTTTACTTGTACAACCATCAAAATAAAATCACTCTAGGAATCCTAAGCACAATCATATGCAAATGATCAAATTAAACATGATGACATGGCAGTTTAATTATGCAGTGATACCAGAGGTATTACAGCCTTCCCCCCTAAAAGAAATCTCGTCCCGAGATTTGGTACAAGACAAAACAAGATTCCAACAAAGTAATGGAAAAGAAAATATGTTAATACAACCTAACCCAACCTTGATCATTAAACTAGTAGAAAAGTTTACACATCACCTCACTAGGAACTTTATATTTATAAGGTAGCAAAAAATTAAGGGAAATTTTCTGTGAGATAATCTTCCGATTCCCACGTAGCTTCATCTTCGGAATGTTCACTCCACTGGATCTTATACCACCTGGTTGTGGTCCTTCGTGTGACACGATCCATTATATCCAAGACTCGGATAGGATACTCCGAGTACGTCAACTCCGGCTCAAGTTCTACTCCATCAACATCGACGACTTGATTAGGCACTCGGAGACACTTTATCAATTGTGACACGTGGAACACATTATGCACGTTAGAGAGGTGCTCTGGTAATTGCAGTTTGTAAGCCATATTTCTCACACGTTCCATAATCTGAAATGGTCCGATGTAACATGGGGCTAATTTGCCTTTGACTCCGAAGCGGTTAATCCCTTTCATTGGCGACACTTTCAAATAGACATAGTCTACAGCCTTGAATGCTAACGGTCGACGCCTTTGATCGGCATAGCTTTTCTGACGTGACTGTGCCACTTTCAAATTCTCTTGGATCAGTCGGCCTTCTCTTCAGCTTCTTTAGCCAAGTCAACTCCGTAGAACCATCTTTCTCCTGGTTCGGACCAATTCAACGGAGTGCGACACCTACGACCGTAGACTGCTTCAAATGGGGCCATCTTGATGCTTTCCTGATAGCTATTGTTGTATGGGAACTCTGCCAAAGCCAGCCACTTGTCCCACGTGTGAGTGTAAGTGAGTGAACAAGCCCTCAAAATGTCTTCAAGTACTTGGTTGACTCTTTCAGTCTGTCCGTTAGTTTGCGGATGATACGCTGTGCTGTGCAAAAGCTTTGTCCCTAATGACTTGTGAAATGCTTTCCAGAAATTGGAGACAAACTAAGTACCTCGATCAGAGACAATGGTCTTAGACTCCATGCAGCTTCATCAGATTTTCCATATATAGCTTCGCATAGGTTGCAGCAGTATATGCAGTCTTCACAAGTATGAAGTGAGCTTGCTTGGTGAGACGGTCCACAACGACCCAGATGGAATCAAAGCCTCTGGATGTTCTGGGCAGACCCACGATGAAATCCATGCTGATATCTTCCCACTTCCATGCAGGGATAGGCAATGGTTGCAGCTCTCCCCTGGGCTTCATATGTATAGCCTTTACCTTTTGACAGGTATCACACCTAGCAACATACCGAGCAATCTCTATCTTCATCTTTGTCCACCAAAATTTCTGCCTCAAGTCCTGATACATCTTGTTGCTTCCTGGATGAATGGAGAATCTTGTTAAATGTGCTTCATCGAGGATCTTTTGTCGCAACTTAGGTATCTTTGGAACTACCAGACGATCCTTGAACCAAACGACACCTTCACCATCAATTCTGAAGCAATCTGCCTTGCCAGCTTGGACTTTTTCCTTGATATGCTTGATGCCTTTGCTTCCTTTCTGAGCAGCAATGATCTCGTCTCGGATGGCGGTCTTAATACTAATATGCTGCAAGCTACCTTGTGGCACCATTTCTATACCTAACTTTTCTAGCTCATAGCACAGAGATAAATCATAGGATCTTACAGTCAAACAGTTGCAGTGAACTTTTCGACTGAGTGCATCAGCGACCACATTTGCCTT
This sequence comes from Eremochloa ophiuroides, assembly GCA_038502445.1. NCBI lineage: Eukaryota > Viridiplantae > Streptophyta > Magnoliopsida > Poales > Poaceae > Eremochloa > Eremochloa ophiuroides. The sequence continues at coordinate 47,525,964 of JAHLJS010000006.1, forward strand.
GCCTGGATGGTAGTGCACTTCAATGTCGTAATCCTTGATCAATTCAAGCCATCTTCGTTGACTCATGTTCAATTCTTCTTGAGTAAAAATGTACTTTAGGCTCTTGTGATCAGTGTAGATGTTACAAGTACTACCCAACAAATAATAGCGCCAGATCTTCAATGCATGAACAACGGCGGCCAATTCCAGATCATGCGTGGGGTAATTCTCTTCATGGTGCTTGAGTTATCGTGAAGCATAAGCGATGACTCGGCCCTCTTGCATCAGGACACAACCTAGGCCGGTGCCAGAAGCATCACAGTAGACATCAAATGGTTTTTCAATGTCAGGCTGAGCTAATACTGGTGCTGTGGTCAACAATTTCTTCAAAGTTTGAAATGCTTTCTCACACTCAGTGGACCAGACAAACTTGACCTGATTCTTCAACAAGTTGGTAATGGGCTTGGCTATCCTGGAGAAATCCAGAATAAACCGACGGTAGTATCCCGCCAATCCCATGAAACTACGGACTTGATGTATTGATGTTGGTGGCTTCCAATTCAATATTTCTTCCACCTTACTCGGATCGACAGACATGCCTTCAGCTGACAAAATATGTCCAAGAAATGGGACTCGGTCCAACCAAAACTCACACTTGCTGAACTTGGCATAAAGTTGGTGCTCCCTTAGGCGAGTTAGGACGACACGAAGCTGATGGGCATGCTCTTCGGGAGTTTTGGAATAGACAAGGATGTCATCAATGAACACGACCACAAATTTGTCAAGCTCAGGCATGAAAACGGAGTTCATAAGGTACATGAAATAGGCAGGTGCGTTGGTTAGGCCAAAAGACATGACTAGGTATTCATATAGGCCATATCTGGTCGTAAAGGCTGTTTTGGGGACGTCTTCGAGACGGATCTTGATTTGGTGATAGCCAGATCTAAGGTCAATTTTGGAGAACACCTTGGCTCCAACTAACTGGTCAAAGAGTAGGTCAATACGAGGCAAAGGATATTTGTTCTTGATGGTTACCTCATTGAGTGGACGATAATCAACACAAAGTCTGAGCGACTTGTCCTTCTTTTTTACGAAAATAGCAGGACAACCCCAAGGAGATGAACTAGGTCTGATAAAACCCTTATCCAACAGATCTTGCAACTGAACTTTAAGCTCTGCCAATTCCTTGGGAGGCATCCTATAGGCTCTACGAGAAATAGGCGCCGTTCCAGGCTTCAACCCAATGGCAAATTCCACATCATGATCAGGAGGTAATCCAGGCAGATCCTCAGGAAATACATCCGGAAATTCACAGACTACCGGAATGTCCTGCACTTCTTTGACTGATGTGGCACATAACCTTTGCACAGACCTTTCAACTTTTCTCAAGGGTAGTGGGAGTTGGATGAGGAGCTGAGACTTGCTATCAGGTATGTTCACTCTTATAGTCCTATTCAGCACATCTATAAGGGCCTTGTGCTGATACATCCAATTCATGCCTAGGATCACATCAATATCTTGATCTTTTAGCACTATCATGGTAGTAGGGAATATGTGCCCTCCCAATTCTATAGGCACGCGTTGCACTACTTCCTTAGTACTTATACGTCCTCCGGGTGACTGTATAAGGAAATTTTCCCTTATTCCCCAATTGGGATCTCATGCTTGCTGACAAAGGTACGATTGACGAACGAGTGAGATGCACCAGAATCGAAGAGCAGGATTGCAGGATGACTTGTGACAGGAAACCTACCTAGCATGACAGGTTCTCCCTCGGGAATCTGATCAACTTGGGTGTAGTAGACATGACCTGCTTTCTTGATCACCTTACCTTTCTGAGCATGCTGCTGGTGACCACGATGCTGAATCTGCTACTACGGTTGTTGTTGTTGAACAGTAGGATCTAGGGGTACATTCTGATTGTACTGCTTTGGAAAAGGACAATTGCGGGACTAATGTCCCATCTTGCCGCAATTATAGCAAGGGTGGTTGTAATTGGTTTGGGGAGTAGTGATACGAACACTTGGGGCATTCGGCTAGGTGGTGTTTTGTTGGTTGGAGGTATGGGAGGTAGCGGCAGTGCGAACAACGATCTGCTGCTGGGGGTATTGTGGTTGGTTATGGTTAGTGGGATGATAAATAATCCTCTGACGCTTCTGACCGCCAGAAGACCCAGCTTTCTTCTTCTTTTTCTCGTCCTGGTGCTTACGGTTGCTCTCTTCAAAGGCAATGGCACTATCGACAGCCTCATGATAGGTGCAGTTAAGGTTGTTAGACAAGCTTCTTTGAATCTTGAAGTTCAGACCCCTGACAAAGCAGTCCTTCTTCTTCCGATTGGTGTTGGTATGCTCAGGGGCATATTGCGCCAAGTGATTGAACTGACTGACATATTGCATGACAGTAGATTCCTTCTGCTGCAGTGCCAGAAACTGATCAAGCTTCATCTTCATGACGCCAGCTGGAATATGGTGGGCACGGAAAGCCTCACGGAATTCTGTCCAGGTAAGTTGATGACCATCGGACTGTGCGGAAAGGAGGTTTGCATACCAAGCGCTTGCGGGACCTCGTAGTTGCTGTGCTGCAAACAACGGCTTCTGGATCTCGGTGCAGTGGATCAGACTAAACTTCTGCTCCATGGTACGGAGCCAATCATCAGCCTCCAGGGGTTCATCAGCTTTGGTGAAGACGGGCGGACAGGTGTTAGTGAAATCCACATACGTGGTCTCCTCATCATCGTGGCGGCCTCGACGCCCATCACGATTGTCCTGATTCTGCGCCATTATATTGGCGGCATTGGCCAGGGCCACAATGGCATCAGCCAGGGTTGGTGGAATAGGCGATGGGTTGGAAACACCAGCTCCATCCTCGGAGGTTCCAGCACCGGATGACCGAGTGTTGATAGGCATCTGTGGATAAGCAAGCCAAACTTAGGTCCGATATCATTTAACCAAAACCAAGAGGCAATACGGGCTTAAACATGGCATCACAATTGATACTTGTCGCACAAAGGCAGAATCCCCTAATAGTAACTAAGGTTTTACGGCAGGCAGGAAAAGAAGGTTTGGATTAGTGAGGACTTGATAGGCTAGGAATAATAGGCTTACTAGATTCTAACCCAAAACAACTTTTAAGGAGGAAGTTAATTAATCATGTGGGATTATCATGATGTATGAATCGCACTTACGAATTTTAAATCATGCAATAGGAAAAATAAATATTACTTTAATATAGGGCTAAATAAATATGCTACCCACTTGCTACCATAGATAGTTTATGGCGTAAGGTAAAAATTAGAGAATGAGGTAAGAACTATTGGATAAGGTAAGAATGAAGGGATAAGGTAAGAATGTAAGCATTTAGGACCAAAATACCAATTTAAATTTTGTGATCCAAGACAATTTGAAGTCTTCAAAAGTAACACTGTATTGATTTGGCAACGGATCGCTCTGATACCATCTGTAAAAGAACCGCCTAAATCACGTGGCCCACAGGCATCTGTCATTGTCACTAATGACCTCTGACAGCCGGGCCCGTATCCCAGATGATCTAGGCAGCCCTGCCGGGCTACATAAGCGCTCGTATTCTCCGACAGGATCCCATTGTGAAGCCATTACAGGGTTACAACATTTCATAATAAAATACATCAGAGTAAAGGTGCGGAAGACTTCATAGTACATAGGTTACAAACCAGATGTTCAAATATAAATTCAAGTACAGTTATTACAATCTATACCTAAATAGAAGTAGCATCAGGGTAGCAGATACACATAATAATACGAACCCTGCCCAAGGGTCCAACATCACTCATCGTCACTTCCTTCACAAACGAGCATCACGCAGCAAGGAGCAAGATAGACCTCCGGCTGCTGACTTCCTGCAACAGGGGTTAACAAACCCTGAGTACTGGGGTACTCCGCAAGACTTACCCGACGAAAGGTGTAAAATTATACTCAGGAATGCAGGCTGAGGGGAGTCAAGGTAAGGCTATAGCAATAGTTCAAGAGTTTTGCGAAAAGCATTACTATCCTATTTCAATATTTCATCTCAATATTATTTTAATCATAACCATAGTTCCAATATTCCGTTTCATATGTCACATTCTTTCAATTGCTTAATCATTCTCAAAATCACCTAGTTCCGAACCACTTTTCGGTGTAAGTCAGTGGATCAAGTCTCCATTAACCGAGGAGCAACGTTGATTCGAATCCAGAAAGTACCCAGCTGGGGATCCTATCCACACTGCATATGCAGCACTTAAGCTTGCATATGCCAACCCCGCCTACCACGGCTTTTCATACCCCGGAACCGGTCCTGCGCCACCCGAGAGCACAGTACTCCTCTAGTCTCCAGGCACGCCGGCCACGAGGGTACACGCTACTCTCGCCATCTCTGCACTCCCAGTGCGTGGCTGTCGGTTCCAGCAGTAGAGCCACCGGAGTCAGAGGCTTCCCGTAGTATGTGGCTAGTTACAAAGTCTCGATCCAGCAGGCCGACAACGAACGGTCCCTAAAGCATTTTTCCATTGGTTACCATGCATTGGGACTCTAACCCAAGTACAAAGTAGCCGAACGGTTCCAAAACCGTGCCCGTTGGTGACAAGACATGGGAACGCCGCCACATGTGCACATCCATCCGAACGGACTTCCTTTTTCATTTTCATTTTTTCGGCGGCGGCAATGCATCGGGACTCTAACCCAAACTGCAAAGCCAACCGAACGGTTTCCAATCCGTCGATGATAATACATTGGGACTCCAACCCAAGTGCAAGTCACCCGCATGGTTGCAAATTCATATTCATCTCTAGTATATCATCGTAGCTCAGAAAATAGCATTTTATGCAAAACTAACTTTAAAGAGCAGAGCTAAGCATTTTCAAACATTTTCATTTTAAAACAGGTTTTGAGGTTATATATCAAGGCAGGTCATGCAGCAAGTAGGTGACAATTAACTCCTATTAACCTAATGCATTTATTTAACGCAAGGTGATAAAGTTTTTAAAACACAAGGAAGGGCTGAATGCACCGGGGCTTGCCTTGGATTGCGTGAAGTGTCGGATCCGGACCAGTACCACAGATGTCAAAATCTAGAACGTCCTCGAGAACAATCTCCTCAGTGACTGCCTTCACTTTTACCTCCGGTTCCTCGGTCACTATACGCATGCAATGATGAAGTTTTAATGCGATGCAACATGAAATGACAAATGCAAAATCCCCGAATAAATAATGCCTAATTCAAGCATAACTGTACCTCATCACCTAGTCATAACCATACTAGACTAAGGTGCCCTAGGTCATAAGGGTGTTTGACCTAGAACTACAATCAATCCGAAATCCACATCAAACCCTAATCACCAAAATTTCCTATTTAATTTATTAATCAATTAACCAAGCATATAATTAATACATAATTAAATTATTTCCATTTGACCTCAAACTTCACAAACAGATAGATCTTGATTTATAACAGTGCCAAATAAAATTTTATGATTTTTGGAATTATAGAGAATTAATTAAAATTGCCTAAAGTTGCATTTTAGATTTAATATGCTGATTTTTAACTACTGTAGAAAGTGTTCAAAACCTATATTTAATATTTTTATAAAATACTACACACTACAAAGAATATTCACAAAAATTTCCATAATTTTTGGTGCAGTATATTAATTCACACAAAAAGATTAAAACGCAGAACTATTCATTTCAAAAATCAATAGAAAACCCTTTGGAAATTCCCGAAAAAAGAAAAACATGAAACTGGCCCGGGTCGTCCCAACAGCACGCAGGCCGGCCCAGCGCGGCCTCCCTCTGCCCCTGCGCCACTGACAAACGGGCCCCGCCCGCCAGTCGCTCCCTCTCTCCTCCTTTCTTCTTCCTCCCGCCGACTCCCACACACGCGTGCGACGGACCGCCGCGGTGCTCGCCAACGGCAACCACCACGACCAACCCAAACGTGCCTAACTAAGCCCTAGAGCCTAGCGTACCCCTAAGCGTACGTAGTGCAGACCCAACGCGCCTCCGACGAGTACCTCCTCACCCATGGCGGACGCCGTGACGCGGCTGACAAGTCCCGGCCACTTGGGCATGGTAGAGACCAGGTGAAAGGGTCGATGATGGTAAGAAGCTCACCGAGATCATGAATCAATAGGTGGTTGAGACGGAGAAGGCTCGGAACGACGAGCTTGACGATGGTGGTCGGAAACAGCAGCTCGAACTCGACGGCGACCTCCCGTTCCGGCGATTCTAAGGCACCAGAAGGGAAACCATCACGTGCACGAGCATCAATAAGGAATAGACAAGCCAAAACGTGGGAACCAAGAGGTGGCGGCTCACCGAAACAGACTAGACGCGAGGGAGAAGGCTGCGGCGGGGCTCCGGCCGGACCCGATGACGACGGCGGCGTTCCGGCTCTCCCAGACTACTACAGCCTGCACCGGTAGTATCAACCGGCACGCAAGTGAGGAGGGAGACTAGCCACGCGAACAATTAGACGATGGAGGTGTGGTGAACGCCAATTTGGCCGGGAACCGAAGAGAGCGCTCGGCCGAACGGAGAAGAATGGAGACGGTAGCAGGCGGCGGTGCCCCGGCCCCCCTAGTCTACTGTAGCTAGGGCTCAAGGTCAAAAGTTATTCTACTCAATTAAGCCCTACCCAAGCTGAATCAGAGAGTGGTCCCAAAATAAAATTTATGGATAATTTTGTGTAGAATACTTTTGCTTTTTGAAGTATGTTCAAATTCAATCAAATTTTTAAACTACAGAAAAGGGGGTAAAAAGGGTTTTGAATTTCAAAACTGAAATTCAAAAATTACTTTTCATTTTTCTCAACAGTTCCTTTCAGTGAGCTCTACAACTCTTATTAAGGAGGTTTTGTCAAATTCCTAATATTTTTGAAATTGAGGTTTCAAATTTAAATTTAAACATAGTAATTTGAGTTTAACTTGAATTTCTGGAACATAACTTCAAAATCTCCAAAAATAAAAGTTGTTGTATTTTAAAATATCTACAACTTTCATTAAGACCTTTTCCGTAGATTCCTTACATATTTTGATTTAGGTTTTGGGACCAATTTAGAGCTTAAAAGCAATTTCCTATTTGAATTTATTTTTTTAACTTCTATTAGGGTTTTACTTGTACAACCATCAAAATAAAATCACTCTAGGAACCCTAAGCAGCAGTCATATGCAAATGATCAAATTAAACATGATGACATGGCAGTTTAATTATGCAGTGATAACAGAGGTATTACACGGTCGGCCCTGGGAGGCGGCAACTGGCCACCGCCTTCGGGTGGTCGGTTGCTCCCTGGGCCTGGGCCTCCCCCGCGGTTACGGATGGATCCCGTTTGATTTTGATGGGCTTTTCTCTTTTATTCTTGATTTGCGCCTTTTCTGAATATGTTTTCTGGAAGTGCGCTTTCCGGTGATTTTTATGCATTTCCACGTATTCGTCCTGCAAGTCACATGTGCAACAAAACTCGTGGAAAGGTTAGATAAAAGCCCTACCTTCTATTTATTTTAGTATTAGAATGATGTTATATTTTGGTTGTTAAGGACCGCCAACATATAGTTGGTTTGATCTTATTGAATTCATGTAATTGCTCATATAGCGTTTATTCATGCGGACGATGGATAGATGATGAACAGTATGTAGACGTGGTGTCTAGGTATTTTGTTGATCTGCGAGTGCACCCTGATGTGCCGGGTCGTGTGGTATATCGCGTAGGCGACAGCTGCATTGAGTCCTTTGTAGTCCACCCCCCGTATGTAGGCTAGCAGGCACGGTCGCGAAGGTGGATGATGACTCTGTTTCACATCCTTCCTAGATGATGCCCTTTGCATGTGATTATGATATAGGATTAGTCTAACAATGATTGCTAGATATAATTGCACTAATTAGAGTTATTCATTGATGTGGTTATAGAATTACCTTTGATATTAATTCCTTAGTTTATCCATTGGCTAGCTATTACTATGAATAGAGAGTGCTCTGATGATTATCTTTTATTTATGATGCTTGATCATACTTATCACCTTTATCTTTATTTATCTTGTGACCTCTACCTGTTATGAGTAGATTAAATGACATCGGTAATGTCACTTATCCATTGTATACCATCACTATCAATATAATAGATTAAAGTTTATCTTAGTCCTTCCTAGTGGTATAAATATAAATCGACAACCTGGTAGAACTCCCTAGGTAAAATGCTACAATGGTATAATTATCTGTCTGTTTACAGAACTGATCTTAGTTTATATTATTTATATTTCTGCATAGTCACATAGATTAATATATAAAACCTTTATTATTCTTAGCATTATTAATTAGGGATGACAACCTAGTTCTTGCATAAGAATGTTGGTAGTAGAAAGTGGCTACTTGCTAATGACAAGTTAATTAATTACCATTCATCTTCTAATCTCGCCTCTCGCATTAAAAGTTATATAGTTATATTTGGCGACGTTAGTAGATGTCAACAAATACACTTTGAGAAACCTCAGGAATTGCCTATTAATGACTCATTGAGAGATGACATGTTATTTAAGGTGACCAAGTCAGATCATTGGTACGCGAATATTGTCAACTTTATGGTTGCAGGTTATGTACCACTAGGGGAAATATAAAGATGCTCATTTATGAAAGTCGTCTCCACATATGGGATCCACCATACCTCTTCAGAATTTCTTCAGATGGATTACTTAGAAGATGTGTATCAGTAGAAAAGGGCATGCAGATCATTCAGAAATTCTAGGCATCACCTTATGGAGGCCATTATGGAGCATTCCAGCACTCATGCTAAACTCTGGCAGAGTGGGTTCTTTTGGCCAACTACGTGTGAAGACACCAAAGATTTTGTCCGAAGATGTGGATCATGTCAGAGGCACTGGAAATATCAATGCAAGAGATGCTATGCCACTCACCAACAATCTCCAGATCGAGCTGTTTGATGTCAGGGGAATTGATTACATGGGACCATTTGTGAAATCAAGAAATCATGAATACATTCTGGTGGCAGTTGACTATGTATCCAAGTGGGTAGAAGCTATGCCATGCATGAATGCTGATTCCAAACATTCAAAGAAGATGTTCGAAGAGATTATATTTCCATGGTTTGGAACACCAAGGATGGTCATTAGTGACGGAGGGACACACTTCACTGATAAAAAGTTTCACCGATACTTGCAAGCTCATGGCATCCGTCACAATGTAGCTACTCCATACCATCCTCAGACAAGTGGCCAGGCAGAAACATCAAACAAATAAATCAAGAATATTCTACAGAAAATAGTAAATGAAATGGGTACCGCATGGAAGGACCGATTACCCGAAGCACTTTGGGCATATCGGACCGCATACAAGACATCTTTGGGTATGTCACCTTACCAGCTAGTATATGGTAAGACCTATCATTTACCAGTGGAATTAGAGCATAAAGCTCACTTGGCTATTAAGAGATGGAACATGAACTTTGAAGCCGCTAGAGAAAAGAGAAAAATGCAATTATCAGAATTAGAAGAATGGAGAGAAAAGGCTTATCACAATTCAAAAATCTATAAAGAAAGAACAAAAAGATGGCATGACAAGAGGATCAAGAAGAAGGAGTTTGCACCAGGAGATAAGGTATTACTTTTTAATTCCAGGTTCAAATTATTTGGGCTTGGAAAACTACGAAGCAAATGGGAAGGACCATTTACGGTTGTGAATGCATCGCCACATGGAGCGGTAACTCTACAATCACACGAAGGTACGTTATTCAAGGTAAATGGTCACCGACTTTAATTATTTTTAGAACCATTTAATTTAGAAGTTGTTGACGGGCTGGACTTTGTCCAGTTACCCAATTTTAGTCCCGTCATTATCCGTTACGAAAAATTATCGCACATCGCAACTAACAGGAAGTAGGAAGAGTCTAGAAGCTTCACGATGCCCCCCTGTCCCCTCTCGTCCCGACTCTAGTTTCCTTTTCTTTCTCTATCTTTCCTAAACACAATCCCATAGATTCCCGATGCGTATGGATAATCTTTTATACAAATCCTATAGAACCTAAATTTGATCTTATCCTGTCTCCTGAAAACCCATATAAATACGCATCTATACTTCCCTCAAATGCCATCCCATCATCATTGCCTTCCTCTCCTCCAAAGAAACTCTCTAGTTTAGATCTAGTACCAATGGCAGGCGAAGCAGTCGTCGGCGCTGACTCCGGCAAGATCCAAGGTGACGACTCGAAGGCCATCGTCCTCGCGCAGCCGAAGCCCCTAGCCATCGTGCCACCAAAGCACCTCCCCATCGTGCCACTGAAGCATCTTGCTACGGTGTCCCAGCAGTTCGAGCAAGTCTACTACACGCATGCTCAACCTGCTCTGCCATCGCCACCTGAGAGACTGCTGCTAGAAGATGGTACCAGGGGAAAGCAGATTGCTATTCCCCGAGGCACTTCACTTCTTCCACCTAGAGATAATGAGCGACTCCTGTCAGTCAAGACCGACAAGAACAGAATGCTGGTATGTGCGAAGTATACCACTGCTCGCCTTGCCATCCAAGGTGTTCGTGCACAGTCTAGGCCAAGTCCGCTACACCGAGTTCATATCACCTCCGCCCAAGAGACAGCGGGCTACATCAACATCAGCACTAGACAAAGTCCCTAGACAGCCCCTTGCTCTCTCTACGAATCCTTAATGAGAAGATAGAAGCTCTCTCTAACACCGTTAGGGGTATAGAGAGGAATGAAGACTTAAGGAGCACGATTATGAGCGACATGACTAAGCAGATAGAAGTCAATGTTAAGTTAATTCACAGTCTCAAGCGCGAAAAAGATCAGCTGAAAGAAGAGATTGGTGATCTTAAGGGAGAAATTAGGAAGCTCGCAAAGCAGGGGCAGCCTTAAGTTGCCCTCGTTATCTATGTAATTGTTGGCATTTCTTAACGTCGTTACAAAAGATAGACTAAAAGTCCATGCCCGGCAACAGCGTTAGAAATGCTTGTTGGTGTTTCTTAGCATTACTACTAAAGATAGACTAAAGGTCCGTCCTTAATAATAATACTTAGAAACATAAGTTGACATTCTCAACCACCATTACTTCAGAAAGGTAATCCTTGGCCCTTAGTGGCGCCGGCCTAGGTAATGCAGTCTGGTAATAGCAGTTAGAAGTGCCGGATTGGCCTTCCTAACCGTCATTACTTACGATATGCAAAACTGTGGCACGGTGCCGTGGGGTGCAACAAGAATTACAATCCTAAAGTAACGGTACTTAGGTACGCCAATCGATAGCTCAGTAAGGAATAAGATTACTCTGCAAGCGCATAGAACTATCATTGTAGCATTTCAACCCATGAGTAGGGTGTCGTATTTATAATTTCCCGTAGGAGGGCAATATGCATCAAGCGTGGTGTAAACATGATCACTTATTGAGTGCAATGGTAGGCATAGAGTAAACAGGAATAAAACATGATTTCAAGATAGTGGACACACATATGGATCAACCTCAAGGAATAAAAGGAAAATAAAGAATAAAAGAATATATCTAACTGAAGCAGGCATTGGTCATATATAATTATGCAAAGAACTGTTAGCAAATCATCTAATTAGTAGTTCTAGTATCAGGTCTAAGTCTGGCGTGAACAGGGAGATCCCTGCAGCTGGTCTGCCAGCCGATAGAGACTTTACGAACTCCTTCTCAATATCCGAACGTGGGGGAATGCTAGGGATGGACAGGGCTGTCACCACCTGTCCACCTACCCCTCTGCCCGTGGGATACCGACATATCCGCCGATCCCCGCATACCTGAGCACCATGCTCACGTACTTAGAAACAACTCCTAACCCCCACGGACCCCAACCCTACGGATTGACAGGCTAGGTTAAGAGCAACCATGACAGCACGACGAACCATCACCTCATTCCTAGTTCTTCCTCTATTCATACTAATTTGATGAACAATGAAGAACGATGATGAACGAGTCAAGAACATGAGACAAAAACTATGTTCTAGCTCATATACTATGCTCATAACAAGATCATAACTAGACTCTAGTTCATATGCATAATCATATAAGTATGATAAGAACTTGCTCATGGAAGAAGACCGAATTGTATTCATACCAAGATGATCCTTTTCTTCCAAGGAGACAAGCTCTCCTTGATAGCTCTTGCCTTGCTCACAAACTACTAATACTATTCTAAAGATACAAGTGAGAAGTGTGAGGTAGATGACTCTAAAATGATGTGTGTGTTGAAGGGGATGGAGCACCCTCTATTTATATTGAGACTTTGACGGTTTGGGCGTTCTAAACATGGAAGTAGGTGAAACCACCATCAGCAAACCGCCATCAGCACCGCCTCCGAAGATGGGCCCGGGAGGCCCCACCAGGGGGCGGTCGCCCCTGGGGGCGGTCGGTCCCTGGGAAGCGCCATCTGGCCACCGCCTTCAGGTGGTCGGTTGTCCCCTGGGCCTGGGCCTCCCCCGTGGTTATGGATGGATCCAATTACGCTTTGAAGGTGGGCTTCTTTAGTATTCTTTGTTTGCGCATTTGTTGAATTGGTCATTTGACTTTGCGCTTTCTCCATGTTGATGCGTATTTTCACTTGTTATGCCATAAAATCTGTAAAACATGAATGCTAGGGGTACAAGTGGAACTTGTTAGTAGAAAAGGCATATGTGCTAGAATATGATTGTTAATCCTCTTTTTAGTCTAAGTTGGTGGTATAAAATTTATCCATAAGGACCACCAACAGTAATAAGACACAAGTGTGTTAGGTTTGGTCATATTATTAAGTGTGCTAGGTTTGATTTATAATATTAAGTGTGTTAGGTAAGCCTATTGAGCTAGGGCAGTCATTAGCTCAGTCAGTTGTCAGAGTTATCTAGTATCGTTAATGAATAAAGTGCCTTATTCTTTTTATCAATATTAATGTTTTAATCCACTCTACTCTCTATATTTTTGGTATGCATGTTGTCTCCACATGTTGCGCAGAAAAGTATGCAGGAAAATAAGTGTGGGGGAGGCACATCGCGAATATGAAAATTAATTCGCTCGGGAAAATCACGTAATTCGGAAGATAATCGAACCAGTACCTCGCGCAACGAAGTGGACCCCGTGGGACCACAGAGGCACACCGCCTGGCGCCCTACCTGGGCCGGCTGGCCCCTCCTTTGCACCCTCTGCATCCCCTTCTCGGTCATGGTTAGGTTTGATCCCCATACAATATAATTGCATATGTTTCGATTTCCGTTTTGATCCGAATTAAAATTCACATGCTAAATTACTTACAAAAGAGAAGAAGATATCGTTTAATTCATGGCTTAAGAATAAATTATATAACACTTTTCTAGGAATCATGCTACTATTGGAAACTATTTATAGGGATCCCATGATTGCTTAAGTCGTTGTGAAACATGATATAGTTGAATAATGAAAACTCAATCCCTGATGTTTTGTCTTTGGAGATTCTATTTAAAAAATTTAAATGATTAGTTATACCTCTCCTTTGTGGTAAAAATATTGTCCTACCAGAGCCATATATAGGATAGAAGCCTGCTACATATAATACTTGTCTTTGTATTGAGTTTGGTCAACCTTTGTAACCCTTTGAAGAAATCTGTCATATTTTCGAATCAAGTGCCAATTCCACATAAGCATTAGTCTAATCTGAAGTAATAGCGAGTCGTTCTATTGAAAATGTTTCTCTCCTACACTGGGAGAAAACACCAAAAATAATTATATAGCATAGTCACCAAATAATTGCTCCATGTTTTGTTAAAGTCTCTCAACTACTAAATTCGAAAGAGGTATGAGCTATGCAAAAGAACAAGGGAGTATTAAAAAAATGGACAAGTGTCTGAAAAAATTAAAACAATGGGTACTTAGATACTCGCCTCCCTTGAAAAAAGAAGAAGAAGAAAGAGATAGCTCATACTCTCTGATTAAGCTCAGTTGTATAAAAGAGAGATTTATTTTTCTCAAGGAGCAAGGTAGAATTAGGTTCCATAATATTCCACCAAATAAGGCTTGATTCGATTATATGCCTCATTTCTCTGTGGATTCATTGTTTGACTTTACAATACATACAATGCAAATATGTTTTCAGATTTTACCTACCTGAGATCCACATAAGCTTTTTAGAAGTAGGATAAAGAAGGAAATTTCATTTTAATGCCTTGGTAAGGATACAAAAATACCAGATATATCAGTGATTCAAGAGTACTACCAAAGGAGAAGGTAAAGCTAATTTTATTTGCAAAATTACATACCCTCCAATTGACTTAACTAAAGGAAGAGAGTGATCTGTTTTCAAGCAATTCTGTTCTTCAACTACTCAAAGATTCATGGTAGACACTTTGAATTCCATAGTACATGCATGACTAGACTAGTTTTATATAATGCACTCTCAAGTTATGTTTTAAATGCTCCATTCTCTCTAAGAATCTTACATCTTAAAACCAACCTTTTTCTCGGGACGAGCAAAAGCCTAAGTGTGGGGGGTAATTGTTGACACTTGTTATCATCCAAATTTTATTATCAATTATCCCTGCATTAAACATGAATATCCAGTAGAATAGGGTTATTATTGACAGATTCCACGAGTTTTGGTGAATTGTCCATTTCCCAGGGGATTTTCCAGAAAAGCTTAAAAGAAGGATTAAAGAGCATAATTACCACGAAACTTGCACGCAAAGGAAACATCATCATGAAGACCCTGGAAGAGTCCAGAACACACCCGAAGCAACCGGGGCCCAAACCCCACAGGGTGGGGCCGGCCGGCGCCAGGGTGGGGCCAGCCGGCGTCCCCCTAGGGTTTCCTCCCCGCCGCCATCTAGAGTCTTCTACCACCGCCTATTAGGAGTCATTTGGGCCCTTCGTTAAGTCGGTTTGATCTAGCAGCACGCGTGCATCCCACTGGCCTATAAATAGAGGGCCAGACCCCCCTAGAGGAGAGCCAGATCAAGAGATGAAGACCATGAAGCATTAGATAGATATCCACTAGATCTAGGCTAGCAATCAAGAGAGAGATTAGAGAGATAGAGTAGATGAGTAGAGATTTGGAGAAGTCCCGGCCTGCCGGAGCTTCTTCGTAGCTGTGCTCGTCTGGATTCAGCTCCCTCGCCCGGAGTTGCGTTCTGAGGTACTTTTGTATTCAACATCCTGATTTAAGTAAGTATTTGTTCTTATTTGTTCTTAAGTTTACAACTCTATTTGAGTGCTTTGATCTTGGTAGCTCCTTGGTTGAAGTAGTAGTTTGTAGTGTAGACGTGGTGTCTGGGCTATAATTACTTGTGAATGTCCCCTGATTGGCCGGATAGTGGTAGATCGCGTAGGTGACAACTGCGTTGAGTCCTCTGTAGTCCACTTCCCGTTGATAGGATCGATAGGTGTACAAGTGTTTGGTAGGAGGGAACTCTGATTTCGCCAGTTATTCATTTCACTGCCCGATTAGAACGATATTATTCAAAGTTTACCGGTTGTCGGATTTAGATAATCATTTGTTATCTCCTCATTCTTGATATTCTCTGGATTGATTATATTATCGGGTTAAGAGCCAATAGACTTAGTCAGTATCACCTACTGTTCCTTTGGGTTTGATATTAAAATCGGGATTGTCTGGTGAAGTGCTACATCGGTGTTTTATCTATGCGCTTGCGGATACCTTGATAATAATAATCTTTAATAGAGTGTAGTTAATTTATACCAATAGTGCCATACTTGGAGTTGCATCTTGCTCAACTTGCATTGCGCCCATTTCATTGATGAGTTGATCCATTTCTGACCCTAGGTTCCGATGACCCCTCGCCCGTGTGGATGAACGGGGAGTGCGCACTCTTGGAGTGTGCTGTTGAGGCCGTTTCCGTGGACCCTGAAATGTCCATGGAACTTGCCTTATCGCCTTCTTCTTCATATCCTCCTGCTGCTCGTGAGGTGCCGTCTTGCTTAAATTGAGCGGCCTGTGACATGCTCCTTGTCACCCTACTTGTTCCTGCAACATTTTGGCTTCTTGCCTCTCTGTCCCAATTTATGGTTAGTGTACGCAGCGCATACAACCGACGTCTCTCACATGGGAGAGAGATTTCGGCTGTATGGCCTGGATAAATCATTTTAAGATCACCATTTTCATCTCTTTTTAGGACTTGAACACTTACGAAGAAATCTTCAGTTATAATGTCTCTAGGAGAAGCAATATATTCAACGTAGTGTTTTCCATTTAGCAAGTCTATTGTTTTAGCAATGCAAGTGATAAAAGAGGTAAAGAATATAGGCTCGCTTCTATGGAAAATACCAAGCCAAGAGCGGACTAAAATTTTAGCAGGTGAAACTTTTATCTTCTTGGTCATGGCATAAAGTAGCCTTAGTTCATCAATAAGAAGGATTTGCACATTGGAGCCAGGAAGAAGAGTTATGGCCATCCAATAGTGGGGCAAGCGCAAAGTGGGATTATGGATTTCATCAGTTTTAGGATCAGAATAATCATTGGATCTAGTTATGGCTTTCCAGAAATCACCTTTATCAAATTTTCTTGTGGCATTAGCTAGATTTAGATGACAGTTGTTATCAAAGCCAAGTGCCATACTAAAAACTCAACAAGTTAAATTATACTCTTGATTGAACATGCGAAAGTAGACATTATCATCAGTGTCTTGTAAAGAACATAGAAATTCCATGGTGAGCTTTTCAATTCCAAGTTCTTCCACTTCCCAAAAGCTTCCCCACCCAATTGTATTAAAAATAGTATTAAACTCTGCGGTCATACCTGTGTTGTCCAAAAGAACAGGGTCGATGATGCTGGTATGTTCAAACCCGCGGTGTCGGATGGAGAGATACCTTTGATACTCTTCTTGGTTCAGCATGAGGCCGCTCTCGGGGTCGAGTGTCCTTTCGGGAGGCACTCCAAAGCCTTGTCTCGGTGGAGCTTCTCTTCCTTTATCTTCATCATGGCGGGGTCGTCAGGACGAACTCCCTACGACACCCTTGGCCTTCTTGAATGCAGAGGAGAACTTCTTCATCTTCCTGCAGCAATGAGACAACACAAGAACACATTTAGCATGTGAAACTTTTATCTTCTTTGTCATGGCCTAAAGCAGTCTTAGTTCATCATTAAGAAGGATTTGCACATTGGAGCCAGGAAGAAGAGTTATGGCCATCCAATAGCGGAGCAAGCGCAAAGTGGGATTATAGATTTCATCAGTTTTAGGATCAGAACAATCATTGGATCCAGTTATGGCTTTTCAGAAATCAGCTTTATCAAATTTTCTTGTGGCATTAGCTAGATTTAGATGACAGTTGTTATCAAAGCCAAGTGCCATACTAAAAACTCCCCAAGTTAAATTATCCTCTTGATTGAACATGCGAAAGTAGACATTATCATCAGTGTCTTGTAAAGGGCATAGAAATTCCATGGTGAGCTTTTCAATTCCAAGTTCTCCCACTTCCCAAAAGCTTCCCCATCCAATTGTATTGAAAACAGTATTAAACTCTGCGGTCATACCTGTGTTGTCCAAAAGGACAGGGTCGATGATGCCGGTATGTTCAAACCCACGGTGTCGGATGGAGAGATACCTTTGGTACTCTTCTTGGTTCAGCATGAGGCCGCTCTCGGGGTCGATGGTCCTCTCGGGAGGCACTCCAAAGCTTTGTCTCAGTGGAGCTTCTCTTCCTTCATCTTCGTCATGGCGGAGTCGTCGGGAGGAACTCCCTACGACACCCTTGGCCTTCTCGAATGCGGAGGAGAAGTTCTTCATCTTCCTGCAGCAATGAGACAACACAAGAACACACTAGGACAACAAGGATTAGCGTTAGTGTAAGCGTTAGTTGTCCCAATGTTAGTAGTCCTTGTGGGGTATGGATACCTGCACAAACCGTTCTTGTGGGTAGGAGTACTCCACAAACAAGTTATTGAGAGCAAAGATGAGAGTAAGACAAGCTTCTACTACTACAATATTTTTGGGTTTTTGGTTTGAGTGGATAACTACAACTAAACTTGAGAAAGAACTTGCTCAAATGGAGAGAAGAAGAGAGATTGTGTGCTCGAGATGATTCAGCTTGTTTGGGTGTGGGATTGAGCACACAATGCAAGGATATTTATAGGAGGTGAAGGGCTGGTGGTGGACCCAACAGGGCCAGGTCGGCCGACCCCAACTGCACAGTGTCAGAGCTGCTTTCACCTTTGGACAGGGAATCTATTTGAATTCAAACACAATTTTGCAGACAGGACTTTAAACATGGGTCGGCCGACCCATGTTTGGTCCCCTTTTCAACTTTAAATAGTGTGTTTCACTTTGTCCAGTAAAGTAAAGATTAGTGGTGGACCAAAAGTGAAGAATTTTTCAGAGACTCCCTTGTCTAGGGTTTTGTGAAAGAGAAAGGTGTATGAAAAAAGTGGGGATATGCTTTAAAGTGATTCCCATGGACCATGGGAGCACTAATTCATGCCAAAGTGTCCACTTTTCAGAATTTGGAAGGTAGTGAGTGTTGGATTCTCCTTAGAGCATGTGAAAGTGTTCGTGACCAAAGGTGGTCGACCAAATTCAAAAGGAGTTGGTGTTCAAAATTCAGGAGATGCATTAATACACCAGGCCAACACCACCAGAGGTGGCTGGGCCCCATGGTGGGGTCGGCTGACCCCACCTTGGGTGGTCCCACCACCTCAGGCGTGAGCACTATAGTTCTTTTGAAGTTTTATTTATCTAAGTTCTTTATGTTGTCTAAATAAAATATTGCAAAATTTAAATATGAAATGCAATGAAAAACTATAAGAATTAAAATGCGAAAAGTAAATATGAGATAAATACTGATTTACCTTACCAGCAAGGGCTCCATGTTTTAGGTCCATAGAGCAGGACCTCTCCTTTTCGGGTTCATTCTTCGGGTGCTTCGGTCAGTCCCGGAGATGGGGATCTTGATGATCGCACCTATTTCTTTCGCCATTCCTTCTTGGTTGATGCTTGTGACTCAGCAGAGTCAGCCTTGTTCACCACATCGGCTTTACTTACCAGTTCGGCCTTTTTGGCCTTCGGCGGTTGATTCTTTCGGCAGGTGCATATTGTGGCTTGTTTCTCCACAGGTTCTTCCTTGCCTGTTGCATCGATTTATAACCATTGAAAGGACATTTAATCCTCTTACCTGGGAGTTGGAAGTGGACTTGGCTGGATCCCACGTAGATGATCGCATTCACGGTGTTGAGGAACGGCCTTCCCAGGATGACGGGGACTTCGTCTTCGGCCCCCATATCGAGAATGATGAAGTCGGCGGGGATGTATTCGTCTTGAACTTTGACAAGGATGTCCCTTGCCAATCCCTCGGGGAACCGGATGGATTGGTCGGCCATCTGCAATTTGACAAAAGTGGGGTACAAGGGTCCCCCTAGCAGATTTTCATACATTACCTTGGACATGATGTTGACTCCAGATCCCAGGTCGTAGAATTGTTGAAGGTGTGCGACCCAATCTAGCAGGTGATGGTAGGATGACCAGGGTCAGACTTCTTGTCCATGAATGGTGGGTCAAGAAGGCAACCCAGGTTTGGCCTGACCAGAGGCTTACCAAACCTCGTGGAAATTAACTTGACACCCTCAATTGGTTCCTCAAGTTTCCCTGGGATCCTACCTTGTTTGAAGGATGGGACAGCTGCTGCTATTTGAGCTAATTGTGTTTCTAGCATTTTATTAAAGCTCAATTGATTTTTCATAGCAGTGTTAAAGCTATCCATTTTCTCACTAAGATTTTCAAGAATCTTATCATTAGCCATTATTTTCTTATTTATGCTATCATTAATTTTAGATTGGCCTAAGACAATATCTTTAAGAGAAGGTTGGTTACCATAAGAATTATTAAAATTATTGCTATAACCATTACCTTGATTTCCTTGGTAGAAGAGGCGCGAGTTCCATCCTCCTTGTTGCTGGGCTTGATACCCATTGTTGTTGTTGTTGATGAAGCTCACTTCCTCCTTCGTCTCGGGACAGTTGTTGCCTGAGTGATCTTCTCCACCACATACCTCGCACCATGGATCAGCTTCGATTGCTCGTGCGGTGGCAGTGGTTCGAATGGCCTGTTGTTCCTTTTTGGAACCTTCCTCAATCTTTTTCATCAAGAAGTCCATTTTTGCTGAGAGCGTGTCCACCTCATGAATGGTGTGCATACCCCTTTTCTTGGGCTGGAGACGCTCCTCATTCCATCCTTGGTTGATAACCATCTTTTCAATGAGGTCTTTAGCATCCTTGACATTGTGTTGCAGGAATGCTCCTCCAGCAGTAGCATCAAGGTGACTACGGGCTAATCCAGTCAGCCCATGGTAGAAACCTTAGATTATGAGCCATTCTTCAATCCCATGATGAGGACAAGCACAAATGTACTCCTGGAGACGTTCCCATGCTTCGGGAATCGTCTCGTCAGCTTGCTGTTGGAAGCTTGAGATCTTTCCACGAAGAGCGCTGGTTTTGCCCATTGGGAAGAATTTGTTGAGAAATGCATTTGCACACTTCTCCCAAGTGGTAACTTCATTCTTGTTGGCATAGAACCATTGCTTCGCCTTTCCAAGCAGTGAGAATGGGAATAGGCGAAGGCGGATGACGTCTGCCGAGATATTCTTGATAGTGAAGGTACCACACACCTCCAAGAAATGCTGGAGATGACCATTAGCGTCTTCATGTGGCTTCCCACAGAATGGGTTGGCTTGCACCATATTGATGAGTGCTAGCTTAAGCTCAAAGGTAGCACCCCCAAAGTTGAGCTGCGGACCGGTGGTAATGTTGTCAGCCGACGGTGCAGAGAACTCAGAGATGGTCTTTTAGGCCATAGCTTCCTTGATTGATAGTGCGGAGCTTCTTTCCTCGAACGGATGCAGGTTTGAGATGAACCTTTGAGGTGGAACTTGACGGCATCTAGTTTTCCTCAACAATTGCTCAGGATCTTCAATGAAATTTGATAGCAATTGGAAACCGCTCATGCACTGTCTAGCTTCACGATAACGAGAAACACAAATAGGGGTAAGCCCTAACACTAATCAATAATTAGATTGATAGTAGACTCTGGATTCAATTTTTATTAATATTCCTAGACTGATGCTTTCCCCGGCAACGGTGGCAGAAATGCTTGTTGACACTTCTTAGCGCAACCACCAGAGACAGGGTGTTAGGCTATCTCTGATAACGGCGCCAGAAGTGCCCTGAGGGGTATTTCTTATGTCTATTGGATAATTCCGCAAGCGCACAGAATATACCGCTGTAGCACTTCACCCAGGAGTATTCCAAGGTATCATTATTTATTTTATCCCAAGGGAAAGCGGTTGCTAGAAATAATTAATAAAAAGAGAGATTTTTAAGTCTATACCAACTTAGTATCATCTAGTGATATGGGGGTAAATCGATAAATAGAGGAAAGGGTAATAACACAAAGACACGACAAGGTTTTAGGATAACTAAGAATAACTAGTAAAGTATAGCTAGGTGGGAGGACAACGAGTGAGTATAAGACTCCTATGACTCTTACTTTACTCTTGTGAACTATCTTATCAAATGGAAGAATTACACTAAGACAGTTACCTTACTTCTGGTGTGTAGGGGGTAGTGCGAGACAATAGAGGATATAACCTCTACCCGAAGCGCCTACTCTCTTATGGGAGCCTACCTTTTAAGAACTTGCCTAAAACACGTGGTGGGATAATAAGACTAGATAGGGCTGTCACCACCTGCTAGCTCCCACTAACAATCCGTGTGACAAGCGGCATTCAAGGGTAAGATCTAGCCTAAGCACCACGCTTACACTAATTCTCACTACTCTAGCTAGGTACCAAATAGCTAAAGCACCCTATGACAGGCAATGAACTACACATGTGAGCTGGTTACAGGATCACAATCTAGTATAACTCAACTATAAGGTAAGATAAAGTAAAGCACTAAGTAAAGACTTAGTAAAGTAAAGTAAAGATAATATATTGATAAAGGTAAAGTCTTACAGAAGGAAAGGTACAAGAGCTATACCAGACTCTCCAGCAGACGACTCCAGAGACTCCGAGCGTAGCTTGACTCGACTCTAACTCCCACACTAGACTAATACTACTATTAAAGAGTGGAACTCTAGCTCCTCTTGTCTCTTGTGTATCTTGTGTGCCCTGAAGAGAGTGACGGCAGCCTCTATTTATAGGGGAGAGTGGAGGGGCGCCACGTCAGTGGTCTGTGTGCCTTTCCATCTTGGCCCTTGGATGAACCGCCTTAGAATGGACGGCGTTGGTGAATCAAGCATGTGGGGTGCATGCAGGAAGGCGGTGGAGGCCAACCGACTTGGCTGGGCACCAGGGGGGTCGGCCGACCCCCTATGACAGGTGGGCCTGGCTAGGTGTGGTCTCCACCAGTCATAGAGTGTCCCCTTGTGCTGGTTCTGTCTTGATTGTATTGTTTCACGCCTTGATCCTTGTGCTTTGATTCTCCACCGTTGAATGTAAACACATGTTGATCTGATGGTTGAAATGAGCTAGGTGGAGTGTCACACGGATCATGCCATGTCACCAGAGCCAGGTGGGCCCCATGGTAGGGTCGGCCAACCCACACATGGGCCCACACTGAGCTCTCCTCTCTTCTATCTGCTTCCTTGTATCATTTCTTGAAGTATGATGATCTGGTGCCTCCATATGTGGGTCGGCCGAACCACATATGTGAGCTCTAGCTGCTGCATTTTGTCCTATTTTGATCTTCCCTGCATTCACAAGCTAAGAGTACAAGTGGAACTAGTTATTAATAAAATATGTTTATGATATGCTTATTCTTCCTTGAATCCGAGGCATGTTGATGGTGTTTGAATGTGGATTTTCATGGTATATCCACCGTCAACACTTGTGAGGCTGGTTTGGTGGAGCAATGGCGAGAGGCTTGGCTGGGACGATGGCTTGAGACTCGTCGGCCGGAACCTTGCTAGGATCCATCCCGTAGGGGATGATCTTGTTGTCGGCCATGGGAGTTTTGCAGGAGAGCTCGTAGGCATGAGGAATAGGATGGGTTGGATGAGATGAGATGGGAGGCTAGCAGGGGCTAGTTATATAGTCGTCCGGCGGGTGCTAGGGCTTCGAAATTTTCCCTACGAGCTTACGGCGGCGGCGGATGACCTAACAAAAACGAAAGTTGGAAAATATGCGAGAAGAGACCCGAAGGATCACATCACGAAAAGGCGGCAGAGAATGGAGTCGTAGGAGGGTCGGTCGACCTAGGTGTGGGGTCAGGCGACCTACCCCCGTGTCCATTCGGCTCCGGTCTCTTCGTGTGGCTTTCTCGCGATATTTAGTTTCCAAAATTCAGAATTTCCCAGTGCGGGAATGCAAAAGGAAGGCTTTGGCCCTAATATACTTGGTAATTCAATAATATCTATTTCCTGTGGGCCTTCAATTGGTTCTAGAAAGAGTTTGAGGTGGTGACCATTTACCTTGAATAAGGTACCTTCATCGGTTTGAAGTGTGACCGCTCCATGGGACGAAGTGTTGATCACCTTGAATGGTCCTTCCCCTTTGCTTCGGAGCTTTCCGTGACCGAATAACTTCACCCTGGAATTAAAAAGTAATACTTGATCTCCAGGTGTGAAGTCCTTCTTCTTCAACCTTTTGTCATGCCATCTCTTGGTTCTCTCTTTGTAGATCTTGGAGTTGTGATATGCTTTCTCACGCCATTCATCTAATTCCGAGAGTTGCATCTTTTTTTTATTCCTGCAGCATCCAGATCCATATTCCATCTCTTGATTGCCCAGTGAGCCTTGAATTCAAGCTCTACTAGGAAGTGACAGGTCTTTCCATAAACAAGCTGGTATGGTGACATTCCAATTGGTGTCTTGTAGGTTGTTCTGTAAGCCCATAGTGCATCTGGTAGTCTGTCATTCCATGCTATTCCTATTTCATTGACCGTCTTCTGCAGAATATTCTTGATCTGCATATTTGATGTCTCTGCTTGCCCACTTGTCTGATGATGGTATGGAGTGGCAATGTTGTGACGGACCCCTCTTTTTGCTAAATATAGTTGGAACTTCTTGTCGATGAAGTGGGATCCTTCATCACGGATTACCATCCTTGAAGTACCAAATCTTTGATATATTATTTCTTCAAACATGCTCTTTGAGCTTCTAGAATCTGCAGCTTTGCATGGCATAGCTTCTACCCATTTTGAGACATAGTCTACTGCCACCAAAATGTACTCACACTGCTTTGACTTTGGAAATGGTCCCATGTAGTCGATTCCCCAGACATCGAAGAGCTCTACTTGGAGGTTGTTGACGAGGGGCATGGCATCTCTTGAATTGATGTTTCCATGTCGTTGGCATGCCCCGCATCTCCGAATAAAGCTTTTTGTGTCATCATACATGGTGGGCCAAAAGAATCCACTTTGCCAAATCTTTGCATGTGTGCGAAATGCGCCATAATGACCTCCATATGGTGATGAGTGGCATCTTTCAATGATCTTGATCCCCTCTTCTGCCGGTACACATCTCTGGTGTAGTCCATCAGAACATAACCTGAAGAGCTATGGCAGGTCCCACATGTGTTGCCGACTCTCGTAGATGAGCTTTCTTTTGTCCTCCTCTGGTGGTACATATCCTGCAACCATAAAATTCATAATATTTGCGTACCAGGGGTCGGATTGGTTGATCCGATACAGCATGTCGTCCCTCATAGAGTCATTGATGGGCATTTCCTGCATATTCTCAAAATGCATTCTAGACAAGTGATCTGCTACAGAATTTTCTACTCCCTTTTTATCTTTTATTTCTAAGTCAAATTCTTGGAGTAGCAAAATCCATCTTATCAATATAGGTTTAGCATCTTTCTTAGTGAGCAAGTATTTTAATGTAGCATGATCATATAAACAATCGCCTTAGCTCCAACTAAGTAGGATCTAAACTTATCAATAGCAAAAACAACAGCCAGGAGTTCTTTTTCAGTTGTTGCATAATTAAGTTGTGCTCCTGTCAGAGTTTAGCATAGGCAATGGCATGATGCTTTTTATCTTTAGTTTGTCCCAAAACTGCTCCCATAGCATAATCACTAGCATCACATATAATTTCAAAAGGTAAAGACCAATCAGGGGGATTGAATGATTGGTGCAGAGACAAGTGCTTGCTTAAGGGTGTTAAAAGATTTCATACAAGCATCATCAAAATCAAAGGGAGCATCCTTGGCTAGCAAGTTTGTAAGAGGTCTAGCAATATGTGAAAAGTTTTGAATAAAACGTCTATAAAAGCTAGCATGACCAAGGAAACTTCTAATCCCATTAACATTAATAGGTGGAGGTAGTTGTTCAATTACTTCAATTTTAGCTCTGTCTACCTCTATCTCTCTTTCAGACACTATGTGTCCTAGCACTACTTCCTTCTCTAACCATAAAATGACATTTTTCCCAATTAAGATCAAGATCAAGATGTGCAAGTGTGCGGCAAATATTGGACTATAATGCTCCTCTATTTGAAATTGTATCCCTCTCTAATTTTTGAGACATCGCTATCAGTTTTCTTCTCTTTTATTTATGAGCCTAGATTTTGCTCATATTATCTTTTCTTTTCTATGGACTTCCATATGTCCATCTTTCTTTCTTTTTCTTTTCATTTTGCATAGCCTTTTGTCTCTTCTATCATATCACAACTAAGAGAGATATTCTATGATTTAAAAGCATGGAGCATTTATGGTGTGGGGAGGAATGGCATGTGATTGCGTACTTCCTGTGTAGAAGTAGCAAATATGAGTGGTGCGTACGTGATCTTGATCTTGGGGGCATGATAAGTCTCTCAATAAGGGTCAACAAGACTTGACAAAACTCATTGCAAAGGAAATAGATTATGTGGAAGGGTTTGAAACATGTGTAGCATGTATGGCTTGTGGTAGAAATTTATCACCATTGAGGAACAATAAGTTTTACTTATTTTTAAGAAATAAGTCTCTAGTAATCGTGCATGCTAGTAACAATATTTAGTAGCTCTTATCTCACTATATCATATCTCACAACAACTTAGGCTTAGTTCTATCACTTGCAACCCACAAAGTGTTCAGGTTCATGATGATTTTAAATGAGCCAAGTAATCCATACTCAAAGAAATACTAGGTTGTAAACTAGGCATTAAAGAAACATCAACAGAGCAACTATTCATCATTTCCATCAGGAAGATAAACATTCATGAGACATATGAGATATGGGAAATATTTTTGGTATTTTTATTATTTAAATGCACTAAATTAAAAATAATGCAATATGCTGAGATAGAATACTTACCTTAGTGGGGGAGAGGATCTCCCCCAAGCTTGGCTTTTGCTCACTGTGGCGGTGGATAGTATTGGAACCATCCCGCCCAACGTTGTGCTTCTTCATCTTGTATGGCTTGCAATAGTTGGGCATTTTGTTGTGCAAAGCTCAGAGTTGCGTCTTGCTCAATCTGCATTGAATCCATGTCATCGATGAGTTGATCTACTTTCGTCCTTTGATTCCGGCGTCCCCTCACCCGTGTGGACGGGCAGGGAGTGCGCACTCTTGGAGTGTGCTCTGGAGGCCTTTCCATGG
The DNA here is from genome assembly GCA_038502445.1 of Eremochloa ophiuroides. NCBI lineage: Eukaryota > Viridiplantae > Streptophyta > Magnoliopsida > Poales > Poaceae > Eremochloa > Eremochloa ophiuroides. The sequence continues at coordinate 47,552,453 of JAHLJS010000006.1, forward strand.
ACCCCAAAATGTCCATGGAACTTGCCTCATCACCCTCTTCTTCATTTCCCCTGCAGCTTGTGAAGTACCGCCTTGCTCAAATTGAGCGGCCTGTGACCTGCTTCTAGTCATCCTACTTGTACCTGCAACATGTTGGCTTCTTGCCTCTCGGTTCAGTTTAATGGTTAGTGTGCGAAGCGCATACAACCGACGTCTCTCACATGGGAGAGGCACTGTTGACGATGGATAACGTCAACTTTTATTAGAACCTTAGACATGAAAGGACACATGAATACATACTAGTCTAGTGTTTTAACTGACAGTTTCCACGAGTTTTGCATGTTTTGTATTTTCCAGGGGCTATTCCAGAAAAGCATAAAAGAAGGGGTAAAGAGCATAAAAGACACGAAACTTGACCGTGAAGGGAACATCATCACGAGAACACTAGAAGCATCTGAAACACACCCGAGCAACCGGGGCCCGGGACCCCACAAAGTGGGGCCGGCCGGCCCCAGGGTGGGGCCGGTCGGCGCCCCCTGCTAGGTCTCGGGCCTCGCCTTCTGGAGTCTTCCTCCACTGCCTGTTAGGAGTCATCTCGGCCCATGGTTAAGTCAGTTTGATCCTACGGCGCACGTTCATCACAACAGGCTATAAATAAAGGGGCAGACCCCCCCTCCCTGAAGCATCAAGTCATTTGGAGATCAAGCCATCCAGAGCCTCTCTAGTTCATCAGAGCCTCTCTAGTTCATAGCTTTAGCCTAGTTAGATTAGAAGTAGAGGAGTTCTAGTTCTTCAGCGGGATCCGGAGCCCCTAGCGTCTGTCTGGAGTGCGGAGTTCATTCTAGTTCTAGTTCTTTTCTGTTATTGCATTCAACATTATGATTTGGGAAACATTATTCTTAATCTTATATATGTTCTTAATTGCAATAGTCATTGTTCACTTTGATTATATGTCTAGCATAGTTAGTTTGATCCTATTGAATTTGTGTAATTGCTCATATAGAGTTCGTCCAGAGATATCGTGGATGAATGATTGGCAGTATGTAGACGTGGGGTTTAGATATCTTGCTTATCTGCGAGTGCACCCTGACGTGCCGGGTCGTGTGGTAGATCGCGTAGGTGACAGCTACGTTGAGTCCTCTGTAGTCCACCCCCCGTACGTAGGACGAGCAGAGCGTGGTCGCGAAGGAGGTGACCCTTGTGTCTTAATATCCTTATTAGATGATGCTCTTTTACATTTAATCATGATGTAGGTAGAGCTAAACAATGATTGCTAGATGTAATTGCACTAATCATAGTATTCATTGACGTAGTTATAGAATTACTTTAGATATGAATTCCATTATCTATCCAATGGTTTGCTATTGTTATGACTAGATGAGCTCTGATATTTACCTATTTATGATGATGACTGATCATGTTTATCCTATATATCTTTATCATGTGACTTATCCCTGCTATGAGTAGGATTATGGTTATGGTTTATCTTTTACATTAGCAGTATAAATTATAGATATAATTTATGTCCTACTAAGACCATTCCCAGTGGTATAAATATAAATCGACAACCTGGTGATACTCTAGGTAAAATGCTACAATGGTATAATTATCTGTCCGCTTGCAGAATTGTCCTTTAGTTCATATTCTTATATTTATTTCTGCCAACTAGTCAAACGAAATAATAGATTCATTTAATACTTTATTCCTAGCAAGTATAATTAGGGATGACAACATAGTTCAATGTTTAGGGATGTTGGTGAGAGATAAGTGGCTAATTGCTAATGACAAGTTAATTTAGTACCATGTGTTTTTAATGTTGTTAAATAGTGATGACGTAAAAAATACCAACAAGCATTTTTGGCGCCGTTGCCGGGGAAGGTTGCTAGGCATATTAAGAATATTGATAGACTTATACTTATTAATGTAATCGAGATAACCAATAGCCCCTGCTCAGGCAGGATTACCCGTGTTTTGTCTAATTTAATATCTTATGCAAGGTAATGAACGACTGGTTTACGACCTTCCGGCAAGCTCCCACAAAAAGAAAAAACATAATAAATCTAAGATTGGAAAAAGAGGTTGATGTCACAAAATTCAATTCATATCTCAAGTGACGGGAATAAAGATGCTACATCACTCACAAATTCCATCATGTGAGACATGGTAAGTATGAACAAATAAAAGTGAGAAAGTCTTGTTCATGGACTTTAAATTTGATGAGTATTTATCTTTTGCATTCCACTGCATGTTTACTTTAAATCCATATATTCACCCTATTTATTCTAAATTCTTTCTACTCATAACTTATTTAGTTCCATTCATATATCCATCTCACTTGCATTCTTATTAAAACAAATTCATCATGATCATGCTTTTTCATCTCTACCTGAATAATTCCCTATTAGTGATTTCATGTTACCTTTGTCTGCCATAGTAAGTTTTGGTTTGGAGGTACTACATATGGCCATATGAGTATTTTTCAAAGGTTTTTAAATTAAGTGTGGTGCTTAAGTTAAAATGCCTTCCTTAACTAAAGCTAGACATGGAGTTTGGTTCGGTTATTGAATTAGAAATTGTTGTAGTAGACATTGGATATTTTGTCGGACTGACCCTGCAGGAAAATTTCGAATTAAATCTGGGGAAGTCAAGAGATGAGTTCATACCGAAGATAAATCAATGCAGTAATGACTTTGCACAAGAAGACCTAGCTCATTCTTTATAAGAGGAAGAACTGTGAGTATTCATGTTTATTCATTTATCTTTCGTTGCAAGTTATCTCTGTTTTGAACCATGCTAGAATGTAGCAACAACAATGTAAAATACAATAGACACAATCTATGCTAAACAATCTTAAAACCATATATCATCTTGTTAGCATAGAGGAAAATCACAAAATAGTATGGATAACAAAACCTGTATTTTAATTTTTTTATATTCCCTCGGGTATGTGTCCATTAATATTTTGCAGAAAAGAACATTCTTAATCTATTGAGTGAAGTTTTACTTAAACATCAAAGAAGTTCCCCGCCCTGACCATCAAGACGCCTGGCATGTCACTAAAAGAAGAATAACTCGTTGCCATGCCAATAGAAGACAAAGACAACCAGGGAGGAACTTGAGTTTGCACCTCCAGTGGACCCAAGCTCATCAACCGCAATTCAATCAAAATCAAGAAAAGGTTGATGAGTAAAGAGCATGTAATTATCTGTACCTTCATCAGATGGTGAAAAGGCAAAGATCAGCAAACCACAAGCTTTCACCAACAGATGAACCGGATAAGCCTCCTCTTCCAAGTAAGTTTGTCACCACTTACTTAGAAGGATGAAGACATAAGGTACGTTTGTCCAAGCCTCATGTAATATTTAACTATAATCAACATCTTATATCATGTTGCTAATTTGTCTTGGTCACTCCTACCCTATGCCATGCTCAAACTTAACTTGCTAACGATTAAAACAAATTAAAAAAATGCTCTTTTTGGTTCACCATACACATTCTTGGTTCTATTTGAATAAATATCTTTAGTCTTGTAAACTTTCTTGTTCTATTATAAGTATGCTTCAGAATATTACTTGAACATAACTACGAGATCAAAGCATACTTGTCTGAGAATTTGGTTGTATATGTAGACTCACATCTCCCATATAAAAATGTTTAAATCCTATTAGGAGACTATTCGTAGAATCAAGTTGAGATTAAAGGTACTTTTCAAATAATATCTTTAATTGAATGAAGTAATGATGAATCATTTAAAACTAAAGGTATAAATTAACCTTGACAAACACTATCTATACTTTAAATTGAATATTCTTTCAGGTATGTGTTGTCTACTAACCCCTTGCAGAGAAATATATATATATATAATGAGAGAAGCAAGAGGTCTGAAGAGTGAAAACAGAGTAAAAGAAAAGATGCTAATGAACAACTCAAGATGCAATGAAGGAAAGGACCATTGAATTTCATCTACCCTTTATCATGCTCCAATGATGAAGGTAACATCTTACAGTAAGTGGTTATTAATTTCCTCTTGATCTTGGTATGCAATAAATGAAAAAATACAACCATGTTAGAGTTACTACTTAAATTGATCAATCTGATTAACTCAACATGATTTGTTCTCTAAGTTTGTTCATAGCTCTATTCTCTTGATCCCAGTCTTAACCAAGTAAGCTAGAATTACTTCGTCTATTATTCTTGAAAAATAATAGTCATCATGAAAATTTTAAAAAATGAACAGCCTTTTCAACGATTAAGTAACTTCACTCTTTATCTCACAAGTTTAAATACCATATTTATACTTCTGTATTCTCACCCAAGTTATAAATGAACAATATGAATAACATCAATCTTATTGTGCCCAAGGTTAGAGAATGAATAAATTTTTGGTTCTGTTGGTGTTTTCCCACCAGCAGAGCCCATGCACTTGATCTCTACCTTGTCTTTTTGGGTAGAACACACTTCAATCAAAGTGTGGAGGAGAAAATCCCCCAAATTCGACAAGTGGAAGTTCTCAACCAGTAATAATGATGCACTTAAGATTGGCTTCGAGATGCCAACAAAAGAAAGGAAGAAGGTGGCACCACCATTGGGAGCCACTAGTGGAGGCATCACCTCAACAGCAAACCAAAGTACTTGACTAATGAATCACTGCAAGGAGGAGTCCAATTCAGAAGACTCAAAACATCGAACCCTTGCCGTGAGGTAACATCGGTAGTTATCCATTTTTTCTTTTCTGCATTACATGAATTATTTTCTCTTAAGTAGGTTTACTCTTCTGCATTAGCTTTGCATAGAAAATGACAAGAGTAAATAGGCATGCATTAAGCTGTATTCATGCATCTTAAAAACTTGAAGCCCCATGTGAAACCCGGTATAAAACCTGTAGGAGTACTCATCGTGGTGGCCTAAAAATAAATACAAACATAACATGCATATTTATCTTTTTGCATATTAAAACAAAATAAAAATCTTTACCGATTTATATCAGTGCATTGAAAAGAAAGACAAAAAAGTTGTATAGCTTTTATTGCATCAAAAATATTAAAGCCCCATGTAAGTAGACTTATGGTAACCCCGTAGAAATATTTGTTGTGGTGGCATCAAAATAAAAATAAAATAGAATCTATATTTATTTTACTGCATCACCAAATAGATAATCTAAAAAAAAGAATCCTGCTAGAATTACTCATCTGGCTGACCGCTAAAAACTCGAGCCTCGAGTTTTGGTTTTCTTTTTGGAGCATAATTATGCAGGAACGATATTATGACTAAAGAGTGAGTCCATCAGTGTAGCCCACTAGGACTACTGCTGTCAAGCTCGCCCTGAAGATCATCAACACCAAGTATTGCAAACATCTACCTTGGGAGGAGCATCCCCTATTTATCAGGTAACTATAGCTATGCGATTATCGAGTCTGTTTTATGAAGTCATAAAATACCAAAAATATGTGAACACATGAAGGTTCACCATAGTACGTAACTCTCTAATTTTTGCTAATTTTTAAATAGAGCTAAATTGATTTGATTTTGTATTTTTGTGTACATGAAAACATAGGGAAATTAAAAAATGATTAAGTTAAAATTCAACTAAGGTTTAGCAACATGTCTGTGCACTCATGCTCTTACATAAGATTTATTTTGGTTGAGTGGTTCTTGCCACAACTCAAAATGATTCAAAATAATTTGTAAATGACTTTATAATGTGAGTGAGTAAAGTTTCAAAACGCTTTTAGTACAACGATCTTCTCTACAGCGTGTCTCTATCTCTTTTTATAATCGAATTCTATGTTTCCCAACTCCATGCCTTCCATTGGAGTTTATCTAAGCCTTTTCTTCAGCGCCAAATCGCTCTTTCATATTCATCATTCATCAGATCATCTCTACAAACTTTCCGGGAATTTTTATTAGCTTTTTCCAGAAATTTTTCCTATTTTCTATGAGCAAAATCTGATTTTTAAATGCTCCAAAATATCTTTTCATGATCTCTAAATTCTTTATTTGGGTTAACCATGTTCCAAAAAGTCTTTGAGAAATTTTCTCATAATTTTCAGAGCCTTCGGAATATTTTTGGGGCCTAAATATCATTTCTGGACTTTTCTAGAATTGTTTTATTCGTGATATATAATGATTCCGGAAATAATTAATATTAACCCTAAATCACGTGTGGCCAAGCCTTTTGGCTGTTTCAATACTGGATGGATCAAGGCCCGTGCAATCATCTCTCTCGTTGATCCTTGTCCATCTGTTATTTTGTTTTGTTCCTTGTGCCTATGCTTAATGTGACGATGACATCATCACAAGGCAAATATGCAGGCCAATGCTGCTAAGCGCAGAGCAATTTTGGTACGCCACGCAAGCCAAGGACACCAAGTTCATTACATGTACGTCTCCGACTGCCATCTATAAATAGCGAGCTCCTGCCCTAGTCTCTCCCTGAGCCGCCGCCATCCATCTACGCCCTGCTGCCAATCGCCGGTGTTTGTTGTGGGCAAGGAAGCCAAAACCATCTGGAGCTCCGAATTCACCGTGACAAGCCGCCCGTAACCAGCACCCCATCATGCAGGAAGGATTCCCGATCTGCAATCTCCAGTTGACGCCACTGGAGCCTCGCCGCCGTTCCTAACCAGTTGTCGATCCCCGCATCAACGTCCTTGCCATGCTATGTTCATACCGGCGGTGCATGTACGTCTTCAGCTAGCAAGTTGCCGAGGCTGTTGTTGGGTGCATCGACGACTGCTAACAGTTCGTCCTGCCCTCGGCGTTGCTGCTGCCGAACCACACGGTACTCTATTCATCTCCACTTTTGTCCCGTGCAAATGTGCATGTGAATTCCGATCACCGTTGGTGTTCCATCTATTTCCTGATTGCATGCCTCTGTCAAGCTGCCAAGACGGTCATATGCACCAGTCCATCTATGTCCAGCCTTGAAGAGCGACAAGCCGGGCATCCTGCTGTTCCTCGCTGCTTCCACATTTGCAAGCTCGAAGGCATCTCAGGAAGCTGCTGCAACTGCAAGTTGATCCTCCTGTCCATGCTAATCAAGCAAACTAACCTGTGAAGCATAGACAAACGTGCACCATGATTAACTGAAGGTCAGCGGCCAGATTTGTCCTTGTTACATTATTCTATTGATAAGTCCTGCATTGGTCACTATTTATTTGTCAACTCCACAAATGCCAATTTGCATATTCTATTCCGTTACTGCTTGAACAATCCATCGAACCAGACCACGTGACCTGCCATGTTTTCTTTGGTTTAATTTGCTCTGAGTTAGTAGCAACGTGACCTATGTTTATAATATTGAATAGTAATTTTGGTATTTTTTAAAATTCGAGTTCATATTATAATAATTATTTTTTTCTATAGTAAATACTCGGAAAATTATAACTTCTACGTTTTAAATCCGTTTTTCGTGATCTTTATATCGATGCGATCCTTGGAATGAGTAGAATAGTTTTGTGCCAGTTTCAAACTGTTTCTCTTCTGTTGGTATACTGTTTTAATTATTATCCTTATTTGCTTCATGTATGTCCGCTGGATGTTGTGTGTTGATGTGGTGATCGAATCGAGTATAGTCGGTGAGCAGTTCGTGGTGATTCTCGGAGTTATCAATTGAAGAATTAGATCAGAGAAAGGATCTCAAGTTCAAGGCAATTATAACATGGACCATCCTTGATGTCCTATTCACGAAAATTACAATTCATATATGCATGTGTCCACCTTGACAACCTTAGAGATCATAATGTAGATTTGCTATCTTGATTTCTTGTTCACCTATTGGGATGTGCATTGGGTAGCTTTTGTTAGTGCTTTATTAATGCCAATGATCTTGTGATATGATTAATGGATAATGCAATGAACAATGTTAATATGATTTTTATTCCTGTTCAAAGGGGGCTAGAGCTCGGGGTTTTGTGGCTCTAGTTTCTCTCCATAGGATTTCTGTTCGTGATATGCAGGATTTATAGTATAACTGTGAGGGCTACATGGCTCTGGCTTTAGTTATTTAAAGGGCCTTTTCTACCTTGTTAGAGGTTACCCAAAAGGGCGCAGTTGGGTGTTTGCCACCTTGGGTGTAATACAGCTTCTAGTCTTATGTGTATAGCCGAGAAGGAATGTGCCATATTGAAAAGGGGTTCCTACATCTCGCTGCCACTCACCCTTGCGGCCCTAACTTGTTAGACGAACCTTGAAATGGCTTTATATGGTTAGCTAGTGTTTGGGCGTCATGAACTCATTCTTTAGAAAATCATGACTCACAGGTAAAGTGTACATCTCTGCGCAGAGTTTAATAAACTGTTATAACAGCCGCGCTCGAAGTCATGAGCGGCCTTGGACACATTTACGGTTAGATGGTTACTATTACATTTATATTATGCTTATTATTGTTGTTAATATCTTTGCTATTTATTAACCTTATTACAATTGATCATTGGATTAATATTGGGAGTTGGAATTACCTTGATGCTACTCAATTGCTGTAAAATGAACATGATTATTAAAAAGCTAAACGCAGTCAAACAGTGTCTAGCCTATTTGAGCCTCATGAACCCGTGTTATACTTGCGGAGTACGAAATGTGCTCACCCTTGCAATTCACCACCACAGATGAAGATTGGAATGAGGACTACCGGAATGAGTATTAGGCTTGATGTCACCCAGTCGACGTGTCCCTGTGTTGGAGCTTCCGCCAACGTTTTGACTTAGTTATTATTTATCTACTTGATCTATACTTGTTCAAGATTATGTAATAAATGTTTATTCCTATTATAAACACTGTGATGGTACTATTTATAATTTGTCGGCTTATATGTGTGACTATTCCTATGGCACATATGAGTTATTTGAACATCTTATTTTGTTCTTAAAATATGGGTGTGACATAGTACTATAAGAAAATCTAAAAATACCAAAAATATGTGGGCACATGAAGGTCCACACTTAATAGAAAAACCCAAAAATATGAGAGCACATGAAGGTCCAACCAATTAGGAAACTTATGCTGGAAATATAAAATCAATCACTTACCATGGAGTGGTACTAAACTTAACCCCTCTCTATGAGATTTGATATTTTCGTTGGCAACTGAGTTTCACAGGAAAATACAAGATCAAATAGCTAGTCAACCCGACGCCTTTACGCGGCCGATACACCTGCTCCCAGAAGGATCACTCAATTTGCAACATCAAAGACCCTATCAAACATCCAGCTTGGGGGAGGGCACCCTCCATTTAAAATCCAGCTAAGTACAAGTTTCCCATCTTATTATTATTGTACCATATTTATTTTCACGTGAGTTAGCTAGTAAGATAAAATTTAAAAACCAAATAAATATTTAGTTATATATGAGAGTATGTTTAGAGTCAGTCTAAGCTAGAGTTAATTAAAACTGATGAACGTTAAAATTTTGTTTTGGAGATGATGAATAGTTGCTCTGTCATAATACTTTTCAAGTGCCTAGTTTTCAAACCATGAATTCTTCCGAGTTTTAGATATTGTTGTTTTGACTTAAGAATTTACTCTGAACCTAAAACTTGTGAAGGCATATGACTGAGCTAAGTCTAGGTGATTGATTGATATGATTCATGAAGGTTGAGCTGCTATTTATCTTATTCCTAGCATTATTAAGTTCTAGAGATTTATTTTGAAAAATTTAAAAATCCTACATGATGAGCTCTTGTATGACAAAGTGTGAGTTCCTACCAAAGCCAAAGATGATTTATTTAGAGATAGAGAAACCTTTGCACATTTATGCTGCTTGCTTTGCAGTGAGTTTAGTCAACCTTTGTTGTATACCTTATGAGAGTCTTATCATGCTTTTAAAATCAAGATCACTTACACACTCCACCCACATATGCATTACTCCTACTCTGGGAGTAAGCGCAATCATCTTCCACTTTCATCCAGATCCACCTTAAAAATGTTTTTCTCCTACACTTGGAGTAAACACCCAAAAAATATTTACCCCATAGGACAACTCCTGTTTAATTGCTCTATGTTGTTATCATTATCTCTCCAATTATTTATATTCAAAGGACGCATGTGGCTACGCAAAAAGAAAAGGGAGTAAAAGATGGATCTGGATACTTAGATGCCCGCCTCCCTGTAAAAAATATATATATTTAATAAAAAAAGAAGAATAAAGATAGCCCATGTTTTCCCACGAAAAGTTCTAAGTTTTAAAGGAGGGAGTTATTTTCAAGGAGCAAAAGTAGAATTAGGATCAACCACTAAATACCATATATACACCTATCCACCATATTCCATACACATGCACATCTTGATTTGATTGTATGCCTCGACTCTCTATGGATCCATTGTTTGACTTTACAATATATAAATCGCAAGTATGCTCATCCTTGTTATTGCCACTCCTATAAGATCTACTATAATCCTTAGTTGTAGGAAGGCATAACATCATTAATGGCTCAGTGAGATCCATAAATACCACATAGTAAGAGACTTGAGGGTGTCATACAATTAAGCTCTGAGTTTTGTTCTGAAAATTTGCAAAACTCCGGAATAATAGTACTGTGAAGAATTTGAGACATAGTGCTTGACTTGATTAGTCTATCTTTCGGTTGCTCAAGATTTATGCGAAAGCTGTAAAGTCCCGTAGTTAAAGGCAAAATGGGCAAGTTCGAGAGTTACAGCAGTTTTGTCTAATCCGGAGGAGAATTTCTGTTTGAAAACATGTGTACTTGGAAGGCATGAAAGCATTGTAGCAACTCCTGATCCAATTACATTAGTAATTAGGCTTAGTTTGTTTGCCAAGGGACTGGCAAACAGGTAAGCTTGGGGGTGTTGTTGACGGTGAATAACGTCAACTTTTATTAGAACTTTAGACATGAACGGACACATGAATACATACTAGTCTAGGGTTTTAACTGACAGTTTCCACGAGTATTGCATGTTCTGTATTTTCCAGGGGCTATTCTAGAAAAGCATAAAAGAAGGGGTAAAGAGCATAAAAGACACGAAACTTGACCGCGAAGGAAACATCATCATGAGAACACTAGAAGCATCTGGAACACACCCGAGCAACCGGGGCCCGGGACCCCACAAAGTGCGGCCGGCCGGCCCCAGGGTGGGGCCGGCCGGCGCCCCCCTGCTAGGTCTCGGGCCCCGCCTTCTGGAGTCTTCCTCCACCGCCTATTAGGAGTCATCTCGGCCCTTGGTTAAGTCGGTTTGATCCTATGGCGCACGTTCATCACACCAGGCTATAAATAAAGGGGCAGACCCCCTCCCTAAAGCATCAAGTCATTTGGAGATCAAGCCATCCAGAGCCTCTCTAGTTCATAGTTTTAGCCTAGTTAGATTAGAAGTAGAGGAGTTCTAGTTCTTCAGCGGGAGCCGGAGCCCCTGGCGTCTGTCTGGAGCGCGGAGTTCGTTCTAGTTCTAGTTCTTTTCTCTTATTGCATTCAACATTATGATTTGGGAAACATTGTTCCTAATCTTATATATGTTCTTAATTGCAATAGTCATTGTTCACTTTGATTATATGTCTAGCATAGTTAGTTTGATCCTATTGAATTTATGTAATTGCTCGTATAGAGTTCGTCCAGAGATATCGTGGCTGAATGATTGGCAGTATGTAGACGTGGTGTTTAGATATCTTGCTTATCTACGAGTGCACCCTGACGTGCCGGGTCATGTGGTAGATCGCGTAGGTGACAACTACGTTGAGTCCTCTGTAGTCCACCCCCCGTACGTAGGACGAGCAGAGCGCGGTCGTGAAGGAGGTGACCCTTGTGTCTTAATATCCTCATTAGATGATGCTCCTTTACATTTAATCATGATGTAGGTAGAGTTAAACAATGATTGCTAGATGTAATTGCACTAATCATAGTATTCATTGACGTAGTTATAGAATTACTTTAGATATTAATTCCTTTATCTATCCATTGGCTAGCTATTATTATGACCATATGAGCTCTGATATTTACCTATTTATGATGATGACTGATCATGTTTATCCTATATATCTTTATCATGTGACTTATCTCGGCTATGAGTAGGATTATAGTTATGGTTTATCTTTTACATTAGCAGTATAAGTTGTAGATATAATTTAAGTCCTACTAAGACCTTCCCAGTGGTATAAATATAAATCGACAACCTGGTGATACTCTAGGTAAAATGCTACAATGGTATAATTATCTGTCTGCTTGCAGAATTGTCCTTTAGTTCATATTCTTATATTTATTTCTGCCAGCTAGTCACACAAAATAATAGATTCATTTAATACTTTATTCCTAGCTAGTATAATTAGGGATGACAACCTAGTTCAACGCTTAGGGATGTTGGTGAGAGATAAGTGGATAGTTGCTAATGACAAGTTAATTTAGTATCATGTGTTTTTAATGTTGTTAAATAGTGATGACGTAAAAAATACCAACAGGGACCTCAACTGTATAGCCACGATAAATCATTTTAAGACCACCTTTTGGACCTCTCTTTAAGACTTGAGCACTTATGAAGAAATCTTCAGTTATAGTGTCTCGAGAAGAGGTAATGTATTCAAAGTAATGTCTTCCATTTAATAGATCCATTGTTTCAGCAATGCGAGTGATAAAAGAAGTAAAGAATATATTGGCATAAAGCAATATTAGCTCATCATTGTATAAAACTTGCACATTATAGCCAGAAAAAAAGAGTTATAGCCATCCAATAGTGAAGAAAGCGCAGAGTAGGATTATGAATTTCATCGGATTAGGATTAGAGCAATCATCGGATGCAGATATGGCTTTCCAAAAATCAGCTTTATCAAATCTTCTTGTGGCAATAATTAAATCTAGCTGACAGGTGTTATCAAAACCAAGAGCCACGCTAAAAACTCCCCAAGTCAAATTGTATTCTTTCTTAAACATGCGAAAGTGAACATTATTATCTGTGACTTGTAAAGAGCATAGGAATTCTATAGTGAGCTTTTTAATTCCAAGTTCAAGAACTTCCCAAAAGCTTCCCCAACCAATTTTATTAAACACAGTATTAAATTCTGCGGTCATACCTGTACTGTCCAAAAGGACAGGGTCGATTATGCTGGTATGTTGAAACCCGCGGTGTCGATGGAGAGATACCTTTGGTACTCTTGTTGGTTTAACGTGAGGCCGCTCTCAAGATCGAACTTTCTCTTGGGAGACACTTCTAGCACTTCGTGGCCTTCTCTTAGTGAAGCTTCTCTTCCTTCTTCATCATCATGGCGGGGTCGTCGGGAGGAGCTCCCTATGGCACCCTTGGCCTTCTTGAACGCGGAGAAGAACTTCTTCATCTTCCTGCAGCAATGAGAAAACACAAGAACACACTAGGACAACAAAGATTAGCGATAGCATTAGCGTTAGTTGTCCCAATATTATTAGTCCTTGCGGGGTATGGTCACCTCCACAAAACCGTTCTTGTGGGTAGGGATACTCCACAAACTTGTTATTGAGAGTAAAGACAAGCATCCACTACTACAATATTTTTGGGTTTTTGGTTTAAATGGCTAACTACTAAACTTGAGAAGAGACTTGCTCAACTAGAGAGAAAGAGAAAGATTGTGTGCTCAAGATGATTCAGCTGGTTTTGGTGTGGGAATGAGCACACAATGCAAGGGTATTTATAGGGGGAGAAGGGCTGGTGCTGGAGCCATCAAAGGTGGGTCGGCCGACCCCCCCCTCTGGAGCACTGCTCTTCGCTTTAGATAGGGAATCAATTTGAATGCCTATTCAGTTTTCTTGGGGAGCACCCAAACATGGGTCGGCCGACCCCCCGGTATGAGGTTTAGAGCTGCTTTCACCTTTGGACAGGGAATCCAATTGATTGCTAACAAAATTTTTCAGAGGTGGCTTTAAACATGGGTCGGCTGACCCATTTCTAGTCCCCTTTTCAGCTTTAATCAATGTGTTTCACTTTGTTCAGCAAAGTAAAGACTAGTGGTGGACCAAAAGTGGTGAAGCTTTGTAGAGATTCCCTTTCTTGTGCTTGGTGAAAGTGAAAGGTGTATGGCAAAAGTGGAGACATGCTTTAAAGTGATTCCCATGGACCATGGGAGCACTAATGCATGCCTAGGTGACCACTTTTCAGAATTTGGATGGTGGTGAGTGTTGGATTCTCCTTGGGGCATGTGAAAGTGACCATAACCAAAGATGGTCGACCAAATACAAAAGGAGATGGTGCTTATAATTTGGGACAACAATCAGCTCACCAGGCCAACACCACCATAGGTAGGTGGGTCCCATGGTGGGGTCGGCCGACCCCACCTTGGTGGTCCCACCACCTCAGGTGTACAGGTTGAAATCCTACTCAAGTTTTATTTGTTTAGGTAATTTATTTTGTCGAACTAAATTATGCAAAAAATTAAATATGAAATACAATGCAAAGATGCAAGATTTGAAAATGCAGAAATTAAATATGGGATAACTACTGATTTACCTTATCAGCAAGGGCTCCGTGTTTTGGGTCCATCGAGCAGGACCTCTCCTTTTCAGGTTCATTTTTCGGGTGCATCTGTCTGTCCTGGAGATGGGAACCGTGATGATTGCACCTCTTTCTTCCGCCATTCCTTCTTGGTTGATGCTTGTGACTCAGCGGAGTCATCCTTCTTTACCACCTCGGCTTTACTCACCAGTTCGGCCTTTTTGGCCTTTGGCGGTTGATTCTTCTGGCGGGGTGCATGTTGTGGCTTGTTCTTCCATAGGTTCTTCCTTGCCTGTTGCATAGCCTTATAACCATTGAAAGGACATTTTACCCTCTTACTTGGGAGTTGGAAGTGAATTTGGCCGGATCCCACATAGATGACGGCATTAACGGTGTGGAGGAACGGCCTTCCCAGGATGACGGGCACTTCGTCGTCGGGCCCCATGTCAAGGATGATGAAGTCGGCGGGAATGTACTCATCCTGGACTTTGACAAGGATGTCCCTTGCCAATCCCTCGGGGAATAGGATGGATTGATCGGCCATCTGCAATTTAACAAAAGTGGGGTACAGAGGTCCCCCTAGCAGATTTTCATACATTACCTTGGACATGATGTTGACTTCAGATCCAAGATCGTAGAAGGCGTTGTTGAAGGTGTGTGGCCCGATCTCGCAGGTGATGGTTGGATGGCAGGGGTCACTCTTTTTGGCCATGAATAGTGGATCAAGAAGATAACCCGAGTTTGTCCTGGGTGGAAGCTTACCAAACCTTGTAGAAACTAACCGGACACCTTTAACTGGTTCCTCAGGTTTTCTTAGGATCTTACCTTGTTCGAAGGATGGGACAGCTGCTGTTATTTGAGCTAATTATGTTTCTAGCATTTTATTAAAGCTCAATTGATTTTTCATAGCAGTGGCAAAGCTATCCATTTTCTCATTAAGATTTTTAACAATCTTATCATTAGCCATCATTTTCTTATTGATGCTATCATTTATTTTAGATTGGTCTAAGACAAGATCTTTCAGAGAAGGTTAGTTACCATAAGAATTATTGTAATTATTGTTGTAACCATTACCTTGGTAGAAGGGGGCGCGAGTTCCACCCTCCTTGTTGCTGGGATCGAAACCCATTGTTGTTGTTGATGAAGCTCACGTCCTCCTTCGTCTCAGGACAGTTATTGCCTGAGTGATCTTCTCCACCACATACCTCGCACCACGGATCAGCTTCAATGGCTCGTGCGGAGGCATTGGTTCGAATGACCTCTTGTTCCTTTTTGGAACCTTCCTCAATTTTCTTCATCAAGAGGTCCATTTTTGCTGAGAGCATGTCCACCTCATGAACGATGTGTATACCCCTCTTCTTGGGCTGGAGTCGCTCCTCATTCCATCCTTGGTTGATAACCATCTTCTCAATAAGGTCCTTAGCATCCTTGACATTGTGTTACAAAAATGCTCCTCCAGCGGCAGCATCAAGGTGACTACGGGCTAATCCAGTCAGCCCATGATAGAAACCTTGAATTAGGAGCCATTCTTCAATCCCATGATGAGGACTGGCACGAATGTACTCATGGAGACGTTCCCATGCTTCAGGAAATCGTCTCATCAGCTTACTGTTGGAAGCTCGAGATCTTTCCGCGAAGGGTGCTGGTCTTGGCCATCGGGAAGAACTTCTTGAGGAATGCATTGGCACACTTCTCCGAAGTGGTGGCTTCACCTTTGTTGGCATAGAACCATTGTTTCGCCTTCCCAAGCAGTGAGAATGGGAATAAGCGAAGACGGATGGCGTCTGCCGAGGCATTTTTGATAGTGAAGGTACCACACACTTCCAAAAAGTGCTGGAGATGGGCATTAGCGTCCTCATGCGGCTTTCCACAGAACGGGTTGGCTTGCACCATATTGATGAGTGCTGGCTTGAGCCTAAAAGTGGCATGCCCAAAGTTAACCTGCGGATCGGTGGCGACATTGTCAGCCGATGGTGCGGAGTACTCAGAGATGGTCTTTTGTGCCATGGCTTCCTTGATTGATAGTGCAGAGCCTCTTTCCTCGAATGGATTTAGGTCTGAGATGAACCTTTGAGGGGGAATTTGACGGCGTCTAGTTCTCCTCAACAATTGCTCAGGATCTTCAATAAAGTTTGACGGCAATTGGAAGCCATTCATGCACTGTCTATCTTCACGATAATGAGAAACACAGACAGGGGGTAAGCCCCTAACACTAATTGATAGCTAAATTGATGATAGACTCCGGATTCAATTTTATTAATATTTCTAGGCTGATGCTTTCCCCGGCAACGGCGCCAGAAAGGCTTGTTGACACTTCGCAGCGCAATCACTAGAGACAAGGTGTTAGGCTATCTCTGATAACGGCGCCAGAAGTGCCTGAGGGTATTTCTTATGTCTATTGGATAATTCCGCAAGCGCACAGAATATACCGCTGTACCACTTCACCCGGGAGTATTCCAAGGTATCGTTATTTATTTTTTCCCAAGGGAAAGCGGTGCTAGGAATGTTAATAAAAGAGAGATCCTTAAGTCAACTGCAAATTAGCAACCAACTAGTGATAGGAGGGTAAATCGATATAGAGGAAAGATAATAACACAGAGACAAGACAAGGTTTAGGATAACTAAAGATAACTAGTAGAGTATAGCTAGGTGGGAGGACAATGAGTGAGTATAGGACTCCTACGTTCCTTAATTTACTCATGTGAACTTGACCTTAGATGAAATACCTAGATAGCTACCTTACTTCTTGAGTGCCAGGGATAGTCCGAGACAATGGAGGATATAAGCTCTACCCGAAGCGGCTATACTCTTATGGGAGCCTACTTTTTAAGAACTTACCTAAAACACATGGTGGGATGCTAAAACTAGACAGGGCTGTCACCACCTGCTAGAACCCACAAACAATTTGTGCGACAAGCGGCAATCAAAGGCAAGATTTAGTATAAGCACCACGCTTACACTAACTCTCACTACTCTAGTTGTGTACAAAGCAACTAAAGCACCCTATGACAGACGATG